>CM051005.1:18386776-18475082 GCA_027704905.1 Muraenolepis orangiensis | reverse complement strand
AATCGAATCGAATCGAACACAATGAAATTGTCATATACTAGCATGGTTTTCCTGCCACAGTCGCTTTGGACAAAAACGTTTACGTCTACTCCATCTACTACTAGTTGTTGAAAATAGTGACCAGAGTACGACTACCCGGTCACTCTTAACCCAATTAGCTGTCGAGACTCGGCAGAGTGACACAGAGGAATAGGTTTACGCAAGGAGCAACATTAAACATTGTGACAGCTCTGAGAAAAACCCTTATTCCTGCCCCTTGCGAGGAGAGGCGCAAAGGGGGCCCTGGATAGCCCACTCAAAACAGTGGGAAGATTCCAGCGTTGCATAAGCATGCGAGTGACAGTTTTGCACAGCTAGCCACTCGTAAGAATCTCTTAACGAGGGGATTGTAAGATACTTATGTAATGTGTATAAGCACAGAGATCGACAAGCCTGTTAATTTGAGACTTGTTTGTTTATTCAGGCCGGTGCGGAACTGCAGGTACGGCAGGCACAGAGGGACAAACTAGACCGTGCCTACGGAAGCCCATAATGCAATCGGCAAAGTCACAATACATTACATCTCCCTTCTTCAGCAAAGAAGGCTATTAGTGCAAATAGTATTGTCGCAGGCTATAAACACAATAATACATTTATACATCCTGTCAGCCCTGTCAATATCCATGTTCAACAACATAACCAACAATGTCTGTGAAGTTACACATAACTGAAGTCCTAATACTGACTTGGAAGGAGAGGTTACTAGCACATCACTTCCATCAGGCATCTTTACCACGCCTGTCCCTGACTGTTCAATTGACTTCAGTTATTTATAAAAATGACAAAGTCAGTCTATCAGGGGGTTTCACAACTCTGCCCCGTCTGGTAGTATACAGTTAACCTGGCTGGGCTTGTGCAGACCTCGGTGGCTCCCCACGTGGCGAAGGGCGCGGTTCTGGATGGTCTAGAGGTCGCGTCGGCGTCGCCGGTACTGCATCAGGTCGCGTCGGCGTCGCCGGTACTGCATCAGGTCGCGTCGGCGTCGCCGGTACTGCATCAGGTGGTTCGGTCCAAGGCTGGTTGAGAGGCTCGTTGAACATCTCCTGGCGCGACCAGTTGGCGGCTGGAGTGCTGGTGCGAAGGTGCAGACTGTTGCGGCGGAACTGCTTGCCTCCACTCTCCACAACGTAAGATCGTGGAGCGCTGTGCGGTTGAAGTATGACTCCAGGGGTCCATCTGCGGTGTCCAGGATACGGTGCCATCCGGACTTCATCTCCCGGCTGCAGGGCAGTGTGAGGCTTAGCTGCTCTCTTGCGGTCGTAGTAGAACTTCTGTGTGTCCTTGGTCTTGTCGAGCAGGCGCTTGACTTTTAGGGTGTCATAGGCCATGGGTGCGAGTAGCGCACGAGTAGCAGGCAGTTTGTTGCAAGGCCTTCTGCCCATGAGCAGTTGAGCTGGTGACAGGCCTACTGACTCCAGTGGAGTGGTTCTGTAATCTAGTAGTGCAAGGTGTTTGTCTGACGCTTTACTCCAAAGCCTCTTGACTGTTTGCACTGCACGCTCTGCTTCACCATTAGAGTGTGGCGTGTGTGGTGATGATGTTTTGTGCAGTATGCTGTAACTCTTGCAGAAGTCTTTGAATTCCTCTGACGAATATTGGGGTCCACCATCTGTTCGAAGAATGGATGGAATTCCGTCTCTGGCAAACTGAGCCTTCAGAGCCTCTATTGTAGTTCTGCTGCGCAGGTCTTTCAGCTCATCTACTTCGATGTACTTCGAGTAGTAATCCACTAACAGTATGTAGTGTTTGCCTTCAAACTCAAACAGGTCTGAGGCCACCTCCTCGAATGGTAGCTCTGGTGTTTCTGTCGGTATGAGCGGCTCTCTGGGAAGTTTGTTTTGGATCTCAGCACACTTGCAGCAATTTCTGACCATGTTCTCTATTTCAGCACTCATGCCTGGCCAGTATAGGACTTCCCGAGCTCGCTGCTTGCTCTTCACTATTCCTAGATGAGATTGATGTATGAGCTTCAACATGTCTGCTTGCATGGTGTGAGGCACCACAATGCGCAGGCCCTTGTACACTATGCCATCAGACACAGCTAGTTGGCTTCTTGAGTCCCAGTATGGTTGAACTTGATGGGCACTTCTCTTCGGCTGTCTGGCCAGCCTTGTTGAATTGTCTGCTGGAGAAGGCTTAACTCCTCTTTTGAGCATTCTTGCAGTTCTGTGTATTTCTGCTCACTCACTGACACAAAGTTGAGCATGGAGACACACTCTAGGCTACCTGCCTCTGGTGTGCTGTCCTCCAGCTGTGCTCTGGACAAGGTGTCAGGCAGCTCCATGTCCTTTCCTCTTCTGTACTTGACTGAGATGTCATACCACTGTAGTCGCAGGCGCATTCTCTGGATAGGAGTAGACCGCAGCGGCTTCCTGTAGATGTCCTCGAGCGGCTTGTGGTCATTGTATATTGTGACGTGTTTCCCAAATATGTAATGGTGAAACTTAATGCAGGCATGAACAATGGAGAGCATTTCCTTCTCAATTTGCGCATAGCGCGTCTCTGCATCGGTCAATGATCTGGACGAGAAGGCGACAGGCTGATTGTCCTGCAGTAACACTGCTCCCAGTCCCATGCTGCTGGTGTCACTGTATATCTCTACAGGCTTGGCTACGTCATAGTACTTAAGCACCGGAGGGTGCGTACATAGCTGCCTGAGCTCGTCAAACGCTTGTTGTTGTGCTGGCTGCCATCTGAACTCGACGTCGCTCTTCAGGAGCTGTCGCAGTGGAGCGTCTACCTCACTTAAGTTTGAAATGAACTTTGACAGGTACGTTACAAAACCTAGGAAACGGCGGACACCGTCCTTGTCTGTTGGCGGTGGCATGCACCTTACTGCTTCAGTTTTCGCAGGGTCAGGCTTCAGACCATCAGCTGTAATCAGGTGACCCACATATGGCACTGTTGACTGACGAATGTGACACTTGTCAAAGTTAAGCTTTATATTGTAGCTCGTGGCTCTCTCGACTACTTTGCAGAGTATTGCGTCGTGCTCTTTCATTGTGGGTGCTGCTATCAGAATGTCATCCATGACACCTGTGGCTCCATTAATTCCTTCTAGCATCTGGTCCATGATGCGCTGGAATATTTCAGGTGCACATTCGATCCCGAAGGGCAGTCTCAGCCATCTGAACCTCCCCATTGGAGTGTTGAAGGTTGTGAGAAAGGATGATGCTTCATCCAGCTCTATCTGGAGGAACCCGGATTTAGCATCCGTATTAGGACTTCAGTTATGTGTAGTTAACTTCACATAACTGAAGTCCTAACACTGACTTGGAAGGAGAGGTTACTAGCACTATCTGCTGTACTGGATGCACAACACCCTTTGCGTCTGGATCAATCTTAATTGTGTATTTGCCTGGCAAAGTCCCTGTAGTGCGTGTCAGCTCTGGAAAATCACTCCGGCCCATGGGTACATTTGGTGTCAGTGTGGTGTCATTAGCAGTGCTCACCTTGTTAATTTTGACACCATCCTGCAGAGAGCCCAGTCGAATAATTAGGCCTAAAGCCTCAGCTGTAGCACCACTGAGCACATTCTCTTGAGCAATGTCCATTATCTCCAGCTCTGCTTTGGCTTCACGGTCTTTGTATTTGAGTGGAAGATCAACTGCAGCAACTGGTCTCAGCCTGTGGTTTGAATAGGAGCGCAGTATTCAGTTTGAGCGTTTTAGCTCTCCTTGGTGCTTTAGTAGCTGGTAACTGTCTAGAGTCAGTGTGTTGCACTTTGCACCGGTATCTATTCTAAACTGCACCTCCTGAGACAGAACACAGAGGTTTATCACCCACTTGTCATCTGCCACTATGGCTACTGGAGCCTCCTCCTGTGTCAGGCTTATATTCAGCATTTCCTCATCTGGTGGGTCCTCTTCAGCTGACTCCACACTCACTGAGCTCATGCCACGGCTGCGACACACTGCTGCCCAGTGGTTTGATTTGTGACAGTATGAACATGTGGAGCCCTGTGCTGGACATTTTCCTTGATTCCACGAATGCTGGGGGTGTTTTCCACATTTTGGGCATTTGGTTTGATTTCCTGCTGTCTGTCTCTGCTGAACAGGTTTTGACTGTACATAGCTCTGTGGCTTTTTATTGTAGACTGTGTACTTCGATCTGGTGGACACTGTTGACACTGTTGTGAATCTTCCTCTCTGACAATCATTTGTTTTTGTGACATTTCAAACTGTTGGGGAATCTCTATGGCCTTGGCCAGTGTCCGGTCCTCACCTTTATCTAACAGTCTTTCCTGGACTCGTTTTTCTCTCACCCCAGCTATTATAGCGTCAATTAACATGTCATCTGAGTCTGCATACTCACAGTCCATCAGTAGTAGCTTCAAATCCACAACAAAGTGATCGAAACCCTCCGTAGCACTTTGTTTCCTTAGCTTGAAACGATGCCTTGCTATTCTTTTATTCTTCCTCGGTCTTATGTACATTGCAAATTTATCCAAAACTTTGACTGGATCCTGTTTCTCACCGTCGGCCCAAGTTAATGTCCTGTAGATTTCTCTGCCTTGTTGGCCGATCCACGTTCCCAGCCAGCCCGCTCGTTGTTTAGCTTCTAGCTCAGAGAGGGGACCGTCGAACACAAAGTCAACGTGGCTGCGGAACCTCTCAAACTCTTGATATAAATCGGCAGCTTCCCAGTCAATCTTAGGGTGATCAAACGCTGTAGAAGCCATGGTTGCGCGGTGTGTTCTTGACACGTTTCTGACACCATGTAAGATACTTATGTAATGTGTATAAGCACCGAGATCGACAAGCCTGTTAATTTGAGACTTGTTTGTTTATTCAGGCCGGTGCGGAACTGCAGGTACGGCAGGCACAGAGGGACAAACTAGACCGTGCCTACGGAAGCCCATAATGCAATCTGCAAAGTCACAATACATTACAGGGATGACTAAAGATTGGGTTTCCATCACAACCCTCGTTGCCAGCCGAGGGTTTACCGTGGAGAAAGCCAAGCCCTTCTCCATTAAGGATTGTAAAAAGCTCTGCACGCTTCCGATCTCACAGCGAGATGGGACCAATTGATTGTGATCGCACCACTTAGAGAAAGCGCCCCACTTTGCTGTGTTAAGAGCAGATGTGGACAGAATGCACACACCCTGAATAGTATTGATAACTGCTGCAGACAAACCTCCATCCTGCAGAATCAACCTCTCGGGAGCCAAACTAACAACCGACGCGACAGATCGGGTGGGCGGTGAATAGTCCCGTGCGCTTGCATGGGACTATTCACCGCGACTATTCAACACGTCTGGCCTGGTCGGCACCAGCCATGGCACTGCGCCACACACAAGATGGCTGCTAGTTCCGGGAACCATTAGGCTGACCGGCTCTCTAGGGCTACCAGAATGAGCGACCGACTCTTCTGTCTCTCTAAAAGAAGATGAATCTGAGATGTTGGAAACGCATACAAAAGCGTCCACGGCCACGGTGTATGCACCATCGCATCCGTCCCCAGCTGAGGCAGGTCCTTTGGGTTGAGAGAGAACCACACCTCTGGCAGTGGGTATTCTTTCTTGATGCAAACAGATCCACCGGATCCGTACCGAGCAGCTGCAAGACAGCTGCTCGGTAAAGAGCAGAGGAGGGCACTCCCCCTGTCTGTTTATGTAGGCTGCCACCGACACGCTGTCCGTTCTGATCTGATCGGGATGAGAATGAGTAGATGAGTGTGAGAGGATGAGACCGAGGATGAATATGAGAGGATGAGGGGAAGAGAGTGAGAGGATGAGACCGAGGATGATTATGAGAGGACGAGGGGAAGAGGATGAGACTGAGGAACCTAATGAGTGGATGAGAGAGAGAGAGAGCTGCAATTCGACGTTCCCCTGTATTTATTATTTCCAGTTTTAGTTTATTCCTCGGGAGGGCAGAGTGGACAAAAATGAGATGAAAGTGCGTGTGCGTGTGTGTTATGACGACGAGTGTGATGTCCTCTGATGAGCCGAGTGATAAGCGAGCTTCAGATCGTAGTGAAATTACACTTCAGAGAGGATTAACTAGACGGAGACCATGTCCCTGTCTCTCCATCTCCATTCATCCACCCCTCCCCTCTCTCTCTGTCAGTATATTGTCCATTCTCGAGTCTCTCTCTTTCTGTCTCTCTCTCTCTCTCTTTTTAATCTCTCTCTTTCATTTTTTTCCTCTCCCTCTCTTTTATTCTGTCTCTCTCTCTTTCTGTCTCTCTTTCAGTATCTCTCTCTTTCAGTCTCTTTGACATGCTCTGCCTTTCTGACCTTGACAATTCCTCCTGCTGCTCCTCGCTGCTCCTCGCTCTCCTACTTCCTTATGTGCCATTTACTTTTCACTCTATCCGGTGTTGAGTTGAAAAAATCTGCTCTTGAGTGTTAAAGTATGCTTCTTTTCCCTTTTTATGTGTTTGTTGTATTGCATCGGGTATCACCATGAAGGTGCAATGCTGAGCATTTAACTTTTAGTTCCTGTGGGTTTTCTGAGCAGTTCCACTTGTGTGTGGAATGGAGTGGCTAAGCATTGCCTTACAAGATACAAGCTATTTGTATTGGCCATTTGTAAGTACATAGGAATGCTTACTCCCCATTCCCTCCCGCAGTTTACATCCCACACAGGGACACTCGTCAGGACGCTCTCTACGGTGCCACGATAGAAGTTCACTTGCCACCTCTGGCCTATTCCGCTTTTTTTGAGGCACCTCCACGTTGAGCTCCTTAGTCTTGCTGACATTCAGTGCGAGGCTGGACTACCTCATCTCTGTTTCGTTGCCCTCGCTTATCATGCCGATGACTGTGGTGTCATCAGCAAACTTGATAATGTGATTATTGCTGTGCGTGGCAGTACAGTCATGTGTGTACAGCGAGTACAGCCGGGAACTGAGGCAGCAGCCTTGGGGTGGATGAGATGTTGTTCCCAATCTTCACCACTTGAGGCCTGCCCATCAGGAAGTCCATAATCCAGTTACAGATGGGGGCGCCCAGACCTAGGTCCCTCAGTTTCAGGACCAGCTTGGAGGGAACGATGGTGTTGAACGCCGAGCTGTAGTCAATGAACGCCGAGCTGTAGTCAATGAACAGCAGTCTGACGTAGGTGTTCCTGCTGTCTAGGTGCTGCAGGGCCGTGTGTAGTGCCAGGGAAATGGCGTCGTCTACATGCAAACTGGAGTGGGTCTAGGGACTCGGGGATGGAAAAGTTGATATGCGACATAACACGTTTCTCCAGGCACTTCATGGCTATGGTTGTTAAAGCCACTGGACGATAATCATTGAGGCATGTTACCTTGGTCTTTTTGGGTAACGGCACAGTCACTTTGAAGCACCCTTGGACGACAGACTGTTGCAGTGATGCATTGTAGATCGGTGAACACAGGAGCCAGCTGGTCGGCACAGGTCTTGAAGACGCGGGATGGAAAAACTTGTTTAGCTCGTCTGGTTGGTTAGGGTCGTTGTTTGTGACTGCCCCTTGTAGTTGGAGAGGACCCTCAGACCTTGCCACATACGTCTGGTTTCAGAGCCCCGAACTGTAATTCCAATTTGTTTTTTTAATCCAATTGACCCTTCTTGATGACTTTTCTGAGTTCATACTTGGCCTTCTTGTAGTGATCGGAGTCGCCTGTTGTGAAAGCGGTACTTGATAACAATCGATAGCAATGCATGTTAGATCGACTCTTCAACCCTGCCCTTGAGCAAGGCACTGGCATATTCAATCTGTGCATTTCCACGCCCTGAACATTTGGATAGCTTATACACGTTATATATTATATTATATTTATATATATTTTTAACATATTTTGTGTCAAACTTCACCGTTAAACAGAAGAATGTAGTACTCTGTATGCTAAATTCTGATTCTAAAGGAGTACTAATGTCTCTTTCTCTCTCTCTCTCTCTCTCTCATTGCTGCTCTATGTCTCTCTCTCTCTCTCTCTCTCTAGCCCGGAAGACGTGTGCTCCAGCAGAGTTTGCGTGTCTGAACGGTCAGTGTGTCCCGGGTCGCTGGCGCTGCGACGGGGAACCAGAGTGTCCTGACGGCTCGGACGAAGCCGAGGTCACCTGCAGTAAGTCGTCACGCACACACACACACACACACACGCACACGCACACACAGACAGACAATGCTCACACACAACAAACCGGTACCAAACACAGCACCGTAACTCCATTATGTTTGATTTCAAGATGTCCTCCTAACTCTAGTCTCCCCCCCCCCCCCACACACACACACACACACACATGTCACATGTCACATGTCTCTGTTGTGCTCAGCGACCGCCTTGGACAACAGTGACCCACAGCTTTTAATTCTGTGGGGAGAGCAGCAACGGCGCTACGCTAGGCTAAGCTACACGGCACTCCGGGAGGATAGAGAAGCCGTTGGGTTAGTGCTGAGGACTAATGCGCTTTCTCACTTGGTTGCGCCTGCCTTCCACTGCGCTCCTGTGGAGGTGGAGGTGGTGGAGGAGGTTGTGGTGGTGGTGGTGCGAGATTCAGTTATCTCTCTGTCTGTCTCTCTCTCTGTCTCTCTCTGTCTCTGTCTCTGTCTCTGTCTTTCTGTTTCTCTCTGTCTCTCAAGACTCAAAGGGCTTTATTGGCATGGAAAACGTACCCTGTCTCGCTTCTCCGAGATGAGGAAAAGCCAGGTTTGTGATTTCCCTTGATACCAACCCCCTTCTGCTGTTTGCACCCCCCCTCCCCCCTCCTCACCATCACCACTGTTCGCTAGTTATTCGCCCACTCTGATCCTTACCGCTGTCTGCTCCTGATGCGTGGGAGAGATACAGCCCCCCTCCCTTTGGGGAGGCAGATGGTGTGTGCTGGCCTCTGTGTTGGTTGGCGGATGACGAGGCGGTCCATGCTGGAGAGGTCCAGCCTGATGCCAGGGGTGAATTTGGTTAGCCTAGTGGCCAGGTGTGTTGGACTTCGACAGCATGGAAAGAAAGTACTGCGTTCGATCCCCAAATTTACCTACCTGTGGGCATCCTTGAGCAAGATGCCCTAACCACCTGCTCCTTAATGGCGTGTGTCTGAATCCACTCACTTTGGAATCGGAGGATTGTCTGCTAAATCAATAATTACAAAATTACTAAATGGTAGACTTTAATGTCCTCCATTCCACCCTTTAAGAATAGATCAGAATGCCTTTATTGTCGATGTACAACACAATTGTGTAGAAATCCTTACGGTCACTCTTTACAAACAGCAATTGAAAGTAAAAATTATTTAAAAAACCGAACTAACGTAAATAAACGAAATAAACAGGTTAAAAAAGTGTGTATATACTGTACATATAGCAGTTTTACTGTTTAATAAAGAATCGATTTCTCTTCTCGAGTAATAAAAATGAGTCATTACTCATGAAGAGAAATATATTCTTTATTAAACAGTAAAACTGCTATATGTGTATATACACACCTCAATACAAAGTATTGCGAATATTTTAATATTGGCATGATTCCAAACTATGTTTGACCAACAATGAATTAGAACATCCATGTGTGGATTCCTTTCACACGTTCGTGATTAATCTCTTTGCATCCTCATGTTAATAAGAACAACCCCATCCGCGGTTGGTGGCAGTATAGCTCAGGAGGTAGAGCGGTCGCCTCACACGCTGGTTCGATCCCCGGCTCCTCTTAGCAAAAAAAACAACAACTGTCGAGGTGTCCTTGAGCAAGACACCCTAACACTAACTGCTAATCCCCCCCCCGTCCCCCCCGTCCCCCCGCTGTTTGAATAGCTCACCGCTGCTCCTAATACTAGGATGGGTTAAATGCAGAGAAATTCCTTTCGCTGTACTGTACTTGTGCTGTACACTGACACATTAGAATAATTATTATTATTAATTAATATTATTATTATCCAGTGTCCTGCAGTCACAAAAGCCAAGTACAATACTGATAATCTAATGCCATTCAAAAAAGCATCATCATTAAAAATATGTTCATCTTACTGTTCTTTAAAACACATCATATAGCGTTAAATCGACCCCAGCTTTACATCTTTACAGCTTTACATCTTTACATCTTTACATTGACGACATGACGTAACGATGCCACTAAGGGAATCTGGAAGTTTCTCTGCATGTAAATATACTATATATACTATATTTGATCTGCTCACTACAGAACATAAATCCAATTAAAGATAAATGAGCGGAAGGATTATTCGCTCAAACCTTGGCAAACCCAGATAGATATCGGCTTGAGGAAAAGTAAGAAGAAAGTAATTTATATGGAAATCCCAGATAAGAACGCAGTGCTCGTCAGTATGTGCCATTAGCCGGCTGGCTCTGTGAGCTATTTAGACTTGCTGTTGAATCACATTTACCTTACATGCCAATCACAACGTTGCGTTCGAAACGATAGCGCAAGGTCGTGACTCTCAATTGTAGTTCTGGCCGTCGCGGAAGAGCGGCCGAGGACTACAGAAGCGGTGGTCGGGTGGGGGGGAAGACGACACATCGTGGACCCCACCTCCTGGATGTGGAGTGTCTCTTGAGAAGCGGGAGCCCGCCACCCGCAGCATGACGAGTCCTTTGGTCTCAGCGGGAGGCCGGTCTGCTGCTGACTCTGGAGAGGAAGGAGCCGGTTAATAGTGAAGGCCTCCTAGGTGTAGGGAGCTGGGGAGGAGTTGGATGGCGTGGGCCGCTGGAGGCTGGTGGGCCGGTGCGTTTTACGTGACTAAAAGCGGCCATATCTCAGCCCCCCCCCCCCCACCACCGCTTGCTCACTCGGTCTTTTCTCATTAACCTCATTTGACTGCATCATTCTGCTTTGGCCCCCGGGCCTTACGCTGGGGGAGACGACCGGGACTCTCCCATCTGAGGGCAGAGGGGGGAGGTGTGATCAATGATGTTTGATGAGTGTGTGATCAACCTTTTTGGTCTAAGCTAAATAAATCGGTTCCAGGACGCCATAAGAAGCTGAGCTAAGCTGTATTTTGGCAGTTGGGACATGGCGGCCATTTCCGGGAATTGGAGATTCTGTTTTTTTGTTATATATTTTGTGCGACCAAGAGTCTGAGAATTGTTGTGAAATATGCTGCCATGTTTGATCTCAGACTGTATGCTTCAAGTACCACCGCAAGAGCGAACCAAAAGGGGGACCAAAGCAACAATTATAGAAAAATGATATCCTTAAAAATACGTACTTAAATGAACCCAAAAGAATCATTGTTTTCATGTTGTATGTTTTGAGTAGAGATGGCGATACACTTTACACTTGAGAAACCGGAAGCACACTTGGACACTGTCCATTGACTCCTTAGTCTTTGCTGCTTTTATAAATGACTGTAGCAGTTTGCATTCACATTCTCAATTATTTAAAGAAACATTCTTTCTGGCCAACTAGCGAGCGCGGTGTGTCGCTTCAAACACCTGGCTGACCAGTGTTAGCGCTTAGCCCATAGCGCTTAGTGGTGGCTACTTGTGTTGTTGCCTGAGACCATTAAAACCGATTGAAGTGAATCGGTAGGCTCTGCTTAGCGTGGCCTCACTAGCATGTCTTACACACCGATACATCATGCTCCCTTTACACGGTAGCTTGGGAAGCATCTGTTCACCACCTCTCTCTCTATCTTCCACACTCTCGCTCCTCTCACTCTCTCTCTCACTTGCTATCTCTCTCTCTCTCTCATCCAATCTCTCCATCTTTTCCTCTCTATTTCTCTTGCTTCCCTCTCTTTTCCTCTCTCTCTCGACTACTACTGTTACAGATTTGCTTTTAAACTTTCACAAAACATAAATCCCATTCCATCACTCTTTTTCCTCATCACACATATGTGCGCACACGCACATGAACACACACACACACACACACACACACACACACACACACACACACACACACACACACACACACACACTGAGAGGATCACTTTGCATTCAGATCCATAGAGATGCGTGCCAGAATCAATCTGGCTCTGTCCGTGTGTTCGTAATTACACGCTGGAGTACCGGCACGTTGGCATATTAAACATTTAAATTGAGGCCACACACACACACACACACACACACACACACACACACACACACACACACACACACACACACACACACACACACACACACACACACACACACAGCGTGTCTCTCGCAGGCGCTGATGAAAAATGGATGACCTGGCCTCCGCCAACTCTGTAAAGTGTGTTTCATAATGGCGAGAGAGTCGCGTGTCGCCCGGAAGAACTGCAACATCCACCTGCGACCAGGCTGTCCTTTCTTTCCCGCTCTTTTCCCAAGAGGGCCACCATTTTTTTTTGTTTTTTTTGGGGATGTATCATTCTGATGTTCGAGTCACATTTAACGTTAACGGAGCACGTGGCGCTAATGCCTGTTTCGATTTTTTTTTTGTGCGGTTGGGCGTAGACGGACCCGATGCGTCACTTTCTGCTTTGAAGTAAGTCTGGGTAAATCTTTTTTTTCTTCTTTTTCCCCCTGGTGGAACGTTTGGTTTGCGTTGATTAAATTGTGATGGATTAGCGGTTTAGAGAGGTTTTCCAGGGTTTGGTGGTGGTGGTGGTGTGTGTGTGTGTAGGGGGGGGGGGTGAGCAGAATGTCTTCTGCTTTCACAAACCTCCTCGTAAATACTGTCGATTTTTGGAGTGAGAGACAGAGAGAGAGAGATTTGTTTTATTGACTTTTATGATGCCTCACATCCACGGCTTTGGTCTGCACTATTAGCTGAAGGTCAATCAAAGTGTTATGTGATTCAGCTACCCCCCCCCCCGGACCGCCCCCCCCCGGCCCCGTTGGGCACAAAGTAGTGCATTGTTTTTGCAGTGTGTTAAATTGTGTTTAATCGCAATTCCGTCACAATGTATTTTTTCCGATTCTACATTTTTTGAGGTCAGGAAAACGACTATGTCAAACCATGTCAAAACCCACTCGCCTCACTCCACTGACCCGCCTGCTTTTCATCTACTTTGATGATATTGCAATATGAATTAATTTATTAAATTGATTGATCTAAAAACATAAAAACACACACACACTCGTCACACACATATGTACGCACACACACGCACGTGCACACACAAGGGGGGGGGGGGGTGCTCTTCCTCTTCCTCCACGAAGAGGGCAGGAGGGCGGAGGAGAGTGTGCACGGCTAGGAAATGCACTTTGGTAATTACAGTCCTGTGTGTGTGGGTGGGTGGGCGCGGGCTCTCTCCTGCCCCGTACCGGATGTATAATTCACTGACGGGGAGCGACAGGGGGGTCTCGTTGAGGCACGACTTAATGAACCGATAAATCACACTTTGACTCCTCCTCCTCCTCCTCTTCCTCCTTCTCAAGCCCTTCCTCCTTACACCATTTAATCTTCCCAGAGAGAGAGAGATCTCGGGATCGGTTACCACGACCCCGAAGCCCCTTTTACCAAACTCCAACACACGTTTGGAGGGGAGCGGGGATCGCCTGCTTGACCCGAGATGATTATGACGATGATGATGATTATATATGATGATGGTGATGATGATGATAATGAGCGCTTTGATGAAACCCAAGCATGAGATGCATAGCAGTTAGACAAGTCACTACAGGGACAGAAGATAGTCTTTGGCCTGACGTCTGTATATATTAAAGTTACGATATGATTATTATTGCAATAATCGTATTGCCATAACATTTATTGCGACACATTGCGATATATTACCTTTATTTTTTTTTCAACTACAAATTATATTTCCGAAAGACGTCTTTGTCAACGTTTCTTTTGTCCAACAAAGTGTAAAGTTCCGAATAAGTGTAAAGTTTACAGTTTTATCTCACTTCGCTCCAATCATTTTGTTATTGTAGTACAAAAAATGCCTTCTTTTTTGTGGATAGAAAAAGCAATTGATCGCTAGATGTGGTCTGTGTGCGGATCGGTACAATATTGACACGTAAAATATCACGATATACAGTATATTGTTGTTCCCCACACACCCCTAGTGTCCTCCCAGACGGAGCTCTCTTTAAAACAGCAGAACGTCATGATGCTGCTGGACTACTGGCACTCTAAAATGCTTCTGAATGCTTTTTGGCACAATCTATCACAATATAGTACATCGTCATCCCTCAATCAGTGTTCTTTTGATGTACATTTTTTTTTCATTGTGTATAGTATTGTTAAAGTATTGTGTTCTAGAATTCCATACTGCGGGAGGGAGGGAAGCGTAACATTGTACTTGTTGCAAATGGGCAAATAGAATTCTTAAATCTTGAATCTTGAGAAGCTCCGTCCTTCTTCTGGCGAGAACAAAATGCCCGGCTAGACTTTTAAACCTTTCCTTGGCTTGGTTGCGCCACAAGCAGGGCGAAGCTACGTGTGACGCCTGTGCGTTACTCATGGCTGGTGATCACACTCACATTAATTGGCTGTATGAAAACAAATGAGGCCTTAATGGATCGAGGCTTCACCACCGCGTGTGGACGCTCCGGATGTAATCACACGGGAACACAAACGAGCGACCAGAGAGGGGGGGGGAAACCTCATTGTGCTGTGAGGCGAGGCGTGAAATTAATAACCGGCGGTCTACCCGTTTCAAGGCTAAAGATTGAGGAGGCGGGAGGGAGCGACATGTAGGATAGACATTTTTGGTAATTTTTCGCACTCCACCCACATCAGTCTGTTAGGATAACGAGAGCCGGGGATGTCTTTTAAAAGGTGGTTCTCGCTACCATGATTTGTAGTTTGATGGTTTATTTTGGGCTCAACACAAACATCGTCTTCATCATCCTTTTTAAAAGGTTTTGCTGTGAATCCAAAAAAAAGGCTTTCGGACAGCCGCTGTTGTGTCTTTAAATGCGTGGTAAAGTTGATGAGGTTTCTTCCCCCTTCTTCTTCCTTATTTTGACATTACAATGATCCACGAATCAGAACGTTAGAAAGATGACTTTAAGGAGGCGACGCCTGCGGAGGCTGTGAGTGGTGCTACTCCAGACCCACCACCCACGTTAGCGGCTGTTCAACGGCAGCGGGAGTATGAATGAAGGGATTGCTGTCGGGAGTCCCTCCCAGCGCGCTACAGGTGAGGCTCTCCCCAGACAGACACCCGCGTTGACTGACACACCAGGACCAAGGGGGACGCCGTGCGTGCGTGTTGGGTCCGGGGCAAGTTAAGTGTAATTGCTTTCTATTATATTGCCCGTCCCGCGTCGAACCCCATTAGCTATGTCTTTATAAAATCAGAGGTTCGCGGGCCGATCGATAACTGCCACCGCTGAGGAATGGAAGGGGGCCCGAGTGGCGGGTGTGCAAACGGTGATATTCACTTCCCTTGTTTGCAGGCAGGGGGGGGGGGGCGAGAAAGAGAGGGGGAGAGAGAGAGGCAGGGGAGATTCAGCTCACGCTTCATCAAAGGGCCATCCGTTAACAGGATAGGACAGCTTCTCTCTCTCTCTCTCTCTCTCTCTCTCTCTCTCTCTCTCTCTCTCTCTCTCTCTCTCTCTCTCTCTCTCTCTCTCTCTCTCTCTCTCTCTCTCTCTCTCTCTCTCTCTCTCTCTCTCTCTCTCTCTCTCTCTCTCTCTCTCTCTCTCTCTCTCTCTCTCTTTTGAGTAAGGATCAAAATGGAGAAAGGTCATTGGTCTATTGGTGTCTTCATATCTGCCCATTTCCTTCTCTCTGGCTCTCCACCAGAGCCGAGGCCTCTAAGTCTGTCTCTCAGCCTGGTTTTATATATGTCTTCTGTCAACAAAACCCGATTGAGGCTTTCTTTCTGACTTTCTTGAGCCGAGGTGTGCTCATGTTTTGACGGGCTAATCCTTTCTTTGCCTTCTGCTTCTGGAGTTCTAATCAATTGTTTAAGTCATTCTCCCTCTCTCCTAACTTTCTTTTCATTGCTTTTTTTTTTTCTCTTCTGTCTCCTCTAATCTTCTCTTCTCGTGTCCTCTTCAACCGATTCCCAGAATTAATTTCCCTGCTCCACTGCGCTCAATCCCCCTCCAGAAGTGCTAAAGTCCTAAAACTGCCGTTGTATTCACTACACTAATTGTCCTGGCGTTTAACGCTCCGCCGGACACACGGTTGTGAATGTGAATACACCATTAGGGTCCGATCCCTGTGCTGATCCAGCTGCCCTGGCGTGGCTTCCCGGTGGTCGTGCGTGCGTGCGTGCGTGCGTGCGTGCGTGCGTGCGTGCGTGCGTGCGTGCGTGCGTGCGTGCGTGCGTGCGTGCGTGCGTGCGTGCGTGCGTGCGTGCGTGCGTGCGTGCGTGCGTGCGTGCGTGCGTGCGTGCGTGCGTGCGTGCGTGCGTGGTGTCCTGAGCTGATCCGCTTTCATCCTTGAGCCTGCTCTGGCCTGCGCTTCCTCACTCACACACGAGCCTCAGTCAGCCTGCATCTTCCTGCAGTCGCACGACAAAACAAAATTACATTTGAAAAGTGAGTTACTAATGATCAGAGTCTGACCTCAATGTTGAAATGAATGATGATCAATGTTTAATCCGATACGCATGTTTGCCACGCGAAAACGACAAATAAACATGGATACACATGAACCGTCATTCAGTCGCCTCGCCTCCTTTTGACTCCAACAACATTACCCACAATGCAATGCAAACACACTTCACCATCGACCCGCTATAGCGATTGGTCCTGCTCGTCTTCATCGGACCTAACCGTGTCACAACGCTAGAATAAATAACTGGCCTTGGGCGATGGGCCCAGCGAGCTGAGTGAGGGTTATGATGATCACTTATAACCTAGCGAGCGAACAATAGACAGAACACTCACACACAAGGACTGTCCACAGTCACTGTGTGTACCTTGTAAGAGTTGTAGGCACACGCAAGTTTTATTGGCCTAACAAGCTTTTACACACGTAAAGGAATTTAACTCGCTGTAACTCACACTGTCACACTGTACTCTCATTCAAACAAGCAACAGCAATGACAATCAACAAGAGGAGGTTTTTTCGAGTAGGTTTTGCCTGCTGTTATTAACAACAGTATGTATGCTGCTTAACGTACATGTACGGACACGGACACACACACACACACACACACACACACACACACACACACACACACACACACACACACACACACACACATCATCCAGCTCTGTGCCTTTCTCTACGTGGACAGACTGGCAGGAATTGAGCAGAATAAGTTGTATGCATGGTCTTCTTATGTGTTTCACAGCCAACTGCCACAGCTGAATGGATTAGTCCCATAGCTCTGCTTGGATGCAGTTGGTTTGGCCGTGATGGTTGTAAATGTGTCTTTAGTAGTGTATTGAATGCATTCTGTCATTGTATTAGCCGGTAGCTTCTGCTGTTGTTGCACCCGTTCTCGTCAACATCAGAAAATGTCTCTGATATTTCTCTCCAGCTCTCTTTTTGTTATATTGTCTTTCAAATTGGAATCTCTCTCTCTCTCTCTCTCTCTCTCTCTCTCTCTCTCTCTCTCTCTCTCTCTCTCTCTCTCTCTCTCTCTCTCTCTCTCTCTCTCTCTCCCCCCCCACAGGCAAACTGACGTGCCCTCCCGAGAAATTTGATTGCGGGGGCTCCACCAACAAGTGTGTCTCGTTGTCATGGCGATGCGACGGCGAGAAGGACTGCGAGAATGGTGCGGATGAGAAGGACTGCGCCTCCGGTGAGTTGCGCCCACGTGTGAAGGGGGTGGGACTTAAGCATGAAGAGGTGTGGCCTATACAGTGTATACGCGTAGACTTGAATAGAAAACTCCTCATTCATTCTGAATACATTTCGGTTGAATAATAAAAAACTAGACCTTTGAATTCATCCTGAATACATTACAGTTGAATCCCAAAAAACTACACCTTTTTCATTCTGAATATATTTTTACAGTTGAATAAGAAAAGCGAGACCTTTATCATTCTGAATCCATTACAGTTGATGGAAAACCAAACACCTTTTTAATTTCAGCTTGAACATTTCCCTCTGATCGTCTGACCTGATCAGGGTTATAAGACAAGGTATATTTTGTTGTTGGCTAGCAAGACAACGACGGTGGCGTCTTCAGAAATCAAATTGTTTCCCTTGTATTGGGAAAAATACGAGATTATGATTTCTCTTATTGTCTGAACTCTGTTTGTCTGCCTATCAAGTGCACCCTGCTACGGGACCCATCATAATAATGGCATCGCCCTCTGAGGAGCCAATCATGAACCTTGTTAATTTGAAGTCCCTCCACGAGGCCCTCCCCCTATTCTACAAAAGACTCTTCTGCAGCCCTACTTTGAAAGCACCGTGAAGAATTGGCTTCCTCATTTCTTCTCTTTCTCTCTCTCTCTCTCTCTCTCTCTCTAACACTCCCGCTGTCTCTCTCCCCGGCTCGGCTCTCTCTCACGCTCCGTCTCCCTTTCTCTTATTGCGTCTCTCTTTCTGATGATTCTCTTTATCTGTTGCTCTCTCTCTCTGTCTCTCTCCCTCTGTCTCTCTCTCTTTATAGTTCTGTTTCTGTTTCTCTGTCTGTATGTCTCTCTCTCTGTCTATCTTTGTATCTCTCTATCTGTCTCTTTCTCTCTATCTCTCTTGCTGTCTTTTTCTTTCTGTCTCTTTCTCTCTGTCTCTCTGTCTCTGTCTGTCTGTCTGTCTCTGTCTCTCTCTCTCTCTCTCTGTTGTCTTGCTTTGTCTCTCTTGTGCCGTCTCTCGTTCTCTCTCTGTCTATCTCTCTCTGTTTCTGTTTCGCTATCCCCCTTGGCTCTCCCCATTGAGGCGGTATGACGGAGGCAGTGGGCCCTGAAAGAATGCGATGTTAAGACTTTGAAGATTATGCTCTCTGGCACGTGACAAAAGATGTTTCTACAGAGCAGAGAACAGTCGTGTGACGCAAAGTTGCAGCCGCTTGTCTTCTCATCGCTCTGGTTATATCGGACATTCATGCATAAATGTTCTTTTTTTTTTTTTTATCAAGTAAAAATGTACGCTGTATTTGTTGTAGGGGCTAAAGGTCTAAGTGGCTCATGCGGATGTGAATGCGAGCAGGATTACCTGACTTTGTTGTTCCAGCCGGTCCCTCTTCATTGGAAAAATATACAAACATTTAAAGCTGAAGGGTAGCTGAGGTGCACTTCGTTTCACACATCGTTTCATATAATTAGCGCACAGCTAATTTTTTTGGATTAGCGTAATCATGTGTTAGCATGAGCTAACGCCTGAGCGCAAACTAATGTGTTAGCATGCGCGTGAATTAGCTTGCATTCCGGTTGAGTGGCCTCCCGGCTTTAAAGGGGCCCAGATTAAGTTGCAGCGATCTCGGCGGCTTTGGACGCTAATAGCTTCTTAGCTTAGAGGGGGCCTCTCCGCCACCGCCTCTGCGTCCCACCGAGACCCGGCCAAGACTAAAGCTAATGATGCTGTGTTGATGTGGGGGAGCCTAGACCTAGACACTCTCTCTCTCTCTCTCTCTGCTCTCTGTCTCTCTGTCTCTCTCTCTCTGTCTCTCTCTCTGTCTCTCTCCCTGTTATCTTGAAGGACGTGTCAATTTAAATAGTGGGTTGTCGCCTACTATGACCAGTGCGTGACGTGGATGAGTTTAGGATGTATTTTGTATTGTCTTGTATTTTTCTACGACTACAGTAGTACAACAGTACAGCGGCAGCCATCTTGGTTGTCTGCGAAAAATGCCTCAATGACGCTTCTCCTTTCGGATAAACTATAAACAACACTGCTATAACAATACTGTACACAATAACAAGAACAATAAACAATAAAGTGACTAATAGATGATATATACATATGGAGGATGGTGCAAAAAGCACACGATGGCACGCAATTCATTGGAAAGTTATTTATCTATGGCGCTACCAATATGTCACATAGAGTCAAATGTTGAGCTTATTGTCTAGCATTGGGTGTCACTGTGTGGCATGGTACAATGCACACTTATATGAGGAATTATAGAGAGGCCTAGGCAAGCACAAAGTATAAAACAGATATTTGACTTGACATGGCGTCACATTTAATCACGCCAAACAGAGCGCAGACCACAATCACAGTTACTCGACTGACATCGTCCACACGATTCACAAAACATTTCACTCCTGCACTAACAACAATTGATTTTCCTGACTCCTCGGCTGACTCACTGCGTTATACAAACGCTAATTGCCAGCAGCCGAAAGGCGTTCGGTCACTCCTCTGCTGAAGTTAAGTCTCGAGGCGGTAGTGCTACTGGCAGGGAGTGAAATTGTCCATCGACCTAGACGCGCAAAAACGGCTAGCCGAGCTGCTTGACCAACGCTTCGGCAGCAGAATTCACTTGGTTGCAGCTCTTGGCTAGCTCTGTTTCTATCCTGAGGAGGATGTTCTGGAGAAGACGAATGCCCATGCTTTAGCAACACAATGGCTGTCCTTCGAGCACTCTTGTCTCCACTCGCACTCACCTCCATGCGAACATTATGTAAAAACATAGGATAGGTTTCGTAGGAGCTGAGGGGCAAAAGGGGTACGTTGAATAAATGTCTTCAGAGACAACTGTGCAGCAATAGTGAACACAATACTGACATAAGCCGGCAATACAATAATTCCCCCCCTAAAAAGCCCTTGAACAACCAACTGTTCAGCTTTGTTCAGATCTTTGGTTGGTTTCGGTAGCTTGCAAAGACAAAAAGAGAAGAGAAAAATACAACCTTTTTTATTATTATTATCATATTATCATTATGTTAGGATTACCAGGTTCAAGGACAGTTTTAATCCGCAGGTAGTGCGCCTACTGACTGCAGAGCGCTGCCACCATCGTAACATTGTCATCCATATAACATTACACTATCATACTTGACTGGACTTTGTGAACTCATTACAGTTACTGCACTGCACGTACTGTACTGCACTGCGCTGTATTCATGATGCTGCTGCACTACTGGCACTTTTAAATGCTTTTAAATGCTTTTTGCATAATTCAACACATGTGCAAATCATCCATCAGTCACTTTATTGTTGTTTTTATTGTAATTTTTATTGTATAGTGTTTTAGGAAATTCTTACCGCGGGAGGGAATGGGGCGTAAGCCTTCCATTGTCAATAAAAATCTTGAATCTTGAATTTTGAATCTTGTTACATAGTATAATAATACGATAAGAATGGATACGATAAGATGTACTAACTATTATAAGATGTATCATATAAGTGAAAATATACCAAAAAATGTATTCAAATATATTTGATTCATTGTGTATTAATGTATAAATATATACATAATACACATTAGTGGAAACCATTGTTAATTATGTTGACACGGGAAAAGTGTTGACAGGAAATCAAAGTGAAAACCACAGTTACCTGATCCCGTCTCGTCGGACAGAAAAGAACACATTAGCCTCTTTATTCGTCTGTGTACACAAATACACAATTAAAGTCTGTGCGGATGTGGTTGAAGTTCTGATGCCAGGCGGGTTCAAAACAATCATCCAATCTAGTGTTTCTGTCTCACTCGAGGTTTCATGGCGGCATCAACCCTAAATATGCCATCTGTTCCTCCCTGTTGGCTCCGTGCTAATTGTTGTTAATTACTGTTTGTTTGTTTTGTGTGACACTGTTGTGGGGCCAAAAAGAGCATTCTCTTCGTCGAGCGTTATGTTAACGTGATGGCTTGTAGACATTATGATGATGGCGATAGTGAAACAAACCAGCTATGAGTAGCTGTCAGTCACATGGGGGGTGAATCGGTTCCAAATCCAGATTGACGTCAGATACGTTCTGTATGCGCCTGGTAGGGGTTCGTGAAGCCCGCTCAAAGATGCCTGTAGTTAGCTACGGAGATCGGGGATCGAACGTAGTACCTTCCGGTATCATACCTTTGCTGGACTTTCTGGACTCATTCCAGCTACTGCACTGTACTGCACTAAATTCATGATGCTGCTGCAATACTGGCACTTTAAAATGCTTTTGTATGTATCATCCATCAGTCACTCTATTGTTCTTTTTATTTTGTACAGTATTGTTATAGTGTTGTATACTAGTATAAAGTATACTACATAGTATAGTATATAGTGTTGTTTATGTTATATAGTGTAGCATATCATAGGTAGTATATAGTGTTGTTTACAGTATAGTATTGTATAGTTTAGTATAGCATTGTAGGAAATTCATAATGTGGGAGGGAATAGGGATGGAGCACTTCCATTGTACCTTCCATTGTACTAATTCTTCAACACTATCCTGTCCCTCCATGTAAGAACATAATAAACTCAGGAAGAAGTGTGTGCCTGTGTGAAACCCGGTTTGGGACATTAAATACAAAACCAATTCCAGAACTCTATAAAGTGTCATTCTTTAGAAAGTTGTCGCAAACATGGGACGCAAACGGAAGACTACATTAACATCACTCTCTGTCCCCCAATCTGATTCAGCATTAGCGGCAACAGAGCACATTACGGGCTGCATGCTTAGTAAATCAGTTTTAAGACACTGTCGCTAAATGACTTTTCCCCACACGTTGAATTATGTATTAAGTAGTATCTGGGGCATCGATTGGGGGAGAGACGCATTAGCATCACGTTAGCTATGGTTTAGTAGCTGCAAGCTAAGGATATGAAGGAAAGTTTTGTTGTGTCAAAGTCACTCTTAACTGGAATGGGTTGGAAAGTCCCCTCTCTATAGGACAAGTCAAGTTTATTGTCACTTCACAGTTTATACAAGTATAAAGCAGTGGTGTGAAAATCTTATGTGCAATACCTGACGACAGACAGCAGTTATAAAATAAGATAAAATAGATAAAAATAGAATAGAATAAAGTTAAAAAATAAAAATAAAAATGCTATTTATAAAATGCAATATATCGGCACAGAAAAAGAGCAATATGTATATATAAATCAATGTAATCAAATATAAATTGTTATATGCTATACGCCCTTGTTCAGCAGCCTGATGGCCTGACTGTGGAAGCTATCTCGGAGTCTATTTGTACAGCACTTGATACTGCGGTACGCCTGCCTGGTGGTAAAAGTGAGTACAGTTCGTGGCTGGGGTGGGCAATGTCTTTAGGGCTGTCTATATGTCAATGTCTTTAGGGCTGGTACATCAGAAGGCAGCATGGGATATCTTCCTGCGATACTCCCCCAAGATTGATAGGACTCAGGAGGGTTGTAGTACAGTGAAATCCAACAATCTCTCCCGATAATGACAGATAATTTCACGATTAATTACTAATTAACAATGACCAAAAAAAAGCACCATTAATACGAACATAATAACTAGCATTCCAATGCTCCTGTAACTGAAGACAGCCGGTCGTGCTGTGCAGTGAGTAAACCTCACTCCCGACTTACAGCATCTGCCTCTCATGCGTGGGGTCGTGAGTTCGAGCCCAATACCGGGATACTCACTGTTACACTCCTATGCTTCCCAAATGGAGGCAGTCACACGCCGTATTTGAATCTCTGGCAAGGCTTAACAAAGAATCTTTAGGTTTGTGTGTGTGTGTGTGTGTGTGTGTGTGTGTGTGTGTGTGTGTGTGTGTGTGTGTGTGTGTGTGTGTGTGTGTGTGTGTGTGTGTGTGTGTGCGTGTGCGTGTGCGTTTGTTTGCATTAATAAAGACGGAGATCCCTGCCTGCCTGCCTGCCTGCGTGTGCGTGTGCGTGTGTGTGTTTGCATATTTAAAAACGTCTTGGACAGCAGCAGCAGCAGCAGTTCGCTGTACTACAGCATCGCTTGGCTGTAGATTCCTGCCGGTGGAGGCTGTGTATTCCCTGTTGTGTAACAGAGTTTGTGCATCGGCAGTGTTTTGACACTTTGGAGACAAAGCTTCCACACTTTCTTTGGTAACGTTACCCGGACTCTCCTCTCACAAGGAATAGCAACACGGCCCACAGGCCGACTCACTTCTCATTTCATTTAGCTAATGAAAACATTAGCATTGCCGGGCTGCTGGTGAGACAAGGGAAGCATTTAGTCTAATATTTCCCCCTGCTAGCTCATTCATTTATTCTGCTTATTCTTCTCCCTGCGGTCCAATGTAAAGCAGCCTGTTTTACTTTTGTAAGTGGACCGGGACTATCTGAAACCGGAAAAACATTTCATACGTTGACTATTTATTCCTTTAGTTCATTTTATCTCCTGCTGTCCTTATTTTATGCGGCCTTCATGCTTGTTGTATTTATTAATGGATCTGTTAAGGTCAGTCATTTAAATGACTTCCCTAGTGAGCCACATTGTGATCTTTGGGTTAACAAAGAGTGTGTGTCTGTCTGTGTGTGTGTGTGTGTGTGTGTGTGCCTGTGTGTGCGCACAGTGTGTGTGTCAAGCTGCTATAAGGCTGTAGCTGTGGAGTCAACATTGTTTAGGAAAATATGATCTATTTCCACAATTACAGTTCTCGATTTCGTTATTGTCGCTTATCAGGCCGATGACTGTGGTGCGTATGCAAACTTGATAATCCGATTATTGCTGTGCGTGGCAGTACAGTCATGTGTGTACAGCGAGTACAGCCGGGGACTGAGGCAGCAGCCTTGGGATGCTCCGGTGTTGAGGACCAGAGTGGATGAGATGTTGTTTCCAATCTTCACCACTTGAGGCCTGCCCGTCAGGAAGTCCATAATCCAGTTACAGATGTACCAGCCCAGACCTAGATCCCTCAGTTTCAGGACCAACTTGGAGGGAACAATGGTGTTGAACACTGAGCTGTAGTCAAAGAACAGCAGTCTGACGTAGGTGTCCCTCCTGTCTACGTGCTTGCAGGGCCGTGTGTAGTGCCAGGGAAATGGCGTCGTCTACAGACCTGTTTGGTCTGTATGCAAACTGGAGTGGTTCCAGGGAGTCGGGGATGGAAAAGTTTATGTGTAATATGACCAGTTTATCCAGGCACTTTATGGCTATGGGTGTTGAAGCCTTACCCAATGGCTGTTGTGGGGGAAAACATTCTGGGGTTCAATTTGGTTCCAATAGACACTATCTTCTTGTCGGGGCTGTTAGTGTTTGCCTCTTATCCTGTTGGCCTGCAGAACATTGACTTCAACAACTGCTCCATGTCCCCTTGTCTTCTGGAGAACCTCTGGGTCCACAGGAATATGTCCATATATCATCAGAATATATCATATTATATATATATATATAGATATATATATACTATGTAAGTACTCATCAGCTAGCTTAGATTTTATGGCATTCTATCGATGGCATAAAGACCAATTTCTTCAACAGTGTGTGCGAGAGCGTATGTTTGACAGCGTTGATAAATACAATCTCTTTTGAGCTGAATGTGAACTGCTGCTCTATTTTTCGCTCGATGGTGTTAATAAAATCACGTGTGATTCTGTAATTAATTCACCCCTCGCCACCCGTGAAATTAAAAGATTGTGAGGCGCTGATGTAGGAGATGAAACGCTTGGTTGCGGCTAACACATGGTGCAGCTAAGTACGATGGTATTTAGCAAAATAACGCATTTTCATATTTGCTAGCTGGCACGAACGTGAACGTGAAAGCTTTTGGATTGTATCTTTTTTAATTATAGCTTTTCAACAGCTTCCTAAAGACAACCACTGTCCTGTTAAATTATCGGTTAATCATTGCGTTTAGCATTTTTTGGAATTTAGACGTTGTAGTTTGCATTGCGAAAGAGATTTGACTAGAATCAGTCAATAACATTATACGGCATTCATTTGGCAGAATAGTGCAGTGGTTACGATGTTTGATTCCCAGCTAAAAGGTGTTTGGTTCGATTTCCCCCCCCAAGCATCAGCATTCAACCTGTAAGGTACCCTTGGACGAGATGCCCTCCTAAACCCTTACCCTATCCACTCGATTCGCTATCTACTTTTTGTCAACACGTAGCTCTGCTTCAGCTGACTTTTGTTGGTTGGCTGGTGTTCCGCTGCCTTTGTTGACCTATTGTTTTTCCCCCCCATACGCTGAGTCAGGGTGAGACGTACGTCAAAATGAAGGCAGCTAGCTGTAGCGGCCGCGCCAAGGGCGGGCGGGCGGGGGGGGGGGGGGGAGACAACGACACACCCTGTGGATTATTATTATATTCATCTCAAAGTCCCTCTCTCCTCTTCCTCTTCTTCCTCCTGTCTCTCCTCTCTGTGCCTTCCACTTCTGCGGTGGATGATGGATCTAAACCACAGCCAGCCGGCCGCTGCAGCCTTAACACACACGCACAATGTTGTGAGAGCTGTATATACTGTATTCAGCTGGTCACCCTGTACAGCTAGAATATGTGGACTGTGACACGGTAATGATCAAAATGCTGGGTTCTGCAACAACAGCCTCAGCAGATGTTATTGGATGAGAGAGATAGGAAGGGGTTTAAGAGAGAGAGAGAGCGAGAGAGAGAGAGAGCGAGAGAGAGAGAGAGCGAGAGAGAGAGAGAGAGAGAGAGAGAGAGAGAATCTGTCACGGCCTCTAGCTGCGACTTCTATTTTTTCCTCCACAGGCGAACACTCAGAATCGAGAGGTGATAGCACCTCCCTCCAGGTCCACATGCACACACACACGCGCGCACACACACTCTCACATACACATCTGATACCAGCATCTCAGCTCATATGGTTATATCACACATTTGATATAGTGGTTTCTCTCTCTCTCTCTCTCTCTCTCTCTCTCTCTCTCTCTCTCTAATATCCCACACTGATAAAAACAAATTAAATTCTGATGCAATATTTCTCTGCTCGCCGAGAAGAGAAATTAATCTTCTGAACCATTGGCATCTGCGTGTGACAGGAAGTGACACGGGCGCTGTGGTTGTTTCTAGCATGGCAGCTCATATCACCTTCTCATCAGGGACAGGGTGGCACAAGGTTCTGAACCAATGAGTGATGGCGTAGTGGACTCCGAAGGAATTCCCTCATATTACTGTTTAGAAATGCCTTCACGATTTAGCACATCAGCAGTCATATGCTCGAGGCTCAAACTTAAGTCAAAGACTCTCATTCAAGCAAACAAACTTCAGTTCACCAGGAATGCTTTCAGCATTTCATGCTTTTCAATACTTTTTTGGTTGGTTTAGTTAATATTCAAATGTTTTTGTGAGCATTTTCAGCGCAAGTCGCTCCATAACTGAAAGTAGAGGACAGCAGGATGATGTGGTCAAAGGTTGTGGGTTCCATCCCTGATGTCATCTCTAATGCATCCATCAAGCAAGGCATCCTAGACGAAACCACTAAATACACAAAATATACATTTGTTTGCAGTGCGTCATCCGCTGTCAGTCACTTTAGATGGAAATGCATTTGTAAATGTGTACCAATTCCGCTTCACTTCAGTGTTTACTCTGAGCAAGAATGAAATCGACTCAAATGATATGACAGTGGATATTTACTTATTATTATTATTATTATTATTATTATCTATTTGTGTCAGCAGAGTCGCTGCCCAGATCTGCAGGAAGCACTACCCTGACCCTTCTTCTTAGCACACAGTGTCTCGTTAGCTCCATTGTCTGCTCCATTGTTAGCCAATTGTTAGCTCTATTGTTAGCCAACTTACTTACATACTTTTGCCTGAGTACTGGTTCCGCTGTTGTGAGGCTTGTTAGGAAGGAAGTGCCCTTATGAATCCTGGCGACTAGGTACTTCTCTTGCCTACCTACTGTATATTGAATGCACTTATTGTAAGTGGCTTTGGATAAAAGCGTCTGCACACTGTACTTTGAACATAGTGTATTGTGTGTTATGCAGCCTCGTTTACAGGCATTTAATTGGACGGTTGTTAGTCCCTGTGCGGACCCCTGAAGTGACCGTGTACAGCGCATGTCTGTAATAAACTCTCTCCCCCTCCGACACGACCCTGAGTGGATATGTGTTTCTTGTGCTAAGACAAATCCGCTGATGAATGGATAACGTAACACTGACTGTATTGTAACTTAATGTGTCCCTCTGCTACGGCTCCCTCCAGACGCCAAGGCCTGCCCCGGCGGTGAGTTCATGTGCGGCAACCGGCGGTGCCTGGCCAGCGTGTATGTGTGCGACGGGGACGACGACTGCGGCGACGGCAGCGACGAGCTCAAGTGCTCGGCGCCCATGACCTGCGGGCCGGACCACCTGCGGTGCAACACGTCCGAGTGCGTGCCCCTCATGTGGAGCTGCGACGGCGACCCCGACTGCGCCGATGGCTCGGACGAGGGTCCCGGCCGCTGCGGCGGCGAGGGAGGGCTCCCGTACCCCACGTACCGCCGCGGCGCCAACTGCACGTCCGGCGAGTTCCGCTGCGCCAACGGCGAGTGCGTGCGCCTGGCGTGGAAGTGCGACGGCGACCCCGACTGCAAGGACAAGTCGGACGAGTTGGACTGTCGTGAGTCTCTTCTCTTTTCCTTCTTCTTACGTTTTGTGTGTTTGGTGTTTTCTTTATTTTTTTGGTATAATCCCGATCCATTTGTGCCTCGTTCTAGAACTTACTCATGGATTCTAGTCAGGGATTTTTTTTATTGGATTTATTTCCAAATAAGATTAAATGCCAAATTTAAAAACAAAGCTATTACAAACAAGAGGGCACTCAGTAGAGTGCATACCTCCGCCACAGCAAAAAGTCCCCCGGATCAGGATTCAGATCTGCTGCAAAATGGTATCAACTGTTCCTCGGCCAAGTTTAGTCTTATTCCATACATAACTTTTTGAGTTATCTTGCTGACAAACAAACGGGGGCGAAAACATATATTTCCCAGTCCACTTCACATACTGGTATAGTAGTATCTATTATGTATCGTCTGTTTGCATTATATATGTTCCGTAAATCTTTCTACGTAACATACTCTCAGTATTTGAAAGATTCATGCGTTGTTGTTCAGCTGTTGTTATTTGATCCACCTTCATAGATCTGTTCAACCTTTTTCATTCTGGCTGTCCATATTTTAACACACACACACACACACACACACACACACACACACACACACACACACACACACACACACACACACACACACACACACACACACACACACACACACACACACTCCAGCCTCTCAAGCCATGCATACAATACAATATTTAACGCAGAGACAACACACACACACGGTCTAAACCGCCCGCTGATGTAATCAAACTGCAGCATGCAAATGAGGTCGCAGGGTAATCACTACGCAGGTCCTTCTATTCCCCACCTTATCATTGGTACATGCCATCCAGATGGAAGCAAAACACAACACGGTAACAATGACTGCCAGGCTCAGCGGTGTGTTTACCACTCGACACTCCACATGACATTTCACCCTCTCTCTCTCTCTCTCTCTCTCTCTCTCTCTCTCTCTCTCTCTCTCTCTCTCTCTCTCTCTCTCTCTCTCTCTCTCTCTCTCTCTCTCTCTCTCTCTCTCTCTCTCTCTCCTCTCTCTCTCTCTCTCTCTCTCTCTCTCTCTCTCTCTCTCTCTCTCTCTCTCTCCACTCCCCCGCCGGTGGTGGTGGTGGAGTTCTCTCTGTGTCTGGTCTGGAGTGGGTAAGGCACTGGTGTTTGATTGGGGAACTCGGGGTGAGGCAGTTGGGAGGCAGTGTGACAATGTGTCTCTCTCTCCCTCCCTTCCGCAGCTGCTTCTTCTTCTTCTTATTATTATTATTATGATCCGGCGGAGGAGAAGGTAACCGGCGCGTCTCTCTCTCTCTCTCTCTCTCTTCCCTCTCCCCGGAAGCCTCTGTGATATCTCCTCTTTTGTTCACCGCAAAGACGATGCGTGGCGACGAAACATCAAACCCAGTCCCTCTCTCCCCGCTCTTCACGGCGTGTCATAAAGAGGCAGTTAAAAAAAAAACGGTGAACAAGGGAGTAGCTGGCGCACAACGTGGGGTCTGGTGGTGGGGGAAGTGGGGGAGGAGGACGAGGGGGCCAGGCCGTTGTCCAGGGGTTGCTAGGCAACAGATGGGTGTCCTTGAGGGCAATTTGGAAAGCCCTTGGAGAAGGCGGCGGGGGTGACAGTTGGATCACAGGGGAGGAGGCCTCCGGGATCACAGAGCACAGACTATGAGTCTCTGCAGAGTTGAGGCTCCGCGCTGCGCGCTACTGCCTCTTTCTCAGGCTAGCTAGCTTTCCACCAATAGGAGAGCGGAACTGATGCAATGACCTCCATTTACGGTTGGCCAGGTGCAACACGTGTGTGTGTGTGTGTGTGTGTGTACTATTACGATGCAGCTGCCCGGTGTGAAATTCATTCTGGCTGCCGTGCTAGTTTATATATATATATGTTTATATATATATATATATATCCCTCTGTTCTGGACGCTACAGCCATGCAGGGGAGCCACAGGGGTGCAGGGATTAACAGCGTGTTAGTCCTGGTAATAATGGCAAATAATAACCGCATTGTTTGCTCAAAGTTTCAGCCATCACAGGCCCTTGGGTTCAGGGGTTTGGCTCCAGGCGGCACCAGTCGCCTGCTAGGGGATTGATTACACTTTAGGGGTCTGGACTGCAGATATACAGTTGTTTTATTAAGGTGGGACCTCAAATGTGGAAGTGGATTTTGAAGGTGTCCACTTGTTAACAACTGTGCGTGTTCCCCCGACAGCCCTGTTGACGTGCCGTCCGGATGAGTTCCAGTGCGGCGACGGCTCCTGCATCCACGGCACCAAGCAGTGCAACAAGGTCCACGACTGTCCTGACCACAGCGACGAGGGAGGCTGCGTCAACGGTGAGCTCAAATCAACACTGTGGCGTAGAAGTAGAGAAATAGAATGTACAAAGATACCAAACTTCCCTTTCTGGAAGCGGCCTTCACCACTCCTGTGAATGAATGACTTTCTCTTTGGTAAAATATCTTGAGCACTCTACAGTTCTCGTTCTCGTTCTCTCTCTCGTTCTCTCTCTCGTTCTCTCTCTCGTTCTCTCTCTCGTTCTCGTTCTCGTTCTCGTTCTCTCTCTCTCTCTCTCTCTCTCTCTCTCTCTCTCTCTCTCTCTCTCTCTCTCTCTCTCTCTCTCTCTCTCTCTCTCTCTCTCTCTCTCTCTCTCTCTCTCTCTCTCTCTCTCTCTCTCTCTCTCTCTCTCTCTCTCTCTCTCTCTCTCTCTCTCTCTCTCTCTCTCTCTCTCTCTCTCTCTCTCTCTCTCTCTCTCTCGACCAAGTTACGTCAGCGGGTACGGGTGATGGCGGCTGTGAAGTTTCGCTGCAGAACTGCAGTCTTGCCTCTTATCTGTATTGTTTGTGTAACTCTGTTGAATCATCCTCTACATCGATCAATCATCTAATCATCCTCAATCATCTAATCAGCCTGAGATATTGATGCACACTTTTGACTGACTGTTTTTCGGTTGTTTCACGCTATACGCTATACCAAACTACACTGAACGTCTGTCACCATTTACTCGTCCGGGATAGTCTAGTGGTTACAGTGTTTGAGTCCCAGTCAAAAGGTACCGTGTTTGAACTCCAATGTCCGCAAGTCTACAGTTCTTGTCGGCATTCTTGAGCTAGATTACCTAACCCCCACCTGGTCCTTGATGACATGTATCTCATAACCTAGTCCTGTATGTTGCATCCACTTAGTGACTAGACATTAACTGCTCCTGTGTCTCGTGTTGCAGCCACCAAGTGCGAGGGTCCTCTGAAGTTCCTCTGTAAGAATGGGGAATGCATCGACAGCGCCAAGGTGTGTGACTCCGTGAAAAACTGCAAGGACCGCTCAGACGAGCCCAAGAAAGAGTGTGGTAAGAGGACTCTTCTCTCTCTCTCTCGCTCTCGCTCTCGCTCTCTCTTTCTCTCTCTCTCTCTCTCGCGTGCGCGCTTTGCCTTCAGTAATTGGCCTGAGAGACGTACAGTAACATTTATTCTCTCTTTCACACTCTCCATTCCCTTCCACTCTTACTGCCTCTCACACTCCCACACACACACACACACACACACATAAGCTGACACTATTTCCATTACATCCCCCTGGTGCATGACGTTTGAAGATTAAAAAAAATAAACCCCTTTGAACTTTAAAGAGTTTGATTGCATTATGTATGGTCCTCTGCTGCTGGTCCTGCATTCTTCCTCTCGCCCTGCTCTTCCCTCCTCCAGTAACACTTATACATCAAACTGGAAACTGCCTGTCTAAACCTGCAATTACAGAATTGTGCTTTTGCCAAAAAAGCACAGCGCACCCGGTCTCATTTAACGAGAGTGTTACTGTCAATGAATTCAGGCACTTGCAACGACTCCCCTCCTCGTAGTGAAAAAGGCCTTCTGTAGTTTGAGGCAGCTTCTGTTGATTACGGGAGTAATAATGCGGGTTGGATGCTCATCCCTTTCAAAGGGTACATTATCCTCTCATGCGATTCCCCTCGGGTATTTTTGGACTTTTTCTCTTTTACTTTCTGTTTCTATTCCAGTATCTGTTTCACTTTGTTTCTCTATTACTTCCACTCTCTGTTCACTTTCTGTTTTCCTGTCTGTATGGGTTCTTTCACTTTCTATTTCACTGTCTGTTTCTGTTTCTCTTTTACTTTCACTTTCTATTTCTCTGTTGGTCTCTTTAGGTCTCTCCTTGCTATGGAAATATGGACCACATAAAACATATACGCTTGTATAGCATATGAGTCATTAAATCATAAAGAGCTCCCTTCCTGATTTATTTTAGACTGTGCACGTATTGACAAGAAACTTGCCAACCCCAACTCCCCCCCCCCCCCCTTCCTGACTTCACAAAGTACTGCTAATCAACTCAGACTCTCAGTATGTGCATTGCATGAGTTAACTTGACCTCTCCCGCCATGTCTGACTTGACAGCCATGGCCAATCGTTAGCTGTCCGTGATGGTCACGCCCATCACTTTTTGTTACCTACGCCATCGCAGATGGGAGAAAGGATATGTTTTCGCCCCCCGTTTGTTGGTCTGCCTGTTTGTCGGTCTGTCTGTCTGTCTGTCCAAGGGACTTTTTGGTGTGGTTGAGGTTTACTCAGGTACTGAGTGCCCTCTAGTTTTCTTTGTTGTCACTGCCCACGATGTGAAAGTTTCCCTCTTAGGAATCCTGTGCACCCACCGTCTCACTGAAGTGTCTTCCCATGATCAGGCTCTATTTGATCAAATATGTTTGTCCAGAAGTGTTCTAAAATAAACTCCTTTTCATCTCACACACACACACAAACACACACGCACACTAGAACTGGGTTGTTATTCATCCTTTGCCAGACAGGTGATCCAGCGCCTGGCACCGTACACGGTGAGACCCCAAGGCAGCACAACCCGTTCCATTCGTCTGTCAAAACCCTGCTGCTCGACGCCTCAGCTTGCGTCCTTATTAGACATCACACGCAGACCACAGGCCACCAGTCAGGCAAACTCTCATTGTGGGCACCGTGTGAAGAAACTACACTCAGGGCAGGGTAGTCGGAATGTATTCCTCTGTCTTTCCTCCTCTCCCTCCCTCCATCCATTCTCTCTCTCTCTCTCTCTCTCTCCGTCTGGCTGCATCGCAACGGTAGACACCTCGTCCATCCTCTGCTGAGTAGTTCTGAGTAGCATTTATTGTGCAGCCTTTTATAGGGTTTAAGTCATAAATGTTATTAACACCGGAGACGTGGGCCACATGTCCCCCGCCACGTTTTGAAATGGGAGATTTTATATACCCATGATTTTTTTAAAGCGTGATTTGTTAAAAATGTTCTGGAAAATAGCTTGCGCCGAGAAATGTTGACTCACTAATGAGATTGCTTTGAGAACTGTTTATTTACACAGTACACAATATACAATGTAAGGTAAATATGGAAGAAACTAATGTGTAGTAAATGTAAAAGGAGGTAATGCAAGGTAGAGCTTAAAGAAACAAATGTAATGTAAAGAGCAGAGAAAGTAATGGAATGTAAATGTAGACAAAAACGCAATCAAAAATCTAAACTAAATACGTTTTTTCTATCCTCCCAATTCTAAAATGACTCAAAATCGTGCCGCTTTGACTCGCCGCTATGCCATAATCGGCTAAAATCGCATACTTTGAAGACTGTCAAACAATACATGAAGTGACACCCTTGGTTCGAGCACTGGAATTGTTACGGTTTGTTGAAATGTTTGTTTATTACATGGACACCCCGTGTTACCTGGTAAGGTAAAACACAAAGCAGAATGACCTTACCTGACCTGACCTGATTTCAGAGGACCTTACCTCTACTTTCAGAGGAGAGGTCCTCTGATTTCAGAGGACCTCACCTCTGCTTTCAGAGGAGAGGTCCTCTGATTTCAGAGGACCTCACCTCTACTTTCAGAGGAGAGGTCCTCTGATTTCAGAGGACCTCTCCTCTGCTTTCAGAGGAGAGGTCCTCTGATTTCAGAGGACCTCACCTCTACTTTCAGAGGAGAGGTCCTCTGATTTCAGAGGACCTCACCTCTACTTTCAGAGGAGAGGTCCTCTGATTTCAGAGGACCTCACCTCTGATTTCAGAGGACCTCTCCTCTGCTTTCAGAGGACCTCTCCTCTGATTTCAGAGGACCTTACCTCTACTTTCAGAGGACCTCTCCTCTGATTTCAGAGGACCTTACCTCTACTTTCAGAGGACCTCTCCTCTGATTTCAGAGGACCTCTCCTCTGATTTCAGAGGACCTTACCTCTACTTTCAGAGGACCTCTCCTCTGATTTCAGAGGACCTTACCTCTACTTTCAGAGGACCTCTCCTCTGATTTCAGAGGACCTCTCCTCTGCTTTCAGAGGACCCCTCCTCTGCTTTCAGAGCGAAAAGTAGCTGACGGAAAATAAGCCTGTGTAGGTGCATGCATGGTGTGTTTGTGTAAGGGTGTGTGCATGTGCGAATGTGTTTTGTGTCTGTGTGTGTGTGCATGTGCAAATGTGTGTGTGTGTGTGTGTGTGTGTGTGTGTGTGAGAGAGAGTGTGCGAGAGAGCGAGAGTAAGGAGCAGAGTGAAATGTTATGTTTATTTGCCCAGGGGATTAAGAATGACCTCTAAATCACAAGAAGCCGTCTGAAAAAGCAGTTTTTCTATTTTACACAATGTTTCCCTAGGGGGGGGTGGGGGATGTGTTTGTCAAAATCAAACAACCGCTTGCTATGTCACTGGACATACAGAGAAAACTATGCCTTTTTATTTGTATTTACACAATGCCCCTTTCTACAGGGAGAGATTAGGATCTGAAAGTGAAACTGGGCATATGTTCCGGGCCTGTATCTATTCACTACCATGACAGCTTCATGACAACACCTAAGAAGTCAGTCCCACCTTAGCCGTTCCCCTATTGAAGCAAGACCCAGACCATACAAGCCCAATTCTGGTTTCCAGGAGATTAACGTTTGCCAGAAAAGTTCACAATGTTCGCTTTTACTACTAACTCCCCTCTTTCTTACGGGCCTCATTATGTTGTGTGTATGTTATTGTTCCAGTGGTCGTTTACAACGTGCAAATATTTCATAATTCAGCTCAGTTGATAAAAAAAAAAAGTGATTATTATTCTGATTATTATTACAGTCATTATAATTATGAGGTCACATTTGGAACGGGGTAATGCTGGGCTGGCCCTTGGTTTGCTTAGCGACTATAAACTCCGGCTGACCTTTTCTATCTTCTGCTCCAGTGCGCTAATGAGCCGAGCGGAGGGAAAGTGTTTAGTTTCAGTCACGACAAAGGTCACCTTAATGTGGAGCCTATGCCGCTTTGTGAGTCCTGCACCCACTGGGCGCCTGTATATCAGTTTGACCCAGTTTTGCCCCCTAGCCCAAAACAAGACCGTGACTAGTTTTGTTGTACTGTACTGTCAATGCATTGTGTTATTTGTTGTTGATGAAGCAGTATTTTACTGTGCCGTACAGTGCATTTCCACTGATTCTCTCTCTGTATCTTTCTCTGTATCTTCTCTGTATCTCTCTCTCTCTCTCTCTCTCTCTCTCTCGTCTCTCTCTCTGTCTCTGCTCGTCTCTGTCTCGTCTCTGTCTCTCTCTCTGTCTCAATCTCTCTCCTTCCTCTGTCTCTTTCTCCAAATTTCTCTGTCTGTCTCTCTTTATCTCTGTATCCCTCTCTATGTCTCTCTGTATCTCTTTCTCTCTTTCTCTCTCCCTCTCATCCAGGGTTGAACGAGTGCATGCTTAACAACGGCGGTTGCTCCCATATCTGCACGGATCGGCCAATCGGCTTTGAGTGCCAGTGTCCCCTTGGGTACCAGCTGCTGGACAAGAAGACTTGTGGAGGTAAGGAAGGACAGATAGACGGATGGTTCTATACAATAGACGGACACAGTAGATATATAGTGCAGTAGATACCGTCGATGGTCAACACTGACCTTCGGGCCTTTTCCTCCGATCCTTTTCACACAATCCCTTTCACGCAAACAGTGGAAGGCCTCTCTCCTCTGTGACAGTGAGTGCGCCTACGCGTTCCCACTCCCACTCGCTAGCGATGTATTCATTTACAAAAGGCCATCCCACGGAGTTATGGCTGTTACCTTGACTGCAGCGCCGCTGTCATTTCATTCTGAATCACCTCCCCGCCGCACCGGCGATGGGGTCTGCTAAATGGATGCGTCTATCCTGATGTCGGTCTGTCTCTCTTGTGTGTCTTTCTGGCCTACCAACAACACCTCGAACACTTTTACGTCACCCCTTTGTTATGCATACGTCTCCCTTCAGAGTCCGATTCAAACAGAGCTTTATCGGCATGGTGATGAAAAAACAACACATTTGCCTGCTTCTGCTTCTGCTTCTCCGCCTTCTTTTCTTCTTCTTCTTCTTCTTCTTCTTCTTCTTCTAGACATTAATGAGTGCGAGGACCCGGCAGCATGTAGCCAGATGTGCGTCAACTACAAGGGAGACTTTAAGTGTGAGTGCCACGAAGGCTACGAGATCGACCCCGTCACCAAGACCTGCAAGGCAGAGGGTGAGTGAGGTCTAAACCAGCCGGGATAGTCTTGTGTTTTTGGTTTTGTTTTGTTCTCCGTTATACAGAACCGCTCAGTGTTTGATCCATAACTGAGAAGGTTCTGGGTTGGAAAAAAATACACACATACTGTATATTGTCTGTAAGTCGCTTTGGATCAAAGCATCGGCTAAATTGTGCGGGAGGGAATGGGGAGTAAGCATGAATACATCTTCTGATCATAAATGACAAAATATTAAAAGATCAAATTAATCGTTGTGGTGGCGTGCCTTGAGCTGGTGTCTGGGGTATTATTTGGAACACAAAAGTTGCATTACCATGGCAACAAGCATCTCTCTTCAAGATGCGCTCCAACCTTTCCTTTTTCATCCTCCTGCCTCGCTGTGAACGAGTGACGGGTGAATGAGGTGGCTACCTGGTGGAGACACAGCTGTAACTCATTACATCTGATCTAACCCGGACTTCTGAGTAGCGGAGGTGGAGGCGGTGCGCCGTAGCCACTCAAGAGGCAGAGCGGGACGCCTGGCGACAGGAAAGTTGCCGGTTGAATTCCCAGCTTCGCCTCCTCCTCCTAGCCAAGTGTCAAGGTGTCCCTGACTCGTTGTGTGTGAAACGCTTTGAGTCGCAACAGGTTAGAAAAGCGCTGTATAAATTGGATTAATAAAACACATCTTATTTTACTAGTATTAATATTAGTACAGCTACTATTACTAATACAAATACAGCTGCTACTAATACTTCAAATACGACAACTACCAATAATAGTTATACTATAATACATTTCCTCATTACTTTCATTTGGTTGAACAGCACTTGGGAAGTTAGTGGAACCGCTATGTGTGTTTAGCGGCGAGGTATGTTTATTTATTGTTTATACTCTAATTGAGTTGTAATTGTCAAATGTAACCGTCTGTTTACAGTTTTTTAAATGGGTTCAAGGCTGGTTTAACGGAGCTCAGCTCTGAAGATATGTGGAGAGGAGGCTTGATTTTCTTAATGTGGTGATTAGAATGCAGGTGGCTGTTCAGAGCCATGGGTTTTCTCTAGTCTAATCAATAAAATTACAACTATGAATACTTGCATGACTGAGTTGAAAGTGTGTGTGTGTGTGTGTGTGTGTGTGTGTGTGTGTGTGTGTGTGTGTGTGTGTGTGTGTGTGTGTGTGTGTGTGTGTGTGTGTGTGTGTGTGTGTGTGTGTGTGTGTGTGTGTGTGTGTGTGTGTGTGTGTGTGTGTGTGTGTGTGTGTGTGTGTGTACTATGTCACTGTATCGGGACAAATACTAAGACTATGTATGAACAGTGTTGGGCAAGTTACATCCAAAATATAATACATTATATATTACTAGTTACTGTCATTTGAAAGTAATTAGTTACATTACAATATTACTATCTCTGAATTGTAATGCGTTACACTACTTGTGTATTACTTTTGAGTTACTTTCAACAAAATAGCCACAGAAATATATGACTAAGCATTTAAAAATGCTAAACTGCAGATTGTTATAGCTGATTATTTACATTCAGTGGAGGATGATGTAACATAATGACTGTGTAGGCCCCTAAAGCTACTAATAACTTAATATAATAGGCACAGTAAAGGCTCATGGCACAATACAATGAGTAATAATGACAGTTAGAATCATATAAGCAGACAAATGATCAAAGTCTGTAAGTTATGATGGAGATGCTGCAAATATTTAAAGTCCTGGCCTATTCATATGAAACAAAATAGAGTTAGAGCCCACTATAACATAGCCTATAGCCTTATAATATGACAAACACACAATCTCTTTTTCTTTTAGTTTCTATTGTTTTATTCTCTTTTAATTCAAGCTTACAGCACAAAGATGCCATGCACTGAATGGACACAACTTCTGTTTTATGAGTCCAACAAACATTAACATGTAATCTAAACATAGCCTACAACGGCTAATCAATAAAACACAGGCCAGAGAAGCCAGGAAATTTGCCAAAAAAATGGCTACAACGTAGGCTACCACAGAAAGGCTGGTAAAATTTCAATCACTTATAGCTAGAACTCTAGCTAAAGCACATACGGTACTTCAAGAATACTGAAAATAAAATAAAGTGCATGGGCCTATTTGGCAAATATGAAATACAAATCAGTCATTTCACTCCCAACTTCACAAAAAATGTAAGACTGGATAAATAAATAAACATAAAATTGAAAATAAAAAATGAATTCTTCACAGAAACCTGTTCCTGTCAAATGGCCTATATAACAGAGGTAGCATGCAGCCTAGAAGGCTGGTAAAGTAAACAGAACTATAAAGGCAGTTATGGCCTGGACATAGCCTACTTCTGGTTCTAGGGTGTAGTGGGGGGGACTAGCCTATTCCAGACCGAGAGAAACTTAACTTTTGTTGCTTTGTCTGTCCCGTATGTTCGTCCTCTTTTTTTCTTTCTCTTCTCCGCAGGTGCATCCCTCTCTTTCAGCTTAGTGTTAGCGTGGCACCGGTCCAGGTGTTTCTTTAAGTTACTGGTGCTATTTTTTGACGTCGAGAGTTCCCTCGGTGTCGCACACAGGTTGCATTTTACAATGATGTTCTTCTCCTTCTCTTTGAGGAACTGAAAATAATGGGCGAATGTCCATCGCGCAAACGTAGAGTCCGGCTGCGCCGTGTCTGTTGTCATCATCAGCCTCAACAGGAGAGAGAAAAAAAACAACAGGAAATCGCGCTTGCTCCCGAGTCCCGGCTTTTTTCTGTTGTCGGGATGTCTCGCGGTGTTGGTGAATTCTTTAAAAAACAACAGCTAAACGGGTTAAAATGCGTTGTAACGCGCGTTACTTAGATTGTAACGAGTAAAATATTACCGAAAATGTATTAGTAATGCGTTATATTACTGCGTTACAGCAAATAGTAATACATTACTGTAATTGCGTTACTTTTGTAACGCGTTACCCCCAACACTGTGTATGAATACAATCATATTTATTATACTAGTACTGATGATGATAATATAACAACAATTTCACTTTTACGCACACTTTTCTGTCAAATGAACAGCGTTAGTCCAGTTAGGCCATTGCTCAGGATGTTTAACTTCAAGGTTGTTTATCAGAGGAAATGTATTTGTCCTGTTGTTGTCTACGAAGTGTGTGTGTGTGTGTGTGTGTGTGTGTGTGTGTGTGTGTGTGTGTGTGTGTGTGTGTGTGTGTGTGTGTGTGTGTGTGTGTGTGTGTGTGTGTGTGTGTGTGTGTGTGTGTGTGTGTGTGTGTGTGTGTGTGTGTGTGTGTGTGTGTGTGTGTGTGTGTGTGTGTGTACTGTGTGTGTATGCATCTATGTGTACTGTGTGTGTATGCATCTATGTGTAGGGTGGCGTATGCCTGTGTGCTTGCAAATGATTTTCCTTTCATACATGAGATCCTTCGCCTCGCTGTGTACGTGTGTGTGTGTATTTGATCTATAATCACAAAAGGTCAACGGTACCACCACCACATTACAGCCTCGGCCTGTGGGAAGAGTGAGCCATCAGGAGGGTGGTTGTTGTTGTTATGACCTAGCTATGGAACAGCGTCAAAACCCCGTCCAATTACTTGTAACACGTTTCAGTGGGCAGGAGAGCGTTGTGTCTAAGATGCCTAACCAAACACGTCTTGCTCCTTAACGGAATCTGAATCGCTTCGGATAACCGAGCCTGTCGCCAAAACGACTAAATGGTAAAATATTTGATATTTGTGTTCAGATTCAGATCACATTCATATTTGGTTTATTTGTCACATGCTTTTGCACGTCCGAAGATGTGCAAACGTTACAGAATTACAAATTATTAAAAATTATAAATATTTACAAATTTGCAGAATATTTAAATCTGAATCGGACACTATAGTATACATATAAAGTGAAAAGTGTAAAGTGTGAGTACAAGTGGAAATGTTTTACAGCCCCAATATATCTGTAGTAGCGCATTGTCTCTTGGTACCTAAAGGGAAGCAGGTTCTTTATCGCTGTGGGACCAAACGTCCACATCCATCCTTTAGCACTCGCATCCGCCATTCACGGTTGGCGTAGACAGCCGAATTCATCTCTCTGCTATGCCAGATTTCATCCATCCGTCTGTCATCATCGTCATCGTCGTCGTTGTGTAAAAAAGCCTCCGCTCACACCTCCACCACCCCCGACCGAACACTCCTGTGTATTTGTTTAAGCGTCTCGTCTCCTCCGTGCTTTGGTGTCATCAATAATATATAGATATTAATAATACACAATTCATCCATCATTTATGTCCAGGGTGTTTTTATCTACTCAAGTAGCAGCGATTGGAAAAGAGCAGAACTGCTGCTGCCGAATCCAAAGAATGTCACCACTCCAATGCCATACAATGTCCAAAATGCTCGTAATTCTTCGACTGTGATGAGATTTACTGGTGTGTGTGTGTGTGTGTGTGTGTGTATATTTATTACCTCCGCCACCGAAGATGGGAGGAGGTTAAGTTTTCACCCCTGTTTGTCTTGTTTCTTTGTCAGCGAGATCACACCAAAAGTTAGGTACGGAATTGGACAAAACTAAGTTGTTAGACTACTTATGCGCCAACTAACAGTTGATTAGTTTTTAGTGCAGATCCAGATCCGAAACCAAGGTTGTTTTAATCGATCAAGGGGACTTTTTGATGAAGCGGAGGTATGCGCTCCGCTTCATCAAAAAGGTAAGTGCCTTTTTAGTTTACAAAGAATAAAGAGTTCATTAGAAGACTAAATACTTGTCTTTATTTGAATAAATTGATGTTTAACTGGAGCGTGCGTGTGCGTGTGTGTGTGTGTGTGTGTGTGTGTGTGTGTGTGTGTGTGTGTGTGTGTGTGTGTGCGTGTGCGTGTGCGTGTGCGCGTGCGTGTGCGTGTGCGTGTGTGTGTGTGTGTGTGTGTGTGTGTGTGTGTGTGTGTGTGTGTGTGTGTGTGTGTGTGTTTACCTCCCAAGGGAAGAGCGCCTACCTGTTGTTCACCAACCGGCACGAGATCCGGCGCATCGACCCGGTGAAGCGTGAGTACAGCCAGGTGGTGTCCACCCAGAAGAACGCTGTGGCGCTGGACCTGGATGTGGCCAACAACCGCATCTTCTGGTCCGACCGCTTCCACCGCAAGATCTACAGGTACCTGAACTTTAATCTGTGGAGATTAGGTGACAGCGTAGGTTTGTTGTTGGAGCTGTGGGTCTTTTTTTGTCAGGGTGTCGACATCCCATCGTTCGCATTTGCAAACTATGTGTAAACTTTATGTTTTCCGCTGTAAGAGTATTAGACTTAACGTGATCTGTGTCTTTAGATCGATGTCTGGGTTGGGTTTGTCTTCATTTACTTAAATCATAAGTAAATCATCAGAGTACAATTTTACGTTACATTACAGTCACTTACAACAGCGATTTACAATTGATTTATGATTTAAAGTTTTAACTGCTGCGGGACGTGAAGTTTCCGAAGCACAAGAATATGATATATGATATTTATGATAGATATAGGATAGCCGTTGGAATATTTATTATAATCCGAGTCTCCCGCCTGTCCTCCTTCCCGAGACGGCAGCTCAATCTGTCCCATTACAAAATGGCCACCAGTCATAGAGCTCTAGGCGGGTGGGGGGCTGGAAGTGAAGCGTTTTTTCTTTTCTTCTGAAGAACAACCGGACTGACCCTCACCTCGTCCCGCCGCTGTCAGGCCGGATCATTAGCATGAAGGGCAGCCCGGCCCAGGTGCTGGGGCTCCTGATAAGGGCTTTTCTATGTGGCACTAGCCATCCGTTGAAGCCATTTTCCAAACCACCCCCCAAGGCTACGGTGTAGGCCGCTGTGTGTGTGGCTGTGTGTGCAGTTCTATTTAGCCATTAGGCTGATATTTGGATTCCTCTGTCATTTGTCCTCTTCTTCCTCTCACCCCCCACCTCCCATACCCTCTTTATCTCCCTCTCCTCATACCTCTCTCTCCCCCTTTCCCCCCATTGCCTCTCCCTCCCTCCTCCCTCCTCTCCCTCTCCTACCTCATTCTCTCCTCTCTCCCCCCGCTCCCTTCACACACCCTTCCTCTCTCCTCCCTCCCTTCTTCCCCATCCCCTCTCCCCCTTCCCCCTCTCTTCTCCCCTCCACCATCTCCTCTCTCTCCTCCCCTCTGTCTTCTCTCCCGCCCTCCCGCCTCTCCTCCCATCCCGTCTACCCTTTCTCTCTCTCTCTCCCTCATCCCCTGTCCCTCCTTTACTCCGTCTGCTCACCTCCCTCCCTTTCTCTCCTACCTCCTCTCCTCTCCTCCCTCCTCTCTCTTCTCCCTCCCTACCTCCCCCACCGCCTCTCCCTCCCTCCCTCCCTCCCTCCCTCCCTCTCTCCCTCTCCTCCCGATTCCCCTCTCTCTCCTGCCCTCCGTTTGCTCACCCTCCCTCCCTCCTCTGTCTCCCCTCCTCTCTCCTCCCCATCCCCTCTCCCGGCAACCCCTGTCTCCCTGTCTACCCCCCCCCCCCCCCCTTCCAGTGCCTTCATCCAGGAGGCGAGCGACCCCAGCCAGCAGGTGCTCCTGCTGTCTACGTCGCTGCAGGCCCCGGTGGGCCTGGCACTGGACTGGCTGCAGCACAACCTGTACTGGACGGACGCCGGCGCCCTGACCGTGTCGGTGGCGTCGGTGGACGGGACCCGGCGCCGTGTCCTCGTCTCCACCGAGCTCAGCGAGCCGCGCGCCATCGTCCTGGACCCCCACAACGGGTGAGGAGGGTTGTGTGCGTGTATGTGTGTGTGTGTGTGCTGATTTGATTCGACCTTGGTGTCATCTACATTTATGAATGTATACTGTGTCTGTGTGTGTGTGTGTGTGTGTGTGTGTGTGTGTGTGTGTGTGTGTGTGTGTGTGTGTGTGTGTGTGTGTGTGTGTGTGTGTGTGTGGTGTGTGTGTGTGTGTGTGTGTGTGTGTGTGTGTGTGTGTGTGTGTGTGTGTGTGTGTGTGTGTGTGTGTGTGTGTGTGTGTGTGTGTGTGTGTGTGTGTGTGTGACCAGACTGATATTCGTTCACTTGAATTTGGTCTGACAAGGCTACTGGTGTCACCAGCCTTCTCCATATGGATCTATTGATCATTTACACGGCATATACAGTTTTATATATATATAGTTATAAACTATTTGGGTTTTTTTCAGCCTCGATCTGAGAAAATAAGTTTTGTTGAAGCCAACTAGTATTTCGAGTTAGAGAACACATTAAAGGTGCAATAAGTCATCAAGAAGTGAAGACATAAATGCTATATATATATATATATATATATATATATATATATATATATATATATATATATATATATATATATATATATATATATATTAATGCTTTGCATGCAAAAAATGAATACAGTGTTTGCCAAAGTATTGTTTCGAGGGTGTGAACTCGCATAGTGCTGAGTCAGACGGCTTACTTTGTTTTACAGAATGCCACAGATGGCTAAGCTCACACCGATGGGATGGCCTCCTGCATCTCAATGAGTTGTAACGGACATAACACACACTATGTCTTCTCTTCAGGACTAAAAGTCAGAAACAAAAACCTGGGACTGGAGATCATTTATCACCGCGGCGGTGACTAACAATGTTATAAATATGGCCCTAGATCGTCACATCCGATCGAGGATGCCTTTTTAGAAACCTCTAGTCTAGAGATGTGTCTTTCATTAGAAAGGGCCAAAATCAGAATAGAACTTACCGGACTCCCAACGTCCTGATCCTGTCACTGTTCCCCAACATGTCACAAAACAGTTGCCGCGCCTCGTTTTAACATCCCCTCAACAAGCAGATCCTCATTGAAAGCGAACAGCTAGTTACGTGATGTCATGCTACAATTGTGATTCTGTTTTTCCGCTGTGGTTGTGTCTAGAATAGATGATATGTAGTGTTATGACTATGATTGTCTCTAGATGATACGTAATGTTATGATTGCGGTTCTGGCTAGATATGTAATGCTATGTGTAATGTTATGATTGTGTCTGTGTCTAGACGATATGTCTTGTGACGTGTAATGTTATGATTGTGGTTGTGTCTCGATGATATGTCGATATGTCTCCATGTTATGATTGTGGTGATGATATGTAACGTTGTGATTGTTGTCCAGGTTCATGTACTGGTCGGACTGGGGTACGCGGGCCAAGATAGAGAAGTCTGGGATGAACGGAGTGGACCGGCAGGTTCTGGTGGCCAACGACATCGAGTGGCCCAATGGCATCTCACTGGGTGAGGGGAGGATGTTATGCTGAGCTCTGAATGAATGAATGGATCACATGCATAAAATAAAGAATGAATGCATGACCAAATGAATGAATGATGAGGTGGCGAGTGGAGACTGTTGCGGTTTCCTGGTAGCATATTAATGAATGAAGTAATGAATGAATGAACAGATTAATTACAATAATGAATGAGTAACCTAATTCAATCATGAATAAAATCATGAGTGAATGACCTGCTAAGTAAAGGTCTCTGTGACAGGAGACTAGCGCCTGTTTCCTGCATGTGAGTGAATGAATGAGATGTGTTATTAGTGTTTGATTCAAGATTGGGTCAATGAATGAGATGTGTTATTAGTGTTTGATTCAAGAGTCAAGATTGGGTCAATGAATGAGATGTGTTATTAGTGTTTGATTCAAGAGTCAAGATTGGGTCAATGAATGAGATGTGTTATTAGTGTTTGATTCAAGAGTCAAGATTGGGTCAATGAATAAGATGTGTTATTAGTGTTTGATTCAGGAGTCAAGATTGGGTCAATGAATGAGATGTGTTATTAGTGTTTGATTCAAGATTCAAGATTGGGTCAATGAATGAGATGTGTTATTAGTGTTTGAGGTTGGATAGAAGAACGTAAGGTGGCATTAGGTAAGACGAGATAAGATAGGACAAGTGAAGAGCCAATTTGAAATAAAATGTTACATACACGATGTGAATGCTAGTGATTGAAGTGTCCTTACCTTGTGAAAAGCTGTGGTTCTGTTTTGAAGTTGGTCACAGAATCTCAGAGCTGTGGGTTCAGCGTTACTTAATATACAGGGGTGTGTGTGAGCGAGACAATCTGGCATTATTAAAATGTAATCGATATCACCTAAAGGGATTTGTGGCGTCAAGAGTATTTACCGTGTACATAATCAATTCAGCCTGACTAACGGCAAACGTGTGTGTGTGTGTGTGTGTGTGTGTGTGTGTGTGTGTGTGTGTGTGTGTGTGTGTGTGTGTGTGTGTGTGTGTGTGTGTGTGTGTGTGTGTGTGTGTGTGTGTGTGTGTGTGTGTGTGTGTGTGTGTGTGTGTGTGTGTGTGTGTGTGTGTGTGTGTGTGTGTGTGTGTGCCCCTGCATATTGTGTGTGTGTGTCCAGATGTGGCCAACAGGCGTCTCTACTGGGTGGACTCCAAACTGCACCTGATCGCCAGCGTTGACCTGAACGGAGCCCACCGCCGCACACACCTGTCCTCCCCTGACCAGCTGGGGCAGCCCTACGCACTGGCTGTGTTCGAGGTGTGTGTGTTTGTGTGTGTGTAGGTGTCATATTTTGTTGTTAATCAGTGATGCATTGTGAGGTAAAAATGGCTTGAATCGAACCCCGACCAGACGACCACCAACTAGGAAAAAAACTGCCTTAAATAATAAGAAAACATAAATAATATATGATTAAATAAAAGCATAATATAAGCATACTAATAATAATAATATTTGTGTCATTATTCTATAAAATAGTATACTAATACAATAATATGAGTCTATATGAAGCTCTACATAATAACAAGCTGTATACACGATGGTGCATCTGCGTCCCTTGAAGGAAGACGTTGACCTGATTGTGGCGTCGTCTGTTCCTCCCAGCTGGGGGTCTAGAGGCAGCTTTCAGCCTCATGGAGCACCACCACCACCACTATCACCACCACCTCTTCCTCCATCTTCATCATCAACGCCTTCATCATCATCATCATCATCTCTTCCATTAGCACTCCTCTGGGTGTTCCGCTGGTGTTCCATGGGAGGCTAGCCGGGGAAGCTAACTAAGTATGGAGGAGCTGCCGAGAGCAACCTTTTATTGTACTGCCCACCGGTTGGATTTTGACTGTGTTGTTGTTGCGTACCAGCCCACTCTCTCACCATTGTTGGTACACTTGAGTTTGCATTTGGTGGATTTTTCCTTTCATTTACTTCATGAAGTTCATTTAGAGCGGATGTAGCGATAATTTCTGAGTTTGGTAAATATTTTGTATTTATTTATTAAAGTGGTGACGGGAAATTGGAGAGCCCGCGGCTTTTAATGAAGCAAGTGCTTTACGACCCAGTGCCGGTGTGCGGCCTGCTCTAGGCCAATATGGCCTAGAGCAGGCCGCACACACACACACACACACACGCACACGCACACGCGCAAAGCATGACAAATGAACACAGTGCGCACACACTTGGTGAGTGTTGAGCAGAGACCAATCTTAAATCCTTTAAACTGATGGTTTGGTCTCCGGTATAGTAGTGGATCTGATCTGATTATGCTATTGTGTGTGTGTGTGTGTGTTGGTGTTGGTGTCTGTATAGTAGGAGGAAGTGTGTGTGTGTGTGTGTGTGTGTTGGTGTTGGTGTCTGTATAGTAGGAGGAAGTGTGTGTGTGTGTGTGTGTTGGTGTTGGTGTCTGTATAGTAGGAGGAAGTGTGTGTGTGTGTTGGTGTTGGTGTCTGTATAGTAGGAGGAAGTGTGTGTGTGTGTTGGTGTTGGTGTCTGTATAGTAGGAGGAAGTGTGTGTGTGTGTGTGTTAGTGTCTGTATAGTAGGAGGAAGTGTGTGTGTTGGTGTTGGTGTCTGTATAGTAGGAGGAAGTGTGTGTGTGTGTGTTGGTGTTGGTGTCTGTATAGTAGGAGGAAGTGTGTGTGTGTGTGTGTTGGTGTTGGTGTCTGTATAGTAGGAGGAAGTGTGTGTGTGTGTGTGTGTGTTGGTGTTGGTGTCTGTATAGTAGGAGGAAGTGTGTGTGTTGGTTTTGGTGTCTGTATAGTAGGAGGAAGTGTGTGTGTGTGTGTTGGTGTTGGTGTCTGTATAGTAGGAGGAAGTGTGTGTGTGTGTGTGTGTGTGTGTTGGTGTTGGTGTCTGTATAGTAGGAGGAAGTGTGTGTGTGCCTCTGTATGTGTTGTTTTTTTTTGTCATGTTTAGTAAACAGTGAAACCCGACTGGTGCAGTGCACGTGAGTGTGTGTGAATGTGTGTGTGTTTAAGTTTGTGTATGTAAATGTGTGTGTGTGTGTGTGTGTGTGTGTGTGTGTGTGTGTGTGTGTGTGTGTGTGTGTGTGTGTGTGTGTGTGTGTGTGTGTGTGTGTGTGTGTGTGTGTGTGTGTGTGTGTGTGTGTGTGTGTGTGTGTGTGTGTGTGTGTGTGTGTGACCTCCTTGCGTGCTGTTCTGGTGACACAGAGGGAGCCTGGCAGGCGGTGTGTAAACTAGGTGAATCGGCCCCCCCATCCCCTGCTGCTGGTTTAGGCAAAACCACTGTTCCCATGGCGATGGAATGGACGACGTGGGAGGATATCGATAACTCGTCCAATATGTGCCAATAATTTAACATGTCGGATATTTATTAATTAGGATTTCAGTGTTGACACATAGCCGCTCCATAGAAAACCGGGATGGTAGTTTTTTCGTCAACCGGTGTGTGAAACATCGTCCACTGGAATGATCCGGCCTGCTCTAGGCCATATAGGCCTAGAGCAGGCCACACACACACACACACACACACACACACACACACACACGCACACGCGCAAAGCATGACAAATGAACACAGTGCGCACACACTTGGTGAGTGTTGAGCAGAGACCAATCTTAAATCCTTTAAACTGATGGTTTGGTCTCCGGTATAGTAGTGGATCTGATCTGATTATGCTATTGTGTGTGTGTGTGTGTGTGTGTTGGTGTGGTGTCTGTATAGTAGGAGGAAGTGTGTGTGTGTGTGTGTGTTGGTGTTGGTGTCTGTATAGTAGGAGGAAGTGTGTGTGTGTGTGTGTGTGTGTTGGTGTTGGTGTCTGTATAGTAGGAGGAAGTGTGTGTGTGTGTGTGTGTGTGTTGGTGTTGGTGTCTGTATAGTAGGAGGAAGTGTGTGTGTGTGTGTGTGTTGGTGTTGGTGTCTGTATAGTAGGAGGAAGTGTGTGTGTGTGTGTGTGTTGGTGTGGTGTCTGTATAGTAGGAGGAAGTGTGTGTGTGTGTGTTGGTGTCTGTATAGTAGGAGGAAGTGTGTGTGTGTGGTGGTGTTGGTGTCTGTATAGTAGGAGGAAGTGTGTGTGTGTGTGTTGGTGTCTGTATAGTAGGAGGAAGTGTGTGTGTGGTGTTGGTGTCTGTATAGTAGGAGGAAGTGTGTGTGTGTGTGTTGGTGTTGGTGTCTGTATAGTAGGAGGAAGTGTGTGTGTGTGTGTGCTGTGTGGTGTTGGTGTCTGTATAGTAGGAGGAAGTGTGTGTGTGTGTGTTGTGTGTTGGTGTCTGTATAGTAGGAGGAAGTGTGTGTGTGGTGCTGTATAAGGAGTGTTGGTGTTGTGTGTCTGTATAGTAGGAGGAAGTGTGTGTGTGTGTGTTGGTGTCTGTATAGTAGGAGGAAGTGTGTGTGTTGGTTTGGTGTCTGTATAGTAGGAGGAAGTGTGTGTGTGTGTGTTGGTGTTGGTGTCTGTATAGTAGGAGGAAGTGTGTGTGTGTGTGTGGTGTTGGTGTCTGTATAGTAGGAGGAAGTGTGTGTGTGCCTCTGTATGTGTTGTTTTTTTTGTCATGTTTAGTAAACAGTGAACCCGACTGGTGCAGTGCACGTGAGTGTGTGTGAATGTGTGTGTGTTAAGTTTGTGTATGTAATGTGTGTGTGTGTGTGTGTGTGTGTGTGTGTGTGACCTCCTTGCGTGCTGTTCTGGTGACACAGAGGGAGCCTGGCAGGCGGTGTGTAAACTAGGTGAATCGGCCCCCCCATCCCCTGCTGCTGGTTTAGGCAAAACCACTGTTCCCATGGCGATGGAATGGACGACGTGGGAGGATATCGATAACTCGTCCAATATGTGCCAATAATTTAACATGTCGGATATTTATTAATTAGGATTTCAGTGTTGACACATAGCCGCTCCATAGAAAACCGGGATGGTAGTTTTTTCGTCAACCGGTGTGTGAAACATCGTCCACTGGAATGATCCGTTCATCGAAGTCAATCAGTGGGAAATTAATCAGGATTCATTTAATTACTTAGTAACTCTTTCTCACTTCACGAATCCGAAACCTAGGACGCTCTCTCTCTCTCTCTCTCTCTCTCTCTCTCTCTCTCTCTCTCTCTCTCTGTCTCTGTCTCTGTCTCTGTCTCTCAGTCTCTAGCACTCTCTATCAATCTTACAGCTTATTTCTCAGAAACCCACAACAGCACACGTGCTCCGTGCACTGCAGCCATGGTGTTTAATGATTGGGGAATATGTGTTTGTAGAGATTAAAAACCCACGGTTCTATCAGCCCATGGATTTCTCATTGAATCCATTTGCTCTGCGTAGAGAAAATCACATTCTGAGAAGCAGTGGCTGCTGGGAAAAAAATCTTCCAAAAGGTGCAAGATGTGAAATTCAATTTTGTATAATTTCCATTATACTGTTTGTTTCACACTCTCTGTTGAACCTGGTCTCTCTCCCCCTCTCCATCTCCCTCATTCCCCTCCCTCCTCTCCCCCCTTCCATCTCTCTCTCTCTCTCTCTCCTCTCTCTCTCTCTCTCTCTCTCTCTCTCTCTCTCTTCTCTCTCTCTCTCTCTCTCTCTCTCTCTCTCTCTCTCTCTCTCTCTCTCTCTCTCTCTCAGGACCGTATCTATTGGACGGACAGGGAGAAGGAGGCGGTCTTCTCGGCCAATCGGCTGACTGGACAGGACGTCCAGGCGCTGGCCGAGCACCTCAACGACCCCCACGACATAGTGGTGTTTCACCAGCTCAGACAGCCCCCTGGTGTGTGTGTGTGTGCTACCAATCTTACCAGACGTTGAATTTTTTAATCCCAACCTGTCTGTTGCATTCATCCACTCCATAGATCTCCCATTTGTCCCAATTTCACACAATGACTAAGATTGATTCTTTATTTTTTACACATTCCACGGTGTCATTATTTGAACAACGTTCTGTATTGCGAAGTAGGTGTCGAGGGGAGATGTTCAAATGTAGCTGTTTAAACTCCACAGTCTACCAGTTGACACTAGAGGCGCCACCACCGCTATTCTGCATTTGACCGCCGGGTCAATTTGACCCAGAAAAAACAACTGTTGTTGTAGTACCACTAAAATACCACTAGATGGTACATTGTACTGTTGTAGTACCACCAAGAAGCCACTAGATGGTACATTGTACTGCACCTGCTGCAAGAATCTGTAGTCGACTCTTGACAGCTGGCAAAAAGGTCAAGATGATCTACCTTTACTGCTCATATCCTTGTCGTTTACAAGTATTATCAATGCTACTAAACTAAGTAGCCTATACTTGTCAACAGAACGTGAAACAACAATATATCGCAGTCAGGAATGCCTGCTTGAACAGAAGCGTAATTTGTGCGTAATTTGCATATATGTAGGCTATAAGTAAAGCAACGTAACACATAGAAAGAATGTATTATTATTATTATTGGCAAGTACAAACAAAACAGTCATACTCTGTGGACGTCAGAACACATGAATGTCATATGTGTCTCTTGTCAGAAAGATAATATGGTGGTTCTAGTGTTGAGCTACACGGCAGGATCGCATTTATTTCATATATTATATGATATGTATTTGACCATGAATCAGAATCACAATGCCTATTATTATTATTATTATTATTATTATTATTAATAAGTACAACAAAATAGTTTAGCAATCCTCAAGACACACACATTGCAAACAATAAACAATTAGAATTGATGTTAAAAGAAAACTAAACTGACTAAATATACAGGTTTGAAAATTGCCATAAAAAAATGATAATGAATGAATATATGCCTATTGCGGTGGCCCTAAAAACAGCAGTGCAAATGACAAATGTAGTGCAAATGACCAGTGTGCAGTATATCCACCCAAAAAGGTGCAGTGGGATGAACATGTAACTAGTTAATTAATTGTCGTCACACAGAATGAAGCTCACGTCCTCCTCGTTGACCTTGTTCCCCCCCCAGGCCCGGACAGCTGTAACCTGGGCAGCGTGGCCAACGGCGGCTGTGACTACCTGTGTCTGAAGGCGCCCCAGATCACGGAGCACTCCCCCAAGTACACCTGCGCCTGCCCTGACGGACAGGACCTGGGGCCCGACATGCGCCACTGCGTTCCAGGTGAGTCTATTCTGAATTCCCCGCAGAGCCCATTCATGGAACCCATCCGGCGGTCCGATCGTTAAAGAAAACCTCCCCCCCCCCCCCCCAAGAGAGGAACCGCTCTCGCCTGCTCGCACGTGTGGATAATCAATTTGCACTTAGCCGCGGCTAGCTTATCTCCACATGGTAATGGGCCATTAATTACTGCTGGCTTGATATGGAAGTGCACGGGGTTTAATTAAACGCCGATTCAAAGCTACCATGTCTTTCTCATGTCTTTATACATACATATTATATTTGCATTTGTTGCTTGTGTTTATGCCCCAAACTGGGATGATCTTACCTTTATGAACACATTTCTGTCAACTATACCACACTTAGACACCCACCAACTGATCTTATCTGGCAATTTTAATTGCCTAATTAACCCTTTATTGGACAAATCTTCTAATAGAATAACCTCTGACTCAAAATCAGCTGAGTGCATAAAGAGTTTTTTTGGAGTCCTGTGCAATTTCTGACCCATGGCAATTTCTGTACCCTACTAAGAGAGAATATTTTTTCTTTTTACCTGTCCATCATACTTTTTCACGCATAGATTATTTTTTCTTGGACAAGACCTTACTCCCTTTGGTACAGTCGTGTGATTATAATGGTATAGTGATATCTGACCATTCTCCTTTAACACTGAGATTGATATTCCCCAACCGCAGATCAAGTACATTCAGATGGAGACTTAACTTAAGGCTCACATTCTGAGACATACATTTGCCACGCATGTAATTGACCAAATTAACTCAGAGACAGGCTTACTGTCGGACCCTTTGGATATCAACAGTAAGTTCTGTGACTTTTATTCTAACCTATATACATCCGAACACCCCACCCCACTATTTCATATATAGAACGGTTGACAATGCCTCTTTCGTCTGGATAGCGGGTTTAGTGTGGTAAATATTGTGCTACTCTGTGGACTTTTTGTTTTATTCAAAAAACATTATTTGCATTACCTGTTGTATGTGTGTTTGTTTAAAAAACCTAAAAGTTAATAAAAATACATCGTCCAAAAAAACAAAACACGACACTAATCACACATTAAAAGCAGTAACTCGTTGAGGACACCTGAAACACAAACAGTCCGGTCTCTTCCGTGTCTGACCCTTTGCGACCCCGTTTCTCCCTCCCAGCCGCGCCGAGAGACGAAACGCCCGCGCCCTCGTCTTCCTCACCTCCCGCGCGTGATGATGGCGAGGGTGATGGTGGCGGCGGCGACCACCGCCACCACCACGACGACGGCCGACCCTCGCCGCCTGACCCGGTCGCCGTCTCCCAGGCTGATGGCGTCCCATACCTGACCTCGGGCCCCTCGTCGGCGGGCCCTCAGACCCTTGCCCCCGTCCTTGCCTCCACAGCCTCGGCCTCGGCCTGGGGCGCGGGGGACTCGGAGCCCACCGCCGCCACTGTGGTGGCGAAAGTGGCCCTGCCCACCGAGCCTGGGGACAGCAGCGTCTCACAGCACTGTGAGTGGCCTTCAGCGAGTGTGTGTGTGTGTGTTTTAAGTTGTTGTTGGTCTACATCAATCTTGATGTAAAAGCAAATGCAAATGTGTTTGCATTCACAATTTGCATGCATATACTTTGGAGTCTGTGTGTGTGTGTGTGTGTGTCTGTCTATTATGCTATAGAACCTAATGCACTAGCCTCATGAGACAATCCTGATCTCATTGAAGTTCACGTTCTGACCAGATTGATTTTCCCGGTGAACATAAACTTGAATAAGGTCTGACAAGGCTACCGGTGTCTCCAGCCTTTGCCATATGTGAGTGAGCACAATAAGTGTGGGTTTTTTTGTCTCGTGATTGGCTGACCTCGCCGGGTCAAACAGGCGCTTACCATGCGATAAAACACAATTGTGTTGATTGTTGGTGAATAAAACAAGAGCGAGGGAGAGAGAGAGGGAGAGAGAGAGGGAGAGAGAGAGAGAGAGAGAGAGAGAGAGAGAGAGAGAGAGAGAGGTGATTTTTAAAAGTGTGCTCCTGTGAGTGGTTTGACTCGGGTACCCGGGAGTGATTACCCACTCAGGGTAAAGACAGTGTTTAAGTGTGAAGAGAGCCAGGGGACGGGGTAGTCTATAACCGGAGCTAATGCTACTAGTATAAGCCTGTTCCTCCTGCTACATACAACAGGGCTGATGCTAGCTACTAGTTAAGCCCTGTTCCTCCTGCTACAACAGGGCTGATGCTAGCTACTAGTTAAGCCCTGTTCCTCCTGCTACAACAGGGCTGATGCTAGCTACTAGTTAAGCCCTGTTCCTCCTGCTACAACAGGGCTGATGCTAGCTACTAGTTAAGCCCTGTTCCTCCTGCTACAACAGGGCTGATGCTAGCTACTAGTTAAGCCCTTTTCCTCCCGCTGCACCAGGGCTGATGCTAGCAGTACAGCCTCCTATCAAAGTGAGTGATGTGTGAGGCCCCCTTACAGCCATGCTCTGCTGACCTTAATGAGAGACAAGCGAGGGTACGTAGTTGTTGTCGCGGCCGATGCATTACCCTCTGTGTATGTTCTTGTTAGTCGAGGACATGTCGATGTAATACCACGTGTAAACTAGAAAATGATGTGGGGAGTGCTGTAGTGTCAAATTAGCAAAATGAAAATGATATGTTAAACTAGAGGGCCCTAAGTAGAGCCTACCTCTGCCACAACAAAAAGATCCCCTGGATCCGGATTCAGATCCGGATCTGTGCCAAATTCGAATCAACTGTTCCTTGGGCCATATCTAATCTAACCACCAAGCAGACAAACAAACCGGGGCTGTTCATACATAACCTCCGGTCTCTCTCGGTATATATATATACCGTATATATATATATATATATGTGTGTGTGTGTGTGTGTGTGTGTGTGTGTTCACCTGCTTACTTGGTAAGTATACAGTAAAGCCTATATCCTAGCGTATGTAAGTGTGTGATATTGCTTTAGGGGCGTGGCTCTGTGCTAATGGAGTTAGAATGGAGATGAGTGTGTTGAGGCGTGGCTCTATGCAAGTGCCGTTGGAATATGGATATGTGTGTGTGTGTGTGTGTGTGTGGGGGGGGCGGGGGCGGGGGGGAGGTCAAGGGCATTGGCAAGGCAGCAGTCTGTAGCCTCAGGAAGAGACGATGACAAATAGCACACTTATGTTTCATCATTGTTCTCCCCACAACTTTGAATAATCTCTCGCTCTCGCTCTCGCTCTCTCTTTCTCTTGTCCTCATCCCTCCCTTTTTTCTCTCAATCGATACTGTATTGGTTCTCACCTAATCGTCCCCAATTCTTTCTCTCTCTTTTCTTGTTCTCTCTCTCGTCCTCTAACTCAGCAAAATGCCCTCGCAACCCAGCAGTTGAGAACCACTGCATTATATGATATAAATATACTATCTTATTTATAATTATCTAATCACAGGTTTCTCTCTCTCTCTCTCTCTCTCTCTCTCTCTCTCTCTCTCTCTCTCTCTCTCTCTCTCTCTCTCTCTCTCTCTCTCTCATCTCTCTCTCTCTCTCTCTCTCTCTCTCTCTCTCTCTCTCTCTCTCTCTCTCTCTCTCTCTCTCTCTCTCTCTCTCTCTCTCTCTCTCTCTCTCTCTCTCTCTCTCTCTCTCTCTCTCTCTCTCTCTCTCTCTCTCTCTCTCTCTCTCTCTCTCTCTCTCTCTCTCTCTCTCTCTAGCTGGAGGGGAGGGCTTTATCATGGGTGAGAACCTGACTGTGGCTGTTCTGGGGGTGGTCATCCCCATAGGTGAGTCACCTGAACCACACCCACCTACACCACACCCACCCGAACCAGACCCCCAACCCTCTCTGGCTCTCACTGTACCCCTATAGGATGGTTTCAGTATTGTGATCTGTACAAACATTCAAGCCTCACCATCGTGGTGCTTCTTGACCAAACATTCTATAGTAACCAAGCAACCAGTTGTTGTTATTGTTATTATAATGGTGAAGAGGTGGTGGCTTGGACTAAAACAAGCAATACATTATTATCGTCTTGTTGAAATAATTTACAATATATATATTGTTCATCAATACATTTTCCCTTTCCCCACCCCCATTTTCAAACATCCTAATGATCAAATAAATCTGACACAAGGCATGCATGTATATATCTGAAAAATATATACTCTCATTGTGGCCCCAGCGGCCCATTTATGGCTCGTGACCCACCGTTTTAGGTTGCTCAGCCGGTACGGCGGTCACCAGAGGGTTGCCGGTTCAAAGCCAAAATGCCTTTGAGCAATGCGCATAAAAACCCTTCCACCTGCTGTCTGTCCAACCAGCTGGCTGTTGTGGCTTCGCATGAGAGCGGGGGCCACAAAGCTTAAAGCACTAGCTCTTTCAATCCCATCCAATACCATTATTATTGTTATTGTTATTATTATTATTTCAGCTTCACATGACTAACCTGCTCCCCCCTCCAGACTCAGACAGTGTTTGTCCTGCGCCTTGGGTGTTGTAGCCTACCCTTTGTGTCTGACATCGCTGTCATGCTGCATTATTCATCGCCCCACACACACACACACACACACACACCTCTCACGGCACTACGTTGTGTAGTGTCTGGTACAGCTAGCATCGCGATGCGTATTTGTGTCGCCGTGTTGGTGTGCCAGTTTAAAGCCACGGGGGGAATCGACCTTGAATGACATTAATAGGTAATCTTACCTGAGCTCCTCACTGCAGCATTCTGGTAGATTTCGAGGATTCTAGTATTCCCCTATAGAGGATTCTAGAATGTTATTTCGATGACAAATGAAGCTCCACGCGTGCCTGCTTTTAATTCTCCAAGGAGGGGTGAGATTCGTAGACGTTGAATGATGAAGTTGTATACGATATATATCGGTGGAACGTGAGGTGGTTATTATGCTACACACTGAGCTTGCTTTTGTGTCTCCTGGGTTTCACGGGGAACTCATTTGAAAGTGAAGCGTAGTGGTGGAGGGGCGACTGTGAACCCCAAGATAACAGACACAGAATCACCAGGATAATTATGTAGAGGTTTTTGTTCCCATTTGGCATAATGGCAAAATGAAAAGTTGTTAAAAATACATCAAAAGATATACAACACTGCAGATATACAACATGGCAGAATTTAATAATTCAATGAAAGCAGATTAAAAGCAATTGTACATTGCGAAATGTGTCTCAAGAAATGTGTCTCAAGAAGCTTCTTAAAAGAGGACACTGTCACAGCTGATCTAGTTTCAAAAGGCAGGCTGTTCCCTTAAGATCCCCCCCCCCCTGGTTTTCAACCCTAGACTCTGGGACAGCCAACCATCCCTGGTCAGACAACCTCAGGGAGGAGCTGTTTGTTTGATCAATTGTTTATCGACTAAATCTTAAAACCGGCCAACTCATATTTGTGGCTCCCTACGCATGCATACATACATACATGCATGCATGCCTGTCCTCCACCTTTGTACACCTGTCCTCATTTCACCACATGGAACTTGCCAAGCGCCTCGCTAACGCTTCGCCCCCCCCCCCCCCCCCCCCATCTCCCCATCCCCCCATCACCCCACCACGTGTGTCTGTGTCCTGTGTGTGTGTGTGTGTGTGTGTGTGTGTGCGCGCACATGACACAGTCCCTGTCGTTGCCACAGTGGTGTCGGGCCTGCTGTGCGCCGGCGTGTACGTGGCGTGGCGCCACTACCGGCGGCACGCCACCAAGAGCATGAACTTCGACAACCCCGTCTACCGCAAGACCACCGGCGAGGGCGAGGAGGAGGACGAGATCCACATCGGCCGGGCCGACGGCATGATGCTCCACGGGCACCACGGACCGCAGCAGCACCAGCACCACCAGCACCATCATCACCAACACCACCAGCATCACCACCCGTACCCGCCCGGGGCGGGGGGCCTGGGCGTGATGGCGACGGGGGGGAGCGGTGGAGGCGTAGTCGGCGGCGGAGGAGGCGGCGGAGGCGGGGGCGGCTGCCCGCAGTTCATCGCCCTGCCCCTAGGGGGAGGCATGGCCGACCCGGGTACGCACTGGTACACGGAGCAGCCCATGCTGTCGACGCCCGCCAATTGACCCGATGGGTCGACTGGTGTCAGGACTGACGTCGCGAGGTCAGAGGTCACTCAGGCTAAGGTTTCTAGGAGGACAAAGATGTTTGTTGTTGTTTGTTGTCGTTTCTTTGTAATTGATATCGCAGAACAGAAGCGTTACGCCACGGAACACTGGAATTCTGTGTGACTCAGAACTCAAGAACTCCTTGCGGGAACCAGAACCAACGCCAAACGCATGGCTCGGTACCATGTCTACCACTCACACAACATCATCCAACATCATCCAACAACATCTAACAACATTCAAACTGCTTGGTCTTCTTGGGGATTCTTCATCTGCAGGATACGGATCCAGTCTTTTTTAGGAAGCAAGCTCATGCTCTGTGGGGTCAGGAAGATGACCTGCCGGAAGCGCTGGGCCTTGGCAATTTTTCAGCATCATGTCCATTGAGATCCTGCGGTTCACCATGTCCATGAAGACGTCAAACTCGTCCAGGCAAAGGTCCCTTTTTTTTATAATGGACATATCGCCGTCGTCTTCACTTCAGACTGTTTAGACTGTTTAACTCACCGTTTTTTGTGTATTTTGGATTTGTCGTTGTGACTTCGCGATGTGGCCACAGGCGTGAGGGGGGGGGGGGGGGAGTGTTCTCCCGAAGCTGTACACACCGGGGGGAGGCTGACGTGAGATTGCTCAAACCTTCATACCTCAGGCAGAGCGGACGTTTTTGTTATCAAGGCGACCCGTTTGGCTTTGTTTTGTTTTTGTAGTTGTGCAGCGATATATAATATGAGATATGAGAACGATCCGGTGATCTGGAACAACAAGAAGAAGAAGAAGAATACGAAGGAGGTAAGATGGTGAACTTTTTCCCACGAGAGGTCCTGCATTGTTTTCCCGGACCTCGAAGGAAGCGGGACCGTTTTTCTTCGAACCGTATTTTTTTTGGAAGGCATCCTCGTCTGCGTATGTTTCGTGCTTTTGTATTCCTGTTCTTCTTCTGTGATGGGTTGAGCGGTTGCGTGTGCCCACACACACAGGGCGTATCGGTGTAGGTAGGTGCCCGTGGCCGCCACGGTGCCCGTGCTGATGTCCGACGTGCACTTTGATCACATGCACGCAACCCCTCGGGAAAAGGACCACAAGCAGCATGCGCCGTTTGCCGAACACACACACACACACACACACACACACACACACACACACACACACACACACACACAGAAATGTTTTGCACACACACAAACATAAGTCAAGTCAAGTTTATTGTCACTTCACAGTTTACACAAGTATAAAGCAGTGAGTGAAAAAAATTTGCAATACCCGACGACAGACAGCAGTTATAAAACATTAACATACAAACATATTAACACAGACACACTCACACACACACAAATGAATTCACGGACACACACACGCACACTCACACACAAATGTAATTCCGGACACACACATAAATATGTTGGCACTCACACAAACGTATTCACATACTCACACACACACACAGTGAAGGAGCCTGCTTTGTTGTAGCTCTATGGTCACACACAGGGCCAGAGAACCACAGGTCCCTGGTCTGAGCACCGGCCGCTAACAGCAGGAGCTTAACATCAGCTTCTTGATGCAGGACGAGCTTGAGGGGAACTTTGCAGGGGCCAAGTTGAAAGGTGTGTGTGTGTGTGTGTGTGTGTGTGTGTGTGTGTGTGTGTGTGTGTGTGTGTGTGTGTGTGTGTGTGGTGTGTGTGTGTGTGTGTGTGTGTGTGTGTGTGTGTGTGTGTGTGTGTGTGTGTGTGTGTGTGTGTGTGTGTGTGTGTGTGTGTGTGTGTCAGAGTGTGTGGGTGTGGGTGTTCATGACAGTGCATGTGTGTGACGATGCTCCTCCCATAGCCATATTGAACCATTTTGTAAGCTCTGTTGCACAACCCTATTAGAATGCCTTCTGAAGTGTGTGTGTGTGCGTGTGTGTGCGTGCTTACTATACTGTATGTCTGTTATGATGGAGATACATGTTAAAGGGGATCATTTTAGAGTCATTGATTTGTAAATATGTTTTCCTATGGCGAATGTGTTTTTGATAATGTATTATACAAAAAATCTGTAAAAGAGAAGCTGTACATAAGGATTGTAGATAACCAAAAGTGTTGACAGTTATATTAATTTATTTGTATAAAAACTGAACCCTGCGATTTCCCCTGATTGTAAGAAAGTGTAATTTATTCTCAAGTGGTTTGTGTTATTTTACCGTGTATACTGTTATTTGTTCATTTGTTTTTATTCCTCTGTGAAAAAAACTCTTTACTTTTCCTGGTCACAAGTGACTGCTTTCCTCTCTCCCCAGAATATGTGAACACATCTTTGTTGTTTCAAAAACATTCTGAGTTTGTTGAGTTTATTTGAGCCTTTTTGGTTTACTGTTCCGAACCGTTGGTATCCATGACGACAGTAGAGATGCTGCAGAAGGCTCAACCAGCCTCTGCACTGACGCCAACGCGTCTGCTCCATCAGTTGATTTCCTTGTCATGTTACTTTGACTATCTCTCTATATATTGATATATAAAATTTGATTGACATGTTCTATTTCTGTACGTGTGCAGTTTTGTTTGTATATCTCTTTAGAATAAGACTGCACGAATAGTATGTTGAAGGTATATCTTTATATGTTTTTATTTCATAGACCTGCATATACTATATCATTTATTCTTACAATGACATACTCCGGACGATGATATGGTGGGAACCTCTTTATGGCTTTGATTCATCAGAACAGAATTAATATTAATATACACTGGTTGATGTTACTAGTTAACAGACAAAAGCCTGCCTCTGGTATAAACCAATGGTCATTATTAGTATTACACCTAAAGCTCTCTGTTGAGCTTCTTGGGGCGTCAATACATTAGTTTCTACCAGGGTGCTGTCTACGTCGTGTCATGCAGGCCAGGATCCATCCTCAATGTGTGTTTACATCAACGATAAATATACAGAGCAAAAAGTTTAACGGTAACACACAGGCATGCAAATCGGATATGTAGTTCAATTAACGGATTGTGTTAATGACAAATGCAAAATAAATATAAAACCCAGGTGGCTTTGAATAGTGAATGACACAGAATTATAAAAGCAGTAATAAATATAAGAAACTATAACGATATCCATCTCGTTAAACTTCCCTGAGGGACTTGGGGAACTGAGACCGTCACTCGACTCTTTAAATGTGTAGTTTGTTGTTATTGTTGGTTTTTATTGTTTGAGTTTTGTCTCTCTGCAGTTGCATCAATACAACGCAGTGATTTTCGTGACTTTAATTGTTTGTCACACTCTAAAGGGATTACATTTAATCTTTTGGCTAGGCTCAATATTTCCAGTTGTCCAAAACCGTTATAGACGCGGTTCGAGTGGCTTGAATACAGCGAAGCAGCGCCATCTTCCGGACCGTTTTGGTGCAACAACAAACAAAAATATATATAGATAAAATAACCTTGACCCATGCTGGGATAGCTTATAGCTAGCTACCATACATGTTTACATCTTATTCAAAACGCTGATCTGAGATTACATACGTATAGACAAAGTATGGCAGTTAACATAATGTTTTGCACATCATTCCTCATTGCATAATAACTTAGAATCCCCCCCCCACTCTGGGATTAATTAAGTACCATCTTCAAAACAAAAGCAACACATGAAACGCATGTCTTCCTTCTTCCTGTAAACGATCAGCAGCGCGAGCCAGGCTATAATAATAATAATAATAATAATAATCATAATAATTAATCCTGCATATCGAGAATCCATCAGTATAAACGCTGGTGTTGCAGGGCGGCGGGGTGACAAACGACCGGTTCGGCTCTGGGTCCTGTGTTCCGTCCGTCCGTCCGTCTGGCGGCGGTGGTGGTGCGTTCAAAGCGCGCGGGCTTTAGCGTGGGCCTGCAGCAGAGACGCCGAATCCCCGTGGGAGCCCTGCAGGGCCAGGCTGAGGGCGGTCAGCCCACGCTGCGGGAGAGGGAAGACGAGAGGACCGTTGTGCGCAGTTTGCAGTGAAGTGGATTCTAACGTGCATCATCATCACTAGCGTAGCGTAGCTGTTCGTCGTGGTTTGGGGGACATTCCGCCTGTCTATAGCCATTCACATATTATCTCCCATTGTGTTACTTAATATGTGGCCCGTGAAGCCCTTTGAAACTGTAACTGTGATTAAGGGCTACACGACTTGACTTGACATCGTATTCTATGAACTATCCCCCACCCCACCAACTGCCAACATTGACTGTTAAATGTAAAAAATAATCAAATGAACCAAGCGGTTCAGGTAGGCCTATAGATGCACTGTTTTCACTTGATATCGTTGAAATAAACGTATCGAGTGTCAGTATACATTTCAAATTGAGTTGTGAATATGTATTATTTACTGGGCTACATCAACCAACCAATGGATTTCCAAATTATTTGGCGACTCAACAAAGCTGTAGATATAGTAAGCTTGTCGTGTGCGTGCAGGGACGCTTCATATCCACCAGGGGGTGTATTTTCCAAAACGGAATTCCTATACTCCGGGTATTTATTATCTTTGCCACTTTCCAACTAGAGAACAAAGTCACCTTCATGTTTTTAACACTTGCTTAAATCCTTTTTAGAATGAGAACATGTTATGCTTGCCTTGCTCATCTATAGCTGATTGTAATACCGGATAAAGGCAGGCTTTAATGGTTATTCTCTTGAATGGACGATATAAAATTGATGGGATAGAAAATTAACTTCAAATCCAACCCATTATAGTGCAAATTGCCTTGTGAGATTACTGTGTGTGTGTGTGTGTGTGTGTGTGTGTGTGTGTGTGTGTGTGTGTGTGTGTGTGTGTGTGTGTGTGTGTGTGTGTGTGTGTGTGTGTGTGTGTGTGTGTGTGTGTGTGTGTGTGTGTGTATGCTCATGCATGCGTTTGTGTGTATATGTTTGTGTGTATATGTTTATGTATGTGTGTGTGAGTATGCGCATGCATGCATGCATGCGTGTGTGTGTGCGTGCATGTACGCATGCGCGTGTGTGTTGATGTGCATGTGTGTATGCATGAGAGAGAGAGAGAGAGAGAGAGAGAGAGAGAGAGAGAGGAGAGAGAGAGAGAGAGAGAGAGAGAGAGAGAGAGAGAGAGAGAGAGAGAGAGAGAGAGAGAGAGAGAGAGAGAGAGAGAGAGAGAGAGAGAGAGAGAGAGAGAGAGAGAGAGAGAGAGAGAGAGAGAGAGAGAGAGAGAGTATGTATGTCTCCGTCCATCTCACCTGGTCGGTGAGAGCCAGGTCGCAGTGGCCCCGCTCCAGGAGCAGGCGTACGATGTGCGTGTGGCCCCGCTCGCAGGCGAACATGAGGGCCGTGGTCCCCTGGACGTCCTGCACGTCGGCCCGGGCCCCGCAGCTCAGCAGCAGACGCACCATCACCACGCGGCCGTGTCTCACCGCCAGGTGCAGTGCGGTCTGGCCCGTCTGGGGGGGGGGTCACCAAACAACAACAACATCACTTTTTTCATCCTTTTGGGGTCATCACTTTTTTCATCCTTTTGGGGTCATCACTTTTTTCATCCTTTTGGGGTCATCACTTTTTTGGGTTGTTTTTGGGGTCTGGTTTAATGTGTCTGTTACCTGGGTGGAGGATATGTTGACGTCCCCCAGCTCCATCAGCCTGCGCACCACCTCCATGCCTCCGGGGCCGTCGGGGGCCGTCAGCGAGGCCAGCATCACCGCCGTGTAGCCCGCCTTGTTCTGGAGGTCCACGTCGCTCACGCCTGGAGGTGTGTGTGGGAGAACCGGGTCAACACACAGCACAACACAACACAGACCAGTGCTGACAAATGCTTCTGGTGTGTCCTTGTGTCAGTGTTTAAACTCTTTGATTTGATGGTGACTATATTTGATTCACTGAGAAAAAGAGCGATGCTGTTGAAAAGTCGTACCTGTGTTCATATTTAAAGGCTGACGTGCTGTAGTAACAGTGATTGATAGGTGCCCGTGTCCAATAGCAGACTGTAGTAGCAGTGATTGACCGGTACCCGTGCCCAATAGGAGACTAAAGTAGCAGTGATTGACAGGTACCTGTGTCCAATAGCAGGCTGTAGTATCAGTGATTAACAGGTACCCGTGTCAAATAGCAGACTGTAGTATCGGCGACTGATGGGTACCCGTGTCCAATAGCAGACTGTAGTAGCAGTGATTGACGGGTACCTGTGTCCAATAGCAGACTGACGATGCCGTAGTTGCAGTGGGACAGGCTGTAATGCAGAGCCGTGTTCCCGTTGTCGTCGGCCAGGTTGACGAGGAAGGCCAGTAGCGGGGGCGTGGTCTTCTTCACCTCGGCCAGGTAGAGAGACACACTGTTGGCCTCCGCCGTCTCCTCCGCCGCCACGCCGAACCAATGGTGGAAGAGCACAACCAGAGCCTTCCGCTGGAATATGAAAAGGTAAAAGGACGATGAACGGTATCGGTAATGGTGAGCGGAATCTGCTCAATGTTGATTCCTATCGTTAAAAAAAACACTCTTTTCCTTTCAGAGAGAATTGAGGGAATGGGCTTATCTCCATGGCCATATTTTCTATGTTTTGTATAAGATTTGTATTATTTGACACCTACTATTCATTCATTATGCCTTTGCCTATTTGTTATCTATTAATCTCTTTCATCAATAAATACATTATTATTATAATAAGGGATGACAATGTTCATGCTCAAGTTACGGTATTAAATTTACTTTCATTTTGTTTATGTATGAAGTTGGATCACACTATCACTATCACAATCACTTTAAGTGACAATGAGAGCACTGTAGAGTAGAGGGAATAAAGTAACGTGTACCTACCATGTCGTTATTAGGATTATCCATGTTCTCCATGTGGTCTTTGAGAAACTGACAAGCAGCCATAAACTCCCCACTCACGGCCGCACTAGAGAGGAGAGAGAGAGAGAGAGAGAGAGAGAGAGAGAGAGAGAGAGAGAGAGAGAGAGAGAGAGAGAGAGAGAGAGAGAGAGAGAGAGAGAGAGAGAGAGAGAGAGAGAGAGAGAGAGAGAGAGAGAGAGAGAGAGAGAGAGAGAGAGAGAGAGAGAGAGAGAGAGAGAGAGAGAGAGAGAGAGAGAGAAAAAAAACATTTTGTCGTACTGTATATTTTGGGAAGAATTTGGTGAAGCAAATTTAGTGGTTGTTGGGTCCACCTACCTCCCCCTAGAGGTGGAGACACAGCCAGGGTCCATGTCCATTTGCTCCACCTGGGATGATGACTCCATCTGCTCCTGCCTTTCCAGAACCACCACCCCTGCGCCTCCATCTTCCCCATCCGAGGCCTCTGTACCCGGGCCAGGGTCTGGGTACCTCTCAGCCTCCTCCCGGCCCTCCTCAGAGGCCTGGGTGCACGTCTGGGTGTGGACCTGGGCAATGGGCATCTCCTCCGAGAGGCTATGTCCATCCTTCTGATCTGGAGGGTCTCCTTGGTTGAGACGGTCCTGAGGGACCTTGTTTGCCTCTGAACATCTTAAACGGATGATAAAAAAAAGGAGATGAAGAAGAAAGATAGAGATGCAGATTGCATTTTAAGGCTGCCTCTTAACTGTCAGGCTCTTGAATCTGTCAACCCAATGAGTCTAGTATATTTATTACATCTCGGAGTGTCTTAAACTACAGTGGAAGCAGTTGTTTAGGGCGGCCTCAATTCATATTTAGTTTGAGAGAGAAAAACATCAGAGTATGTGATGCTTTATGGATATATATATATATCCAGATTTTACTTACAATAAAAGCGTAATGACTTTGACGAGCCGTGAACTGTAATTTACGTCTATTGGAGAACACTATGTGTTCTGTTCCCAACCTAAAAAGGCTAGCATGGAAACTTCATCTTCTCTTGCTCTATTTTTCATGTGTGTCATGTGTCATGTGTCATGTGACAAATCATCTTAGAGCTCCTTGCCTTTGTGACCCGATGGGAAACAAGCTCCGGCACTTCCCCAACCCACCTTTCTCCTTTCCAACCCACCTTTTTCCTTTCCAACCCCTTCCCTTAGCGCTGGGAAGCGGGATTGAATTCCATCTCAAACTGGGACACTGGGAGCTTCGTTCTCAAAGTCGTCCCAAAGCGCCGAGGACCACAGTGGAGTATTCCGGGTTCCTCCCCGCCATGGAACCGCGCTAACTGATTATTGTAAATCATCTCCGGGGAGAGACGGGATTGTTGTCTCAACTAACCTTTCATTAACACCCGCCAAGTGGATGCTCTCCGACGCACCGGCGCTATCGTCTGTCATCTTCATCGTGGCAGATTTTGGAGCTGAGAGAGAGAGAGAGAGAGAGAGAGAGAGAGAGAGAGAGAGAGAGAGAGAGAGAGAGAGAGAGAGAGAGAGAGAGAGAGAGAGAGAGAGAGAGAGAGAGAGAGAGAGAGAGAGAGGAGAGAGAGAGAGAGAGAGAGAGAGAGAGAGAGAGAGAGAGAGAGAGCTGAAAAGATCTGTCAAACGTTACGTTTATTGTCCTATGCCATCCCAATGAGTGATGGTTTATCCTTGTTTATTACAAACACATAGCCTGTTCGTCTTTGTGAGATTTATGGAATACTCATGACACGCTAGAGTCTTGGGTGCCCTCGAAGGACCTGGGTGAAATCCACCCATTGGAGATCTGTTCACAGTGACGTCAGCATAGTTTGCATACTTGAGGTGGGGGAGACAGTGATGGAAAGATGTCTGGGGTCCCTGGGGAGCTGGAGACTGAAGCTCAAGACATTCCAAGACAGAATCTAGCAACGTCAATGTGGATTGATAATCATTTCAATGATGTAGCCTACTTGACGCTAATTTGCAATCCCCAGTCTGAACTGAATGCATAGAAAGATGTCTGGGTTCCCTGGGGAGCTGGAGACTGAAGCTCAAAACATTCCAAGACGGAATCGGTTAAAAAGCGTCTGGCAACATCAATATGGATTGCTAATAATTTCAATTATGTAGCCCTCTTGACGCTGATATGCAATTCCCGGTCTGAACAGATTGCATATTTGGAAGATCAATGGATATTCCACCATTGATTGTTTTCAATGACCCAAACAAAACATTGGTCCTTTATTTTGGAAACTGATCAATCTAAAATAAATGGGATACATAAGGTGCTAATTTAAGAGGACAAAAACAGTAACGCAAAACTTTTAAAAACAGATTGAGTATCTGGATCGGTATTCGAAAGGGTGGGTATAAAAATAGCCTGTAACACCGAATGTCACAGCTGTTTTCCTTAGTGCCGAGTCATTGGGATATTCTAGCGATACAGCGACTAGACTCTGCTTGTGATGGAAAGAACAGTTGCCACTGGAGAGACAATTCTGCCTGTTGCTTCTCTCACACAGCAAGAGAAGGAGAGTTCCCAGAGAGAAGCTTCTAGAATCATGACGTTGCCTTGAGTGAAGCACTTGAAGCACAGTGAGTCCAAAGATATTTTCATAGCAGTATGGGAATAAGTGAGTCAAGTGAAACCCTTTGATTTTGGGCACGGCCACACCTCAGCTTCCCTCAGTCCCTCAGTAATAATGTTCATCATAGTCATAACGGTATCCTCATGGTTTGAGCTGTATCGGACTCCATTAGATTTTCATTCGTTTGTGAGAAGCTGCTATGAAGCTGCGTTGGCGAACTCACTTAACTTAAATTGAATTAGCCAGAACAATGAACAGAGTTAGGGGAGTGTATGTGCTAACAGATGCTAAGGTAACCGCTTGGCTTATCAACAACAAGTGATTCACCATCTTACACATACAAGCACATCTACAAGGAAACAAACTTCCGGGTTGAAACACACACACACACACACACACACACACACACACACGTACCTTCTTGTGGCAATCGATCTCCATCCAAGCGTCCGTGGTCGTCACAGCAGGCAGTGAGGACGTCGACGAGCCTCATCATCTCCTTCTGCAGGGAGTTGACCTTGGGGTCCGGGTGTTCCAGGGGCCTCCCCTTCTCCTTCTCTTCCCCCTCGTCCTCCATCGACCCCCTACGCTGACACAGGCAGTCCCACTGCTCCTCCAGGAGCGCCTTGATCCTCCTGATGTGGTGGACTGCCGCGGCGGAGTCCACAGCCCCTGGTGAAGCCTCTTCCAGCTCCATGGGTATGGACGAAGAACAGCCGGCGGTGGACGTCTGGGTGTGATGGATCACAGACCCTTGGTGCTGCCCATTTCTTTGTCCGTCGGTGAAAGCGATGGTCTGTTTGCTAGCCAACGTCTTCACATCTCCTGTAGAAGTTACCGTTGCATCCTCCTCCTCTTCGTCATCTACCAACACCTTCTCAGCACAGACCCAGACCACGGGGTTGACGCTGAAGTGTTCGATCCTCTCGTCTTTCCTTTGGCTTTCCTCCCGCTGCTCCCTCAGAAGCCTCAGGGCTCTCTGGAGCTCCAAGCCGTTGTTGTGGAGCTTCTGCTCTAGCGCGGCCACCTTGGCCTGCAGGGACGTCACCGTCAACAGCTCATCCAGGTCGGTGCTGCTTCTCCACTCGTGCAGTGGGTTGTCGTTGTCCCGGCCCGTGTCGGGGCTTTTGGGAAAGGCAAGGCAGCCGTTGCTGTTCCTCTGCCTCTCGAGGTCCCCGGTGGCCTGGGACCAAGAGGAGATGACGGAGTCTCTAGCAGTTCCATTGCCTGATTCAGGTAAGGGGGAGAGTGGGCGCAGGCCGAGATGAAGTCTCTCTCGCTCCTCCTGGAGGATGCAGATCTGGGCTTTGAGCTCGGGTATGACCCTCATCTCCATCTCCAGCTCCCCCACGCGCTCCAGGGCTTCTGTCAGACGCCTCAGCAGCCCAGAGAACTCCTGGTTGCGGGGTATGTCTTCGCAGGAAGAGTCCCGCCCTCCGAGGTGATCCCTGGAGCTGCGAAGGCTGACCGTATCCTCAGAGGTCTCCGAGCTCTGTCTGAGGAGCACCGTGAGGGGCATGCTGGAGGCACGCAGGAGATTGGGTCTGATGTGCTCCCCAAGAGGCTGCTCGTCGAACGCCTTGATCCTGTCCTCCATCTCCGCCAGGGACTTGAACCCCGTGGGGGACACCGGTGTCCTGCGGTCATACGTCCAGGAGTTGTACCCATGGTTGCTGTCCGAGAGTCTCGTCCTGGGTCCCAGAGCTCCGGTGGACCCCCAGGGGCTCGGGCGAACACTGCCCCCGGGGAGGTTGAGGTGCCTGGGAAGAGTGCTGGAGCGGGGGCCCTTACTCCGGCGATGGATGGGGACTCTTTTGATGGTGTTGCCCTTCTCGATGTCGTCCACATATTTCAGGAAATCTAAGTCCAGGCAGAAGCCATAAGGGGTCTCCACCGAATAAGGGGGCTTTCGTTTGAAGCCATTTTCTGTCGTTTTGTGGGGTGGGCTACTTCCTGAAACAAAATACGACAGGAATGTCAACAGTATGTTATTTGTGGGTAGGGTTAGCGATTCAATGAAGACACAGGAAGAGTGTTTTACCATATTGTCCTTCCATCATTGTGGCCTTTTCAGTTTTTTGGGGTCCAATTTGATGTCACATAATACGGTTGTGGTGCATGATATCTGCCAAGAACAACAACAAATACAATAGCATACAGAGAACAACATGCCAATTACAAAACTACAGTACCATTTTATTGAATGCATTTCAAGAAACAAGAAAAAGTATTTTTCCAAGGAAAGGTTCAACCCCCAATTCTGTTGTTCTGAAAGTCTGGCTTTGCTCGGTAAAAGCTTATCTTGTTAGCCATGATAGTTTTTCATATTCAGTTGCACTCGCATACATTTAGACTCACTCACATACTCGGCAACGAACCACACAAGACACACACACACCCACTCTCTCTCTCTCTCTCTCTCTCTCTCTCTCTCTCTCTCGCTCTCTTTCCCCCACTTCATCCCATACAACATAGGGTTGTGTACAACAGTGGCTGAGCCAAAGTTGTCTTGATTATAGTCCTGGCTCTCTGGAAATAGCCGGGCTGTAGACTGTTGCACTGTGGCAAGTGGAACAGAATACTCTCCTACAGACTAAAATACAGGCGACTATTGTCCCGACTCACTGCTTTCTCTTGTCTCCCTCTTCCCACTCTCTCTTCTATCCCTCTTGGTCCCGCCCATCTCTATCCCTCTCATTATGTCACCCCCTCTCTCTCGCTCTCTGTCTTTCTCTCTCTCGCCCTTTCTGTCTTTTGCTGTCTCTCTGTCTCTGATTATTTCTCTCCTCACCACCACCACTACCTTCTACCTCCTCTGTCTTTCGGTTTCTCTCTCTGTATCGGGTGTCTCTCTACTCCCTGCTGACCACCTCTCTGTGGCCCTCTGGGTCTCTCTCTCTCTCTCTCTCTCTCTCTCTCTCTCTCTCTCTCTCTCTCTCTCTCTCTCTGGCTCCCTCAGTGTATCCGGGTGTCTCTCTTCTCTCTCCTGACCACCTATCTGGGGCCCTCAGTATGTTCTTTCGGGGACCGCAGGCTCCCAGCCACAACCCTTCAACAATGTCAGCTATGTGGTAAACACACTGACACCCCCCAAACCGCCGGGCCCCTCATTCCGGGGGACCGGGCCCCCGGTTCACGACCTACCCGGGAGTCACACATGACCAGTCGTGAAACGTTATATGTATACGTGTACACAATTTGACAAGCGTAGTACTAACTCCTTTTGACAATCATAGTACTAACTACTGTCCGGTATATATGTGGTGGAAGTAGTTGAAATAAACAGAATGCTTGCTGGGATGAGCCAAACATACAGGTGTTTGGAATTATCATTAGTGCTCTTATAATCGTTAGAACTAATTATTTATTGAGATTACTTGTTTCTTATATTTCTTACTATCCCATATATTAATATTTACTTTTCGTAAAATGTAATTTCACATTGCACATTATATATATATATATATTTATTTTATTTATTTATTTATTTATAATAATTATAATTTAAAATTATAAACTTCCATTAGTAGTATCATTTATAAAATATCTTAATTTATATATATATATATATATTCAAAGAAGCTGTGTTTTATGTCTATCTTATGTCTATTTCTGACGTCTATGACACAGAGATAACAGGGACATATTTCAAAGTCTGAAGTTATTTTAATCCCTTCTTCATACTGAGAATACCTCCTGAATACTGAACCCAAACAATATCAGACCATCGTCAGAAAATTCCTCTCTGCCTCTCACACACTTTTCGCTTCTCAGATGGCCTACAGATTATCCCTCAGATATACGGTCCAAGGCAAACACACGTGTGTGTGTGTGTGTGTGTGTGTGTGTGTGTGTGTGTGTGTGTGTGTGTGTGTACGAAACCCAGACATTTGCTTGTGGCGCACGGCTAATCTATTTACAGAACTCGCTCAGCGCACAGCAGGGCTTTCTGTCCACCGTGTTAGCATTGAGCTAACACTGTCTACTGCCCCCTGCTGCGTTACTCTGAACCCCGATGCCCGAAGCAGTAGAACAACAAATAAACCAAATAGTCTAGACTGCAGTGTTCTCTCCACTTTTCTTGATTATTTTTCTTTCTCTCTTCTTCATTTTTAATTTCATTCATTCTTTCCTTCCTTTCTTTCCCCCCCTTTCCCTTTCTAACTGTCTTTCTTTCATTCTTCTTAATTCTTAATTGTGTCTTCTTTCTCAGAAAAATAAACTTGATGAAGAGGGAGATGGAGAGAGGAGAACAAACAGGAAGTGATTTAGGTTTTTTTGTTGCTGGTTAGTTTATTACATTACGTGGGCGGGCAGAGCAGAGATGAGTCTACAAGCGTCATCCATGTTTCTAACAGGGCGTTAGAAAATAAGGAACGTTTCTGAGAAGAATCCAATTGAATGTTGAAACACATGGCACCGTATATATATACACACACTTCATCATACACTGTGTAAACACTGAGCGTGCGTATACGAGAGAGAGAGAGAGAGACATAGACAGAGAGAGAAAGTGTGTGTGTGGGAGTGTGTGTGTAAGAGAGAGAGAGAGTGTGTGTGTGTGTGTGAGAGAGAGAGAGAGAGAGAGAGAGAGAGAGAGAGAGAGAGAGAGAGAGAGAGAGAGAGAGAGAGAGAGAGAGAGAGAGAGAGAGAGAGAGAGAGAGAGAGAGAGAGAGAGAGAGAGAGAGAGAGAGAGAGAGAGGAGAGAGAGAGAGAGAGAGAGAGAGAGAGAGAGAGAGAGAGAGAGCGAGCATACACACGCATGCATGCCTGTGTTTATCCTGTACGTCTCTAGGGGCGTATACTGTACTGGCATTAAGAACTTAATGTCAATCGACAGAAGAGAGCAGCTGGTTCTGAGGACATCTCCATCAATCTCAGACGGTCGTCTGTGGGTCTTTACACGCTGTTTCCATGGGGCCTCATGGGGCCACAATGTCCTGCTGACAGGCCTTGACTGTGCATTTCTCTCATGTGGTCGAGTGGATTTCACATCTTAGATTTCACAATGGCCGCCTGGTATGAGTGCTGCGTTTGATGTGTTTGACAATTTTACATTTAAAATTGAAAATTTACAATTCTGTTCAGGACTGGAAAGGAGCATTCTATGATTTGGTCATATTTGGCTATTTACATTTTTTTATTTAAATTTTTAAGTTTAGTTTTTAATTTATTTATATTTTTCAATTGCTGCTGTATGTAGTGTGTGTAGTGAGTGACCATGACGATTGCTACACATTTTGTTGTACGAGTGCAATGAATGAATGTCCAACTCATATCATGATCTTAAAACAAACTTGACTTTCAAAAGAGAGAAAGAGAGAGAGAGAGAGAGAGAGACGTCTGGATCATTCAATCCCAGATGAATGAATGGGCTTATAAATATAGACCAGGGGACCACAGAGGAAACAGCACAGCCCTAACTCCAGACAATCTTTGCCGGAACTTTCTCCACAGTTTCTTGGCACATTTTAATTGGTGCCTGTTTAGGTCATTCAGGCTTGCCTCACAGGAAACCCCAAAAACGGGAAAGTATTGACTTTACCCTGAAACGTGGCCCCAACCTGTACCACACACACACACACACACACACACACACACACACACACACACACTGCAATAAAAATGGTCTGTTCCATCAACATGGACGTTGCCGTTTCATCCGGCCAAAGTCTCTCACCCGAATGCACTCACTGACTGGTTCTCCGGATTTCGGAAAAAACATCAGCCAATGGCCGACTGTCTTCTTCCTCCTCCTCCAAGCACCTCCTCAGGTGCTCCTCCTCCTCCTCCTCCTCCTTTACCTTCCGAGAAGTTTTCTCACCCAACTCGCAACCAGGACCACTTTTGGCTACAAAAACAAGAAAAACAAACCGAAAAACAAAAGCCAAAAACGTAATATTTTTTAGCATCAGAAAGTGAACAGGTCACAGGTGAGGTGACTTAAGTGAGCCCTTAGTACAATTCAGCATGTATACAACATGTACAATACAGTACATGTTGCCAACTGGCTCACATGAACGTAGCGTGTTGTATTATGTAATTTGGAGGTTTTTATGTCTCTCAATTTCTGAATATTTTTATTTATTTAAAACTTGTCTTCAACACATTTCTCCGCAATTTTCTTGAGACGGGACAGACGGCGGGGACGGGACTGGGGGGGACGGGATGGGACTGGGGGGGACGGGACGGGACGTTGGTTGGGTTGGGTTGGGGTGTAAGTGAACAAGAGCTGACTCTGAGAGCACGGCTCCAGGTGTCTGAGTGTGTGTGTGCGTGCGTCCGTCCATCGTCCCCACATACCAGACCGCGGTTCCCAAGCCGGGATACGACGTGCGAATAGCTGTGGTCTAAAACCGGACCCCGGGCCACTTCCTCCAACCTACCAGAAGACCCTTCTGCTTCCTCCTTTTCTCTCCCTGTGACCCCTCCAACATGTTCAGGGCAGGGTTCCTCTCCTGTCTGTCTCTCTCACGGCAGGGTTCCTCTCCTGTCTGTCTCTCTCACGCGAGGTTCCTCTCCTGTCTGTCCCTCTCACGGCAGGGTTCCTCTCCTGTCTGTCTCTCTCATGGCAGGGTTCCTCTCCTGTCTGTCTCTCTCATGCGAGGTTCCTCTCCTGTCTGTCCCTCTCACGGCAGGGTTCCTCTGCTGTCTGTCCCTCTCACGGCAGGGTTCCTCTCCTGTCTGTCTCTCTCACGGCAGGGTTCCTCTGCTGTCTCTCTCTCTCACGGCAGGGTTCCTCTGCTGTCTCTCTCTCTCTCACGGCAGGGTTCCTCTGCTGTCTCTCTCTCTCACGGCAGGGTTCCTCTGCTGTCTCTCTCTCTCACGGCAGGGTTCCTCTCCTGTCTGTCTCTCTCACGGCAGGGTTCCTCTCCTGTCTGTCTCTCTCACGCGAGGTTCCTCTCCTGTCTGTCCCTCTCACAGCAGGGTTCCTCTCCTGTCTGTCCCTCTCACGGCAGGGTTCCTCTCCTGTCTGTCCCTCTCACGACAGGGTTCCTCTCCTGTCTGTCCCTCTCAGGTGGTCCCTCGGCAGGTGTGAACGCGACCACCGTGGTCCAGAAGGTCTCAGAAACCCACCATGAGGGACTACCCTCCATCCTCATTCGACCATATGAAAAGATTCCGATTCGGTTTCGTAGTATTTAGTATTTGGCAGTCACTTAGTAGACACTTTATAATCCAAAAGCGCGTGAATTTGCGGTGAACTCAGGTCAGTCCTTAAGAAGCCAGTGGGTTAAACCCACAGGTTAGTTTGGGGTGGGAATTGAACCCGGAAGATTTCGACATTTTGTCATGAAATATGTTTAGAATTAGAAATATATATATATATACGTTTAATGAAATCGTTGTTATTCTTTTGAAAGGGGCAGGGTTTGTTTGAACGCATAATATCATCATCATCATCGAAGCTCAGATCAATGCATGATCTTCAACTGAAGGGTTTTTGTTCTGGCCTGTACTCCCTCATGGTGCACTGCGTGGTCCTCTACAACGTTATGTTTCAATCAAATCACCGCCGTTCCAACCAATGATACTCAGCAGACCTCAGACCCAAAAGACAACTGGCTGTTGTCTTTTGGGTCTGAGCCTAATCCCGTTTAAAAGGGATCTTCAGATAACGTAGCCGCTGCGATGCTGTAGCTTAACGCTGTGTGTGCGCAGTGTCGGCTTAGTGCTTATTATTAAGCTAACAAAGTTAGCCGTTAATCGCTGGTGGCGCGACGGGGTAGCGTCGTTAGCTTTCACTTTCAACTTATTAGGCTGGCGGTAATCGCTAGAGATCTGGTGGATGCCGCATGCATACGCAAACACATAACCACACACACACACACATACATACACACACACACACACACACACACATACACACACTCGCCCTGTCGAGGGTTAACGTCTGTTGTATTTTTGTAAGTCCACAGATATGTGTACATTGTTGTACTTTCACCTCTCCAAAATGAGTTGTTCCTCTCCCAGGGTTGGCTGGACAAACTGCACTTATTTTCATGCCTTTGCACACATAACTCTGAAACCATGTCTTCTTGATTTAGGAAGCCAACTGTCTGAATCCAGCCCCCGGCCCCCCCCCCCCATCTCCCTTCTCTCTCCCCCCTGCCAAGTATTTTCTTCGTTCTTCCTTGCAGACTGTCAAAAAAACATCTCCTTCTCTCTCACTCTCTCCTCTTCAAAACTTCCTGGAAATCCCTCAGGCATCTTGGAGCTCTCTCTCTTTCTCTCTCTCTCTCTCTCTCTCTCTCTCTCTCTCTCTCTCTCTCTCTCTCTCTCTCTCTCTCTCTCTCTCCCCCTCTCTCTCTCCCCCTCCTCTCTCTCTCTCTCCCTCTCCCTATCTCTCTCCCCCCCTCTCTCTCTCTCTCCTCTCTCCCTATCTCTCTCCCCCCTCTCTCTCTCTCTCTCTCTCTCTTCTCTATTCTTTGTGTGTGTTCTTTGTCCAAGGAATTCGGACCACTAGCGTTGTGTTGGTGGTCTTCCAACACCAACCGTGGTCGTTGTTCCCCTGCCTCAGCGGTCTTGGCGTGTTAGTAGCGTGTTAGTCAGGGAAATGTGATCTCTGCATTCAGCTCATCTCTGGGAGCACTGCGTGGGCAGCCACAGTGCAGCGCCCAGGGGCCAACTCCAGGTCTACTGCCAGTGCCTTGGTCAAGGGCACCGACAACAGTGTTTACCTTAATGTGTCTTTTGTATGTCTTCAGTAGCATGTCGTCGGTAGCGTGTTTGTAGCCGAGTGCAAGTTTGTGTGTAGAAAGCATGTTACCAGTGTGTTTGTAGCATGTTAGTAGTGTGTTTGTATCATGTTAGTAGTGTGTACATAGCATGTTTGTAGTGTGTTTGTAACATGTTAGTAGTGTGTTTGTAGCATGGTAGGAGTGTGTAGCATGTTTGTAGTGTATGTGTAGCATTTGGGAAGTATGTCGGAGGCGTGTCAGTAGCGTGTTGTTAGTTGTGTCTGTGTGTGTATGTGTGTGTGTGTGTGTGTGTGTGTATAGTTAGTGAAAGGCACATGGAGCAGAACAGCTGCTTGAGAGAGCCTGAATGGTATTTTAACAAGACATGTATACCTCCCCTGCATTATAAAGTGTGTTTGTGTGTGTTTATTTAAGTGTGTGAGTGTATATTGTGGCTACACTGTACTCACACATGTGCACAGGGATGTCTAGTTCTCTGGTTTCACTTGGTTTAAAAACATTTAAACCCTAAAACCCTGTGCGACGTGCTATTCAAAGCTGTGAAATTCTTCAAATTTAAATGTCATGTTTTCATCAACACAGACAGCTCATATTCTCTGTGTCGGAGTCTGTGCTTTTTCAATAGCAATGAATTTCAAAAGACAGATCGTCCGCAGCTAAACAACATTCAAGGTCATCATTTACACATCTCTAAATACATTTAATTCAACAATTTGCTCAGAAAATCTGTAGAATGTGTGAGATTCAAATAAAAAACAAACACATGATGCTCTTACCTTTTCCACCTTTTTATAATCCCGTTGAGGAGCTGTTGTCTCCTCTTCCCACCTTGACCGGGGTGATGCACATGTGTTTTGACTGTGTGTGTGTGTTTAAGTGTGTGTATATGTGTGTGTGTGTGTGTGTTTCCCAGGACCCAGCACCAGAGACTGGCCTCAGCAGCGCTGGTCCGTCAGTCTCCCAGAGGAGGGAGGTGCTCCGGGGTGGGTGGTGGTGGTGGGGGGGGGGGGGGGGGGGGGGAGGCAGGCAATATGAAGCCATGACGCAGGGCTGGTGTGTGTGTGTGTGTGTGTGTGTGTGTGTGTGTGTGTGTGTGTGTGTGTGTGTGTGTGTGTGTGTGTGTGTGTGTGTGTGTGTGTGTGTGTGTGTGTGGTGTGTGTGTGTGTGTGTGTGTGTGTGTGTGTGTGTGTGGGTGTGTGGTGTGGGTGGGCGTGGGCGTGTACAAGACAGACTGGACACAGCGAGAGGGAGGGGCCCGGACGGTACCCCGGAGCCCCGCCCCCCTTCCCTTCCTGATGAGGTTGGCAGATGGGGAGTCACCCAGCTAGGCTCCGCCCACTCCCCGGGCCAATGGGAGTTGGTGGGTGGAGCTAGCCGACCAGCATGGAAAGGGCAAAAGCGTGCTCATATTGGACACCACAAGAGCTGGTGAGTCAAGCTTTCAAAATAAAACTGTCTGCTGTCTTGACCAGCTGCCAGCAGCGCAGAGAGATGCATTAAAACTGTGTTTTTAAACCTAGTTTCTAATGTTCACCTCAAACTGTCATGCACAACGCCGTCTCCACACACTCGGGCACATACACAAGTGTAACCTTATCCCATTTTATGCTGGTGGCGTCTGTCCCTTACAATCAAGTAAGTGAGGAGGGTCGAGCGCTATGTGTGTGTATGAGCAAGAGATAGGTGGTAGGGGTGTGTGTGTGTGTGTGTGTGTGTGTGTGTGTGTGTGTGTGTGTGTGTGTGTGTGTGTGTGTGTGTGTGTGTGTGTGTGTGTGTGTGTGTGTGTGTGTGTGTGTGTGTGTGTGTGTGTGTGTGTGTGTGTGAGAGCGATAGCAGGGTATATGTGACAGAGGAAGAGAGAGCGATGGTGTGTGCGTGTGTGTGAGAAAGTCAGAGGTGTGTGTGTGTGTGTGTGTGTGAAAGAGAGGGAAATTGCAGGGTGTGTGTGTGAGTAAGAGGTAACAGGCTGTGTGTGTGTGTGTGTGTGTGTGTGTGTGTGTGTGTGTGTGTGTGTGTGTGTGTGTGTGTGTGTGTGTGTGTGTGTGTGTGTGTGTGTGTGTGTGTGTGTGTGTGTGTGTGTGTGTGTGTGTGTGTGTGTGTGTGTGGGGGGGGGTCACTGAGTGCAGGCCTCAGTGGGACCACCTCCCTGGTTGACTGAAAGAGGAGCCCAACAGAATGAGAGGCATGCACCCCGAGAACCAACCCTTATGGATGGAACACACACAAACTCACATACTGCTCTTAACCACACACACACAGCCTGTAACCTCACACATGCACACAGCCATTACATAATACATAGTACTGTGTGTGTGTGTGTGTGTGTGTACATGGAATTGAGTATGTGCTGGTGTTGTGTGATGGTCATTGTTCAGGGTGTGGTATGTATGTGTGTGTGTGTGTGTGTGTGTGTTTCTGTGAGGCATGTGGGTCTTTGCTTTTGCTTGGGCTGATGTTTGTATGGGCTGGCATGGTGGTGGTGTGTCTGTGTCTGTCTCTTTGTGTTGTCTTTGTGTGTGTGTGTGTGTGTGTGTGTGTGTGTGTGTGTGTGTGTGTGTGTGTGTGTGTGTGTGTGTGTGTGTGTGTGTGTGTGTGTGTGTGTGTGTGTGTGTGTGTGTGTGTGTGTGTGTGTGTGTGTGTGTGTGTGTGCGTGTGTGTGCGTTGGCAGGCCCATGCCTGAATGCACTGCTGCATGATGGTCAGCTCAGGCCAACACAAACACTACTGTTTCCAGCAGCCGCCGACAAAGACTTCTTCCTGTAGACTCAAGTCAAATCATTATCACCATGTTGTTTACTTCTAGAGACTTAAGGGAAAACGGGGGGGTTCTTCATGGTAAATACATGTATTATGTATTAGAAACAAATATTGTCACTAAATATGACATTACATTGTCATTATTACTGGACTTACTGGACTCATTTACAGTTACTGCACTGTGCTGCACTGCATGCATGATGCTGCTGCACTACTGCTGATGTACATACTGTATCATCCCTCAGTCACTTTATTGTTATTTTTGTTGTGAATAGTATTGCTATAGTATATTTGTGTATATAGTATATAGTGTTGTTTATAGTATAGTTTAGTATAGTGTTGCAGTCGCTGAGTATAGTATAGTGTAGTATAGTATTGTTGTTGACATTCATAATGTGGCAGTGAATGGGGGGGTAAGCGTTCCATTGTACTTGTTGCACATGGCAACTAAAAACCTCTTGATCTTGTACCGATAGATACGGGCCATGCACCCGCTCTCAGCTTGGACCGCGGCTCCACTCCGTGTTCATACGACGGCTGGAAAAGGAATTAGGGAGAAATGTTCCGTTTCCATGACACACGCAGACTGCCGACTCCGAGAGGGATTGTGGTTTGACTCCGGGGAGCAAACCGGGGGAAAAAAGTACGAACTTTGTAGCGCTGGATCTAAAGTCTGCTGACGGGGCCGACCGCATTTTGCGATGCGTAACGGAACCCTTGGCCCCAGTGTGGCGAACTAAAATAACACTTTGATGAAGATCGTGGAGATATTCGGTGGCAGAATGGGGTTAAAGATGAAGGCATTCATTCATTGTTTGTTGTTAAAACACTGACATTATTAGAAATGCAATGTCCGTAATAAAGCCTCTTAAAGGGCCATAGTCATCCCTCAAAGTTGGTCTTGTTGTGGTATGATCTATGCTTATTGTGTATGACACGGGAGTGTTGCCCCCTAGGGGTGGTTGGTGGAATCACTTAAAAGGAAAACATAGTAGTTATTATTATGGACAGATCCTGGTCCCTAAATTACTTTTTATTTTTTATTTTAGTCTTTGATTTATATATGACCAACGAGTAGACAGAGCCGTTTGTACTAAACATTTAATGAAAGTATTTAATTAGCTTTTTATTATCATTACATCTATTTTATGTTCAACTGAAACAAATTATGTTGATGCACTCAAGGGCAGCCAAAAAGCTTGAATTAACAGGAAACATTGTGAGTAATTAATCGTTACACAATTAGAGTGGGTTTGAAGGGTTTGAAATATGCTAATAATGTTAATCTCCCCCAAAATAAACTCCAGACCAGAGGTGATATGTTATGTTATGTAACTGACACTTTGTTTGCCAGCCCGTCGATGTGGATGGTCCTACGCACACACAGTGTTTGTGTGCGTGTGTGCGTGTGTGCGTGTGTGCATGTGCGTGCGTGCGTGCGTGTGTGTGTGGTGTGTGTGTGTGTGTGTGTGTGTGTGTGTGTGTGTGTGTGTGTGTGTGTGTGTGTGTGTGTGTGTGTGTGTGTGTGTGTGTGTGTGTGTGTGTGTGTGTGTGTGTGTGTGTGTGTGTGTGTGTGTGTGTGTGTGACAAGCCAATGAAAACAGTCATTGGCTTGAATGACCCCAGCAGTCTAAATTGTCAGTCTTGGCTCATAAGAACACAGGAATAGATCTGTTTAGTCTGCTGAAACATGCTTGTGCATAAAGTGAAACATTTAGTTACATTTTTAACTAAACCCCCTAGCCATAACATTGGTTCATAAGAGTCTGTCCTACAAGGGTTTGTTCTGTCCACACAAAATTGATAAAATAAAATATATTTTTGTCTATTTAAACATTAAAAAAATACAATGGGATGCCTACTCCCCATTCTCTCCTGCAGTATGCATTTCTAAAACAATACTATGAAAATACTATACACAATAAAAATAAGAAGAAAGTGACTGATTGATATGCACATAAGTCCTGATAATGAGGGTGTGCTTAGCTTGAGTTTGAGTTGATGTCTTCTACTTTTTTATCAACAGCAAAATTCGGGTTCAAACCAAGGCCTCCACCAACAGCTGTGATATGCATTATTTAACAATACATAATGTGTTTATAATACGTCTGTTATTGATGAGAACCATTTGGCTTGATAGACCCTTCATTAAGCTATACACCTATTATACCTATAACTATTGGCTCATACTTGTGTGTGTGTGTGTTAGTGTGTTTGTGATGTACTATACTATAACAATACTGTACACTATAAAAATAACAATAAAGTGACTGATGGATGATACATACATATGTTGAATTGTGCAAAAAACATAAAAAAAGCATTTAAAAATGCCAGTAGTGCTGCAGCATCATGCATACAGGGCAGTACAGTGCAAAACAGTGCAGTAAATGTATGTATTATGTATAGTTAACCGATTGCATGATGTAGTGGAAGTATACTTGTATTCATATATTTATAAATATATATAGATCAAAATAAAGTTATTGAATAGAGGTATAATTATAGGTATTAGATACTATAAATTTGCTTCCTGTGTGTAGCTGCTGACCAATCACAGTCATGCTGGTCCCTGCATGACCCGTGATTGGTCAGCAGCTACACAGAGGAAGCAAATGAGCAGCGCTGCCATGGCGATGCCCCCTGAACCCAAGGATTTTAAGGTAAGGTGACGCTTCATTAATCCCCTAAAGGTCAGAGGTTGATCAGTGTTAATCAGTCGGCCCTATAGTATATAGAGGACCTATAGTATAGAGCAGGGGTCGGCAACCTTTTTGATATTGCAAAGCCATGTGTGCTACAAATAAACAGATGTCTACCAGTCAATGTGATCCCTGACCCTGCTTTCCTTTGCTGAGCTCCATTATCTGCGGATCGTACTTTGTCACTTTGGTCAGTTGTCAAACGACTGCGGGAGAGGGGCTGAACACGCTCTTCCTGTGTGAGAAGATCTGCTCACAGAGATATGTTGAGCCAAAGACTGTCAGCAAAGCCAAGGCAATTTTCCTGAGACAGCTGAACTTCTCCGGTAGAGATATCCAGCAGGTGAAGATGCAAGTGTCGTGATCATGTCCTGCTGTGGTTTCCAGCTGTTTCCGCAGCTCCGAAAACTACCGTATTGACCCGAATATAAGACAGGGTTTTTTTCCTAGAAAAAAATCTGAAAAAGAGGGGTCGTCTTATAATCGGGGTTTAGACTTTTCGATGTAATTGTCACAACAACACAACAACAACAACAGATCGCGCCAAACGAGTGTTTTCCGAGACACCGCGCAACACTTAAAGTAACTCAAAGTCTTAAAGTAACAGTACATAAAAACAGTTACCTGGAGAGATAGAAATGGAGAGACACAGCGACCAACTTGAAAAAAGAAAAACGCCTGTGTATTTTGACATGCCAACATCTGTCACTGTGCATAAGTAAGGTGACAAATCAGTGATTGTGAAGTCTACTGGAAACGAGAAGAGCCAAGTAACGGTCATGTTAACGTGCCTCGCAGATGGGACAAAACTTCCCCCGTACGTGGTTTTAAAACGCAAGACTGTACCTAAAGAGGCAGGGCCAGCATTATCGTACATGCCCAGGCAAAGGGCTGGGTGGAGACGGAGCTTGTGGTGGACTGGCTCAAGGTTGTGTGGGGCAGACGGCGTGGGGACTCAGAAAGAAGAGGAATATGTTGATTCTGGATGCTTTCCGTGGACACTTGACTGAGCCAGTCAAAAAGCAAGTGAGAGAGTTGAATGGTGACCTAGTGATCATACCGGGCGGAATGACAAGCCAGCTGCAGGTGTTGGATGTGGTCGTTAACAAACCATTCAAGGTTAATCTGCGCAAGAGATACACAGAGTGGCTCCTGGCTGGTAATCACGCACTGACACCGTCTGGAAAAATCCAAAAGCCTGCAGTACGTTTGCTCTATGAATGGATCTTGCAAGCATGGGCTTGCAAGATCTTGGGACGTTTCCCCAGAAAGCATCATTAATGGGTTTAAGAAATGCTGCGTATCAAATGCCATGGATGGCAGCGAGGATGACGTGATGTGGGAGGAGACGGGGAAGCAGACACCGTGAGTGACGATGTGTGTTATCATTATTTTCAAATAAAATTATTTTCTTTATAAAAAAAAAAGATTTGGTCTTCAAAAAGGTATTTTTCCAAAAATGTGTCTTGAAAAAGAGGGGTCGTCTTATAATCGGTGTCGTCTTATATTCGGGTCAATACAGTACGTCGAACTCTTCAGCTCAATCAGCTGCATTATCATGTCCTGTGTATCCAGCCAGTCTATCAGAGATAAATCCAGTTCATGTCCATCAAAGCGGTCGGGTTTGATCAAGAAGGAGAACATGGGTCCATTCTTCTGAAATTCCCCGAATCGTGTTGTAAACTCAGATTCCAGCTCACTGATGTATTTGCATATTTCAGCAGTGCTGATGCTGTGCTGCTTGGACAGCTGCCTTAAGTGGCTGAAGTAGCGGAAAGTGGAGGTGGCAACGTCATCTGAAAAAAGCTTTCCAACAAAAGCCTTCCATGTGTCAAACATGTCCAAAACAGTTTGCCCTGCGCCTTGCAGATTGAGATTGAGCTCGTTGAGGTGTCCAGTAATGTCTGTGAGAAACATAAGTTTCACGACCCACTTCTCGTCCTTGGGTTCTGGATAGTCTTGGCCTTTTTCAGCCAGGAAGGCCTTTATGGCATCAAAGCAGCCAACAAACCACTCCAAAACTTTTCCACAGCTTAGCCACCTAACTGCCGAGTGGAGAGGGAGATCTTTGTATGAGCTGTCCATTTCCTCCAGCAGGGACTGGAACTGTCGGTGTGCGTTGTCAGAGCAGATCGCTTAACTATGAAGTTAACAATCTTCACCACTGTGGCCACGACCTCGTTAAGATCTGAATTTGACATCTTTGCACAGAGGTTTTCTTGGTGTATTATGCAGTGGAGTCTCATGATGGGGTGACCGACTTGTTTCTCAATTAATGTGACCGCTCCCTTCTGTCGCCCGACCATGGCGGGAGCGCCATCTGTTAAAAATCTTGCTGATGTCAATCCCTTGCTCCTCAAAATGCTCCATAAAAACTTTGGCTATGTCCTCACCTTTTGTTGTTTCAGGCATTGGTTTTAAGCAGCAGAGCTCTTCTCTTACAGTCAAATCACAGTATCTTGCCATGACTGCCAAACGTGGTATGTCATTCAGGTCCACACTCTCATCAAGTGCAACGCTGAATACCGTGGCTTCTTTCAAACCAGCTGTCTGCTGCGCGCAAACGTTTTCTGCCAGTTCTTCGATGCGTCGTTCAATAGTTCTGGCTGACACTGGAATGTCTTTCATTCTTGATTTTATTGCCCCTTTGTTTGGTAAGGAATCAAACAAAACCTCTGAGCTACAGAGGAAAGCCTCCTTAATATATTCGCTGTCGGTGAATGGCTTTCCATGTTTCGCGATGCAATGAGCAATGCGATAGCTTGCTTTGGTAGCATCATTTTTAGCAGTGGCAAAGGTTTTGAGGGTGTTTGCCTGCTTCCCATAACCGGACGCGGCACGTTTGATGGATTCAGCCTTGTCTGCCTCATCCTTGAAAGTTTTCTTGTGTTTGGTCGCAAAATGGCGTTTGACACTCGACGTCCGGCAAACAACATTTTCAAGACATAAAGTACACACAATTAACCTTCTGAAACACAAAACCCCACTCTTCCATCCACGAGGAATGTCCGAACATTTACTTTACATTTCTTGGGTAGCGGACCTGCCATTGTATACCGAGTCTGCTCTGGCCAACTTCATTACCAAGCCACACACACACGACAACAACAACTCACACGCGCAAGGTCAACGTCACACACACTGCCGTTGCTGCTTCTGTCTCCGCCGGCGGGGGCAATCAGGTTTAAAATTAAGCATTAAAATCACATCGAACTGAATTATATGCAAATTCACAATAAAGCAAATATCACGTTAACCACGGGTCATTATTGTAGTATATAGTGGCGTGCACATATACTGTTGTGACGTTCCTGATGTGGCACGGAGTGATACATAAGTGTGTGTTGAAGAAGCCCGCATGTAGATGTGTTACCATGGTATTACCATGACATTAAACTTTACATGGGGATTGTTTCCATGTCTCCATCACGGTGTTAAGAGGTCGTGGTCATTTCACGTATTTTTGTGAGATCAGGTTGTCTGTGAAAGAGGTAATTTCGTATGCGGATGAGAACGCACTTCAACATTTCCCCCCAAAAGTTTCTCTTTTGCACACTTATTAACTTATTACCTAAATGCTAGTGTGCCAATGGTTAAGCTGCAGCGTGCCTAAGGTTGCCGATCCCTGGTATAGAGGACCTATAGTATTGAGTAGTGTAATTGAAGTACCTAGTAGTGTAGACTGTAGTAACTATTATCTAATATTGTAGTATTTAGTATTGTAGTACCTAATAGTGTAGACTGTAGTACCTTGTGTTGTGTAGTGTTTACTGTAGTACCTTGAGTCGTGTTAACAGTAGAATCTAGTGTTTACTGTAGTACCCAGTGTTATAGAGTTGGCTGCTACAGTCAACCCTACAGCACAGTACAACACTACACAATTCTAGGTACTAGATTAGATTCAAAGATTAGATTTAAATGTATTGTCATTGCACAGCACAAGTACAGTACAGCGAAAATAATAGATTATGTGTTGTACGTAGTACATATTGTAGTTCCAATAGTATTGTGTAAACTTAACAGTATTGTTACCTGTGTGTACTGTAGACCTAGTAGACTGTATACTACACCATGACTGTTGTCTTGTGATATTTGATATTTAGATTGTTGCAAAAGCTATTTTCTTGTCATCAACTGTTACTAGAAGTTGTATTTAACATACTGTATTTATATTGCATTTCTGTTTTTCTTCAGAGAGAAGTGAGAGAGACAAGAATGTTTTGCAGTTCATTAGTATAATCTATTTAGATTATTTCTAATGAGTTATTTGTGAATAAAGCACTTCAAAATCCTTTCTTGAATGTTTTAAGTTATGATTTACTAACACTGGCGTCCTTTATTTGTTAAGCATGAAAGGTGATTACCCTAGTATGTGTATGTGTGTGTGTGTGTGTATGCTTGTGTGCGTGTGTGTGTGTGTGTGTGTTATTTTCCACTCAGAGTTTATCTCAAGCGTCTAAAACAAAGTGGGTGTGCCAGCTGTAATGTATATCCCACAATCTTATTTTCCGTTATTTCATATCATGGGAAAAAAATAGATTCAGATCTGCCAGCGTTCTCCTAGATAGACCCTCCAAAAGCAACAACGACAAAAGCAAATGTGCATTTCTCACAATGTTTAGCAGACGCTGTGATCCGAAACCAACGCGAAAACTGAGACTTGTGACGCAATCTCAATATAAAGTGCTATAGTACAAACCCTGGGCAGTCGCTAGCCGCTAGCCGCTACCATGTGACTGACGTTCACTATATGTGGATACGGATGAGGTCGTATTGCGGTAACTTCCGACACACTGCACGGACAACATCATTTACGCCTCCCCCCCACCCCAACCCCCTCCTGTCAGTTTAGCATTTAAAGTTAACGTTTAACAGACTTCCAAGTTAGCAGGTCATACACTAGCACACCCCTGTCGACATGCACTGCTCTGTTTGTCCTGCTATGACTGTGTGTGTGTGTGTGTGTGTGTTTGGTTATCTGTGTGTGTATATCAGTGCATGTGTTTGGTTGTGTGTGTGTGTGTGTGTGTGTGTGTGTGTGTGTGTGCGTGTGCGTGCGTTTGGAAAGACTGTGTTCAGAGATTGCAGCCATTCTTGTTTACCCGCAGCAAGTGAGCCGTTCAACCTGTTCTCCTGCAGCAGGAGGACTAGATCCTACACCCTTGATACTCCATCTCCTCCTCCGTCACCTCCTCTCCATCTCCTCCTCCGCCACCTTCTCCCCATCTCCTCCTCCGTCAACCCCTCTCCATCTCCTCTGTCGCCTCCTCTGCTTCTCCTTCTCCGTCACCTCCTCTCCATCTCCTCCTCCGTGACCTTCTCTCCATCTCCTCCTCCTTCTCCTCCTCTCCATCTCCTTCTCCTCCGTCACCTCCTCTCCATCTCCTCCTCCGTGACCTTCTCTCCATCTCTGTCTCCTCCGTCACCGCCTCGCCATCTCCTCCTCCTCCGTCACCACCTCGCCATCTCCTCCTCCTCCGTCACCTCCTCGCCATCTCCTCCTCAGTCACCTCCTCTCCATCTCCTCCTTCTCTGTCAGCTCCTCTCCAAAACATCTGGAGGGAACTACACTACAACACAGAACCCCCTTCAGGTCAGCCTTCCCCAATCAATACGATGCATGCGACGCAGCATGCGACCTCAACTAGAGAATGTTGGAAAGAGGCAAAACGAGGACACAGACACTCTCGGGACAGATACAATATTATATATATATATATATATATATATATATATATATCATGGCCAGCGACGACATTTTGCCTCTGTCAAGCAACGGTTCGATTTGCAAACAGAAACTAGGTCATCATCATTCCCGCTTAAAGGTGTACCAGTCCAAACAGGCCTGCATGAAAACATTAACCGACCACCACAGAGGAGCCAGCAGCCAGCAGCCAGTCAGTCGGTTGTAAAAACAAGTCGTTCAAAGTATGTCGTTTTGATGGCGATAACGTTGTCAAAACATTGTGTTTGGCAGAGACGCGTCTGTGGAATACTGATTATGATTTTGTCATTACCACCCCCATCATTTTTTTTAAATACCAATATAAAATTTTTTTTAAAAGCTTCACAATCCCACCATTTATTATGTTGTATTATAAATATATATATAACTTTTGATATATTATAATTATGATTATGCTGTCAAGTAAAACCATAATGACATGATATCGACTCTGAGTTTCAGCCAAATTCATTACAAATGACTAGGCAGGTGAAATTAAAAGGACAATTAAGTGATTCACGTTCATGACTGAAATGTTGCTTCAGCTTGTTGCTCCCTTCGTCACATGGACTTTAAACCATCGTAGGGAAGCTTAATCAACCAGACACACACAGTTGGCCCTGTTTAACCAGTGAGCCAACACCACTTACACTTGGCATAGGTACAACAACCCAAGAAAATAAGTGTGTCTATAATATAATCCACCATAGCGGGTCAATTATGCGCTAACATGTACACACGTTAGCACATCCTTAAAAAACAGCTCAACGAAAAGGAGAGGTTAATGATTGATATGACGATGGTCACACGCCCCCCTCCAGCCAATAAAACCCCCCGGGTCACCGCCTGCCGCCGTCCTTTATCGTCCAGGAACAGCGGAAAGCGTAAGGTCCGGTCTGCCAAAGCACAGCAAGTACCGCTAAAACATGAAGTCTGCGTTCGTGTACGTCTTGCTGGTGCTGGCAGCGGTGACCGCAGTGTCCGCCTCCATGTTCCACGGCGAGAGGCCCGCCGAGGCCCTGCCCCCGCCGCCTGTGGCCGTGACC
>CM051005.1:18361776-18379276 GCA_027704905.1 Muraenolepis orangiensis | reverse complement strand
GATTCAAAGCTGTCTGGGAGCGCTGCTCTCTCTCTCTCTCTCTCTCTCTCTCTCTCACTCTCTCTCACTCGCCACACAATTACATGGCGATCAAAAGACACAAACACACACTCAAACAAACAAACACACACACACACACGCTGACAAACCCAGGTGTCATCTCACCCCGTGTCCTTTTCTCTCCTCCTCTTCTTCTTGCAGGTGGGCCGGCTCATAGTGGGTTACCATGGCATCATGTCCACGCCGGCCGTCTCCTGTGCGGTCAGGAAGTACAAAGCCATGGGGGGCATCATCCTAACGGCCAGCCACCACCCGGGGGGACCCCAGGGAGACTTTGGCGTGAAGTTCAACTCGGCTAACGGAGGTATGGTAACCGGAGAGGAGGAAGCCGCCCTGGCGCTGGGCCAAGAGCAAAATAGACACACGAGAGGAGATACACACGTGCGCGCACGCACACACACACACACACACACACACACACACACACACACACACACACACACACCGCGCACAGGCACACCACAGAGAGACACACACACAGACACACACACAGACACACACACACACACACACACACACCGCGCACAGGCACACCACAGAGAGACACACACACAGACACACACACACACACAAGCACGCAGAGGCACACACACACACACGCAGAGGCACACACACACATGCAGAGACACACACACACAGAGATACACAAACACACAGGGACACACACTCAGAGACACACACAAACACACAGAGACTCACATACAGATACACACACACAGCCACACACACCCAGAGAGACACACACAGATATGCAGAGACACAAAAACACAGAGAAACACACGTAGAGACACACACACACACACACACACACACACACATACCAAACCCGGAATGGGGAGCAGGAACCCCGACTCATTAAACACGAATAGAATAAAATGTTAGCAGGCAGCATGTAAAAATTACTATCAATTTCAAACACACAAACATCAATAAATAGTACATGAGCATAAATATAAAGTCAGTAATGAATCTGGGGTCATTAATTTTGAAAGATCATTTACGTTTCAATTTTGTGCAGACATTTGGGATTGGGAGTCAAACACCTTAACCGCTATTAGAGAGAGAGAGAGAAGAGAGAGAGAGAGGAGAGAGAGAGGAGAGGAGAGAGAGGAGGGAAGAGAGAGAGAGAGGAGAGAGAGAGGAGAGAGAGAGAGAGAGAGAGGAGAGAGAGAGAGAGAGATGTGTAAGACAATTATATCCACGCAGGTGTGTCTCCAATACATAATGTGTGTGTGATTTTAAAAACCGCAGCAGTAAAAATGATAATAATAATAAAAAAGGTAACGTGAGAAGCCGGTAACACCTGTGTGTAGGGCCTGCCCAGGAGGCTGTGACCCACAAGATCTACCAGATCAGCAGAACCCTGGAGGAGTTCACCATCTGCCCCGGGCTCCGGGTGGACCTGGGCACCCTGGGGAGACAGGAGTTTGACCTGGAGAACAAGTTCAAACCCTTCACAGGTGAACCACCAGGGGCACCATGTGGTCAATGGGGGGAAGGCCACTCCCAATTGGGGAGTGGGAAAAATAATAGTTTCATCATTAGTTATCATAGTACTATGGTTAACAGAGAGAGCAGTAGTAGTACCGTAGTACAGTAGTAGTACCATAGTACAGTAGTAGTACCATAGAGCAGTAGTAGTACCGTAGTACAGTAGTAAATGGTAAATGCACTGCATTTATAAAGCGCTTTTCTGACCAGTGCCGCCACTTACAAGTCAACACTCACCCGTTCACACACCGACGGCGGAGTCCGCCATGCAAGGCGACCGCCAGCAGGTGGAGAGCAGTTAGGGTTATTAGGGCGTCTCGCTCAGGGACACCTCCACACTTTGCTAAGGAGGAGCCGGGGGAATCGAACCGGCAACTTTCCGGTTGTCAGGCGACCGCTCGGCCCTAGCGACTGCCCTATACCTGTCCATCATCTGTCTGCAATACATTTTGGTTGTTTATGCTTCTAATATTAGAAGATAGATTATTTTACACCATTTATAAATGCAATATAAATGTATATTGTCTGATATATTCGTGACATTACATTACATTACAGTCATTGAGCATTGACGCTTTTATCCAAAGCGACTTACAATAAGTACATTCAACATAGGTAGGCAAGAGAATTTTACACAATAAGTACATCAAACGACAAACTGCAGAAGCCATTAGACACGAGCTAATAAGCAAACGCTAATAAACAAGCTACATAAAAACAATAGGTTTATATTCCTACAGGTTAATAGGGTACATATCTGTATATCTTTGGGGGGGTGGTGATCTAGTGGAGCTGGTGGACCCTGTGGAGTCGTACGCAAACCTCCTGAGGAACATCTTCGACTTTGCCGCCCTGAAGGAGCTCCTGTCCGGGGAACATCGCATCAGGATACGCGTGGACGCCATGAGTGGGGGTACGATGGTGGCGCGGCGTGCTGTTGTGACTTGTTATATATATATATATATGTATATATATACATATATATATACCGCCGACATAGCTTAAGATCACCTTTTAAGCTTTTCAAGGCTTTTCAAGTCATTAAATGTTACATACATTACATTACAGTCATTTAGCTGACTGCTTTTGTCCAAAGCGACACATAATAAGGTCATTAAACATAGGTGCATTTCCTTCCTAACAACCCTTTCAAAAGCAGAACCAGTGCTCAGGATAAAAAGTTACAATAAGTTGGCTCCCTAAATTTGACCTCTGTTAGGCTCAACAGTTAGGCTTAACCTTCTAAACCAGACATCCAGACACAAAACGGGTGAATCAATAAGAGATAGGATAGGATTGGATATGCCCTTTTGTGCCTGATATATCTGCTTACTTAAAGGTGGAGGTCAAGTCAAGGTTAAACAGCTTCCATCATTTCAACACTGAACATATATACATACACATGTCCCACAACCTCCTTCACTGTAGAGCAGTGATGGACATATTATCCGTTGCTCTGTGCCCGGCATTAATCGTTAATTCAATCCCTTTGCTCTGCGGTCGGCCTTTAGTTAATGAAGCGTCAGATGGGGTTCCAACCCCCCTAATCCTTCAGCAAACAATGTCATCTAGCCAAATAGGATTACAGAGGAAAGAGACTGGCACGGTGCTAGCCAGTGGTTCCTCCACCATTTTGGGTCCTGTGACCACATTTGTGGTTTGTTTTTCTGTCTTTCTGTTCATCTCTCTGTCTGTCTCTCTGTCCGTCTCTCTGTCCGTCTCTCTGTCTGTCTCTCTGTTCGTCTCTCTGTCTGTCTCTCTGTCTGTCTCTCTGTCTCTGTCTCTGTCTGTCTCTCTGTCCATCTCTCTGTCTGTCTGTCTCTCTGTCCGTCTCTCTGTCTCTCTCTCTCTGTCTGTCTCTCTGTCTGTCTGTCTCTCTGTCCGTCTCTCTGTCTGTCTCTCTGTCCGTCTCTCTGTCTGTCTCTCTGTCTATCTCTCTGTCCGTCTCTCTGTCTATCTCTCTGTCCGTCTCTCTGTCTGTCTCTCTGTCTGTCTCTCTGTCCGTCTCTCTGTCTCTCTCTCTGTCCATCTCTCTGTCTGTCTCTCTGTCCGTCTCTCTGTCTCTCTCTCTGTCCATCTCTCTGTCTGTCTCTCTGTCTCTCTCTCTGTCTGTCTCTCTGTCCGTTCTCCAGTGATGGGCCCCTACGTGAAGAGGATACTTTGCGAGGAGCTTGGGGCCCCGGCCAAGTCTGCCGTCAACTGTGTCCCCTTGGAGGACTTTGGGGGCCGGCGTCCGGACCCCAACCTGACCTACGCCGCTGAGCTGGTGGACAGCATGCAGGACGGACACTATGACCTGGGCGCCGCCTTCGATGGTGATGGGGTGTGTGGTAAACAAAACTGAAAAAAGGAACTGGAGCAAACCAGACCACAACTAACTAAAGAACTGATCTTAATATTTGGCATTTGGTGGACGATTTTAATCTGAAAGATTCAGGGATCGATGGCCGTCGCCGATGCTGAGGCCTCATTTAAGAAACCAAACTCCTGCCTACTTATTAATTGCATGTATCCAAAGAGTTTTGCTTTAGATCAAAAATGTCTACAAAATGATAATAGAAATATATCCTTGACCGCAGTGGGAATTTTGAAAAACCCTAACCCTTAAGCAGTGTTCACGCCATGCTCTCCCAAGGTGAGCAAAACCGAACCAGGTTTCGAATGCATTTAGGATTCCAGATCAGCACAGAGGGCATAGGGTCCATCCCATGTAACCGGTGGCGGGTGGTGTGCCTCCGTGTGTGTGCGTGTGCGTGTGCGTGCGTGCATGCGTGCGGGTGTGTGTGTGCGCGTGTGTATGTGTGCGTGCGCGCGTGCGTGTGTGTGTGTGTGTCCGGCTATCCAGGACCGTAACATGATCCTGGGTAAACACGGGGTGCTGGTGGCCCCTTCGGATTCGCTGGCCGTGATGGCCGCCAACATCTTCTGCATCCCCTACTTCCAGCACACGGGGGTGAGAGGCTTCGCCCGCAGCATGCCCACCAGCGCAGCCTTAGACAAGTAAGGCCTCGGCCTGGCGCAGAACGAACAAGCCACCTGGGAGTTAGTGTTGAATGTGACTTAGTCAATAGTATCGGGATAGTTAAATGCTACAAGTTGGATCAATGTGAGTGACTTTAACTTGCGTTGAACATTACTTTGGTGTGGGTTAGTTTGAAGTGGCTTAGTCGTGAGTCAGTTGAACGCTGACTTTGCTTCAATCATGTTTTAATGTGAGTCACTTCAATATGAGTCAGTTCAATGTCATTAAGTTTTGATGTGAGTTAGTTTCAAAATATCTTTGTTTTTGTCGTATGTTATTTTGCTGATGATGATGTGGCATTTAAACTGCAAATGCACAAGCAGACAATGTAGTCCCTGTGTGTGAATGCCAAATGACCTCAAATACTCTGGATACAAAGTCCTGATATTTTGTCTTTATCCACAGAGTAGCCAAGGCAACTAAAATAGATCTGTACGAGACTCCTGTGGGCTGGAGGTTCTTCGGAAGTCTGATGGATGCTGGGCGGTTGTCTTTGTGTGGGGAGGAGAGCTTTGGAACTGGTACACTTTCACTTTCATTCTCTCTCTCTCTCTCTCTCTCTCTCTCTCTCTCTCTCTCTCTCTCTCTCTCTCTCTCTCTCTCTCTCTCTCTCTCTCTCTCTCTCTCTCTCTCTCTCTCTCTCTCTCCCTCCTCCCTGTGTCCTTCTCACTCTCGGTCACTCTGTGTCTTTCTGAACTGATCTTTCTGCTCATTTATTTATTTTCCTCGCGCCTTTGTTCAAACTTCCTTCATGCGTCATTTCCTTGTCATTGTTATATTTCTCTCTCTCTCTCGCTCTCTCTCTCTCTCTCTCTCTCTTTCCATCTTATCATACTGATATTTTGTCTTGGCTTTGTCTCTCACACACATACACACAACAACATCAGCTTTATACACAAGGACCTTTATAAACTGTGCTATATTCATCATGCAGTTTCTTTGTTTGAGTTTTGCAGACTCTGTCCTATCTCTTCACCGACCACATCAGTTGGAGGTCATCATTTATAGAAACTGTACTATCTGTCCACGATATGATATGCACACACTGTCTTCCATCTGTCCACCAATATCTGTCCACACCTGCACACTCCTTCAACCTCCACCGGCTCCACCAGGTGGCGACCACATCCGGGAGAAGGACGGGCTGTGGTCGTTGCTGGCGTGGCTCTCCATCCTGGCCACCAGGGGGCAGAGTGTGAACGACATCGTCAAGGACCACTGGAGGAAGTTCGGCCGCAACTACTACACGAGGTAGGAGGAAGGGAGTTTGGCGTAAGAGGTTGCTGGTTACATTGCAAAAATGTCCACAGCTTGCTTGTAGGCACCCTTGCGTAAGATGTCATAACCCCTAACCGGCTTCTTAATGCCATGTATCTTCATTCACTGTTGGTTGCTTTGGATAATAGCCTCTGCTTATTTGCAAAATGACTCATCAAATAATTAATGTAAATAGTAAAAAAAATAAACCCTAGACTTGGCCTACTTGCTTGGAAATGATTGTGCCATTGGTCCCAACCATGATTAAATGCACAATTTGGTTTGTTAAGAGTATTACTCACCAAGTGTATTGTGTCACCAAAATCATTTCTGCAAAGCCACACCCCTAGCTTTCAGATGGGATGTGAATGCTGTCAAAAAGAGAAATGAATGCCAAAGCCATTAAGCTATTGGACTATTAGGCTAATGTCCCTTCATTAGGCTAAAACACTGCATCGTAACACGAGAGACACTCTTTGTCTCCAAACTTGTCATCAAATTCAAAGGGGTCAGATGACTGTTGTGACGTTGTTGTTGTTGCTGGGCAGATACGACTACGAGGATGTGGATCTGGACGCGGCCTGTGAGCTGATGGAGGACCTGGAGATCCTGATGATGGACAAGTCCTTCGCGGGCCAGAGGTTCGCCGTGGCCGACAACATCTACCAGGTGGAACAGGCGGACAACTTTGAATACACAGACCCAGTGGACAGCACCATCACCAGAAACCAGGTACCGTATAACCTGCTGGGTTAACCTGAAATGAAGTCAACGTTTGAATTGATTCCGGGTTCAAATGCCGAACGGGAGCATTGCAGCAGCGCCATCTGGTGCTGAACAAACATATTTAAATTACAATGTCGATAAAATAGCATAAATAACAACTAAAGATAACATATATAAATAAATAACAAACCAAATAAATCCCTATAAAACCCCTCCCCCTGGGTTGCTTATTATAAGTAATTCAAGTACGTTTCATTTTTTGGTTGCACTTAATCGATTTACCGAGGCCTTCATGATGTAAGACGACCATGACCATGACCATCCCTTTCACGGATGACAAATGGAGCGACTAGGCTTGGCTGAACACAGGCTTTGGTTTCCCCTCCTCCCAGGGCCTCCGGATAATGTTCACCAACGGCTCTCGCATCATCTACAGACTGAGCGGGGCGGGCAGTGGGGGGGCCATCATCAGAGTCTACATAGACAGCTACGAGAGAGAAGATGTATTCCAGGACACACAGGTAACACCGCGGGAGAATTACCAATACAGAGCGAGAGAGAGAGAGAGAGAGAGAGAGAGAGAGAGAGAGAGAGAGAGAGAGAGAGAGAGAGAGAGAGAGAGAGAGAGAGAGAGAGAGAGAGAGAGAGAGAGAGAGAGAGAGAGAGAGAGAGAGAGAGAGAGAGAGAGAGAGCACGCTAACCACATCCGTTATCTGTATAATATTTATATTTGTGTGTGTGTGTGTGTGTGTGTGTGTGTGTGTGTGTGTGTGTGTGTGTGTGTGTGTGTGTGTGTGTGTGTGTGTGTGTGTGTGTGTGTGTGTGTGTGTGTGTGTGTGTGTGTGTGTGTGTGTGTGTGTGTGTGTGTGTGTGTGTAAAACAGGTGATGCTAGCTCCTCTGGCCACCATCGCCCTAAAGATCTCCCAGCTGCACGTGCGAACGGGTCGCAGCGGTCCGTCCGTGATCACATGATCTCCGTTCCAACCGACCCCCCCGCAGCGTGACGCCGCCACCGCTCGTAGTTCCGACTGTTTTTCTATGTGAGATTTTATTTCAGAATGTGTTTGCTGCCATTGCAAACTGTCTTAGAATTGTTTGCGTAGGTCCTTCGATCGCCACTGCCACAATAAACAGCTTATTTTTCTATGCGCTGCGTGTGTTTGTGTGTGTGTGTGTGTGTGTATATTTTTTCACAGGAATTGTGGCGGAGGGGGATTGACGCATTTGAAGTGAATACTACTTTGCTTTCATTTCAGTTGTGACAGCTACATCAAACTGAAATGCTTAATTGGGCCGTTTGCTTTCCCAGTACTCGTTCTGATTTCATACATAAACATGAGGGGGCCGTGCCTCCAATCATCTGTCAGAAGACAAATACAAATGATATGGATGGCATGTTAAGATTCGCGTCACGTTCCGGTTGGCTGTGCAAAAACAACATTTGATTTCATAAAAGCTAAGGTTGAGCAGACAAATAACAAATGGTGTTTAAACTAAACTAAACTCCAAAAATCGGAAAACAAATCTAAACCTGAGCTTACAGAATGGTTCCCAGAATGCATCAGGCCCACTTCTTCTTCATTCATCTCATGTCACTACGTCGCTTTCTCAGTCTGGGGCTACTGAAGTATTGCGCAATAACACCTCAAATATTTTCAAAACAATTTAAAACCCAGTCAACGGCGGCACGCCAACATTTTAGAGGCAGACTACAGGATCTCACACGCACATACACACACACACACATGCACATGCACATGCACACACGCACACACATGCACACACGCACGCTCACACACGCTCACACACATTTCAACAGGGTAGTGCTGTAGTTCATACTCTAGGTCATATTTTATTCACATTCTATTCATTTATATTTCATTTGTAGAGCCTTGTGTAATGTTTGGACTCACGTCAGTGTATGACTGAACAGTATTTCTATATTCATATTGTATATCAGTAGTTCCCCAGCTTTTTTGAACAGGCCCCCCATTTTTAGGACAGAAAGTTCTTTCGACGCCTCCCCGCACACTGTTTTCAGCCTATACCTGCCTGCTCAATCAATGACCCCCAAGTAGTTGGCTGGTGGCTACAAACCATTAGGAACCATCCGTTCGTATATTAGGGGCCTTAACCCATAACATTGTGGGGCCCTCTCATGGACTGCATACCTTGTCGTGGTGGAGAGGCTTGCGTACTCCGATGACCCTGAGAGCTAAGCTGGAGGGGGTTTACACCCCTGGCAGGTTCAACCAAACCAGACTGGTCAAGGGGTAGGAGGCAGACCAATTGCAGTCCCTGGTCCTCCGGGTTAGGGGTTGGGCGTGGGGTTGACTTCCTCATCCCGGAAAAAAAAGCAGTAGTTACAGAAACACTGACGAATGAAAGCATCAAAGACTTGGTTGAGGAAGGTGCCCTAGAAATGGGGATCATGACGCTTCCCAGTCAGACCCGCAAGGAAGCTGGGAAGTTGATACACCTTCTGACACCAAAGAAATCCAGAAGTCCCCTGTGGGGACTTGGAATGTCCGCACCATGTTCCAGGCTGGCAAGGCTGCCACCATTGCCAAAGAAATGGTGCGCTACAATCTCTCTGTCCTGGGCCTGGGAGAAACAAGATGGACACAGTCAGGGGAGGTAAAGCTGCCCAGTGGGCAGTCTGTTATCTACTCTGGTCATGAAGAAGATGGAGCAAATCACACTGAGGGAGTAGCCATCATGATGACTAAAGAAAGGCCCTTATTGCATGGGAACCCATCAGCTCTCGCCTCATTACTGCATCCTTCAGAACCAACAACAGGACAGTGAAAGCTCACATAATACAGTGCTATGCACCTACCAACGATGCACTTGATGTCAAGGCCAGGTTCTATGACAGCTTGAACCATCTACTTGGTAGGGTAGGAGCCAGAGACTTCATTATCCTGATGGGTGACTTCAACGCCAAAATTGGAGAACGGAATGAGGGCTACGAGGAAGTGATGGGGAAACTGGAGTGGGGAAAATTAATGAGAATAGAGAGATGTTTGTTGAGACCTGTGTCAACAACAACCTGGTCATTGGAGGAAGTGTATTCCCCCACAAAACCATACATAAAACAACGTGGGTGTCACCATGTTACAGAAAACCAAATCGATCACATCTGTATCTGTAGGAAGTTCAGAAGGTCCATGCAAGATGTCAGAATCAGACGACGATGCAGCATCTGACCACCATCTGCTGGTAAGGAAATTTAAACATTGAATACCTTACTATTGCACCAACTTTGAACGAGTTCAAGGACACCTTAGCAAGAAAAAACAGAGCTACAACTAAAGAGGGTAGAAGGAAGCACAATTGAGGAGGAGGAGTGGGAACATCTCAAAGCTGTTTGGAGTTCAACTTGTGAGGAGGTCATAGGTAGACGGACCCGCAAGCACAATGAGTGGATAACATCAGAAACCCTGAACAAAATCGAACAGAGGAGAGGGCTCAAGGAAAAAGTAAACAACTCAAGAACAAGAGCAGTGAAGGCATTGGCACAAAAAAACAGTTGCCATAAAGAGGTACGAAAGAGCATAAGGAAGGACAAGAGACAAAAGGTAGAGAGGCCAGCCCTGGAGGCAGAAAAGGCAGCTGCACAGACGAACATGAAGGAGTTGTATGCCATCACAAAGAAACTGATGGGAAAATACACACAAAACAACATACATACATAATACATACATAAATAGGCCACCACCAGCAGAACCACCAAATATACCCAAAGCTGGGTTTCCACTAAATATCAGGTGTGAGAGACCAACAAAAGTTGAAATAAAGACTGCAATCAAGCAACAGAAGAGTGGCAAGGCTGCTGGCCCTGATAATATTCCATCAGAAGCCCTTAAAACAGATGCAAGCCAAGCCCTAATGTGGAACCCACAAGGGAAGAGAAAAAGAGGTTTCCCCAAGAACAGTTGGAGGAGGGATGTCCAGAGAGTTATTGGTCACATACATGTACGCACACAGTGAAAATGTTTCTCTGCATTGAACTTATCCTAGTATAAGGAGCAGTGGGCAGCTATTGTATATACAGTGCCCAGGGAGCAGTGTAGGCGTCTGGTCTTGTCTGGTGCCTAAGGGCACCTCAGCAGTGCTGGCACCAGTTCCAGTACCAGTTCTTACTACGAACTTGGTCCCTTTTGGGGACTTGAACCACGACCCTCCCGTTCCCAAGCCAAGTCAAGTCAAGTCAAGTTTAGTATAAAGCAGTGAGTGAAAATCTTATGTGCAAAGTCCCATCAGACTGAGCTACTGCGACCCATGTTTACCATTAAATAATTACAGATTATAACCCAATTTGCGTTGCAGGCGACCATGTGGTCTCCAGACCCAGAGGTTGGAGAAAATTGTATATTTTCCCACTGCTGTATTTGTGAGCATGCATCGATGCTGATGACGGTTAAAAGGTGAAGGTAAGGGAGTGGAAAAAAGTTACATGTCTTCTGAGGCTAGGGGCGATCATCTTCTCGTCACATACGTATGTTCTGTTTTAATTGGCCCTCAGACACTCGTTAGCCCCGGCCTCAGCCCACTGCTCCACACCGGCAGTCAACACACCCCCTCCCATTAGGCTCCATGTTTCACCATACGGGCCCTGTAATATACCCTGGAGGAGGCTCATCATGAACGCACAGGGATAACCATCCATAACGTCATCAAGTGCCTCGGTCACAGCCCAGAGAGAGAGAGAGAGAGAGAGAGAGAGAGAGAGAGAGAGAGAGAGAGAGAGAGAGAGAGAGAGAGAGAGAGAGAGAGAGAGAGAGAGAGAGAGAGAGAGAGAGAGAGAGAGAGAGAGAGAGAGAGAGAGAGAGAGAGAGAGAGAGAGAGAGAGAGAGAGAGAGAGAGAGAGAGAGAGAGAGAGAGAGAGAGAGAGAGAGAGAGCTAAATACACAACTACATTTTACGTGAAGTGAAGAATAATTATTTTCATGAACACATAGTAATGAAATAATGAAACATTCTGTGAATTAATTGAGTTATTATCCTACTTTAAGTTATTATATTCAGTGAAATCCCAGTTCACATTATATATAACACAATCTTAAACAACACAGACAATCTGTTATAACCCAAAGCAACTGGGTCTGAGGTGATGGTCGATTAGGTCTGTATAGAGAGCTCGTGGAGGATATGAGGTTCAGAAGTCTTTCTTAAAAATAGTTTTCAAAATAAATAAAGTAACGCAGTATTTTGGAGTTCAGCTTCAAAAGAAAAGTCTCGTATTATGACCCATAGTAGGGAATTAAGAACTTATTTTTATTATTAATATTGTTAAAAAGCGTACGTATAAAAGTGGGTCACTGTCTCTTTAAGGACGTCATCTGATCAAAAGGAAAGAAACGTGTCTAGAAGGACCCGGAAGTGAGAAGTTCGTCAACTTAGACAACAACGAGAGGCTGAACACAACAACACAACACAAGTACACAACGAACAAAGGAGTGAAGGGCTTTGGAAGAAAATACGACACATAACAATGGCAGGTGTTAAAGGTATGCCCTCCAAACCAAATAACCAAATATATATGTATATATGTATATACTGTCATTGCCAGTGACACAGCGACTTGCTATGCTACATTCCCATCTCTTGTGCGCTAACTTGTTAATGTAGTTAAAAGCTTCTAAAGCACCCGTTTTATTCGTTTACAGTTCTCCATTCGGGGACTTATACGTTCTTATACGACTCCGACGTCTCTTATTAATCATGTGTAGGCACCAACAGAGGCGAATCGTAGTTGCCTGTTTTCCTGTAGCTTATTTGTGTGGCTCTGTTGTGTTTCAGCACTGGTCGGCCTGTCCTTTAGTGGCGCTATCGGGCTCACGTTTCTGCTGCTGGGATGTGCGTTGGAACAATACGGGTAAGTTGGTCATTGTGGTATATAACATCCACAGAGACGCGGCTGTTGTATTTATTTCTCTTCAATGTAAACAATTCACTGTTATATTTGTTGCCATGTGTAACAAGTACAATGGAAGGCCTACTCCCCATCCACTCCCGCAGTATGACTTATCCACAATGACAGTGGAAGTAAAACTTCACAATGAGTAAATATACAAAGAAAACGTAGCTGACGTAGAAAAATATCCAAGATTTAAATGTTCCATTTGCAACAAGTACAATGGAATTCTTACTCCCCATTCGCAGTATGACAATTGTAAAACACAATAAATGTTTTACGACGATGTTCTGATAGTGGCAGCACTCCTAGTAGTTCAGTAGGTCACACTGCCTGTGGATAAAAACTGTCCTTAAACCTGGTAGTCCTTGTACGGATGCTGCGGAACCGGCAACCGGACGGTAGGGGGGAGAAGAGATGGTGCTCATGGTGGTAATGAACAATAACGACGTGTCTTAAGTATGTACATATGGCGTCTGGTGCAAAAAGCATTTAAAGAAAGTGATTGTAGTGCAGCACCATACCGAGTGGTAGCAGCATCATCAAAACAGAACAGAACAGTACAGTACAGAATACAGTTGTATTTGTGATTTGACGTGATTGTTAATATTTATGCATTCTTTTTTCTTTTCTTTTTTTTGTCGTCCAGGGTGTACTGGCCGCTCTTTGTGTTGCTGTTCTACGTGCTGAGCCCCATCCCCACGTTCATCGGCAGGAGACTCAGCGAGGACACCGACTCCGCCAGCAACGCGTGCCGGGAGCTGGCCTACTTCTTCACTACTGGCATTGTCGTGTCCGCCTTTGGCCTGCCGATAATCCTGGCACGCGTAGAAATGGTACTGACTAGTCCTTTATCCATTCAAAAAACCAACCAAAAAACAAACTTATGTTAAATGTTTATTAATACATTTTGACAGGAAGGCACACTGAACCCCTTTACAACGTTATGAAATACTTTTCTCACTATGCCCCATACCATGTGTGTTGCACCATGTGTGTTGACCTCTCCTTTTAAAGACTACAACTCCCAATTCTTTGGCCCCAGATCCAGTGGGGGGCGTGTGGTCTGGTGATGGCCGGCAACTCCGTCATCTTCCTCACCATCCTCGGCTTCTTCGTGGTGTTCGGCGGCGGGGACGACTTCAGCTGGGAGCAGTGGTAGCGCGGTCTTGTCGGCCCGGGGCGGAGAGGTTTATGGCGGGATGGACAGACTGAGGTGTGGATGGTTGGTTGGATGGGCGGACGGATGGATGTATAGACCTAAAGGCACATGGTCTGCTGCCCTATTTGGTTGGTGATCCTGGTGTAAGTGTGTGCCTTTCATGTGCAATCTTAAAGGCATGTAAGTTAAGTTAGTCGGTTTGTTCTTTTTTTTTTTTTCTCCTCCCATAGGAGTATCTGAAGTTAAAGACATCTCTGTCCCCTTGTTTCTGTGCCTTGTCTGTAGAACGGCCCGCAGAAGTCAAACTGTAATGTAACTGTACATTTATTATTTTTGTTTTGATATATATGTGTGTACATATATCCTCTATATTTAAACCACACCTTCATATTTTTCTGCTTCAACTAATTCCCCCCCCCCCCCCCCCCCCCCCCACCTCCCTCGGTGTGTGTGGCCACAGCCGTCCAGACAACTGTTTGCACTGCCGTCGATTGCCGTCGGCAGTTTGCGCCTCGGTTAACCCGCATCACAAAGGGATACTCGTGAATCATAGATAGGTCGTTTTCTGCAGTGTAAACCCTACTCAAACAGTCCCTGAGTTGTAAGTGGTCTGATGTAGTCACCGGGGTCACCACCGCTACCGGAGATGCACAGATGATGCTTGGGGTGAAAGTTCACAGCGATATTACAAAGTCGCAAACCTTCCGTATCCCCCCTCCCCCCCATCCCTTGTCTTTCTACAGAGCAGTATGCAACCAAGGCAGAGTTGGAAGCCATCGGAACAATAACATTGTTGCGATTTCCATGTTTCTCAATGTTGCTCTGTTCAACTTTTCGCAATTTTATAATAGTAATATTAATATTATAGATTGAAATGTCTATTCTGAAATGTGCTTCACAAGAGAGCATGGCAAAATTATACAATTAACTTTTAATGTACTTTTATGCGTGGAAAAAAATAATCTGGTTAGCACACTGCTTTTATTGTGTTATCTGACATCTTTAATATTGATTTTGCTATAGATTTTTCTATTGGATATTTAGCTTTATGTACAAATAGGAGCGCCGTAATCAGACAGACAACCGCCTCCGATATCAGCGCCTCCAATAGCGTAGGTGAATCCAGTTGATCCAGTCAGTCTTAGTTTAAGCACACATAATCAACTCAACGTGACAGTGTTTATAAATTGAGATGGCGAGTGAAGCCTTATTTTCTATCCTGAAGCGTACGTTTACACCACATGCTCACCAAAGATGATTCAAGGTTGTAAAAAAAAAAAAACGAAATCATATTCCAAGTGGCACTCTGTGTTGCTGTTCTGTTCAGTGTCTCTCCACACACACACACACACACACACACAGGGTACACAAGGGACTGCCAAGCAACACAAGCAGACACTGTAAATTGATGTAAGATTAAGCCTGCCTGGCAGTGAAATAAGCACCCTGTGTATATACAACCACGCAGACCCTAAGATGAAGTCGTTGTATATGTATTGATGCCGTCGTACACAAATATAAACGTGCATTAATCAAACATTTCCTATCCTGTTGGACAGCTTTTCATTGTTTTTATAAACACACATTCAAACACGTTCACCAGTGCCTATCACCTTTTTTGTTTTACCAACACAAAGTGTGTGTGTGTGTGTGTGTGTGTGAGAGAGAGAAAGAGAGAAAGGGTCAACACACCTGTAAGAGCCACATCTACCACAGTGATTTGTCGAATGTTAAGTTTTGGTCTTGCGTGATTTGAGGAAAAAGAAAGATAATATATCTGCTTTTATACGGTTTGACGCCTATGTATTTGTGTTTTTTTCTATACTGTAATTATTGGTAACTCTTATGCTGAATCTTAACGTATTTGCTAAAAAACCTTCCAAGACTGCACCGCAAGGGAATGGACTTTCTCCACAATATGACATATGCAGGCTCAGTATCATTTGTTGCTTTAACAAGCTTTAATCGCGGCACTTTTGGACACTTCCTATAGTGCTGGTGGGTGGGGTGGGGGGGGGGCCTCGGAGCCTCCCAATGAATAAATACTTGTTCTTTCACGACTGTGTCTTTCTAACATTGATAACAACACACACACACACACACACACAAGACTCCAAACTCCCCGCGACTCCTGTCGTAGTGTTATCTCAAAATAGGCCAGTGGAAACATAACAGAGGGCCCCCCCCCCCCCCGTCTGACTTCCAGATCCTGAAGCGGATAGCAAGCAGTACTGCAAGCAGTACTGTGGTGTAAAGACCGTCCCTGGAGAGGACAGGGGAAGGGTTGGCAGGGGCCAACGGGTCCATCTAGCTCAGAGAGAGACAGAGAGAGAGAGAGAAGGCTGGGGAGAGAGAGAGGGTGGGCAGCCAGGGACCAAACTCTCAGGCTTTGACTGAAGACGCAGGGACAAAGTGAGTTTTAAATCACTCGCCAGTCTCGCCACTGCAGTATTAAACGCATGCAAAACAGGGAGCTGTTTTTCTGAATGTATTATTATTTTTTTCCTCTTCCTCTTGTATTGTCCACGCTGAATCGACCCTCCCTTGTTTTGTTTCGCACAAGGGAAACTGTAATAAAAGCCGTCATTGATTTGTGTGGGGAGCGCCATTACATAGAGGTTAGGAGTTCATGGTGGAAGAATGAATTCCACCAGATTCTTCTTGTGTGTGTGTGTGTGTGTTTGTGTGTGAGAGAGAGACAGAACGTGTGTGTGTGTGTGTGTGTGTGTGTGTGTGTGTGTGTGTGTGTGTGTGTGTGTGTGTGTGTGTGTGTGTGTGTGTGTGTGTGTGTGTGTGTGTGTGTGTGTGTGTGTGTGAAAAGATGAATCAAAAAGAGAAAGTACAGGTCTCTGCGGGTGTAGAGCACATATCGGTTGGCGGGTTAATTTGATGCTGCTGCAACTCACTCACAATATTACAAGGAGTCGGGAGTCCTTTGACCGGCGGCTCGCCGGTGATAGCGGCTCTTTATAAATTTAGTCTCAAGTGAAATGTCGGCTGAAGTCTGAGAGTGTGAGTGAGAGAGAGAGAGAGAGAGAGAGATAAAGAAATTAATATGACACTGACAGAGAGAGGGAGCTCCCTCCAGGGTGAGTTCCTGGTTGGGGGGGAGGTTTGTTTCCATTCTACGTGGAACCGATTTGTAAAAATCCATTGTGTGTCAATATGTTATGATATGACTGAGCTGACCTTCATTGGTCCACCATGTGGAGATTGGCATATACAACAGAATTGTCAGTACAACATTATAATGCATGTGGGCAAATTCAAAGGGGTTTTTCCATTTCAACGACTGAAGATATGAATATTTGAATATATGACTATACCATTGTGCACACCACCAGTTCTAGAGGATCCCACCTGTGAATTATTTAAATGCATGTGGTAGGCGTGTGTGCTTTTGGTGGATGCCATGCAGGGGTTTTGCACTTTTGGATCCTTGGGCTGTATCCTGTTGTCCCATCGCCATTAGCATGCGAACATTGTACTGTGCCACGCCTCCACACTGGGACTTTGATAGCACAACACGTTTGATAGTCTCCCGGCATAAGGAGTGTGAAGAACCATATCTGCTGAGAGGCTCCTCGTATCTCAGTAGCTCGAGGAAACTGTTCCCCCAACCGATCTACTGATTAGAACCAAGGTGATAAGGCCTTGAGGTGAATTAGGCCTTCAGTGATGACATACGGAGACACTGGGGTCTGAGATCCAGTGAGACAGAGTTTCTCAGTTGCTGATGAGGACGAGGGGGAAGCCATGGCTTCTGCGTGATCTGATACAGTTGATGTGTGAGACAGAGCGAGGAAGACGGCGGTAGCATGAGTATGGAGCTCAGGGACGTTTATTCATCTCTGTTGCAGG
>CM051005.1:18346776-18356776 GCA_027704905.1 Muraenolepis orangiensis | reverse complement strand
CCGTGGCTCAGGGCCACAGGCTCCACCATCAGGAAGAGGTTACAGGTTTGAATCCTAAACCTCCTGCACACTGCATGACCATAATGTGTGCTTGCCGTCCTGCACTTCCTGTTTTGTGCAGACCGGTGCCCACTCGCCATGAGTTCAGATTCCAATTCCATGTGGTTTATGTGTCACATGTTATAAGGTACAGTTTACAATGTACCGTTAAATGGTATCACCAGCTTCCAAGATGTGCGCGAAATGACATAATTCACAGGAATTACAAAATTACAATCTTACAAATTTACCGGAATTACAAAAATACAAAATAAATTGTACATATTTACATAAGTGCAGTCGATATGAATATGACAGTAAAAACAGTCCAGTGTAAATATAAAGTTAAAAGTGTGTAGTGTGTAGTCCAGTTGTTGTTGGGCAAATCAGGGTTACAATTGTGTGTGTGTGTGTGTGTGTGTGTGTGTGTGTGCGCGTGCGTGTGTGTGCGCGCGCCCGCGTGTGTGTGTGTGTATGCATGTTCCTGGCTTAAGACGCCCCGGGAAGCACCGGGTGTGACCGACGTGCACCAGATCCTGCGTGCCAGATACAGCTGCAAACTAATGGCTAATGGAAAGACTGTTAGCCGTGACTTGTCACTGTAAAGAGGATCTCTACAGTGACTCGTATGAATGTGATCTAACACGCCACAACACCATTGTCTTCTTTCCATTGGGGAAGATAGATGTGTCATTTGGAAACCGGTTCCCACAGCACTTCAATTCCTCCACTATATTCCACAATATTTACGGGATGTTGTATGGAGCCTCACTTGTAACTCGATTTTTAGAAGAGCCCCCGAGAATTAATAGCTTGCATGTAAACTGCAAATGAATGAATGGCTTCACAATTGGCTCCTAATGATCGCCATTAATTATGGTCCTTCTGCATCGATTGTTAGGGTTGTTTGAGTGCTTGCGTTGTTGTCATTATTAATACTAGCAGCTAATCCGATGTTATGGAAGTAACACAAAGCTGCATCACTCAGCCTGAAATCGAGGGCTGAAATCTGACGCTGTCAGATGTCTGAAAGAACTGTGGCCTCGGGGGAGGAGAGGAATTGACGTTGTCACCATGAGAAAATGACAGAAAAGCAACAGAGCAGAAATTTCCATCGCTGGCTGCGTGCCACCTACTCTCTGCCAGTGCCCACAAGCTCTGTCCATTTCTCTCTCTCTCTCTCTCTCTCTCTCTCTCTCTCTCTCTCCCGGTCTTTCACACAATTCTTCCCTCCCCACTTTTTGCCCAGCAGGTCAGCAGGCCCCCTTGTTTGTTTGTTTCCGAGTCATGCAAAACTAAAAGCTGCCAGAATTTTGTGTTTAGCGCTGTTCCCCTTCCGGGAACAAACGTCCTATCTGTCTGCCTTCCTACTATCACAAGTTGTAGTATAGGCCCAGGGCCGTGTCTAGCTATCAGTAACGGTTTGGTGCCCCCGTTAATAAAGACATTTAAAAAAAAAAAGTATACCGGTATATAACTTTTTGCATAACATTTTTCAGTGATTTTGATCCTTAGATCCGTCGGAAAATGTGTTGAAATGGTGCTTCTGTGCGGTGGGGAATTGGGAGAGAAGCGATTCATAAACGCTTGTTGTTGCAAGTAGGATGTGGCTAAGGGCCCCCAGAAGATCAGAAACAGCCCTGTATAAGACCACATGTTATTAAGCTATTCCATGTACCTTCACTTCACAAAAGATCAATTCAGATTCCAAATGACAGAATGACGAATGAAGAATGAAGAATGACCTGTATGTGCCTCGGGCCACATCGCGAGCAGGCAAGCACTGCGTAATGTTTCTACCTTACACAGAGTTCATCGTATTCATTTGTGCGGGCAGTCAGGGCACTCTTCCCTTTGTGCGGGCAGTCAGGGCACTCTTCCCTTTCCCATTTGCCCTCTGTGTTTGTTGACACGACTTCCACCTCGCTGGAAGGAAGCTGGTGTCACAGATGGTGTGGCAGAGAGGAACCAAAACCGTCACCGTCTAATGGGGAACCAAGCTTCCTGGTGGCCATGGTACCCAATTGGAAAAGTCCTCCCCAAGGGCCCTCGCGATGGCCCTGGTCAGCACATTGCTAGGTCTTTCTCATGTCAGGCGAGTAGTAGACTCTTCTTCTTTTTTCTTTAGGGACAGCTTTTAAACAGCAGGCGGTTTCTGCTACTGGTCTGCTCGCATGCACTCTGCCAATGAGTTGGCTGATCGTTGACTGAGGAAAACCAACTTTTTATTTAGCAGTTTTCCCATCTGGTCGTAGAGGCCAAAGAGCCATCACTGTACTGTACTGTTCTGTGTGCTGCCGTTTCCCATCGTAAGCAAACGGTACATCTCCTACCGCTGGGATACCTTTTTGTATTAAATAACTAAACTTTGAGCTAGCGTAGCGCGGTACGACATCGCAGACGATGTAAGCCGGTGAAATCTATCGTATGAAAGAGGGATTCGAGGAGATTTAGCCGAAGGCGGTGAGTCTCAATGTCTTATGGTTGTTGAAGGCATTTTTTGTAGCCTGAGGTTGTGGAGAGGGTGGGAATGTTTTCTTATATATATATATATATATACAGTACGTGTATATATATATATTATTTTTAATTTTTAATATATATATTTTTGACCTGGATTTGCTGACTTTATGTAACGTATGTTATCTCCTACAACCTGAGCACATGGCGGCAGACTGGGACCACGTGTGTGTGTGTTCGTTGTTGTTGTTGTGGTAGTTTGAATCCGCTGTGAAAAAACACCGCTGTGTTGTGGCTTCTTTTATCACGGTCAGCATCAGGCGAGACGGCTGTCCTGGAGAGAGAGGTCATTTCTCCTGGTTTGTGTGGGTCTTCGCCCCCAGGTGCGACCTCCTCCCCGTACGCACTGGCTGCCTCAGAAGGAAAGGATCACAAATAATGATGCCTGCAGTGGGAATAAGACATTGAATAGGACATGAATCCACCATTTCACCCACTGAACCGAGTGGGATTTGGGGTATTCCGCACACACACTTGGGGTTCACGTGAGGTGAGGGGCTCACACGTGAGGTGAGGGCTCACCTCACGTGTGTGAGCTGTGGGACGGGGATGCTGAATGCGAGACAATCAAGTCGGACAGCTCCTCTGATAAAGCACAGACGGTCGTCATTTTCGCATTATGGAAGAAAGGAGTTGTGCAGGCATTCCTGCTCTCCATGGTGTCGTGTGCATGTACGTATGCGGGGACCCGCTTCTGGCAACTGACCCCTTGAAAGCCCTCTTTATTGTGGCCAAAACGCTGCTAATGCATGACTCAATGTGAACACAGTTCAACACATTGAGGTTTTTTGGGGGCAATCTTTTGTCGTAGTGACCCGTACAAAAGCTACCTTTGTGTGTGGGTGTCTTCAATCGCTTAACATGCATGACGCCGGTGGAGTCAACCTATCACAGCTCTCCATTGTGTGTGTGTGTGTGCGCGCCTGTGTGCGTGTGTGTGTGTGTGTGTGTGTGTGTGTGTGTGTGTGTGTGTGTGTGTGTGAGCGCCATGTGACGTGGGGCCGAGGCGGTCGGAGACACACACTTGCCTGTTACCGGGTCAACGGGTGCACGAGGGAGCCTCGCCTTAAAAGAGTTGCCTATTCTAGCCTCCAGGGATCAGTCATGGATCTCCCCCCCCCACTGACGACACTAACTTAGCTAACCTCCACCAGGCCTGCATTATAGGGGGGAAAAAAGGAGAGCTGAGAGGAGGTCTGGTCACAGCGCTCCAGGCTCTCTCCATTAGCATTAGCGTAGTGACGGGTAATGGCGGTTTATTGCCGTGTAGCGCAGGCCTTAATAGAGGCACTTTGAAAAATTGTATTTTCTTGGGAAGCATTCGCTTGGCTGTTGTGACCTACTTTAGCTATAGCCCCACATGGCTGCCTTGAAGTCTTTCTCCCCTAGCTACTACTGTAATCTCTCAAGCTACTCTCACTCATGTACACACACACACACACACACACACACACACACATTCTGAAAGGAACACAGTCCTCCGCTGAACCGCCATCACTCCTCGATGTGATGACGGTCTTGCGACACGCACACGCACACGCACACATAAGATAAACACATAGCAAATTCACACGCAATAAAAATAGTTGAACTCTCATCTCGCCTGGCATTGAAAGAATGTTCATTGGAAGATATTTCACTAAATCGGACAGCATGAACAATAACAACTTCTAGTAAAATGTTGATGGAAAATTTCGTTTTTTTCTTGGCAGTTGTGTCATTGATGTGTTGTTACGTGCTTTCAAGCGATCTTTGAGTCTTGTGCTTTTGTACGTTCAGTGTGCGTCGGTTGTGTCGCCAAAAAGGACGAGGTTGCCAGATGTTTCGTGGAAAAAACAAGCAATTTCATTCACAATACAATGACGTGTTGTCGACTGACTATTGACAGTTTGTCGCTCCGGTCTATATGCAAATCTGCTGTAACCATCTGTCCTTTAGAACCTGCTGTCACTACGCTCTGTTGGCAAGATTGGCAGCACACATTGTATGCAATAGACACATAGTGTCACCGCATGTGACTCGAGATTAGTGTTGGGGCGATCCATTTATTTATTTTCAACCACCAACATGTAGAATTAAGCTAGTGTGCATCGTGTAACGTCTGTATCCAATGTGCCATTGGAAGCGCCACGCTCTCTTCTGCCACAGGGCAAAATTGGTCCGCAAATCACTTTTTTTCCCCCTTGATTTATACATAATAAACCCATTAGCCAGATCCGGCATAAGGCTACTAGGCATGTTTTGAGTAATGGACTAGCGATAAATTATGACCTTCATAAGCTTGCTATTCATAACTGTGCGTCAGTAGGCTACAGCCTTATAAGCCGAAAGGAATTGTTAGATCCGCATCTGGCAACATCAGCACCTGGTTGACTCCAACGGGGTGGTTCTAACGATTTAGTTTCACTGGGAGATGTTTTGCACATGTACGCCGGCATAGTTTGAGACAATGTTTTACCGTAGTCCTTCACGCTCATCTTACCTGCTATTTAAGGTCATGGAGTAAGAAAGAAATCTATCACTTTCATCAATATTTATATAGCCTAAGCTTTGCACGTATATCGACCATACAGGGGGGGTGGGGGGGGGGGGGGGAATGCCGGGAATTCCATGTGGCTTTCAGTTGAGGATTTAAAGTCAACAAATCAAATTCAATGTATGTTAAAGGTCATTCTGCCTGCATTCTCCCCTTTTAGTGTCGGCATGTGCGTGTGTTATAACTCAATCAATGTTATACTGTCAATATTTAGCTAGATGGCATGCATGGCGTGGCTATGTTTACAGTCACACGGGTATAAGCAAAAAGTTAGCTGAACCTCAACGCTCCTACCTCTTCAGGAGGAAATTAGCCAAATTAACTCCAAATTATCCATCTCAAAACCGTTCTGGCAACTCCCGAGATGTACCCGTGTTTAAGCACGGCTCTGGTCATGAATCTTTTTTGCGAAAGAGGACAAGGCATTTTAGGTTGGGCAGGTCGGACATAACGCGTTGATTCAGTTTGTTTGCTTGCTTCAGTGGCTGCAGCATGCTGTGTTTGTGGGCCAGTTTGTTTAATATCTGGCAACCCGGGGGATACTGGGAGAATAGCAAACACACACGGGCAAAAAAAACTAAAATGGACGTTCCCGCCCTGCATTGGAAATTTCAAAGGAACACATACTGGATTTAGCGTGGTTGTCGGAGAGAAGCCTTAATCCCTGATGAATGGATGGTATCGTGGTCATTTAGCACAGTGCATTAGTGACATGGAGTTCTGTTAACACACACACACACCACACACACACACACACACACACACACACACACACACACACACACCACACACACACACACATGAACGCATTACATGTCATTTGTATTCACACCGAAGCCACACCTTTGACCTGCTGTTTCAGAGCAAAAGTGTTGTTAAATCAGATTAGCTCCACACACACACGCACGCCCGCGCCTACGCACACACGCATGCACACACTGATCTCTAATGCAATGGGAAGTGTGTAAATGTCGTATCTGGAATCGACAAATGCTGTACCCCGTAATAATTCATGGGATCTATAAGGCTCAGAGTAGGCCTTTTAGTTGAGCTATTTCAAATAACGATGATTGATCCGAGTGAAGGAATTTGTCGAAACGCTGACATTTTTCTTCTGTTGATACTAAGCATCAATAACTTGAAAAAGTCCATCCGAAAAACATAAAAAATATAGGATTTAGGGTTGGTCATTTTTGAAGCACAGTGGTTAACCATTGATCACACAGAAGCACCCTCTGTGACTCAACAGAGCTTGGCAGACAGATCGATGGCTTCTTTTACGAAGAATGCCTGAGGAAACGTGTTCAATTCCACCTGTGGGACGCTGTGTAAACAGTGGAGACAGGCAGGTTTCCGGAGTACAGCGGAGTTGAAGCAAATCCAAATCGTTTTTCCATGGAGGAATAACAAGTAAGGAAATGCGATGTTCCAGAACCCCGAGACCACTTAAAAAACGTTTTGTCCGTTTGGGTTTCCGCCCGGCTCTTGACAGGATGTGACATCAGCTTGTGTAGTGTCTTGTTGTCTTGTTCCATTCTTGTCCATCCGAACATCACCTTCTGGCATCGTTTGGTAGGTTTCATGGAGCCTTTGAGGCGTGTTTCCTTTCGACGGTTCTTCCTTGGTCCGGTCTAGCTCTAAAGTGGCTAAAGTGGTGGTAAGACGTTTAAGCCAGCCAACAGACAGAAGTTCAGCGCATTTAACTCGTAAAACCACCGAAACATGTCTTCGGGGGTTTATAAATGAAGAGAGCCATTGGTGTTTGGATTCTGTCTTCTGTCTGGCTTAAAAACGTCAAACAAAGTGGTAATCTCGATTGGAAGCACTTTGAGAGGTCAGAGTTAAGTACACATTTTGAGTTGAGCACCCATATTTTAATAGTATGAGCTTTGAGTTTTTGACTCCATAGGACATCATTGTTTTGAACACTTAACTGGTCTAGATGACCCGGTTAAGCAGGGCTGTAACACTGGGGGCCACCTAAGAAACGTATGCACTCAAGACACTTAAAAGGGATAAAAGCCTACACCAAATGACATGACATACATGCATTGATATACTTTGAAGGACCCTCGGAAATCGTAAAAAAAGTCATCTGAGACTAGAGGGCCCTTAGTAGAGTGCATACCTCCGCCACCCCAAAAACGTGCCCAGGGATCTAGATTCAGAATCCTGCGCCAACATCTAATCAACTGTTCCTTGGCCTGTTCCTAATCGAACCACCAAGTTTTGTCCAACTCCTTACACAACGTTTGGAGCTATCTTGCAAACAGACAAACAAACAAGGGCGAAAACCCTAACCTCCGGTCCGTCTTTGATGACGGCGGTAACAAGAGGTTTGCGTGAGAGCGCACTCAGTCTCTCGTCTCACGCAAGGCCCCCCTCCATCGTCATTCTGTCCAGCCCCCCCGCTCGCCGTCTCTCGTGTTACTTTCATCCGTCCGCATACATCTCTACTTAACCAGTGCCTACGTAATCCCCTCTCTCCCTGCCACACGTATCCGGAGAGGAGAGGAGAGGAGTCTCTGGTTTTATTCATACGCCACACGCACTGGTGGTGTTGTTATGCATTATGTATCAGAGTTCTCCCAGGCAGGGAAGAGGAAGGGTTAGTACTTTGTAGCTGCTCTAGCACGCCACACCCCTCTGTTTATCTGTCTCTCTGTCTCTCTCTGTCTCCTTTTCTGTCTGTCTCTCTCTCTCCTCTCTCTCTCTCTCTCTCTCTCTCTCTCTCTCTCTCTCTCTCTCTCTCTCCTCTCTCTCTCGCTCTCTCTCTCGCTCTCTCTCTCTCGCTCTCTGTCTCTGTCTCTCTCGTGTGTTTCTCTCTCTCTCTCTCTCTCTCTCTCGCTCTCTCTCTCTCTCTCTCTCTCTCGTCTCTCTCTCTCTCTCGCTCTCTCTCTCTCTCTCTCTCTCTCTCGCTCTCTCTCTCTCTCTCTGCGCTCTGCTTGGTATTGATAACCATGCTCTCCAGGAGGGATGCCAGGACCGCGTTGGTCAAAATCCTCCAAACACGGAGCAGCTGCCACCAGGGTGCCAGAAGAGACATTCATTTCCTCTCGTTTTGTTTTGGCAAATGTGTAGCAAACAGCATATGCGCCGCCCCCCCCCGGTTTACAGTCCCCACATACACTTACACGATATGCTGGGTTACAGTGTATGGTGCGATGTGTCGTCATATGTGCATGTCGTGGAGTGGATGTGGAGCTATTCGTGGGTCCTGTGCTGCCCGTAGTCTGAGGTCACCGGGTGATGGCTGAACAGCCGTTACTCAGCGGTGACGTCGCTCAGCTGACCTTTTCAATCGAAAGCCCTCCTTTAAACCGCTTTAGACTGGCTTCCCAATAAGGTTTCGAAAATCTGACCTTTTTATTGATTAATATTCTAAGGTCTGAAGGCAGATGAGCTCGAGTCCCGGGTCGAACGGGGCGTGTCACTTTCTTTCGCTTGGTGTTTTTTTTCCGACCAATCGCGTTGCTGGAGGCGGGGATCTGTAAGAGTTGTCATTGGGGAACACAAATTTGGCCAGCAAAGGTCGTAAAAGTCTTAAGGTTGCAATCATCACCGTGTAGACTTGCCCCTTATTAGAAGCTCTGTGATGTCTGCCCCCAGAAGTTCTGCTATAGTATAGTAGGACTTCCCAGTCACTTATACCTGTTATACCTGTTAAGCTGCTTAAGCTGGTATTATATAGAGGGAAATAATAAATAACACCATTTCTGTAAAGAATGTAGGATCCTCAGTCATGGGTATGATGTGACCTTTTCACACTCCAACACCCGTTATTTACATTTGCCAAATCTACAAGATAACATGTATTTGAACATGGCTTAGGAATGCTCAGCAGGTGTGTGTGTGTGTGTGTGTGTGCGTGTGCGTGTGCGTGTGTGTGTGTGTGCGTGTGCTTGTATGTGTGCACACCTGCTGTATTGAATGCCGTTCAATTCCGACACCTGTACCATTGATCTGATGGTTCTCCTTCTCCTTTACTCCACATGCAGGTGCGGAGCAGGAGGAGGCACTGACGCTGTCCAGGAAGAGAGAGGAGAAGAGGAGAAGAGAGAGAGAGAGAGAGAGAGAGAGAGAGAGAGAGAGAGAGAGAGAGAGAGAGAGAGAGAGAGAGAGAGAGAGAGAAGAGAGAGAGAGAGAGAGAGAGAGAGAGAGAGAGAGAGAGAGAGAGAAGAGAGAGAGAGAGAGAGAGAGAGAGAGAGAGAGAGAGAGAGAGAGAGAGAGAGACATATCTGGAGAACAAGGAGGTTCTTCCTTTCACATCCAGCGCCATGAAGAAAAGCAGAAGTGTTCAGGGGGTCACAGCGACAGAGGTGAGTCCCATCTTCCTTTCCCCGCCCTTTCACGTTTTTTTTTCTCCCTCACGTTCTCTCGGCCCCTTTTGGTCCCATCCCCTCGCCCCCTCCGTCTGCTCACCTTGGCAGTCATCTCCTCGTCAGTCTTCCCGGTAAGCGGCCACGTGGATAGCAATTGAGCGATTCTCCTTGAATCCACTTTTCCACTTTTCCACACTCACACGCCGCCGCCGCCGCCGCTAACCGATTTCATTTGGACCTTCGCCACCTCCCTTGTGTGTAGGACCCCCCCCACCCACCCCCCCCCACACATGTGATCCCCCGATGGGGGAATCTGTGGACCTGAGGCACGTAAGCCTACGACGTGATGCAATAGTCCAACGGTTGGAGCGAGGGGATGAGGGGGAGAGAGAGAGAGAGGGAGGGAGGGAGGGAGGGAGGGAGGGAGGGAGGGAGGGAGGAGGGGAAGGAGGGAGGGACGGAGGGTGATGGTGACTCATTAACAGGCTGTCCGTGGCAGACGGTTTGGTGCAGCAGGGACGGTCCTGCGGAGACACAGTTGCGTTGGAGTGTGTGTGTGTTTATCTTTTTTTGGTAGCGGTGG
>CM051005.1:18334276-18341776 GCA_027704905.1 Muraenolepis orangiensis | reverse complement strand
GAGACATAGAGAGACATAGAGAGACATAGAGAGACATAGAGACATAGAGAGACATAGACCGAGTGAGAGAGAGAGAGAGACATAGACCGAGTGAGAGAGAGAGAGACATAGACCGAGTGAGAGAGAGAGAGACATAGACCGAGTGAGAGAGACAGAGACATAGACCGAGTGAGAGAGAGAGAGAGAGAGAGACCAAAAAAGAGAGAGAGAGAGAGACCAAAAAAGAGAGACATAGACCGAGTGAGAGAGACAGAGACCGAAAGAGAGAGAGACATAGACCGAGAGAGAGGGACATAGACCGAGAGGAAAAAGAGAGAGAGGGACATAGGCCGAGAGAATGAAAGCGAGAGAGATGGACACAGACCGAGAGAGAGAGAGACTGAGAGACTGACTCACACACACTTAGCTTTTTTATGTGTCATACGATTCTGTCCTGTTTCAGTCTCTCCTTCTCCTAATGTCTCCTCCTCTCCTCTCTCCACCCGGCGGCCAGGAGCACAAGGAGGCACCAGTGTGCCACCACCTCCTCCTGGCCAGCAGCCAGACGCTGGGGGCGGAGCTACGCCGGGTCCACCGCCGCTTCTCCGGGAACCTCCAGCTGCCACCGTTGTCGTGGCGACTGGCCGAGCGGGACAAGGAGCGGGAGTGGGGCAGGCCGCAGACGCCCGAGGAGATCCCCAGGGAGGGGGAGGAGAGCTGGGTGGTGGGACGTCCCACCAGCCTGCCCATCGCCCCCCCGCCACGCATCGACATCACCGCCGCAGACCCGGACAGGTGAGGTCATAGGGTTCGTAGTTCATCTGTAGCTGGTACCACGATCCAAGAAGTATCTCTCTATCTATGTCTCTGTCTCTGTCTCTCTCTCTCTCTCTGTCTATGTGAGAGTTATGGTGGGCGGCAGGATAGCTCATCCGACTTTGGGAACCGGAAGGTCGCCGGTTCAAGTCTCCGAACCATCCGGGCACTGCCGAGGTGCCCTTGAGCAAGGCAACAGACCCCCTACACTGCTCCCCGGGCAGCTGTATATAAAATAGCCGCCCACTGCTCCTAATACTAGGATGGGTTAAATGCAGAGAAACAAATGTCACTGTGTGTGTACATATATGGGACCAATAAAGAGGATTCAATCCTCTTTCTTGATTTAGATGTAGATGTCTCTCTCTCTCTCTCTCTCTCTCTCTCTCTCTCTCTATCTCTCTCTCTCTCTCTCTCTCTCTCTCTCTCTCTCTCTCTCTCTCTCTCTAGTCTTAAGAGACATGTCTTAAAGGACAACATCTCATTCCTTGCAAGTCAAATGTGTTTTGTGTGTAGTCCTCGGTCACAGTTCCAACACAAGTCCCTTACCATAAGCCCTCTGAAGGGCAAGGGGAAAACTCCCCCAGAACCCAGAGGGAGGTATTGTCCAGCAGGAACCCTCCTTCTAGGGGCTGCTAGGAGTGCACTAGGAGACTAATGGGAACACGTATAATGGGCAGAAAAGAAAAAGTCTCATAGACTTCGTACATCGGTGGCTTTACACAAACCTTCGCACAGACTGGAGTGTTTTTCGCTACTGCTTCGGGCTGTTTTTTTATTTTATTGCTCCATCTCTGAGCTTATCCTTATCCTTCGTTTGCTATGCCCCGCCCATCTCAAACCCCTCGCTCCGCTCCACTCCACTCCTCTTTGAAACCCCCCCCCCCACACACACACACACACACACACACCCTGGGGGGGCTGGCATCTGGTGGAAAGGTCCGGGATGGAAGTGATTTGACTTTGTGTTTATTGCGTTTTTGTGTCGGCCCCGCCGCTAATCCTGTTACCGCCGCGCCGCGCTTACTCACGCTACTCACGCTATTCTGCCGCCAAGGAGGCCAAACGCACGCACCAATCACAGGAGCTCCCGCCGCATTAAAAGGAATCCTTGTCTTTTGAATGAAGCAGTCGGTGAGATATCGGTACTACGGGGACACCAGTGTTCTTCACACAGGCGTAATCACAATCGGTTGGTGACTTTTTGTCGGGGGGTTACTTTGCGGCTCGATAAGTCTGGCGGACGGACGGCTGGATCTTCACACACAAAGTTTACAATTGAAGACACAAATCTACATCAGCGCTGGAGACGGTACCGCTAGGGGAGGGGAGCGTACGCACGGCGCCGATGGAGGTTGTCGAGGCAGAGGCCGAGGCCAAGAGGGGCCTCGACCGGACGCAGGCCGGCGGGTCGGGTCGGGTTGCTCCCGTGAAATCTGACCCCGGGTGTCTAGCGACCTCTGCGCACGGCTCTCTGCACCGCTACCGCAAACAGAGGGCCGGCAAGTCTCTCTGTCGGTGCAGGCGCTTCACTGTAGCCCACACCAGGTGAGGTGTGTGTGTGTGTGTGTGTGTGGGTGTGCCCATGTGACTGTGTGTGATTATGTGTGCATTTGTGTGTGTGCATGTGACAGTGTGTATGTGCTTGTGTATATGTATGTGTCTGCACACGTGCCACACACAGTGGATTTGTTTGTGTGTGTGCGTGTGTGTACATGTGTGTGTGTTTGCCCATGTGACTGTGCCAATGTGACTGTGTGTGAATATATGTGCACTTGTGTGTGTACAAGTGACAGTGTGTATGTGTATATGTATGTGTATGTGTGTGCATGCATGTCTTGTGTACTCACAGAACAGTGATGGAGTTTGAGGTAGAGAAAGCTAACTTTTATAATATAGTGCTGTAGCTTTGCTACATTTATGTTTATGTCTCTGAGACTATACTTCTGATAGTTGTGTGAGGGTTAGTTGTAAAGCTGTGGATCACAGTGGACTCTTGGGCTCTGGATGTCACATTGTGGGAGGATCGGTCCTCCCACAAACCCAGAGGGAGTGGAAAGGAGATGAAAACGATGTAAATACAAGATCATTAAAGATTGTTAAAATGTTTGTGTGTGTGTGTGTGTGTGTGTGTGTGTGTGTGTGTGTGTGTGTGTGTGTGTGTGTGTGTGTGTGTGTGTGTGTGTGTGTGTGTGTGTGTGTGTGTGTGTGTGTGTGTGTGTGTGTGTGTGTGTGTGTGTGTGTGTGAATGCAAGAGTAAGCGAGAGAGCACACATGTGTAGTGCTACAAGGATGTATCATAGGTTTTGTTGATTTTCCTTACCCTTTTGAGAAGAGTTTGGGTAGCTCTGGGTAATGAATGAATTACTCTTCGCTTCACAGTTTGTCAATGCAGCCTCAAATTCTAGTTAATAATAATAATAATAATAATACATTTTATTTGTTCGGCGCCTTTCAAGACACCCAAGGACACCTTACAGAGCATGTATGCTACAGTCAAGTTAAAATTATAAAAAAAATATAAAAAAGTAAAAAACTGTGGACTTCACAAAGTGTCCGCAGGGTTTAAAACAAGAAAAACAACAGGAAGTAAAATGAAGAAAGGAAGAAAGATGGTACCGTTCATAAGGGATAAGCCAGTTTAAACAGATGGGTTTTTAGTTGGGTTTTGTAGGTTGTTATAGAATCAGACTGTCGGATGTGTAGTGGCAGGGAGTTCCAGAGTCTGGGAGCCGAGCAACTGAAAGCTCGAGCACCCATGGTGCTGAGGCGTGAGCGGGGGACGGTGAGAAGTCCAACGGAGGAAGAGCGGAGGGTGCGGGAGGGGGTGTACTCCTGAAGGAGGTCAGTGATGTAGATGGGGGTTAGATTGTGGAGAGCTTTGTAGGTGAGTAAGAGGTTTTTGTAGTCAATCCGGTAGCGCACAGGAAGCCAGTGTAGTTGAATGAGAACGGGGGTGATGTGGTCAGATGAGTTAGTGCGGGTGATGATCCGGGCAGCAGAGTTCTGAATTATTTGCAGTCTGTTGAGGAGTTTGATGGGAAGGCCAGTCAGAAGTGCATTGCAGTAGTCAATCCGGGACGTGACAAAAGAGTGGACCAGGATTTCAGTGCTGGATTGGGACAGAGATGAGCGGACTCTAGAGATGTTCCGAAGATGGAAGAAGGCAGTGCGAGTGATGTTTTTAATGTGTGGTGCGAATGAGAGGGAGCCATCCAGAATGACACCGAGGCTTTTTACTTGGGAAGAGAATGGAATGGGGAAGCCGTCGATGATGATGTTTGGAGCTGGGTTGTTTTGTGACTTGGTGAGGGTGGATTTGGAGCCGATGAGCAGGGCCTCAGTTTTGCTAGCGTTGAGCTTGAGGAAATTCCTGCTCATCCAGCTCCTGATGTCCTCTAGACAGGTGGTGAGGGAGGTGGGGGGCAGGGCAGTGGAGGGTTTGGAGGAAATGTAGACCTGTGTGTCGTCGGCGTAACAGTGAAAGTGAACCCCATGGTGACGGAGGATTTTGCCCAGGGGGAGGAGATATGTGATGAATAGGAGTGGACCCAGTACTGACCCCTGGGGGACACCCAGTGCAACAGAACACCCTGACTTTTGGTTCCCGAGTTGTACAAACTGTTGTCTGTCAGTGAGGTAGGATGTGAACCAGGAGAGTGCAACACCAGTGATCCCAATGCCAGCCAGGCGGTCCAGGAGTAGTGGGTGGGAAATGGTGTCGAATGCAGCGCTGAGGTCGAGGAGGATGAGGATGGTGAGAAGTCCAGAGTCCGCTGCACGGAGGAGGTCGTCAGTGATTTTAACCAGAGCCGTTTCAGTGCTGTGTTTTTGGCGGAAACCGGATTGAAAGGGTTCATGGAGGTTATTTATTTCCAGGTGGGACTGAAGCTGTGCGGCAACCACCCTCTCAAGGGTCTTGGAGATGAAGGGTAGGTTGGAGATGGGCCTGTAGTGGTTCAGATCGGCTGGGTCAGTACCGGGTTTTTTGAGGATGGGAGTGATTGCAGCCAGTTTGAGGGAGGGGGGTACAATTCCAGAGGTGAGGGATGAGTTAATTATGTCAGTGACCATGGGTGTTATGGCTGGTAGACAAGCCTTGACCAGGGTGGTGGGAAGAGGATCAAGCTGACAGGTGGTGGTTTTGGCTTTACGGATGAGCTCTGAGATGGTGTATTCCGATGCTGGGGTGAAGTTGGAGAGGGAGCTGATGAGTTGTTGGCCAGTGGTAACCATCCAGGGTGGATCACTTGAGGAGGTGCATGATGAGGCCAGCTGTAGGTGAATGGTGTTAATTTTAGAATGAAAAAATTGCAGAAATCGATCTGTGGAGATGTCTGGAGGGCGGGTTTGAGGAGGCTGAAGTAGGTGTCTGACTGTGGAGAAGAGAACTCTGTTGTTACCAGTGCTGATGAGGTTGGAGTAATAGGAGGATTTGGCATTGGAAAGTGCGTTTTTATAGTGATGAAGGTGATCTGAGTACATTTGGGTGTGAACTGAGAGTCCGGTGTTTTTGCACAGCCGCTCCAGTCGGCGGCCTGTGGCTTTGAGCTGACGGAGCTCAGAGGTAAACCAGGGGGCGGAGTGGGTGAATGAGACTTTGCGAGTTTTCAAGGGAGCCAGGGCAGTGAGGGAGGAGGAGAGACAGTTATTGTAGTGATTCACCAGGTCAGCAGTGTGGGAGGATGGGGGAGGATTGGGGTAGGAGTTAATCAGGGTGGTGAGATCTGTGGGGTTAATATGTTTAATGTTTCTGAAGGTGATGGACCGTTGTTCTTTGGCTTTAGAAAGGGGGGCATGGATTTTAAAAATGACAGCTTTATGGTCAGAAATGGGGAACTCTGTGACAGCAAGGTTAGTGGGAGTGATGCCAGTGCAGCAGAGTAAGTCCAGTGTGTGCCCTTTGTTGTGAGTTGGGAGGTTGACATGCTGTGTGAAACCGAGGCAGTCCAGGAGTGAGATGAAATCATTTGCAAAACCATTCGATGGGTCGTCGATGTGGATGTTGAAGTCACCCAAGAGGATAACAGTAGGGGACATTGCACATACAGATGTTAGTAGTGATGAAAATTCAGTGAGAAAAACAGCAGAGGGCTTTGGTGGTCTGTAGATGGAAATAATGATGGTGGGTTCGGAGCCAGAGAGTTTTATAGCTAAGCATTCAAAAGAGGAGTGATGGGGGACAGTGACTGCAGTGACTTTAAAGATTTCACGGTACAACACAGCAAGCCCTCCCCCCCTCCCAGTGGCACGGGGTTTACTAATAAAAGCATACCCCGGGGGGGCAGCTGCATTCAGCTGGGAGAAGTCATCAGACTGTTGCCAGGTCTCCGTGAGGCATAAAAAATCAAGCGTTTTGTCCACAATGAAGTCAGAAACCAGCAGGGCCTTATTGGTGAGGGACCTTATGTTAAACATACATAGTTTCAGACAGGTAAGTTGTGCATATGTGGATGCTTTAAGCAGAGGGGATAACACACTGTGATTAACAGTACGGGCGGTGCGAGGGGGGCGTGGCTCAGTGGACCAGAAAGAGCGGATTATTATGTTATTGTTGTGGGTTGCGTATTCAAAGTGTCGTCCAGATCCACGGTGAATGTATCTTGGTCGTTTGAGAATACCAGGGTGTTGGGTAAGCAGAGCTGGCGGGGTCCTGGAGTAAGACCGGAGACGTAGCAGCTCCGCTGCAGAGTAACGCAGCAGCAGAGATGCGCTCATGACCGTGAGACACACAGAGCGCTCCATATGAGCAGTATAAAAAATCCACGTACGAGATAAAAAACTAAAACAATGTAATGCAGCGGTTTGATTATCCAAGTGGAGAAAAAATAAAATAAAATAAAAGTAAATTAACTAAATGAAGACCTGCGTTGTCGAGGCGGAGGAGCAGTCGTGTTGGTTGTAGGCGCGGGTTTTCGTGCGAGGCATACAGTGACAGCACAGTAGCACTAGCGCGTGTACAGACTGTTAAACGGGTTAGAGTCCAGTTGTAAAAGACATTCAGCAAACACAAAACAGCACAAACAACGGAGGAGGCGCGGCAGCAACTTGCCAGCGGTCCCTGAAGTTAAGGAAGTTAAGGAAGTACTAGTTAAGGAAGTCATTTAAAGTTGTGTTAACCGTGCTTTGCTATTTGAGATGGGACAATGATGCCAAGCTCACACTTACAGGACTGTGCAGGAGTTCAAATCTCAAATCTTTACAATAACTATACGTCTTGAATGTTAAGTCAATAGGCGATCGTTAAACAAACGGAGTCCGTTTACTCTCCAAAGTGAACGACCTGCCCTTGCATTTGATTTAACTTTCAAAGTAAAACAAATGATGTATCGATCACAGACTATATTCCCATCAATCAACACTACTATAGGCTATTATTAAAACCATCAGTGCCACTGCTGTCCATGGACAACATGGAGGTGAAATGTCGCTGTTGCTCTACCTCTTGTCTAAACACTGGCTGTCCCCTGAAACTGTGTTTTGAATTGGGGTCTGTTGTAGGGATTGTAGGATTGTAGACTCCCGACAAAATCAAAACAAGTTAGAAACTAGAGGGCACTTAGTAGAACGTATTCCTCCGACACACCAAAAAGTCTCCTGGATTTGGAGTCGGATCAACTGTCGAATCAACTGTTCCCTTGGCCCACAGGTGATCTAACCACCACGTGGTTTGGTCCAATCCTGTACATAACTTTGTGAGTCATC
>CM051005.1:18329276-18331776 GCA_027704905.1 Muraenolepis orangiensis | reverse complement strand
GTTGATATGCGTTGCGCGTGTTGTATTTGCAATAATACTTTTTAATGTCAGAAACCCCTTACCGGGCAGGTGTTCCCGTTATTGAACGATAACACACACACCCTTTGGAACGTGATGGACCAATCAGGAGCCTAGTATTTAACAATGTTGCGGTATAAAGAATATGCCCCCCCCCCCTGACCTGCTCCTGGTACGCTTGTCCTGAATGGGTGAATATTGTGGCATGTCCACAATTGATTTGGTTTCATTGTGTGTTTATTATCTCCACCAACTAGGCAGGAAGATCTGATCGTCACGCCATTCGCTCAGGTCAGAGCTTTCTCCTTCCAGCAGATTACATCTTTTTTTATTACATGCGCATATATATAATATGTGTTTATATATATATATAATATATATATATATATATATACTGTATATATTTATATATACAAACAAATGTGAATTATTATTAATATACAGGATGTATAGGACAATATTATGATTATTATTATGATTATTATGGTTATGATTGTTATTCTTTGTTTTATTCTTCTTCTTTCTATTGTATTCTATTATTCATTATTCATTACATATATATATATAATTATTTATTTGTATTTTCTTCTATTTGTATTGTTATTGGATGTATTTTGTATTCTAATTTTTTTTCTATTTGTTTTATTGTCGAATGGATTTTGTATTATTCTTTTTTATTTGCGTTATTATTATTGAATGTAGTTTGTAGTGTTATTATTATTGAATGTAGTTTGTAGTGTTATTATTATTGAATGTAGTTTGTAGTGTTATTATTATTGAATGTAGTTTGTAGTGTTATTATTATTGAATGTAGTTTGTAGTGTTATTATTATTGAATGTAGTTTGTAGTGTTATTATTGTTGAATGTAGTTTGTAGTGTTATTATTGCTAGTTCCTGAAATAAGACATGATCGTGCAGTTTAAGTGTCTCTTCCTCTTTCAGGTCCTGGCCAGCCTTCGCACTGTGAGAAACAACTTCACCACCTTGACCAACGTTCAGTGCGCGGCCAATAAGTAAGTGTTGTTTTTGTGTTTTTCCTTCTGTATCTTCTATGTCTAGAGGGGTTCTCAACCCCTCTAGACATAGAATTAGCATACATCCATTATATAACATGACATATCGCTGAGTTTTACCGTTTTGCATGTTATTCAAATCGTGGACCAATTTTGACATGGAAGATGCCAACGTTGACCACCTGTGGGCAGTAGTGTGTCAACGATGCAGTTTCCTTGAAGCACTGCTGCCGTTTTTTGTAAAATCTTTGCGAAAACATTTCCACCCCCTCCCCAAAAGAAAAAAAAAAAAAACACATTCTAGGCAATTTATCTTTGACCAAAAAACAGTCGACTGGCAAAATCAACCGGGAATCCTGTAATCATAGGATTCTTTCATAGAAATGATTCTGCAATTATAGAAATTGTTCTTTAAACATGGACATGGGTCAGTGGTCTGTGGTAAGACTGAGACACACGGGCACTGAGTCAAAAACAACCTTATTTCATATATTGTTTTTTTTTTTTTTTCTTCCTCTGTGTCCTTGCAGGAGATCCCCAGCCGCCAGTCAGCCCGCTGCTACCCGAGTGTGTCTTTCAGGTTAGTTTAGGATTTACCATTTTAACATTTAAGATGGTGTTGTTTGTCATGTGCAACGAGTACAATGGAATGCATACTCCCCATTCACTCCCGCACTCAACAATTTCTATACTAGAACTATACTATACTGTACTATACTATACTGTACTGTACTGTACTATACTATAAACAACACTATCTACTACCTCTATATACTATACTACACTTTACTATAATAACAATACGATACACAATAAAAATATCAAAGTGTCTGGTCGATGATACAGTACATACAAATATATACTGAGAATGGTGCCGAAAGCATTTTAAAGTGCCAGTAGTACAGTGCAGTACAGTACAGTGCAGTACAGTGCAGGACAGTGCAGTACAGTGCAGGACAGTGCAGTACAGTGCAGGACAGTGCAGTACAGTGCAGGACAGTGCAGGACAGTGCAGTACAGTGCAGGACAGTGCAGTACAGTGCAGGACAGTGCAGGACAGTGCAGGACAGTGCAGGACAGTGCAGTACAGTGCAGGACAGTGCAGGACAGTGCAGTAACTGTCATGAGTCCAGTTAGTTCAGCACGTTGCTGTTTAACATACACCAAGGAAGGGGAGCCAAGATATAGCAGTTGGTAGTTCTACTTCCTCCACGTTACACTCCTTTCAAACTCAACCTTGGCTTGAGTCATGATGACAGACGCTCCGGAAAATAAAGCAAAATGTGAAATCTAGCAAGTGTATATCCTTAATGTTGATAACACGCTCTTATCACAGCTACTTAAGCAGGTGACCTGGCAGTACGAAATTGTGTTATTCATCTTGTTAATATGAATACTTGTGAACTGCTGTATTTTTATGTTTGCGTACCTCAGCGTTATGCTATAGTCTACTTCAACAAATGTACAC
>CM051005.1:18321776-18324276 GCA_027704905.1 Muraenolepis orangiensis | reverse complement strand
AGTGCTTATGCCCCATTCCCTCCCACAGTAGGAATTTCCTGCAACAATACTATACTATACTAAACTATACAATAATATACTATGCTAAACAATGCCATACTATAAACAACACTATATACTACCTATGGTATGCTATACTATATACTATTAACAACACTTTATACTATACTATGTACTATACTATATGCTATAAACTGCACTGCACTACACTGATTACTTTATGGCTGGTGAGGCTGCTCACCTGTGGGTCCTTGTTAATCAAGGCCCACAGGTTAAAGCAGCCACCACCACACACACACACTGGAGGGAAAGAGCTCTAGCATGTTCCATCTGCTCTGTTCACCGTGATTTAAACTCTTGCAATAAAGCGGATTCCTCATCACCCTGTGCCCTGGTAGCCCTGAACAGCGATCTGACTTAAGTAGGCTTCCCTGTTTGTCATTGTCCCTGTTCGATGTACTTATGGTGTACAATATAGGGCACTGCTTCCGCTCTTGGAGGCTTGTTGTGTTAAAGGAAATGTGCTTATGACTTCTGGTTTACTTTAGTTTAGTTTAGTTTATTAGGATCCCCATTAGCTGCAGCTTTGCTACAGCTATTCTTCCTGGAGTGACTAGTAGTTCTCTTGTTTACCTATGTTGAATGCACTATTGTAAGTCACTTTGGACTAAATTAATGTCATTAATGTAAAGTAATGTCATTTACATATAATGCAGTATCAAGAGTACTCGTATAAGGGCACATTACTTTAGTCATTTAGTAAGTACTTTTGTAAAGTAGCCATTTTAGTGGCTTGTGGCAGCCTCGACTGCTACAACTTAAGCTACAACACTTTATACTATATACTATGTACTATACTATATTCTTTAAACAACACTATGTACTTTGCACTATACTATATACTAGAAACTACACTATAAACACTATACTATATACTTTTAACAACACTATATACTATACTTTGTGCTATACTATATACTAGAAACAACGCTATATACTATACTTTGTGCTATACTTTACACTGTAAACAACACTATGCTATGAAAAAAAAGTTTATTTTTCTGTCGAGCACCGACCATCTCAGGCCGGTTCCGTTCCAAATCCAGGTTCCGGGTTTTTATTCTCAGGTTTTTTCTTCTTCTGCAGGGGTGAGAGCACCCTGAAGGCTGGAAGCGTGCAGCCTGGTTAACTATGTGAATTATGTCATTGACGTCAGCGGGACCATAAAACTCTACATGGCCCATCCCTCCTGTGGCCCCGCGCCAGCAGGACTCCACACCGCATTGTGAACAGAGCTGTCAAACAGGCCTCGGATTGGTGTGTGTGTGTGGTGTGTGGGTGTGTGTGTGTGTGTGTGTGTGTGTGTGTGTGTGTGTGTGTGGATACCAAGGAATTGTTTTGATAGCGGGGGGGGGGGGGGAGATTTAAGTATAAATTGTACACTATGAACAGACAGCAATAATCATTACGGGAAGCGGGCCAAAGGCGGACAAAGAAAAAAGCCCGTGTGTGGTTTGGTTTCGGAGCAGCAGACTTTACACCACCTATATTATACTGATGTATGTGATATGACACTTCCTGACCGCTCACACCGTGCGTATGTGTCGAGGTTAGCACGAAACCTCTTTTTGTTTCCGTGGTTCCAACATAGGCGTGTGTGTGTGTGTGTGTGTGCGTGTGTGTGGTGTGTGTTCACACAACACTCATACGTTGTCTTTAACCACTCACCAGGTCAGATAACATCAAACTCCCCCCTGTGTGTACGTATGTGTATGCTCTCATGGAAGAGGCTGTGCGCCACGTTCCGGTTAACATTTAAACATTTAGCCTCATGATGTCATGACGTCTCGTTGGAAGAAGGATTGGACCTCGAGCAATTTGGCATCTTTCTCTCTCTCTTTCTCTCGCACTCTCACTCTGCCTCCCTATCATTCTCACGAAGTGTGATCTTCTGTCAATCTCAATATCTCTTACCCTGAAACTGTGCGTGCGTGTGTGTGTGCGTGCGTGCTTGTGTGTTTGAGTGTGCGTGTATATGTGTGTGTTTGCTTGTGTGTATGCTTGTGTGTGTGTGTCTGTGTGTGCTTGTGTGTGTATGAGTATGTGTGTGTGTCTGTATGTGCTTGTGTGCGTGTGCGTGTATGCTTGTATGAGTGTGTGTGTACGTTGTGTGTGTGTGTGTGTGTGTTTCTGTGTGCTTGTGTGTGTGTGTGTGTGAGTGTGCTTGTGTTTGTGGGTGTGTTTGTGTGTCTGTGTGTGCTTGTGTGTGTGTGTGCTTGTGTGTGTGTCTGTGTGTGTGAGGGTGTGTTTGTGTGTGTGTGCTTGTGTGTGTATGTGTGTGTGTGTATGCTTGTGTGTCTGCATGTGTGTGTGTCTGTGTGTGCTTGTGTGTGTGTCTGTCTGTGCCTGGCGCTAATCGCGTCTCGCTTCCCTGTGATGTCTACACTGAGCAGGGCTGCGAGTGGCTGCGTGCGTGCGGCCCTGTTCACACTCGGAACCG
>CM051005.1:18314276-18319276 GCA_027704905.1 Muraenolepis orangiensis | reverse complement strand
AAGTGGCAGGGTGCCTTGTGAGGCCCCCAAAAACTGGTGCATGTCCATGTTGGAAGGCGAGGGGATATGACTTGGTGGTGGTGGTTGGGTGGGGTTTTGCAGGCAGAATGCCGGCCACACCCTTGCACTTCTCGTCCCCCTCTTCCTCCTCCTGCTCCTTCCCCTGCTGCTTCCCCTCCTCCTCCTGTTCCTCCTCTTCTCGTCCTCCCCCTCCTGTTCCTCCTCTTCTCCTCCTCCCCCTCCTGTTCCTCCTCTTCTCCTCCTCCCCCTCCTGTTCCTCCTCTTCTCCTCCTCCCCCCCCTGTTCCTCCTCTTCTCCTCCTCCCCCTCCTGTTCCTCCTCTTCTCCTCCTCCCCCTCCTGTTCCTCCTCTCCTCTTCTCCTCCTCCCCCTCCTGTTCCTCCTTTTCTCCTCCTCCCCCTCCTGTTCCTCCTCTTCTCCTCCTCCCCCTCCTGTTCCTCCTCTCCTCTTCTCCTCCTCCCCCTCCTGTTCCTCCTTTTCTCCTCCTCCCCCTCCTGTTCCTCCTTTTCTCCTTCTGCTCCTGCTCCTCCTCCTGCTTCTCTTGCTCCTCCTGCTCCTGTTCCCCCTCTTCTCCTCCTCCTGCTTATGCTCCTCCTTCTCCTGTTCCTCCTTTTCTGCTCCTGCTCCTCCTGCTCCTGTTCCTCCTTATCTTCTCATCCTGCTCCTCCAGCCTCTCTTTCTGTTCCTCCTCTTCTCCTCCTCCTGCTTCTGCTACTCCTTCTCCTGTTCCTCCTCTTGTCCTCCTGCTCCTCCTGCCTCTCCTTCTGTTCCTCCTCTTCTCCTCCTCCTGTTCCTTCTCTTGCTCCTCCTCCTCCTCCTCCTCCTCCTCCTCCTCCTCCTAAACAAGGGTCTCAGGAGATCTCGAGAGGTTTGCCTGAGTTAGACTTTTCAAAGATGGTCGCACTTTCTTTGTCCTTTGTCCTCTGGGCAGAGAGGGAGGAGGAGGAGGAGGAGGGGGAGGAGGAGGAGGAGGAGGAGTTGACCGCTAGCTTTCTTTGGCCCGATCCCATTTCTTATGTTTTACGCCCTACCCCTAAGTGTCCCTGGGGAACACGAGTTACAAGGTGCTCGAAGTCTTCCCCTGGGAAATGGGGCAAGCCCTGAAATGCCACCAGGAGCTGTCGATTGGCGTCGATTTTCAGCTGTGGTGATTTCTCTCTTGCTTGGGCTACTATACAGTATTTCCTATACGTTCATTTATTAACATTGACCACCACATATTGACTTTTTACTTCTGCCATCAAAGATGGGAGGAGGTTATGTCTTCCCTCCCCCCCCCCCCCCCCCCCCCCGTCTGCAGGTCGGAAACAGCGGGACCAGCCCGAGCTCCGGGGCCGTATAAAATAACAGATTCAAAACTTGACATTTTGTTATGTGTCAATTAGTGGAAACTATCCACACACGTATAAGAAGACAAAAAACAACAACAACAACACATAACGGTGGTGGTTTTGGGCTTTTTGTCGCGTCTCAGCGACGATTCGGGCAGAGTTCTCCCGAGAGTGTGTGCCTCGGAAAAAACCCTCCATTTTAGAGGGCCATGTGGGCCTACCCTCCTCTATCCCAACAACAAGAGTCCGGACCCTACCCCTACAAGGATGGGGGGGGGGGGTATAGGGCTCAGTGGTAGGGCTGGATTCGGGGCTTCGTGGAGGGAAATAGTTGAGGCTTACAGTTGAAACACGTTTGGCGGGGGACCCGTTCAGCCCGGGGCTTCAAGCTTCAGTTCCCCCGACCTGAACTCAACTTTTGGGTGGACTTTTTGCGATGGTGGTTTTGCGGTGAGCGTCGATTGCCCTCGTTCCGAGCCGTGAACCTCCAGTGTTTTGGCGCACTGTGCGTTTCCAGCCTTCCTTCATGTCTTAAGCCTCTCGATTGAAAAAAACAAAAAGCCTGTTTTTATGGACAGGCCTTTTAATTGAGGCTGGCATCTTTCTGCTTGTTTAATCCACGGTTGGCTTTTTACGATGTTTTGTTTTTATTGCTAATGATTTTTATGCACATGTTTCATGCATTTTTTTCGTTTGCTCTCCGTTCGTATGCAACGTTTGCAAACCTAGTTGATATTAAATAGTGCTATATATATATATACAGAATATATGCTATATAATATATAATCTTAATTGTTATTATTATTGGAATAAACTAACTACACAGTTATCAACATGATTATTTGCCTTGAATCTTTGACTCTACCCGCCTCCTGGGTGCTGTCGGAGCAACATGGCTCCCCCCCTCCCCACCCCTGGCCTCCCCCCCACCCACCCATGACTCTCCCCCCCTCACCACCCCACCCTCCCCACCACCCATGACTCTCCCCCCCTCCCCACCCCACCCTCCCCACCACCCATGACTCCCCCCCTCCCCACCCCTGGCCTCCCCCCCCCCCCACCCATGACTCTCCCCCCCTCCCCACCCCTGGCCTCCCCCCCCCCCCACCCATGACTCTCCCCCCCTCCCCACCCCTGGCCTCCCCCCCCCCCACCCATGACTCTCCCCCCCTCCCCACCCCTGGCCTCCCCCCCCCCCCCCCACCCATGACTCTCCCCCCTCCCCACCCCTGGCGGTGGGGGTTCTTCTGGAGCCTCCCTCTCGCCCCTTTCATGTCGTCACGTGCCTCCGTCGGGGGCCTTTTGATCCACAGGCCGGCGCTGACGTAGAGAGAGGGTGGGGTTGTGGGGGTGTGGGGTTGGGTGGTGGCGGGGTGGGGGCGGGATGCAGCAGCAGCAGCAGCAGCAGCAGCAGCACGTTGGCTGTCCCCCCGTCGAGCTTTGAAAGCCCATGTGCTCCGAAATCCCTTCCATGTGTGCAAGGAGGCCTCCCCCCTCCCCACCCCCCGCCCCCCGCCCCCCCCGGATCATCACCGTGTTTTCTGTTGGGGGAGGAGGAGGAGGAGAGGGGGGAGGGGAGAGGGAGGAAGGGGGAAGGGAATACAAATGTGCACGGGGGGACGCACGCATGAATCAACATATTGTAGTTTTTGGGGCGGTATGTGTGTTTATATACCTGGAGGCCAGGAAGTCAAGTTTTTGTTCCCTCGCCATTTTATCCTTCTTCTGTGTAATATCTATATATATATATGTGTGTGTGTGTGTGTGTCAGTGTGTGTGTCAGTGTGTGTGTGTCTGCATATATACACTGTACATATAAAATAATACATAAAACTCAGAGCTCACTGCTTCCACAGTAACTAACGAGGGTTTAAGTGCCGGTCGGTGACTAGGTGTCCCAGGGATCCGTACTCCGCTCCTGGTTTTGCACTGCCCCCTGGGGGACGGGGGAGGGGGGAGGGAAGGGGGGGGCCTCCGTTGGATGGAGGAAGTGCTTTTGGTTTGCTTGGCGCTGGGTCAGCCCGGCTGGTCTGGACGCTGCCCAACATTCAGGGAGTCAAAGTTTGCCTCTCGTGTTGCTTGTGCAAACACACGGGGCTTGGTGCTCGAAACGCCATCCCCCCCCGCCCCCCCTCTCGCAGAGAGAGAGCGGGGGGCGCTCTCTCTCTCCTCTCTCTCTCTCTCTCTCTCTCTCTCTCTCTCTCTCTCTCTCTCTCTCCCTAGCTCTCTCTCCCCCTCTCTCTCCCCTCTCTCCCTCTCTCTCTCTCCTTCTCTCTCCCTCTCTCTCCTGCTCCCTCACCTCTCTCTCCCTATCCCTCTCTTTCCCCCTCTATCCCTCTCTTTCTCTCCCCCTCTATCCCTCTCTTTCTCTCCCCCTCTCTCCCTCCCCCTCTACCCCCCTCTCTCCTTCTCTCTCTCCTTCTCTCTCCCTCTCTCTCTCCTTCTCTCTCCCTCTCTCTCCTGCTCCCTCACCTCTCTCTCCCTCTCCCTCCTCCTCTCACCCCCTCTCTCGCTCCCTCCCCCTCTCTCCTTCTCCCTATCCCTATCCCTTTCTTTCTCTCCACCTCTATCCCTCTCTTTCTCTCCCCCTCTATCCCTCTCTTTCTCTCCCTCTCCCTCCCCTTCATACCCCCTCTCCCTCCCTCTCTCCTTCTCTCTGCCCATCTCTCCCTTTCCCTCTCTCTCTCCCCCTCTCTCCCTCTCCCTCTTTCTCTCTCCCCCACTCTCCTTCTCTCTCCTCCTCTCTCCCTCTCCCTCCCTTCCCCTCTCTCTCTCTCCCTCTCCCTCTCTCTCCCGCTCCCTCCCCCTCTCTCTCCCTCTCTCTCTCCCTCTCACTCCCCCTCTATCCCTCTCTTTCTCTCCCCCTGTCTCCCTCCCCCTCTATCCCTCTCTTTCTCTCCCCCTCTATCACTCTCTTTCTCTCCCCCTGTCTGTCCCCCCTCTACCCCCCTCTCTCCCTCTCCCTCCTCTCACCCCTCTCGCTCCCTCCCCCTCTCTCTCCCCCTCTATCCCTCTCTTTCTCTCCCCCTCTATCCCTCTCTTTCTCTCCCCCTCTATCCCTCTCTTTCTCTCCCCCTGTCTGTCTCCCCCTCTACTCCCCTCTCTCCCTCTCCCTCCTCCTCTCTCCCTCTCCCTCCTCCTCTCTCCCTCTCCCTCCTCCTCTCTCCCTCTCTCTCCTCCTCTCTCCCTCTCCCTCCTCCTCTCTCCCTCTCCCTCCTCCTCTCTCCCCCTCTCTCCCTCTTCCTCCCCCTGGCTGACTGCCGCACAGGGGGGGGGGGGGGGGGGAGGGGGGGGGGGGGGAGCTGAGTCTGGCATGGCGGTAGCACCAGTGTTAGTTTCTGTTGCGGTCGGAGGGCGACTGCGCTGGAGGTTAGAGTCCGCTTGGTGGAGGAAGGCGCCGGGCGTATAGCGGGGCTGGGATGTTTGAGAGGGTTGCGGCGGCGGCAGCGGCGGAGGAATCGTCGCGAGTGTCCAAAGACAATGATGACGACAAACTCTGACGTTGATCTCTCTCTCTCTGTCTTTCTTTCTTTCTTTTCTTTCTTTCTTTATTTTTTCCCCCTTATTTTCTGTGTTTCTTAGACACATTTCAAGCTTCCATTTCTCTCTCCCCCCCCCCCCCCCCCCCTTTCTTTCTTCATTCGTTTTTT
>CM051005.1:18304276-18306776 GCA_027704905.1 Muraenolepis orangiensis | reverse complement strand
CATTTGTTTGACTGTTAAACAATTGGCAAAGTTCTTGCTCGGAAAACAGGATGTGGAGGATGGTACAGGCATTTCAAACTAATATGGAGTCTCCCTTTGTTGTTTGCAGTGTCAACAGTGACTGATAGTCCCGGGGCTTACTGACCGTCCTGGGGGTGACTGATCGACCCGGGGGGGACTGATCCCATCCCAGGGGTGACTGATCGACCCGGGGGGACTGATCCCATCCCAGGGGTGACTGATCCCATCCCAGGGGTGACTGACCGTCCTGGGGGTGACTGATCGACCCGGGGGTTACTGACTGTCCCGGGGGGGGGACTGATCGACCCGGGGGTGACTGACCGTCCTGGGGGTGACTGGTAGTCCAGGGGGTGACTGACCGTCCCGGGGGCTGACTGATCCCATCTCAGTGTCGCCGAGGTTGAGCTGGCACGCGGCATGCTAATTTCTGGCACGATATTTGAACTTTTGACTGTTTGTCAAAGTTTGCCATCGGAGCTTCAGCGTTTCTCTTGATCTGGCCGCCTTGTGCTTCCTTGTGGTTTTTACCGAAAGTCCAGGTCCGACCGGTTCTACAGGACCGGTAGAACACACACACACACACACACACACACACACTCACACACTTATTACACACCGGACTTCACCGATGTGTGGGTGTGTCATCCGTTTATTTGCCTCGAGGCGTCTTACTGCTACCGGTAAATGAGCTTAACAGAGAAGCGGAGTGAAAAATTATTGCGAAGCGGGAGGAGGAGTCAACACAGGAAGTGGGCGGCGACTTGAGGAGGGGTCTTTCAAATGGGGGTGGAGCCTGCTTTGTCTGACGATACACCAGTCAGTCAAACTTTGCTTTATCACCATGTGTTTCCTGTCTCTTGCCACAAGCTCAGAGACTGCAGTCTGACAAACACACACTCGCTCACACGCAGAGAGAGAGAGAGAGCGCGAGATAGAGAGAGAGAGAGAGAGAGAGAGGGAGCCAGCAAGCGAGAGAGAGAAAGAGAGCGAGAGAGAGAGAGAGAGACATACAGCCAAGCTTTCTTTACTGGAGTGTTACCAAAGTTGGGTTTTGCCTCCAGTGACAATGGGACTATGTTGCTCTGAAAAGAATGAGAAGAGTGTGCTTCCCAGTTGGCAACAGGTGAGATGGACATTTGAATACTTTTTTGAAGTTTGAAGTTGCTTGTTTGAAACTAGTAGAAGTCTTAATTGTCTTAAGTCTTAAATGGATTTTTGTATTTTGAGTTGTGTTGCAGCTCTGTGTGACTAAAATATTTACATTTTTTTTTTCTTTTAAGTTTCAGTAAGCATTCCCCCTGTATCAAAGTTCACTTTGTGCAATTTAGTAAAACACTTTAAAAGTGGAAAAGTGAAAGATCTTCAGCCCTGGATATTTCACATTTACGTGTTCCTCTTATCCTTTTCTGAGAAAAACCCACAAGCCTACTGCTCAATGTGCAACTTCTGGTTGCTTGCTGTGCGTGTGTGTGTGTGTGTGTGCGTGTGTGTGTGTGTGTGTGTGTGCATGTGTGTGCCTGGGTGTGTGCATGTGTGTAAGCCTGTATGTGCACTCTGAGTTGACACAACAGGATGTATGGCTTGACGTATTGCATATTGAGTCATGGACCACTCACCGTCATTGTGTCTGAACTTGGGGGGGAGATCGAGAACTCTTCTGAGCCTGGCTGCTCAAAGTCTTCCCCCTCCCTCCTCCGTATACGGCCCTTGACTTCAAAAGAATGAGTAACAACCCCCTCTCCTTTGAACGGAGCAACGCACCCGTTTTTATCCCCCCCCCCCCCCCTCCCCCCCCCCCCTGTTTTTTTCATATTCCAAAAGTAATTTTTTTTTACAGCCATAAGTCTACGTTACGACTCTCTTTGATTTTCTTTTATGGACGCTCCCTGGCGGTCGGCCCCTTGTCTCTTCATGTGAAGCCAAGCCTTTGTGGAGACGGAGACCGGGACCGCTGCCGTCTCCTCTGCACTTATTAGGCAGCTGCCAGGGGTCGATGGGGGGGGGGGGGGTCGACGGGGTTGGATTTTCGCTGCTTTGAGAGCAGACAAAAGACCCTACTGTCAGGGGCCGTGAAAAAAAAAGAAAAAGAAATACATATGGGAAAAAAACGACGTCTCCCCCGAACACTCAGTCATGTCGAAAGAATCTGTTACAACGTCTCGAAATGGGTGTTAGTTTTTTCCCCTTGTTCTTTACTGCAGTTGGATATGTGGCAACATCCTCGTTGGGAAAGAAGGGGAACGCTGACATTTCTTTAAAGAGTTCCCCTTTAAGAGATTGTTAGAAGCCCTGTGAGGAACAGACGAGGGCCAGGGAGTTTTTGAAGCACGCGGTGGCGTGTGAGCCGAGCAGCTTCGAGGAATCGAGGAGACATTTCATCACCGCTCACGAACGCTGCTCAGCGTTTAGCTTGAACAATACCTTCTGTGTGTGTATGTGTCTGTATGTGTGTGTGTGACTTTGTGTGTGTGACTTTGTG
>CM051005.1:18286776-18299276 GCA_027704905.1 Muraenolepis orangiensis | reverse complement strand
AAAACTTGGTGGTAAGATAACATATGGGCCCAGGAACAGTAGTAGGAACATTCGATTTTGACTTTTTGGTGTGGCGGAGGCCCTCTCGCTGTTGTCTCTTGTTTTCTCACCAACGCCCCCCCCCCCCCCCCCCTCCCCCTGCTCTTCTCTTACACAGGACCTGGAGGACATCAACAAGTGGGGGCTCAACATCTTCAGTGTGGCGCTGCACTCCCACAACCGGCCCCTCACCTGCACCATGTACACCATCTTCCAGGTTAGCACCCGCATCGAGGCCTCGTCCTCCGCCCGCCTCCTCCTCCTCCACTGTGTATTCCCTCATTGACTCTACTTGTTGTTATACCGTTCCTAGATGATGATCACTCTCTCCAAACCCATGTGGTCTAACGTCTTGTTTCTCCCTCTCTCTCTCTCTCTCTCTCTCTCCCTCCCTCCCTTCACACCTCTCTCTTTCTCTCTAGGAGCGAGACCTGATGCGTACGTTCAAGATCCCGGCCAACACCCTGGTGACCTTCCTGCTGACCCTGGAGGACCACTACCACAGTGACGTGGCGTACCACAACAGCCTACACGCCGCCGACGTGGCCCAGTCCACACACATCCTGCTGTCCACGCCCGCCCTCCACGTGAGTCTGACCTCTGCCGTGACCTACCGCTCATTGCGCCTCAACGAAAACAGCTTTGTTTCAGTTGGTGGCAATCAACTAAAATTAAATCTAATTTTATAGATATTTTTTAAAAGCCCCCCGGTGGTTTTGTTTATTTGATCTTTTCTCAATTCCTTTTTTTCTTTGTTGCTCCCTGACTACAGGCGGTCTTCACAGACCTGGAGATCCTGGCCGCCATCTTCGCCGCTGCTATCCACGACGTGGACCACCCGGGGGTGTCCAACCAGTTCCTCATTAACACCAGTAAGTCCTCCTCACTGACCACCACAAGCAGGAGCTTTGAGATCATGTGGTTTACCTCCACCACCAGCGATGTCGGGAGGAGGTTTTGTTTTGTCTGTTAAGCAAGATAAATCTAAAAGTTGTGTCGGACAAACCCTTAGATTTTGGTGCAGATCCGGGATATAAACGTAGTCTTAAAAAAGCGAAGTACTTCAAGTTGAATTGGCTGTGGCTGGTTGTACTACTTTTTGGTGTGACAGGGGAATGTGCACTGCCCTGTAGTTTATTAATGTGGTAGAACTATCAGATCTGGACATTCCTGACCCTTCTTCCCCTCCCTCCCTCCCCCCCCCCCCAGACTCTGAACTGGCGCTCATGTACAACGACGAGTCGGTGCTGGAGAACCACCACCTGGCTGTGGGCTTCAAGCTGCTGCAGGTGGACAACTGTGACATCTTCCAGAACCTCAGCAAGAAGCAGAAGCAGACCCTGCGGCGGATGGTCATCGACATGGTGAGGGGACACACTCGCTGCTAGGAGGGGGGGGGGGGGGGGGGCACATAACAGCACCACATAACAGCAGTCTTGTCTCTGACAGTGACGGGTCGATTTTCCCAGACTCACAAGCCGCGCTCTCCCTCTCTTGTCTTCCCGTCAGGTGCTGGCGACGGACATGTCCAAACACATGAGCCTACTGGCTAACCTGAAGACCATGGTGGAGACCAAGAAGGTCACCAGCTCTGGGGTGCTGCTGCTGGATAACTACACAGACCGCATGCAGGTACAAGCGCGCGTACACACAATTCACACTACCAAAAAAAAACACATTGCAACATACATACTGTACATCCATACAAACACACACACACACACACACACACACACACACACACACACATACAGGCCCCAAGGAAGATGCCTAACCTCTGCTCCACCCCCACCCCTCCCCCTGCAGGTTCTTCGTAATATGGTGCACTGTGCCGACCTCAGCAACCCCACCAAGTCCCTGGACCTGTACCAGCAGTGGACCAACCGCATCATGGAGGAGTTCTTCCACCAGGGCGACCGGGAGAGGGACCGGGGCATGGAGATCAGCCCCATGTGCGACAAGCACACGGCCTCCGTGGAGAGGACACAGGTACGCACGTCCTCATTCTCTTATACTTACACATATAGGGTTTATACGGCCCTCATGAGGTTTGAACTGTCCCCATGAAGTGATACTGTCCTGTTAAGGTTTATATTGTCCTGGTAGAGCTTCTGATGTCCTGATAAGTCTCCATGACTACAATACATTGTTTGAGTGTGTTTCAATATATAAATATATAACTATATATATATATATATATATAGAGATATTTTGATTTATATCTTCTAACCAAACCACCATCTTTGTCGCCTGCAGGTGGGCTTCATCGACTACATCGTCCACCCGCTGTGGGAGACGTGGGCGGACCTGGTACACCCCGACGCCCAGGACATCCTGGACACGCTGGAGGACAACCGCAACTGGTACCAGAGTATGATCCCCGAGAGCCCCTCCCCGCCCTTCGACACCAGCGACGGGGAGGAGGGCCGGCCCAGCCACGAGGACGACGAAGAGGAGGAGGAGGAGGAGGAAGAGGTGAAGCAGCAGCGAAAGAGGAGGGGACCGCCGGGAACCAAGTTTCAGTTCGAGGTCACCCCGGACGGCGGCAGCGCCAGGCCGGAAGGGGACGAGGGCGAGGCCCAGGAGGCCCATCAGGACGCTGTGACGGACGGGGAAGGGGTGGAGGGGGAGGCCTCCCTGTCGGAGACATAGCACGGCCGCGCTCCTCCGTCTCCTTCTGTGACGCGTTGCTGCTTCTGCTAGAAATGTTTTATTTACAATCGCAGTGGAGAAAATCCTGCGAAATCCTCAGCCCGATTGACTAGAGGGCCGACCGCCGGGGGGGCCGGAGGGTTCTGGAAAACCCCCCCCCCAACCCCTCACCGCTGGTATGAAGGAAGGAGTGTGTTGCCGTGACAACCTGGAGATACACTATAGACCTACAGAGGGGGTCCTCGAGTGCTGTCTCTCCCTCTGGCCTCCGTGGAATTGAAGGGGAAATAATGGACCCGCCGTTCACACAGTGACCGTCGACCTGCTCCGTCCGGGACATACGTCGAAAAAAACTGAAAAACTAAAATTCCCGGAGCTCACACTCTTGAGAGAAATATTTATGTTGAGTTTCGGGACTCTTTGTATCGACGCCAGGTTCCCGTCTTCACTCGAAACGACTGGCCTTTGTGGATGTGTTTTTTTTACCTGTATTTTGGGTTACACTCGACTATAGACATATTCGTGTGCCTTTGTTTTAATTTTTGTACAACCCTGTCTTTTTTATATAATTTATTGAACACAAATGTTAGTGCATAACAATTTCTGGGTTTTTCTTTCTTTTTTTTAAAGGATGGATATCGTTGGTGTCTCACTCAGTCTTCCTGATTGTAGTACCGGGGCAATAGTAGTGTGTCAGCTTTCTTAAAACAACCAACCTTTGGACTTCCCAGCACAATTTGCACATTGTGACATTTAGGATCAAAGAGCGTACATCACACCACCGCTTTTCCTACCGACATAACAAGATTTGAGAAGCCAAATATTTAATATCATTTGTGGTTCGTATGGATACACATCTTGAGTTTTATTTATTTTTTACCACAGACGCAATCAGTCTTTTTTTTGTAGAAGAAGAGTGACCTTGCAATACCAATTGGGGACGACGACACTGAAAATACTGTAGAGAACTCCAAAGATTTTCGGCGTTAAAAAGCACTTTGACACACAAGTTCACTGCCAACTCGGGACGTTCGTCCCGCTTGTCATCTCCATCGGTTTACGCTAAACAATCTCCAGTTTTAACCATCCATGTAGTAATGCTGCCAGACTCTCTGTGGGAGGAGCCTCACCCCATTAGCATCGAGCTCAAGTCAAAAAGGTATAAAACAAACCAAGGACATCAGCGATGATATCGTGGGCGGGCTTTTTATTTTGTATTCTATTTTATTATCTATTTAGCACTTTGAATTAAGCAGGCGGGTCTGCAGCTGGTTGCAGGTCCGTCTACACTACCTTGAAGGTACGTCGTCAGAATGGCATCACGATACCGTGACACCTCTCGTATGCCAATGTGTGTGTGTGTGTGTGTGTGTGTGTGTGTGTGTGTGTGTGTGTGTGTGTGTGTGTGTGTGTGTGTGTGTGTGTGTGTGTGTGTGTGTGTGTGTGTGTGTGTGCATCTCACACAATGATCCTCTTGCACCCAGCCTCGTGGTGGCTGACCTTCAGCTGTTTGTAACAGCATATTTATTCCCTTTTTTTCTTGAAAAGGATACAATATTATCGCTATTGATCGATGTATATTTGCTAGTATTTATATGACCCACCAACCGACGAAGCACCTCTGGTGGCGCCCATGTCTCAATTCCTTTTATCCGTCTGTGTCCCGAAATGATTACGGTTATGCATTTTTGGATTTATTTCTTTTCAAACTTATAATTTTGAGTTTTCTGAACTTTTCCACAAACATCCCCCCTGAAGAGAGTTTGTACACCCGAGGGGGTGTGGGTTCAGACCCCCCACCAACATCACAGGTCTTTTTTGCTACGTTTCCTACGTGTCACCGCAGCCCGAGGGTGTGTTAATGATATCATATTCTATAATATTACAGAACGGCGGTATGTGGCGTACGGTGACGGGTCACCGTACCGTACGGCTGTCTGCTGAAATACAAAAACGATTACAAAAAATGATTCTTTTACCCTCACACGATGTCTCGTAACATACCGTTCTCAGCTGGTTTTCTATAATATATTAAAATGGGCATGAAATATTCAACTCTTGTGTCTCCAGAGTCTTCTTGAGTTGGCAATACTAACAAAATATCCTACTAACGCAAAACCACCAATTATACATACGCTTACTACCACTTGCCATGGTGCCATTGGAACTATTGGGATTCTAAAAATGTTAAGCCTAAATACTTCAGATCCATTTCATAGTTATAAACAAACATATTTCAAATTGAATCATGTGCATATCACTTATATACTTTGTAACCTTATATATATTATAAACATATATAACAGTAACAAGACATAGTCCTATGACTATGAACAGTAAGAAGACATAATTATATGACTATAAACTGTAACAAGACATATAGTCCTATGACTATGAACTGTAACAAGATTAACAGTAATTAGACAGTCCTATGACTATGAACTGTAACAAGATGAACAGTAATAAGACAGTCCTATGACTATGAACTGTAACAAGATGAACAGTAATAAGACAGTCCTATGACTATGAACTGTAACAAGATGAACAGTAATAAGACATTCCTATGACTATGAACTGTAACAAGATGAACAGTAATAAGACAGTCCTATGAACTGTAACAAGGTAAACAGTAACAAAATGTCTATGAACAGTAAAAAGATAGGCATAGTCCTAATAAACCTGGGCATTTAAAATGACCAGAACTTTTCTAGAACTTTTCAACCAAAATACTAAAGACCTGTTTCATAGTAGTATACAGAAACACATTTAAATTTGAACTTATATACTTTTAAACAGTCATTTTATTGTAATTACATTTTGACTCAACTTGACAGCATTAATACTTATACTCAAGTAATTTATCCTAAAAGCTTTCAGAATAGATGAACAGTAACAACAGCAACAAGACATAGTCCTATGACCATGAACAGTAACCAGATGCATAGTAACACGACATCAACCTATGACTATGAACAGTAACAAGATGAACAGAAACAAGACAGTCCTATGACTATGAACTGTAACAAGACATAGTCCTATGACTATGAACAGTAACAAGATGAACAGTAACAAGACATAGTCCTATGACTATGAACTGTAACAAGATGAACAGTAACAAGACATAGTCCTATGACAGAACATTAACAGGATATAGTCCTATGACTATTCACAGTAACAAGATGAACAGTAGCAACTGTAACAAGACATAGTCCTATGACTATAAACAGTAAAAATATGTGGCATAGTCCTAATAAACCCAGACATTTAAAATGACCAGTCTAAGGCTGACTTTCATAAAGTGCTTCAACTTTCAAATAATGAACGTATTGCTCCATATTCAAATCTTTGGCAGAAAGCTATTAACAAATCATAACAGAAGTTATCATAACAGCATTAGCTCATCATAGTAATTAAGCCCATGCCTGTTTTTGATTGATGTATTCCTTGCTCTTTAGATGGAAACATTCTTTAGTTTTGTCCATATATTAAATATAATTATATTCCGGGTGCTTTGTAATCAGATTTAGCTTTAGCTTTAGCTTGGCTGGCTTCATGGCTTTGTTCGCACCTTCGGTGTCGTGTTGCTGTTATAAAAAAAACCAAACTCAACATAATTCTCGTTGAATTTTCTCAATTTAGCTTGTTTGGGCTTAGCGTGACTTGACGATGTGGACTGCATGGACAAACTGAAATATATTGATCTGTATTTAGCTCTCAAGCTAGTGGGATGGCTAATAAGTAAAGAGGCTTGATTGACGTGATGTCACAATCACATCAGAGATTCTATTGGCCCAAAGCTAACATGGGTGGGAGTAATGAACACAATATGCTTGTTTGATTGGCGCAAATGGTCCCCGTCTGTAGATATGCATTTTGTAACGCAATTTTCTAATAAAGAGGATTCAATCCTTCAGATTTAGATTTAGACATTTAGATGTTTTTAACCAACACAACTATTTTAATCCTTTATAAATATAAATCTCCATTCATAAGTTGATATTAGTTCTAAATCCGTCCTTTTGTAAAGTGTGTGTGTAGTTGGTGGCTGGTTTAAGCAGCCTCACCTTGCAGCCCCAGACTCTAATAAGTGGGGCTAATCTGAGGCAGCTTTAAACCAGCCACCAACCACACACACACACACACACACAGGACACACTCCACACACGTTGTTTCCCATTGTTGACGTGACACTGACCAGGTTTTCATGTAATCCCACAGTGCTTATCGGTTACATAGAAAACAGCAGCAGCAATCTGCTATCATATCTCACTTCAATCTTCTCACTCTATTTAAATCATCCGGGCCCAATATAAATACTACCACCTTCCACTGATCCTGTGATCTGCAGGGACATCGGTCGTCATTCTGGTTCCCCCCGAGCGCGAAAAATAAAAGAGCTGGAGCGGGGGGTGTTAAGGTGTGTTACTGACGTAGGGCAGCATCGCAGCTGTGATCTGTGATCCTCTTCACCTGTGTGTTTTGATGCTAGCGACGCATTCTTGCTAGAGGAAAGGGGACGAACAATAGATTGTGTTTTTCGCTTCGCCGGGCCGCGCATGCTTGTCTCTCTCCCATGACGATGTGCCGTCCGGTCATTTCACACAATGATCCTCTTGCACCCAGCCTCGTGGTGGCTGACCTTCAGCTGTTTGTAACAGCATATTTCTTGAAAAGGATCCAATATTATCGCTATTGATCGATATCGCTATTGATCGATGTACATTTGCTAGCATTTATATGACCCACCAACCGACAAAGCACCTCTGGTGGCGCCCATGTGCCCATGCGCCCATTCCTTTTATCCGTGTGTGTCCCGAAATGATTACGGTTATGCATTTTGGATTTATTTATTTTCAAACTTAGACTTTTTTGTTTTCTGAACATTTCACAAACATCCCCCCTGAAGAGAGAGTTGATACACCCCAGGGGGTGTGGGGTCAGACCCCCCACCCAACATCACAGGTGTTTTTTGCTACATTTCCTACATGTCACTTCAGCACAAGGGCGTATTTATAATATAATTTTCTATAATATTATAGAACAGCTGGTAAGCCCAAATGTGTATTGCGGGTGAACTGGGAACGTCTGGTGAATGCCCCTGTCCGGGAGACCTTCAACTTCCACCTCCGGCGGAATTTTTCAGGCATCTCTGTGGAGGCTTGAACCAGAGTTGTTGTCATTGTTCAAAGCTTCTATTGCTGAAGCTGCGGTTGAGAGCTGTGGCCTCAAGGTCATTGGTGCCTCAAGGGGCGGCAACCCTCGGACTTTGTGGTGGACACAGGTGGTCAGGGAAGCCGTCTGACTGAAGAAGGAAGCCTTCCGGGCTATGTTAGCCTGTGAGACTCTGGACTCAGTTGCGAGGTATCGACAGGCCAAGAGGACGGCAGCCTCAGCCGTAGCAGAGGCAAAGCAGCGGGTGTGGGAGGAAGCCATGGAGAAGGACTTTCAGTCGGCACCAAAGCGTTTCTGGCAAACAATCCGGCGCCTCAGGAGGGGGAAGCGTGGATCCATCCAAGCTGTGTACAGTAAGGGTGGGACATTGCTGACCTCAACTGAGGAGGTGATCGGGCGGTGGAAAGAGCACTTTGAGGAACTTCTTAATCCAACAGTAGAGACAGAGCTGGAGGATGAAGGACGGCAAACATCAATCTCCCTGGAGGAAGTCACTGCGGTAGTCAAACATCTCCACAGTGGCAAAGCCCCAGGGGTTGATGAGATCCGTCCAGAAATGCTGAAGGCTCTGGGTGTTGAGGGGCTGTCATGGATGACATGTCTTTTCAACATTGCGTGGAAGTCTGGGACAGTGCCTGAAGAGTGGCAAACAAGGGTGGTGGTACTCCTGTTCAAAAAGGGGGACCAGAGGGTGTGTACCAATTACAGGGGTATCACATTACTCAGCCTCCCTGGAAAAGTCTACTCCAAGGTGCTGGAAAGGAGGGTTTGGCCGATAGTCAAACCTCAGATTGAAGAGGAACAATGCGGATTCCGTCCTGGTCGTGGAACAACGGACCAGCTTTTCACTCTTACAAAGATCCTGGAGGGGGCTTGGGAGTATGCCCACTCGGTCTACATATGTTTTGTGGATTTGGAGAAGGCATATGATCGGGTCCCTCGGAAAATACTGTGGGGGGTGCTGCGGGAGTATGGGGTGCGGGGGTCACTACTGAGGGCCATCCAATCTCTGTACTCCCAAAGCAAGAGCGGTGTCCGGATTCTCGGTAGTAAGTCGTGCCTGTTCTCAGTGGGTGTTGGCCTCCGTCAGGGCTGCGCTTTGTCACCCATCCTGTTTGGGATTTTCATGGACAGGATTTCAAGGTGTAGTCATGGAGGGGAGGGGTTTTGGTATGGTGGTCTCAGGATTGAATAGCTGCTGTTTGCAGATGATGTGGTCCTGTTAGTGTCATCAGTATGTGACCTTCAGCACTCACTGGATCAGTTTGCGGCTGGGATCAGCACCTCCACATTTGAGGCCATGGTTCTCAGCAGGAAACTGGTGGATTGTCGGGAGGGCAAGGTGCCCTTGAGCAAGGCACCAGACCCCTTCACCAGGGGTTCTCAAACGTTTTGGGGCCAGGGACCCCTTACAGGGAAAAAACAATTCCAAGCACCCCCTCAAAACCGTAACACCAATTAAACATACGCTTACTACCATTTGTACTCTTAGATGCCATTGGAACTATTTGTATTCTAAAAATGTAAAACCAAAATGCTTCAGACCCATTTCATAGTTCTAAACAGAAACACATTTCAATTTGAATCATGTTAATACCACTTATATACTTTGTATACTTATATATATATAAGTATATATAGTATATACTTATAACAGTAACAAGACATAGTCCTATGACTATGAACAGTAACAAAATGAACAGTAACAAGACATAATCCTATCACTATGAACAGTAACAACACATAGTCCTATGACTATGATCTGTAACAAGATGAACAGTAAAAAGACAGTCCTATGACTATGAACTTTAACACGATGAACAGTAACAAAACATTGTCCTTTGACTATGATCTGTAACAAGACGAACAGTAACAAGACATAGTCCTATGACTATGAACATTAAAAAGATGTGGCATAGTCCTAATAAACCTGGACATTTAAAATGGCTGACTTTCATTGGAACTATTTGTATTCTGAAACTTTTCAACCTAAATACTAAAAATAATAATAAGACCTGTTTCATAGTAATAAACAGAAACACATTAAAATGGGAATCATGTTAATACCACTTATATACTTATATTTCTCAAGTAATTGATCCTAAAAGCTTTCAGAACAGTTAACGATGAACGATTAAAGATGAACAGTAACAACAGCAACAAGACATTGTCCTATGACCATGAACAGTAACACGATTAATAGTAACAAAAGAAACAAGACATTGACCTATGACTATGAACAGTAACGAGATGAACAGTAACAACAATAACAAGACATAGTCCTATGACTATGAACAGTAACAATACACAGTCATATGACTATGAACTGTAACAAGACATAGTCCTATGACAGAATATTAACAAGACATAGTCCTATGACTATGAACAGTAAAAAAGATGTGGCATAATCCTAATAAACTGACATTAAAAATGACTAAGGCTGACTTTCATTAAGTGCTTCAACTTTCAAATAATGAACGTATTGCTCCATATTCAAATCTTTGGCAGAAAGCTATTAACAAATCATAACAGAAGTTATCATAACAGCATTACAGAACAAATCACAGAAATTAAGCCCATGCCTGTGTTTTTTGGTGGATGTATTCCTCGCTCTTTAGATTTGTTTTAAAGATTGTTTTAAATCGAATTATATTCTGGGTGCTTTGTAATCATATTTAGCTTTAGCTTTAGCTTGGCTGGCTTCACGGCTTCCTTCGCACCTGAAGACACTACGCATCACTGTTATAAAACAAACAAAAAACTCAACATAATTGTCATTGGATTTTCTCAAGTTTGGGCTTAGCGTGACTTGACGATGTGGACTGACTGAAATGTAGAGCCGTATGTACCTCTCAACCTAGCGGGATGGCTAATATGCAATGAGTCTTGATTGACGTGATTGGCCCAAAGCTAACATGGGTGGGAGTAATGAACACAATATGCTGGTTTGATTGGCGCAAATGGTCCCCGTCTGTAGATATGCATTTTTTAACGCAATTTTATAAAAAAAAAAAAAAATACTATATATACATTTTTTATTTATTTACTTGGACTAATTAATTTGCGGACCCCAGTTTGAGAACCCCTGCCTTACACTACACTGCTCCCCGGGGCTGTATGTACTGTAGCTGCCCACTGCTCCTAATACTAGGATGGGTTAAATGCAGAGAAACACATTTCACTGTGTGTGTACATATATGGGACCAATAAAGAGGATTCAATCCTTCAGATTTAGACATTTAGATGTTTTTAACCAACACAACTATTTGAATCCTTTATAAATATAAATCTCCATTCATAAGTTGATATTAGTTCTAAATACGTCCTTTTGTGAAGTGTGTGTGTGTGTGTGTGTGTGTGTGTGTGTGTGTGTGTGTGGTTGGTGGCTGGTTTAAGCAGCCTCACCTTGCAGCCCCAGACTCTAATCAGTGGGGCTAATCTGAGGCAACTTTAAACCAGCCACCAACCACAAACACACACACACACACACACACACACACACACACACACACACACACACACACACACACACACACACACACACAGTTGTTTCCCATTGTTGATTTGACACTGACCAGGTTGTCATGTTGTCCCACAGTGCTTGTCGGTTACATTCAAAACAGCAGCAGCAATCTGCTATCGTATCTCACATGTTCTCACTCTATTTCAATCATCCGTGCCCAATATAAATCCTAGATTAGATTAAAATGTATTGTCATTGTGCAGCACATGCATACAGCACATTGTTCAGCACAAGTACACTACAGCGAAACTGTGCGGGGGCGTCGGTCGTCATTGTGGTTTCGCGAAAAATAAAAGAACCGGAGCGGGGGGCGTTAAGGTGTCACTGTGGCTGACGTAGGGCAGCTGTGATCTGTGATCCTCTTCACCTGTGTGTTTTGATGCTAGCGACGCATGCTCGCTAGAGGAAAAGGGGAGGAACAATAGAGTGTGTTTTTCGCTTCGCCTCTCTCCCATGACGATGAGCCGTCTGGTCTCAGATCGACGAGACAAGGCTCTGACGCATGCCAGCAGCAGGCCTGCTTATCGACATGAGGGTGCCGGGGGGACCGGTAGAACACCACTAGAATGTTAATAACTCTTTGGTTTGTTGTGCACGGCGATCGGATCAAGGTGTCCAAAAAGAAGATGATGTTGGCTTAAACTTTTTTTGCAATTGCTGCATCATATTTGCAGTAATAAAGTTTGAAGTTAAACTGTAAGTTCCCATGTGTGTTCTTTCTCTATTACGCTGTCCCTGTGGTTTGACTATTATATATATTATGTTATATAAATATCTTAACATAGAAACTCAAAACACCGTCCTCTTTCGAATAGGGTTCTTACATTCCGTGTCGTTTACATTTCTATACAGCCCGACCGTTTTGAATGCAACGTCTGTGTGACTGCATGCGTGTGCGCAGACGTTCCGTTTATGCAGGAGGTCACCAACAATTACCATTGATGGATGAAAGGGAAACCTGAGGCGTTTTCTCTTCCTCTTGGCTCAGTGAAATCCAAGGCCCCTGTTTATTGTAAACACACACACACACACACACACACACACACACACACACACACACACACACACACACACACACACACACACACACACGCGCACACACGCACAGGCTTAG
>CM051005.1:18266776-18281776 GCA_027704905.1 Muraenolepis orangiensis | reverse complement strand
TTTAACTTTACACCCCCCCCCCCCCCCCCCCCGTCCATTTTTAACCACATAATGTATGTCAATGCAGTTTACGCAGGCCTTAGTCTTTCATTATATATTTTTTTCGCCTGTCATTTGGGCGGCTAGATGAGATAACCTAGTCACCCTATTGTTTGTTTGGCGGTGAATTCCCGTAAAGTTAAGTGGAGGGCGACCCACGGGTCTCCTCTTCCTGTGTGCCCTCTGAGCTGCGCTACTGTCCACCGGCAGTCGGTCCGCGATAAGGACTGAAGGGGGGACGGGTGGGAGAGAGAGAGAGAGAGAGAGAGAGAGAGAGAGAGAGAGAGAGAGAGAGAGAGAGAGAGAGAGAGAGAGAGAGACGCGGGTGGGTTGGTGGCAAACAGTCGCTGACCCCCCCCCCAGGGAGGCCAACTAAACGTGTGGCACGTCGGCCCGCGGAAGAGCTGATGAAAGATGCAGATAACGTCGCTCTTGTTGTGACTATAGGCTCGCTGAGGACAACGTGTGATGACAGCCAGATAACCGCGTGCGTGTGTGTGTGTGTGCGCGCGTGCGTGTGTGTGTTCGTGCTCGTGTGTGTGTGCGTGCTCGTGTGTGTGTGTGTGTGTGTGTGTGTGTGTGTGGGTGTGTTTGTAGGTGTGGGTGTGGGTGTGGGTGTGGGTGTGTGTGTGTGTGTGTGTGTTGGTGGGTGTGGGTGTGGGTGTTTTTATGTGCCTAAGTGGGTCTGTGTGTTTATGTCATGGAGCTACGTGCTCATCAGAGAGAGCACCATGGTGCCCAGCCCAGACTGCCCCATTGGAACCCTTAAGACGCTCTCTCGCTCTCTCTCTCTCTCTCTCTCTCTCTCTCTCTCTCTCTCTCTCTCTCTCTCTCTCTCTCTCTCTCTCTCTCTCTCTCTCTCTCTCTCTCTTCCTCTCTAATACATTACATTACATTATAGTCATTTAGCAGACGCCTTTATCCAAAGCGACTTACAACTTTGTGTTTAACAAAGGAAGAAAACAAAGTCTGTCTCCAATAAGTCTCCAAGAAGTGAGCCAGTGCTCAGGTAGAAGTACAATAGTTCAGGTAAAAGTACAATAAGGTAAAAGTACAATAGTCTCTCTCTATTATCTCTATCTCTATCATTCCGGAACATAGCATTATAAATGTTGAGCTATGTCAATACTAGTGTTCTTACAGGGTGTATAACCGGGAACTGCACCGCACTCGAGCGCAGAGCGCTTCAAAGGGTGGTGCGGACGGCCCAGTATATCGTTGGAGGTGAGCTCCCCTCCCTCCTGGATATATACAACCAGCGGTGCGTGGCCAAGGCCAAACGCATCATAAAAGACATTGCCCACCCCAGCCACGAACTGTACTCACTGTTACCGTCAGGCAGGCGATACCGCAGTATCAAGTGCCGTACAAATAGACTCAGAGACAGCTTCCACAGTCAGGCCATCAGGCTGCTGAACAAGGGTGTATAGTCCATGCACTACGCATTTGAGTGGTTTTGTGTAAGAAAAAAAAGCTCTCGGTCAGTCCGACGAGGGGGCCCCATGTCGGACTCGACTCAGACAAGTCCCGGTCCCTCTCTGGAGCCCTGGAAGTCCCGAGAATCGGCGGGTGCCAACGAGTCCGACGAGGGGTCCCCGTGTGTGTGTGTGTGTGTGTGTGTGTGTGTGTGTGTGTGTGTGTGTGTGTGTGTGTGTGTGTGTGTGTGTGTGTGTGTGTGTGTGTGTGTGTGTGTGTGTGTGTTGCCTGAGAGGTTAATAAATGCTGACTCTGGGGTCGAGCGGCGTACAGGACACAAAGCAGTTCTTCCTTCAAGCTCCTCCACGAGGTTTGCTGCAATATCTATCTTATTAAGGCTTACGTTTTCTTTGATATGCCTTTTTGCCAAACGTATTCCTCCCTATATGTGCATCCTATATGTTTTAGAATAATATTCATGTTAAATATGACGTCGTGGACAACACTCGAACGAGGTAAGGTAGCGACACCCGGCGGTCAAATCTGGAATAATAAAAAACATATACGGCCGCAGTACCGCAACCCTGCCACAGCGGTTCGCTGCTGCGCCGTGTCGTGGGTCGTCTCTGAACTCCCTCTGCTAGCAGAAGTCATCCAAAGAATTTCTTCAGCTACAGCTGATTCGGTCCGCCATCTTTGCCCCGACGTAAACAACGCAGATGAGTTGCGGCGGCGTCGCTCGCATGAAGTGAATTCAAGACGACTCGTTTTTCTGAACGGAACACGATCACAATTGAGCTGCTGGTTGACAGGTACGTGGTACGTGTTGTCGAGGGACGTCAGCTGACGTGACTGCTGCTGTTTGTTGTTTGGCCGTGTAATGGTGCCATGACAACGCCGACAACGTTGCTCCCCGCTGGGGCTTTAAACCACTGCGCGTGCGATGAACGGCGATCGCACATTGATTCTCGTTTTGATGGTTCGTTGGATGTTAAACAAATGGCTTTGTGTTCGTTTACCGGGAGCGACAACGCAGCAACGCATCATAGAGAGAGAGAGAGAGAGAGAGAGAGAGAGAGAGAGAGAGAGAGAGAGAGAGAGAGAGAGAGAGAGAGAGAGAGAGAGAGAGAGAGACTGCTTGCCACAGTCACACTGCCAGTGACGCCATGCCATTTACACCACAGCGGACAAATGATGACGTGTGTGCCTTCGATCTCTGCTAATGTCTTCCGAGTAAACTACGTTTACGTTTCCTTGCAGAGATGGGGGGTCCTACGCGGGTGTCTCGGTCGTAGGGAACGGAAGGTTTAAAGGGGGGCGGAGAGGAGGAGGAGGAGGAGGAGGGGGCATTGCTCTCTGACAGCAGCAGTGCCCCCCCCCCACACCCCCAGTGGAGAGATGGACCAGGAGTACGAGCGACGTCTGTTGAGGCAGATCAACCACCAGAACCTGCCACGGGACACGCACCCGGAGAAGGTGAGCCCACAGGATGGAGGGTGACAGCGAAAATAATAACCCATATTGATGCAGCTCGCCTCGTTCATGCATAATCAATAAGTTCACTTGAATGACACATGTCTAATGGTTGCAATAAAGCACGAGCGCACACACACACACACACACATATTTGATAAAGCTCCCGTCGTTCATTCAAAATCAATACATTCACTTGACTGACTGTTTGATGAATGCAATAAAACACACACACACACACACACACACACACACACACACACACACACACACACACACACACACACACACACACACACACACACACACACTCAAATACAACCACACCCTTGACTATTCTATACTAAGCTATAAATGTGTCAGTTGGAGTCTAAAGGTCGCTAAGCCTACATGTGCTGGCATGTCCATGATAGTATAGCAACTCTTTTTTGACAACTCTTCTGACAAGCTGATCTGTTGATTATTGATGTGTTGGTTGACCGCGTCAGTGTGGGGGCGGAGCCACCGCCGCCGCTCGCAGTCCCCTCACTGTCAAGTCCGGTGACCGCTTCATCCCCACCCGGGCTGGCAGCAACTGGAGCATCAACTTCCACTACGCCAATGTGAGCGCTCAGACACACATCTCATCTCCTCTCCTGATTCTAATTCTAATTATTATTATTATTTTTATTATTATTATTATTATAATAAGGTGATCTTGTTATGCTTCTCCTCAGGAAAACTCCCCCACTCAGAACCACAAGGCCAAGGATGCCAGCACAGAGTCAGGCAAAGGTCAGAGGTCACCGTTTTGGTTGCGTGTTTGTTTTGTAGTGTGTGTGTGTGAGTAAGTGTTTGTATAAGTGTCTGTTAAGATAAGCGTGTAACGTTGTGTTTTGTTTCATAGCATTTTGTTCCTTCTGTTAAGCAATTGTTTCTGTTTAACGGCAGTTTATGGCTGTTAGAACATTGATGGTGAATACAGTAAATGACTGAATGAATGTTTTGTCAAGCAGAAGACACGTGATGTTCAATGTACCGTTTTATCCCAGTATCGGCCCAAGGCAATATCCTACAGCGTAGCATGCTAAATCTGTTCATTAAAATCTGCCTCCTCATTGCTCTCTTCTTCTTCTTCTTCTTCTTCGGACCGAATTCTTCATCATCTTTTCTTCCTTCTCTTGTTCTTGTTCTTGTTCACCTCCTCCTCCTCCTCCTCCTCCTCCTCCTCCTTCTTCTTCATAATCATATCCTCCTCCTCCTTCTTCTTCATAATCATATCCTCCTCCTCCTCCTTCTTCTTCATAATCATATCTTCCTCCTCCTTCTTCTTCATAATCATATCTTCCTCTTCCTCCTTCTTCTTCTTCTTATTTGTCTTCATCATCATCTCTTCTTCTTCTTATTTGTCTTCATCACCATCTCCTCCTCCTCCTCCTCCAGACACGGTGGCCTACGCCGCCCTGCTGAGGAACGAGCTGCTGGGGGCGGGGATCGAGGCGGTGTCCGAGCCCCAGGTGGACGACCGGCGGCAGACCGTCATGTCCCAGAGCTCAAACAGCCTGTTCAGGGTACGAGAGCCAGAGAGCAAAGTCTTAAATAGTTTGAATTGGGGCTGTTGTTGTTGTTGTTGTTGTTGTTGCTGCTGCTGTTGTTGTGTTGTTTATTGTGTGTTGTTCATGTGTTGTTCCCTCCAGTACACAGTCCACACCAAGGGAGTGCCTTTCGACAGCGACAATGACGTGTCACCGTACTCCCTCTCTCCGCTCAGCAACAAGAGGTATCTCTCTCTCTCTCTCTCTCTCTCTCTCTCTCTCTCTCTCTCTCTCTCTCTCTCTCTCTCTCTCTCTCTCTCTCTCTCTCTCTCTCTCTCTCTCTCTCTCTCTCTCTCTCTCTCTCTCTCTCTCTCTCTCTCTCTCTCTCTCTCTCTCTCTCTCTCTCTCTCTCTCTCTCTCTCTCTCCACGGTCTACCCTTGAGCAAGAAGCGGTTAACCCCCTACCTGCTCCTTAATGACCTTACATCTTGAAAGTCGCTTTGGATGAAAAGCGCCTGCTAAATGAAATACATATTTTCCTAGCACATGTATTTTCATGTGCATTGCTGTGTTTCTGCATTTGTCTTCGTACTTCAATTTATTTGTTCTGTTCTATTTGTATCTGTGTTATCTGATCTGACTGGAGAAAATGCAACCAAAATAAAAATATTAAAATGATAATAATAATATACAAAGCAACTTATACACATTTTTAACCCCTTCCCCCCCCCCCCCCCCCCCCAACAGCCACAAGCTCCTGCGGTCGCCGCGTAAGCCGGCCCGAAAGATCTCCAAGATCCCCTTCAAGGTCCTGGACGCTCCCGAGCTGCAGGACGACTTCTACCTGAACCTGGTGGACTGGTCGGCCGGCAACCTGCTGAGCGTGGGCCTGGGGGCCTGTGTCTACCTCTGGAGCGCCTGCACCAGCCAGGTTAGAGCTGTCAGTCCATCCGTCAACTGCATGTCTCGCTTGCAGCGTAGCACCCCTGTTTGGTGTATTTTATTGTGTCAAATCTAGGGTAGTCAACAGTATTGTACTTTTTACCTGAGCACTGGTTCTGCTTTTGTGGAGGGCTTGTTGTATGGAAGGAAATGCACTTGTGACTTCTGGTGAACTGTATGTCACTGTATGTGACAAATAAAGAGGATTCAATCCTCCAGATTTAGATTTAGTGTGTTAGGCCACTCATTGTTTTTCGATAGGCCAGTGGTCCTTTTCCTTCCTATTCAATGCACATACCTTTACAACAATACACTACAAAAATATATTTTCGGGACCATCATATTCAGACTATCTTAATAAGACCATCTTTGAGTTCAACGTGTACCATGTTAAATGTTGTGAGTGTTAGTGTGGTTATATTCGATTGTGCTTAACGTTGTGAACGATATGTTACGCTTGATCAGGTGACAAGACTGTGTGACCTCTCAGTGGACGGGGACTCTGTGACGTCGGTCTGCTGGAACGAGAGGGTGAGGACACAGAGACCGCGAGAGAGAGAGAGAGACACAGAGAGAGAGAGAGAGAGAGAGGGAGTCACTGAGAGAGAGAGAGAGGGTATAAGAATGATAAGACATACATACAATCGCAAACTAACTCATTCAGAGTGCGACTGAGTAAGAGATGAGAGAGTGTGTAAGACAGTGAGTGACGTAAAGCCAAACTAAGCTGTTTGTTTTTCCGATCGCCTCAGCTGTTTTTAATGTGCGTGTGTGCGTGCGTGCGTGTGTTGTGTTGCTGCCAGGGGAGCCTGGTTGCCGTGGGAACCCACAAGGGCTACGTCCAGATCTGGGATGCTGCTGGCGGGAGGAAACTGTCCAGCCTGGAGGGTCACTCTGCCCGCGTAGGTCAGTAGCGGCTAGACCCGTAAATACTAGTTTGTACCAGCTGATACCAGTTGATACAAGGGGGAGACCGAGGGTCAAGCGGTTAAGGTTTACCATCTCATTAACCGACGGTTGTCTCAGACAATTCAGCTCTCATGTTGAAGAGAGCTGAATTTTTGGTACCAAAAAAGATGGTACAAAAAAGTACATTTTTACTGTACTGTACTTACCGTATATATATATATATATATATATTAATCTTCAACTGTTGACATAACTGCATACACCTGCTCACTACCTGTTCATACTTGTATACTTACCTGTGTGTATATGTGTGTGGTGTATATATATATATACCTATAATTCTGCACATATCTCATACCTACTCTTTAAGTTATTTTATACCTGTTTTTAATAGTAATTTTTTTGTAGACTGTTTTTACATCTTATTTAACTACTGTACATTATATATTACCATGCACCAAGTACCATTCAACATTTGCACTCCGCCAAATTATTTTCGCTGTACTGTTCTTGTGCTGTGCAATGACAATCAATTTGAATCTAATCTAATCTAATTGTTTGAACAATTACTTTGAACAGTTTGTTGAGATGTACTATCTCCGTAACTGTATGTAGATGTAACCCTTTTTATGTTTTTTTCGCCCCTGTCTATCTGTCTGTCTCTCTGTTTGCCTTTTAAGATAACTCAAAAAGTTATGTACGGCATTGGGCAAAACTTGGTGGTTAGATTATTTAGATTATTTATGGGTCAATGGAACAGTTGATTTGATTTTGGCACAGGGGACTTTTCGGTGTAACGGAGGTATGCGCTCTAGCTCTAAATCGGACCTACTCTGCACAACTCTGATTGAATCCTTGTGTTGTATACCAACTTTAAAGGTTTACCCTTCCACTCCACTTGTTGTGTGTTGGTCGTCGGTCGGCGGTGGTGCCGTACCGACACATGATTTCCAGACACCAGACGGCCGACAGTAGTCTCAGCCGCCAGCCTCTCCAAAAACCCGGTCCCCTCTCCCCTCCTCCACTAACCCCCTCTGCTCACCCCTCTTCTCCCCCCCCCCCCCCCCCCTACCTGTCCAGGTGCGTTGGCGTGGAACGGGGAGCAGCTGTCGTCGGGCAGCCGTGACCGGGTGATCCTGCAGCGTGACGTGCGGACCCCCCCCACCACCGAGCGCCGGCTGCAGGGACACCGACAGGAAGTGTGCGGTCTCAAGTGGTCCCCGGACCACCAGCACCTGGCCTCGGGGGGCAACGACAACAAGGTGGGGGGGGTGGGGTGTGGGGGGGGGTTGGGCTGGTTTCTGTTTGGGAAGCAGGTCTCTCAGTTACTCTGTACGCAAGGCCAGGGGACTGAACTAAGTGATATTAGTAAATCAAATGTTTTAATAAAAGCCTTTGTTTAAAAAAAAGTTCATTGTATAACAGATCTGTGATTACATTTTTAATACATTTTTTAATACACAAAATGGTGTAGTGGCTAAGGTTTTAGCTAGAAGGATGTTCTGAGTTGGATCTCCGAGGTCCAAAGCCTTAGCTGCAGGCATCCAGATAGCAAGATGCCATAAACCCCTGGACTGCTCCTTAATGACCTGTATCTATATTTGCAAGCCACTTTCCCCCTTTTTGTTTGAAGTTTGTCTTCAAACACACTAATACTGCCCCCCTTCCCCCCCCCCCCCCCCCAGCTGCTGGTGTGGAACAGCTCCAGCCTTCTGCCCATGCAGCAGTACAGCGACCACCTGGCGGCGGTGAAGGCCATCGCCTGGTCCCCCCACCAGCACGGCCTGCTGGCCTCGGGCGGCGGCACGGCCGACCGCTGCCTGCGCTTCTGGAACACGCTGACGGGCCAGGCGCTGCAGAGCACCGACACCGGCTCGCAGGTCTGCAACCTGGCCTGGTCCAAGCACGCCAACGAGCTGGTAAGGGAGGCTTAGGGGCGCGCAGTACAAACACACACACACATATATATATATATATATATATATATATATATATATATATATATATATATATGTGTGTGTGTGTGTGTGTATGTGTACATATATATATATATATACACACATACATACATATGTATATATATATATATATGTGTGTATGTATGTATATATATATATGTATATACATACATACATATATACATACATACATACATGTATGTATGTATGTATGTATGTATATATATATATATATATATATATATATATACATGTACATGTATGTATGTATGTATATATATACATGTATGATACATACATACATACATACATACATACATACATACATACATGTATGTATATATATACAATTGTACTCATTTAATTATTTAATAATACTTATCTTCATGTTATGGTGTAATCATGTGCATGATTTCAACATTTTGAACATTGGTTTGTATCCTCAATAACACAGTGACTCTGTTTGCCCCCAGGTTAGCACACACGGCTACTCTCAGAACCAGATCCTGGTGTGGAAATATCCCTCACTGACCCAGGTGGCCAAGTTAACAGGACACTCCTATAGAGTACTGTACCTGGTGAGTTTTAAAGGGACACTCCTATAGAGTACTGTACCTGGTGAGTTTTAAAGGGACACTCCTATAGAGTACTGTACCTGGTGAGTTTTAAAGAGACACTCCTATAGAGTACTGTAGCATGGTGGGTTGTTAAAGGGACACTCCTGATAGCAGTGAGTAACCTGGTACCTGGTGAGTTTTAAAGGGACACTCCTATAGAGTACTGTAGCTGGTGAGTTTTAAAGGGACACTCCTATAGAGTACCGTACCTGGTGAGTTTTAAAGGGACACTCCTATAGAGTACTGTAGCTGGTGGGTTTTAAAGGGACACTCCTATAGAGTACTGTACCTGGTGAGTTTTAAAGGGACACTCCTATAGTGTACTGTACCTGGTGAGTTTTAAAGGGACACTCCTATAGAGTACTGTAGCTGGTGAGTCTTAAAGGGACACTCCTATAGAGTGCTGTAGCTGGTGAGTTTTAAAGGGACACTACAGAGTGCTGTACCTGGTGAGTTTTAAAGGGACACTCCTTAAGAATGCTGTAGCTAGTGAGTTTTAAAGGGACACTCCTACAGAGTGCTGTACCTGGTGAGTTTTAAAGGGACACTCCTATAGAGTACTGTACCTGGTGAGTTTTAAAGGGACACTCCTATAGAGTACTGTACCTGGTGAGGTTTAAAGGGACACTCCTTTAGAGTACTGTACCTGGTTAGATTTAAAGGGGCACTTCTATAGAATACTGTTTTCTGTTGAGTTTTAAAGGGACACTCCCCAAGAGGACTGTATCTGGTGTCTTTTAAAGGGACACTCCTATAGAGTACTGTACCTGGTGAGTTCCACTGTGACTGCAATCACAATAAGATGAATGATCCTCATTTTTAAATCACTGATCAGTGGATTTGTACGCCGTTTGTGACCACGTTTCCATTCTCCAGATTGTATTATCCCCATTGCATCATCAATAACTGTGATCCCATCTCGCCCCATTTTCCCTCTCTCCCTCCCCCTCTCCCTCCCTCCCCCTCCCTCTCCCTCCCCCTCTCCCTCCCTCCCTCCCCCTCTCTCTCCCTCCCTCCCTCTCCCTCCCCCTCTCTCTCTCCCTCTCCCTCTCCCCCCCTCCCTCCCTCCCTCCCTCCCTCCCGCAGGCTGTGTCGCCTGACGGGGAGGCCATCGTCACGGGAGCTGGAGACGAGACACTGCGCTTCTGGAATGTCTTCAGTAAAACGCGCTGCACCAAGGTACAGTTTGACCTCTGGATGTATGACCAGAGTACCGCCACTACCTCCGCTCCTAGAAGTAGTCAAGCAGTGCAGGTCTAACAAACACCCAATGCAAACGGACAGGGGGAAACCATCGGTCCTCGGTTGTAACGATTGGAAGTTGTTGAGTCGCTTTGGACAAACGCGTCTGCTAAATGACAAGAGACAGAAGTCTGTGTTTGGCCGGCAGTATGGCTCAGGAGGTAGAGCGGTCGCCTCACAACCGGAAGGTTGCTGGTTCGATCCCCGGCTCCTCCTAGCAAAAAAAACAGTCGGTGTCCTTGAGCAAGAAATCCCAACCCTAACTGCTCCCCGGGCGCTGTATAAATAGCGGACCGCTGCTCCTAATACTAGGTGATGGGATGAATGCAAATGAATTCCTTTCACTGTACTTACTGACAAATTTTAATAATTATTATTATCATAAGTCTCGTCCCTCCTCTTCTCCTTTTGTTTTACCCTCCCTATTTCCCGGTATTACTATAAAGAACGTTGTCTGCGTTGATGGTGCTTGAAAGGGGTTATGTTATTATGTTATTTTTAGGTTTTATGTTTTCTTGTCAATACTAGAGAACATGTGATGCCTGGTGTTTCTAATTAACTAATTATATCACTTTGCCACTTTAAAAAAAAAAAAAAAAATGTAGGAGTCCAAGTCGGTGCTGAACCTCTTCACCAGAATACGATAGTGACACGCTGGGGTGTCTCAGGACCTTCTGGGTAGGAGACACACATCCCCGGGGAGCACACAGGAGATCCCGGAACACACAACGCAAACGACACAATCGTCCCCACTACTGCACTACTAGAGCCACCTTTTGTCACACGGACACCTTCAACATCAAACACCAGACCTCACCTCGACAAGACTCTTATTTTGAAAGCCTCCAACGTTGGAGGCTCCACAACTTCCGGTCGTCACGTGCGGACCGTCCCTCCGAAGCGTCGCTGATCAAACGGAGGGAAGAGCCGCCCCAGGAAGCCTCCTGCTTTGTTTAATTTAATTTTTTGTTTGTTTGTTTTTATTTGTGTTGTTGTGGACTTTGTTGACAAAATGTTTTTTCTGTTTTGGTTGTATCAGCAGTATGTTTATCATGTGCAAGAGTCATATGAGGAGCAACATGAAAATGACATCATGTCTTGAATCATGACGACATGTCTTGACATCATGATTTCAAATCATTGATTTGACATCACGTCTTGAAATCTTGGGTTTGACATCGTGTCTTGAAATCATAAAGTTGTCATCGCAATCACAATGTCGTGGCTGGCGTGACACCGGAGTGACGATGTCATGTTTTGAACACACTCCTCTCCTCCGGGGTTTCTAATGTTTTCTGGTCACGTATTGTTGTGATGTGTTCTGTGGACAGAACCACAATGAATAAACACACGCAGCTACCAAGACCTCTGTTCACCCGTGTGTCTGTCGGTCACTGAAAAAAAAGGTTGCTCTGCTCCTTGTGGCCGGTAGGTGAACTGCAGCCGGCTCGAGCTCGAGCTCAGTGCAGAGCACAGGAGTGTGCGAGCTCCACGTGGTGTTGACAATCAATAACAATCCTAAACGAATGTAAGTTATGATCATACATAAATAAACGTACACATTAAAAAGACAGGGACAAGGTTTAACTTTTTAAGTTAAATTACAACACATATTGGCAATTTATGCACGTACAAATCCTACACATAGTCCCTTTAAACAAACACATGCGTGCGCACACGCACACACACATGCGCGTCAGCTTAATTTAATTCGGCTCAATATTCAGTTATTTAATAATAATACAATAAGCCTACCTGTTCACATGTTTTTTTCATTCTAAAATATATCTCAATATTCAGTTATTTAATAATAATACAATAAGCCTACCTGTTCACATGTTTTTTCATTCCTATCGTAGTAATCACAGCATCAACATAAAGTAACAGTACCTCCTTCTACACCTGTTGTACACAGGATCCAGATGTCGTATGCCTGTAATGCCTACACAAATAATACATTTCCACTTTCTGGCTTTGTCGGGCAATATTAACAATATTTAGTAAAAACCCCTGTGGTCTGTGACCAAACACAACAACACGCTCATTCATAAATAGTTAAATATTAAAAAGTTTGAAAAACGCTTCAAGATATTCTGACCTACCCTGTTTTTCCTAATTTCGGCTTCTCTCTCAAGGTCTCGTGGACAAAACTTCAAATTAAAACGTCTTCCCGTTCCATCGCGACCTTCCCTTCTTCACCGGGAGTCACGACCCATGCTCTCCGCAGTTTGACCTCTGACCTCCTCTATAATAAATAGAATAGGCTCCTTCGTGCCTTCTGTTCCCATGGAGGACGGCCCTCTTTGGATTTCTCCGCCGAATGGCCGCATGAACATCCATCAACGGCCGTGGTGTCTCACCACTGAGCAGCGCCGCTGAGTGTTTCCCCCTCCAGAGAGAAATACTGGGTGATCGTGGGGTCACTTTGCGTGTGTGTGTCTGGGGAGGCTGCATCCAGAGGAAGGGTTGAGGTGGTGGTCCGGGTAGCGGAGGAGGAGGAGGAGGAGGAGTCTTAACTTACTGGGAGGAATATCCTCCACCCTGCTGTCCACGGCACAGCAGGGAGAACTCCTTCACCACCTCCTTCACCTGCCGCTTGTTGGTCTGCTCCCTGGGGGGGGGGGGGGGGGGACGATAATGTAACGTTAGTACAATAAAATATGATCTTAATAATAATAATATGAACAATACGTTGACACATATTTTTGGGCAAATGGGAATGAGATTGCAGAATATGACTGCATTGCTGAAGATGCAGGCTATATTCAAGTTTCCTCGATATATATATATATATGACAATTAAAAAATATTTCCATACTTTTAATAATAATAAAAAAAATATATATATATATATATATATATAAAGCTTAAATATTATTTGTATTTAACAAAATTGAATGGAAAAAAAAGTTAAATAAATATATATATTATTATTTATTTATTTTCTTTATTTCTGTATGTGTTAATATCACAGTGAGGGACAACCACAGATATTTGTCAGCAGCTATAAACGAGAAACGAGATAACGAGAAATGAGGTTCACTCATTGTGGGGGGTCTCCTTGCTCGTCAGGTCTACTGCAGGCATCGCATTTAAAGGAACAACCCAACAACAAAGCCTAAAACAAAGCAACCAAACTGCTACTAGCAATACAACAGCGAAATCACCAAGAACCTGTACCTGAGCAGCCGCTGGCAGAAGGCGTCCTTGTGCTCGACGGTGGCCAGGGCAGAGGGGAAGCTGGGGTCCTCCTGCAGGGTCTCCTTCAGCCACTGAGCCAGCAGGCTCAGGCAGTACCGGTTCATGCCGAACAACACCTCAGAGAAGTGGTCCCCGAGGCTCCGGGACGCCTCCCCTCCAACCGCCTGCAAGGGGAACGCAGCGGATACAGGAAAGAAAAAGACTTTCACTTTGAACGAAGACATATTCTCACACAGTGAGGGCATCGTAGGACTCGGCCATGGTGAATTGTATTCACAACACGCTTTTCTATATGAATTAAAATATGCAAAAAAATGAAAAAAACTTAGGTTTCTGGGCAATTATACTGTTATTATTAACGAGTCAGTCGTTATTCATAAAAGTAATCTTACCAACCAGCCCAGCTTTCTTTTTTTTTTTACCCTTAATTAAATATTAATTAAATATGAAACCTTAAAAATTAAAAATAAACTTATTAAATAAACATGTCACGACATGGACCAGAACACCCCCTTTTGGTGCCCTCACACCATAGCGATCACCAGTTGTGTATGGTTGCGAATAAAAAATAGTGGTCATAAGCTCCGAACGCAACTCACACGCAACTAATAGGTGTTATAGATTTGAAGTAACACGCAACAAGCACGCAGGTGATCGCAGACACACACACGTAAGTTCGGAAATTTTGAACAGGTACGCTACGCACGCAACACGATCGCAACAGGTCATAAGTTATGAACGCAGGTCCAAATTTGAGGTATCTGGGCAGGTTTTGGGGTCACTTTTATCTGATTTCTTGGTAGCTTTCCCCATGTTGACTCTTCGATGACCAAATCAGAAGGAAACACTGAATCGGCTCCGCTTTTATAGGTTTTTATCACGTGACCGATATTCGCAAATACCACGCAACTAGCACACAGGTCAAACGCAACTTGTAAGTTCTGCACGCAACTCACACGCAACCCACAGGTCGAATAGGTTACAAATTGACAAAATTGTTGATTTCGGTTGTGTTTGGTGCGTATACAAATATTTTTTACACGCAACTCATAGGTTTCAGCATACGCTATGGTGTGAGGGCACCATTACTTGAGGGTGTTCTGGTCCATGCCCTCCCACCTGGGGACTCACCTGGAGTAGAGTCTTCACCAGGAGCTTCCCCTCCCTCAGGAACACATCACCCACGGGTGGCAGGTCTTTAAACCGCGCCAACAACTCTGTCTGACAGAACATATGCATGTAAACAACATATACTACAGTGTTCAATATCACACATAAAATCCCAGACAGACATCGGACCTTCTAGAAATGGTTCTAAATAGGCATTCTATCGATGGTTTACGATGTCTCCTACTTACAAAGAACAAGCTGGCCGATCGCACTGTGGCGGCCTCGGGAAATTTAAGAGACATCACTCCTGCAACAAGAGAGACGAAATAAACATTTGTTAGGGTGACGGTAATGACAAAAAGGTCAATGTGAGTTTTGCCGCTGTTTGTCGGTCGGGTGACACGTTTTTAAGGAATACAAATGTTCCTCATAGGTATTAGTGGGTTGGGGGCGACGGTAGCTCAGGAAGAGGTTGTCCGGCAACCGGAAGGTCGCTGGTTCGATCCCCTGGTGTCGGGGGTGTCTTCCCCTTCCCCTGAGCAAGACATCCCTACCCCCAACTGCTCCTGACAAGTTGGC
>CM051005.1:18234276-18251776 GCA_027704905.1 Muraenolepis orangiensis | reverse complement strand
GTTTATTAAGCCGGTGTCACCTCACAGATCAGACAAATATAACTTCCTGTTCAGTTGCCAGTCTGCGGGCGCAGAAACTAACACCGTAGGTGAGGAAGCGTGACAACACCTCACCGTCTGTTCTCACCGGGCAGACAGAAATATTACCACAGGTTTATCAAACCCTGCTAATGAGTTTGCGCCACACAAGATAGCGATGCCAAAATAGCCGCCCGCCGCTGCCGTTCCAAAACGCTGTACACTACTTATGAATACACTTTAATACCCTTTATATGATATGATATGATTTATAAAGGTTGATTTGACTAACCAAACCCAAAACTTAACCATGTATAATGTGGGTAGAACAGGATGAAAGCACAGATACAAATTTTTAGTTTCTATGATCGTAGTTTTGAAAAATAAAAATACAATAAAAAAAAGTAACCTCTCTTTTAAAAAGATTGTGTCATATGGTGTGAAATCGCAAATCAATTTTGTAAAAGTGTAACTTCAAACCGGAATAAATACCAACGGTTTATGACTTCATCCTTTTTTTCAGCCCCTCAGCCAGCCAATCACACATCCTCCACCACCCCATGGCTACCCTCTACGTCCCACGACTCCTCCTCCCTCTCCTCCCCTTCCACCCCCTCCACCCCCTCCCCTCCCTCCACCTCCTCTCCTCTTCCCTCCACCTCCTCTCCTCTTCCCTCCACCCCCTCCCCTCCCTCCACCTCCTCTCCTCTTTCCTCCACCCCCTCCCCCTCCTCCTCTCCTCTTCCCTCCACCTCCTCGCCTCCTCCCTCCACTCCTCCAAGCCAAACCTCGACGATCAAGCCCAGGATGCAGGCTGAGCCCCAGGGAACTACACGGCCACCCTCCTCCACCGCTGCCTCCTCCTCCACCACCACCACCACCACCACCACCTCCTCCACCTCCTTCACTACCATCTCCTCCACCAGCCACTCCTCTGCCGACCCTCGTACCCCGGAAATTCTGTCTGAGCTCAACGTTGGCGATGACGGTAAGGAGTTCGATTGAAACTGGACAGCTCAGCCCGGGACCGAAAGGTGCCGCCTTCGATCCCCCCAGGTAGAAAAGGGACATCCTTTTCTACCTGGGGACACCTGTTCTTGCCCATGATGCCTCTAACCCCCGCTTACCGCTCCTTTATGACCTGTGTCTGAATGAAATGTATCTGGAATCATCCACTTGGTTAGCTGCTGCAACCCACGTATGGCTCACGCCCCGCTGCTTGAGAGCCTTTCTAATAATCAACAATTCAATCATTTCTCCCAGAAATTCTCATCTCACGACCCCCTTGGTCCCCGGCTGCGACCCACTTATGAGACGCCACCCACCCACTATTTTCCCCACTTTATTTTCATGGTCTCTCTCTCTCTCTCTCTCTCTCTCTCTCTCTCTCTCTCTCTCTCTCTCTCCTCTCTCTCTCTCTCTCTCTCTCTCTCTCTCTCTCTCTCTCTCTCTCTCTCTCTCTCTCTCTCTCTCTCTCTCTCTCTCTCTCTCTCTCCCCTCGTAGCCGTCGATGGTCCGAGGCCCAGCTCTTCCCTGGACCCCCTGTTGGCGGGGCTGGTGTCGGCGTGCGTAGTGACCACCGCTGTCATCTCCGCGGTGCTCTTCCGCCGCTTCCGTCGGCAGGCAAGTCGCTCAGAGTTCCAGCGGCTCAGGGACGTGCCCATGGTGAGTGATATGCCCGCCACAGAGCGCGCAAGTTTAGAACAACAGGGGGGCAGAATAGTCCAGCAGTGGGATACAGTCTCTGGAGACACTTCTTGGATGTCCACAGCGGGAGGCGTCCCTCAGCAAGACGTCTAACCCCAAATGAATAGAACCACCGTACGGTATGTTGGTTTGGACAACAACACATCTAAAGCTAAATGACTCCATAGTCAAATGTGAATCTTTGGTTACAAAAACTTTCAAAAGCGGTAGGAGAGCCTGACAGCTCAGTAAGTTAGCTACTCTGTGCCAATTTAATTGTACAATTGTTCTTGATATGCTTTCATACCTCCTTAATATATAATAACCCCCCCCCACCTAATTTTACAATAAAGCTCTCTACTCCTTCCACATAAACGATTGCCAAAGTGCACTGTTGCAACATTGCCCTGTTCTTCAGTTGCCCACAGTTTCCTGCATTTGATCATATGTTGTGTTGTGCCGTGTGAAAAGTGAAAAGTATAAACAAGTGAAAAGAGTAAATGACTATTACATTTAACTCTTGTACCCTGGTGACACTTTAACCTTCAATCCAACGATGCTATGAAGGACGCCTACAGGTTGGGGTGATTTAGGTATCGAACCCAGTACCTTATCCCAGCAGTTCTAATCTTTGCATGTCTTTTCCTCCAGGACGACCTGATGGAGGACACGCCCCTCTCCAGATTCACATACTGACCGAAGCGTCCGATTGGTCGCTTCTCCCGTGGACGGAACGACCGAAGCATCCCATTGGTAACTTCTGACCACTTATGACCAAATGACATAGACCCAAAGGGGAATAGTTCCCGTTGAATCTGAACAAAGCCCCAGAGAGGGGATATGATGCCCCGACATGTGGGAATCGTTTCCTCTTCTTTTGACGGTGTGGCGTGAAGGCTTGCATTACAAGTGAGAATAGAACATAAGAGCATAGAAGCCTCTTTAAAATTGTACTCCCAGTTTACCACTTTAGACATTCCCTTTAAAGCGCTGGAGATTTCCTTGTCTGTGTAAACATGTTTATTTGCTGAGATTGTCTGCCCTTTATATGCGAGTGGCTAGGTCATGCCCACCTCGTGCGTCACCCCGGGGCCTTGGAAACGCAAATAGTTGTATCAACAAAGGTTTCGATTTCAAGCTGAATCTCCTTGAAATGTTCCTGCCGGATTTTCCGAATCGATAAATATCTCATTTGTCATGGTTACTACCGTGTGCGTACAGACAATAAAACAGACTGTAGTAGGCGAGTCATACTTTACATTATAGTTAACTACTGCCGTTACAGTCTTGTACCCATTACATGACATGACAAATTATACACTTTGTGATGTGGACAATTATATTTTATTTAGACAACCCATGCCATGAACATTTGGATAGATGGTTGCATGGATATATCTTATTGAAACCGAAACAGTTGACTCCCTTTTCTAAGTCCCTGGCGTAAAGCACGAGGTGGGCTTGACTTAGCCGTCTCTATATGCTCAGCTCTTTAAATATGCCATGAAGGATCATGCTGCCCCCTGGTGGATGTGTGGAGCGTTGCGGAATTCGGTTGGCTATAGTTCGATCTGGCGCATATTTTAGACGCTAGATATAATATATACGAACTACGAAGAATATACAATTGAGTACCAAAAACACAATATGGTTGGATTGTGGTTCAGGAAATAATAATTAATAAGCCAACATAGATAGACCTTAGACCTCAGGTCATTTTTAAGAAGCCTTGCCATTGGCTAAATGATCAAGTGACTAAATATACCTTACAATTTGGGAAAACGAATAAATTAATACATTCAATAATATCAAACTATTCATTAGGTGAGCCACATATCCTGTATGCGTTTGTATGTTCACGCAGACGTGGAGTTAAGTTACACTGACTGGAGTAAAATATACATAAATCCACAGGCTTGAAATACAAACACAAAACAGCTTCATTGTAAATACTGCTGACTGATATGTAGGTGAATTTATATTCTATATCAATTAACCATTTGGTGTTTACTTATGAAGTCCAAGATGTTCAACCAGTAGACCTACATTTGTAGACCTACAACAATTACAAGCATATCGGGATGTTTTCTAGTGAAATGTATTTAAGATGCAAATATTGTTGCCTTTTAGAATTGTAACTAGTAAGATCAATATTTTGTCTATGTATTGGAATATTTCAAATAGTTGTGTTGAGATTTAAACATTACAATTGCCAAGGGCCAACAATTAAGTACCCTTTGCAGTGGATTGTAAAAATTGAAATGTATCAGAGTTGCTTTTTGATAAATAAATGAATAACTGAAAGGGTGCCATTGTTCATGTTTGCGTTACACTCTGTTCAGATTATGAAATCGGTGGTACAGGTATAACCACAAACGCCCATCTACAAATTAACTTGTTTAATCAAGAAGTCCCATGGACTTTGGAAAATTACAACTACTCAAGAGAACCACTCCCTCATCAGACCAGAACAACAATGGCCTGACAGCCTGAGCCACGCCAAAGCCTTTCAACAGTCGATTCAACACACACACACACACACACACACACACACACACACACACACACACACACACACACACACACACACACACACACACACACACACACACACACACACACACACACACACACACACACACACACACACACACACACACACACACACACACAGCTCTGCTTTGTATTTTAAATCCAGCCTTAAAAAAAACCGATGTGAAGAATCACACACTCAAAAGGCCCACCTAGTCTGTGGACACTTATCCTTAAGGCTTTCCTCTTTAGGAAAGTCTACACGCAGTAGACTCCATTTTGTCAAAAGGAGTCTACTGCAGTGTAGACCGGTGGTCTGTAGTGCGTTGAGATCGATCCTGATGAAAGGCGTTGGATTATAGTGATGGAAGGACGAGGTTCTCTGGGATTCGTTTTTATTATCATAATGAGTCAGTGCCGTCCACTTCAAGGTGTTATGATACAAGCACACGGTGTGGCCGCCGCTAACCGCTTGATACACACAAGAGGATGAAACATATACACCATGCACTCATCCAGTTAGACTGAAACGCTGCATTCTGCGGCCGGACAAGGCAGAGAAGTGCAAGTATTGCTTCAAGAAAATTACATTCAAAAGAATATATATATAGAATATATATATGTTCTCTTTTTTTTTTCTTCTTTTTTTATTTTTTTTTTAATTTATTTTTTTTACTGTCGAGCGCGAGTCCGTCTCCAATAGGGTAGGTAGAGCAGACATGAGGGTCGTCTCTGTAGCGGCGGCGTCGTCAGCAGCAGCTCTTGCAGCCAAAGGCCCGCGGGCTGTTCCAGCCCAGCAGGTGGCAGCCGAAGCGCAGGGTGCCCAGCATCATCCCCATCACTGCCAGGTTCCCAAAGGCCCCCCACATCCTTTTCTTGGGCTCTGGGGGGGGGAGGAGGAGAGACATAACGGGTGATGATGGAATGTGAAGATGGTCCACAGTGACGGACAGCTAGAGGGCCCTCAGTAGAGAGCGCACACCTCCGCCACACCAAAAAAGGTCTCCTGGATTCGGATCTGTGCCAAAATCAAATCAACTGTTCCTTGGGCCCATATGTAATCTAACCACCACGTTTTGTCCCAATTCCGTACAGAACTTTTTGATAATAAATCCCTTCCTTCCCTTACTTAAGTAGCACCATTGTTTCAATGTGAATCTTAACACACTTTGAACTATAATTGATTCATATTATTATGAACTATTATGAATTATTATTGGGTACATAAGTAAGTTCAGCATGGATTGTCACAATGTGTTCTTCTAAAAGGACACAACTGTGCAAGTTTCCGAAGACTTTGACTTTGGCTTCTGAAGAAAAAAACCCACAACAACAATCAAACGCTTGGTTCTGTACCTCCTGTGGAGTAGCCGTAGGCGTAGACCTCTCGGCCAACTATCCAGACCATCCCCAGACCGCTGGAGAGGCGCTGTAACACACACACACACACACACACACACACACACACACACACACACACACACACACACACACACACACACACACACACACACACACACACACACACACACACACACACACACACACACACACACACACACACACACACACACACTTACTACTAGGACTTTGATCTGTTGTTGATAAGAAAGGACAATGAATGAGTAAAGAACGAAAAAAAGAAAAAGAAAGGGTTGAACTTACAGGACAATGCAAGCCTCCTACAGTCAGGCAGAATAGGAACCCGGGGTACATCTCCAGGCTACGGAGAGACAGCAGCACAGCCAATCAGGGACAGGGAGAGGCGGAGTCTACTGTTCCATGGTGTTTTGGTGTTTTGATGAATGTGGTTGTGTTGCATTGCGTTGCGTTGATAGGAATCTACCTACGTGTTCTGGTGTGCCCGCTGGATACAGTTGAAGATCTGCCCGTTTTCCGGGTCATCGCTGTACATCTGCGGGTACTGTTGTTACATAACAACAATAATAAAATTAAAAAAAAGAAGTATGTTAGCGTTCAGCCATTTCAACTCAATCCTCCAAAATCCGTCCCAATGCCAGAGTTTAAACCCCAAATCAGAAATAACAACGATAATGCACTTATTTATACAGCGCCTAAAAGAAAGAGAAGCAGTAAAAACAGTAACGGATACAACGCGATAGGCTCAAATAAACTGCATATAGTAAGATAATATCCCAGCCAGGGAATTTTTTAAAAAATAAAAATAGTAGAAAAACAGGAGACATGTGAAATGAAAATTGTAGAATAAAAACAAGAAACAATAAAACAAATGTCAACAAAAATAAAGATAATTAAAAATAAATATATATATTAAAAGTAAAAGTTAGGCTACAACCGTCGCCACGCCCCGGACTCACGTCGACGCCGTACGTCTTGCGAGCCTTAACCACTTTCATGGCCAGGTGTCCGACCATCACCATGCTGGCCACGCCCGTCAGCACCACGTAACCATACTCCTTGGAGAGCACCACCATAATGACCAGCCTGCGGGGGGGGGAGACACACGACAACAACACATCCATCGATTTGTAATGTTTGTGGCATTTGTTTGGTGGTGTTTCTGTTCTGTCCAGGAGGGGGTGCCCTTGGTGGATGATTTGGTTGATTTTTTGGTTGCAACAGAAATAAGGTTAGAATAAGAAACAAGAAAACGAAGTTAAGAGAGTTATGATAATGATGTGATAATGATTATGATAATAATAATCATTTTTGGATATTTCAATCCTAATACATCCTCCAAGGAAATTCAATAATACTTGGTGTCTGACTGGATTTTGAGAACTTTACAGGATTCACCGCAAACTCACAATTATTTTATAGATTGTGTGTTCCTGTTGTTTTTAGGATCGCTCTGCTCAAACGGTGATTAGATAATGGAATGAGTTCACGTCAAATAAATCCATACATTATAAAATATACATTTCCATATTTAAGATACAGTACGACATATAGAAAATGGTATGCATGCCAATAAATATGTGCATAAAGCCTATAGGAAAGATTTCTGGATGTAAATTAACACATGTGCAGACAGAGTGCATGTATAGACACACATACCTAAAATATGCATATACATCAAATATACATAACTATGATGACATGTTGAACATGGCACGTTAAGTGAAGTCAAGTCCTCATTCGGTCAAAGACCACACCCACTGACCGTGATTTAAACAATCCTGTTCAGCGAAAAATATACTTTTGGCTACTTTTATCTGTTAAATACAATCACAGACACACACGATGTGCACACAATGCAAATGCAGGTTTGCGTTTTTACTGGATAAAGTATTAAAATGTTGTTTGATGGGGTGCGGGGAAATAGCTGACATGGAGTTCAGGTGTGATAAGGTATGATCGAGTGTTAATAATTGATCAATCGGGGTGGGCCTATGTTGGCAACGGCCATATTCAAACAGTATGGTGTTTACAGTACACAGCGATATGTGATGTGATGTTCAGTGAACACGACGAAAAAGCGAGATGCACCCCAATAACGCGCATTCACTTTGAACATGTTTGGGATAAAACGCAAATACAAACACACATTTAAAGACAAATACACATATAGACCAACGCCATACCTTAGCTATTTAAATTTATTTTGGTCACCTGGGTGGGGACATTATTCATAATGGCTATGCAAAAGTTTTTTGTCGTTATTGTAACAGCACAAATAAAGTGCAGATTTGACAGCAAGGCCTGTGCGCATTGACATTGAAGACACGGGCAAGCGACACATTGGAAAAGAGGCATAAAGCGCGCGCACACACACACACACACATACTACAACAACAACAACAACAACAGCAACAACAACAACGTATGAAACGTACGCGTTTACCTTGAAGGTGAACGCCGAAGTAGAGATCGCGGTGAGGACCAGATGCGAGTAGGAGCCAAACAACACAGAGGTTCACGTCGGTTTCCTGAATTGTGTATATGCGTCAAATGCGCATGCGCACAGCGGGCGTGTGAGCGTCAGGTCTTCCAGCACTGAGCGCCAAGTTCTCCAGCAACTGCTCTCCGGGTATACGGCTATTTGAATGGCAAATGAGTTGCCGATTTCATTGATCTTTGGTTGTCCTGCCCACGTCTGCCTAAATCAATGCAGTTATCGAAACAGACATGGCAACTTCACCAAATAGTCAGTTAATCATTGAGATGACCTTAATGTCCTTTAAACAGTCATGTGACACATGGAGAGTTTGGCAATAAGACGGTAGGGCTGACAGGTGCAACTGGTTCCACTGCCTGCCTCCTACGCTCCGCAGGTGTGTTTACCGATAAGGCGTGGCCTTTGCTACATTTTATTATACTTTATTTCCTCTAGTGAGCCAACGGTGCAAAGCTAAACAACCCCGGCAAGTATACCCGCCACGATGCTTATCCAGTGAGTCATCCAACCCATCTCATCACTCAGCCTCGATTTGGGTTTTGGGAGAGCTAGACGTTGGAGTGTTTTAACACGCCGTGGCCGCTAGATGTCGCCATGCAATCGCATGTGGTCCTGCGTTTGCAATGACACGGGATTCCTTACGATAAAAAGACAAAAAAAGGTGTCGCGATCTAACTAAGAGGTGTGGATATGTATACATTTTTTAAGAGATGCTTTTGCTTTGTTTTAGTCAGATAACGAGGATATGAGTGTGTTGTGTGTGTGTGTGTGCGCCAGGCGCCTGCGTCCTTTGTGCATTGGTTTGAGTCCCAGCCAGCAGCAGCAAGCAGCACATCTGGCCTGCTGCTGTGAATCAGCACTTGAACACCCACACAAGGAACCAGTAATAGACTCGGGGCCCGGGACTCGGGCATGCAGCAGCAGCAGTAGTAGGAGGAGGAGTGGAACCAGCGAACGGAAATAAAACAGCGCCTCGCTGCCCGGGGCAATCCCGTTCCATCGCTTGTTGTTGGCGTGGAAATCGGTGTTGTCGGTCCTGCTGCCGTCCTACATCCCTGAGACACGATACGATAAAGCATGCAGCCAGTGCCAGGTGTGTCAGTGTGCTACACTACATACGCGCGCACACAAGGGGACGCACACGCACAAGCATGCGCGCACACACACACGCACACACACACACACACACACACACACACACACACACACACACACACACACACACACACACACCCTTGAACACAATACACACACGGAACGTGTGACACACACACGCACACACACACACACACCCTTGAACACACGCTCGCACAAATGTATACGCAAACCCAATACACACGGAACGTGTGACACACACACACACACGCACACACACACACACATATATACACTCAGGCACATAAACACACGCGCACACTTGCGTGCTATTACACACACACACACACACACACACACATGGCCATCAGCCCCTGGTCCCTGACTACAATCTCACTGGCACAATAATAATACGCACACACCTACGGACACGCTCTGTGCGCATGGCGCATGCTAAACTAGGTCAGGTGTGTACAGTCGTGTCATGTGTGAGGGAGTTTGGGGGCTTGCTGCTTCTCGCGTTTCTTTCTTTTTTTTTTTTTACTTCTTCATCTCACTGCTCAGCTCAGCTCAGCTCTCTCTCTCTCTCTCTCTCTCTCTCTCTCTCTCTCTCTCTCTCTCTCTCTCTCTCTCTCTCTCTCTCTCTCTCTCTCTCTCTTCCCTCTCTCTCACTTCAGTCTACTGTCTCTCTGTCTCTCACTCCAATGCGCGAGCACAGGCACACGCCCCCCGGACCCTCCCCCCCCCCCCACCCCCCCATGTGTTGGCTTGAGTTTCGGAAAGAGGATGACAAGCACGCTGGAGGAGAGCGGACCACAATGATCGCTGCACACCACCAGCCGACCACCACGGGGCGGGTTGGGCCAAAAGATAAAAGAAAATAGTAGAGAGAGAGAGAGAGAGAGAGAGAGAGAGTTGTGTGTGTGTGTGTGTGAGAGAGATAGAGAGAGCGAGAGAGGGAGAGGGAGAGAGAGAGAGCGCGATTACAGTCAATGGAATGAAGTGTACTGATGCGTCTGGCGTTCAAAGTGTCCGGAGCAAACAACAACACAAAAAAAAAATCGAACAACGACGCTGTCATTGTGTGATCCCACCCGAGCGGGAGGACACCATCTATTTTTTCCATGTGAGAACTCGGCGAGGACCCATGAAGAATGTGACCGCGGTGTGGATGAAGCCCTCCACGGTGTCATGCGCCTTGCCCCGCCGCCGAGCGCGCACTCTTTGCGGCTTGTGATCGTGGTGATCCTCGTCATGGGGGCGACCCCGTCCCCGGTCATGTCCTCCGGATGCCCGGACCGCTGCGTGTGCGATGACCAGTTCGTGGTCCAGTGCGCCGGGCAACACCTGACCACTTTCCCCGTCAACCTGCCGCTGGCCACGCGGCAGCTCATCATCTCCAACAACCGTATCGCGGAGCTGCCGGCGCTGGCGCTCAACTACCTCTCCGACCTGGTGTACCTGGACTGCAGCAACAACTCCCTGACGGAGGTGTCCGAGTCCACGTTCGGGAACCTGCGGCAGCTGGCCTACTTGGACCTGTCGTTCAACTTGCTGACGCGGGTCGAGGACCGGACGTTCGGCCCGCTGGCCGGCCTGGTGATGCTGAGGCTGACGGACAACCCGGGTCTCGCCGACATCCACCCGGACGCGTTCGCGGAGAACGCGGCGCTGCAGGTGCTGGACGTGAGTCGCAACAACCTGACGGCGCTCAACGTCACCTCGCTGGTGGCGCTGCCCGCGCTGCGCTCCATGGGCCTGAGCGGCAACCCGTGGAGCTGCGCCTGCGACAACGAGGACCTCTGCCTCTGGGTGCACGTGGAGGGCTTTAAGTTTCAAGGTAACCCCCCCCACGACACAACAGTTCAGGGTTTGCAATGTGGAGCGCCACATCGTCGTTGGTGTATATTCTGTTCTGTATACTTCCACAAGCGTTAAATTAGTTAACTAACTTTGGCAGCTGATTGGTGTGACACACACACACACACACACACACACACACACACACACACACACACACACACACACACACACACACACACACACACACACACACACACACACACACACACACACACACACACACACCGACACATTCATCAACTAACCTAAAAAGCTTACAGCATCACTGATGTGTTAGGTTATTAAGCTGCTGCCATGAAAGAATTCATGAGCATCTGCTTATTTTAGTGCTATAGGGCTGCATGCCAATGGTAAGAAAGCCAGACGTCTCGTATACAGTTTCACATGCACATCCTCTCAAAACATTGGCATGAGTGAATGACGAACGATTAGTCAAGGAATCGTTTTAATCATTTATCCAAGAGAAAGAACCACACGTTGCACTGCTTATTGATTGAGAAGTGCGCTGCTTGTCGGACCAAGCAAGCTGAAGTCTAGACTTATTTGAACTTATTGATCTTAAGTGATCACATTAGGCCCCCTGGTAATGAGTGATTTGTCATAGAAACGTCATACGTTACCATCCTATGATATTATGTTGTGGTAGTTTAGTAGTTGAGTAGCCTAGTACATAGTCAGGGACTAGCTACATGTCCAGAATCCAGAACCACCGCTAGCCGGGACCAGGTGACCTAGAGACAGGTGACTCGCAGAGGCAGGTGACTCACAGAGGCAGGTGACCCAGACATAGGTGACCCAGAGGGAGGAGACCCAGAGGTATGTGACTCAAAGGCAGGAGACCGAGAGGCAGGAGAGCAAGAGGCAGGAGTCCCAGAGGCAGATGACAGAGGGAGGAGACCCAGAGGTAGGTGACCCAGATGCAGTTGACCCAGACGCCGCAAAACCCAGAGGTAGGAGACCCAGACGCAGGAGACCCAGAGGTAGGAGACCCAGAGGTAGGAGACCCAGAGGTAGGAGACCCAGACGCAGGAGACCCAGAGGTAGGAGACCCAGAGGTAGGAGACCCAGAGGTAGGAGACCCAGACGCAGGAGACCCAGACGCAGGAGACCCAGAGGTAGGAGACCCAGAGGTAGGAGACCCAGAGGTAGGAGACCCAGACGCAGGAGACCCAGAGGTAGGAGACCCAGAGGTAGGAGACCCAGAGGTAGGAGTCCCAGACGCAGGAGACCCAGAGGTAGGAGACCCAGACACAGGAGACCCAGAGGTAGGAGACCCAGACACAGGAGACCCAGAGGTAGGAGTCCCAGAGGAAGGTGACCCAGAGGCAGGTAACAAAGAGGCAGGTGATAGTGCTGGTGTACAACGGCGGTCAGGTTATCGAATAACAAAAGACATGAAAGCCGATAGCAGCATCATGGAGCAATTCATCAAAGGGTAGGAGTAAACTGACTGTCGTGACCCCCCCCCTCCCACACACACACACACACACACACACACACACACACACACACACACACACACACACACACACACACACACACACACACACACACACACACACACACACCAACGCAGGCACACACAGACTCAAGCATAGGCACGTTGCACGCATTATACAAAAATGTGCACACACACACACACACACATTTATACACTCACACGCACACACACACAATTGGATGGAGGATAATGGAGGCTGGCACCGAGCCCTCTCCCTAATCAATGTGTGTTTTATTCAGGGGATATTGTGCACCCAGGGTGAAACCGTAACAGTATTGATCTGTGCTACTACTGCTCAGCCTGATGGATGCGTGGGACTCCCCTGAATCTCTCTCTCTCTCTCTCTCTCTCTCTCTCTCTCTCTCTCTCTCTCTCTCTCTCTCTCTCTCTCTCTCTATCTCTCTACCGGGGCCTTTTACTAAGTCGGGACGTGGAAGTGCGCAAAAAACAGTGGTCACACGGTGTGTAGCTTACTGCTGCTGGTGCTATTGTTTCAGAGAGTTCCACCAAGGGAGTGGATGTGATATAGTCAGCCGAAGGCTTTCCTCTGAGACTCTTTCCCCCTCTCTCTCTCTCTCTCTCTCTCTCTCACTCTATCTCTCCCCTCCTTTTTCCACTCTCATTCTCTCTCTTTTTCTTTCTGTTCCACTTTCTCCTCTTTTTTATTACCTACCTGCTTTCTCTGTCTAGTACTCTCCCTCTCTCTCCTCTCTCTCTCTCTCTCTCTCTCTCTCTCTCTCTCTCTCTCTCTCTCTCTCTCTCTCTCTCTCTCTCTCTCTCTCTCTCTCTCTCTCTCCCCCCCTTCTCTCTCTCTCCCCCCTCTCTCCCCCCTTTCTCATGCTCTCCCAGCTCAGCCAGAGACTTGTCCTATTTTCCCGCAGCTTGCTGCCTTTTGTCTTAATATGGAGTACAGCCTCTTCCAGTGGCAGCTGCCAACACAAACACACACACACACACACACACACACACACACACACACACACACACACACACACACACACACACACACACACACACACACACACACACACACACACACACACACACACACATATATAGAACGTGAGGGATCCCCTACTTCAGAGTGAAGGGAACAGGGCTGGGAGGCCAAGCGGAGGGAAAATAGCAGCACTGGGGGATTTAGGTGCACACTCTAAATTAAATTAGAGTTATAGGGAGAAAGTTAGAGAGGAGGCGAGGTACGGGGAACAGAGGCAATTAGATAGATTTAGTGAGGGAGAAAGAGTAGAGCAAGGCATAATTAGAGAGATGGCAACAGAGCGAGAGCGAGAGAGAGAGAGAGAGAGAGAGAGAGAGAGAGAGAGAGAGAGAGAGAGAGAGAGAGAGAGAGATAAGAGAGAGGCAGGGAGATAGGTAGAGTATGTGGGTGGTATAGAGAGACACAATAAGGGAGATGGAGGTAGATGAGAGAGAGAGCGGTAGAGAGAGAGAGAGACGAGAGGAGAGAGAGAGAGAGAGAGAGAGAGAGAGATGAAACCCCTGGAAGGGAAATAACAGATTTTCCCCTTGAGTCTCGCCTAGCGCTGCTACGTTAGCATGCGCTCTGCTGTTATATAAGACCAGGGTCTAGAAATAGATGGCAGTGGGGATGGGGATAGAGAGAGAGAGAGAGAGAGAGAGAGAGAGAGAGAGAGAGAGAGAGAGAGAGAGAGAGAGAAGGGGAAAGCCCTCCTCTGTCGTCTCTCCGGGTGAGGGAGGGGGAGGGATCCTGGAGGGCTTTCCTTGTTCACTTCAAAGGCAAGACATGCAGTCCTGAGGCTGTTCAGCGTTAGCATTAGTTAGCATTAATCAGCCATAGTAAGCCGTAGTTAGCATTAATTCTTCGCAGTAGTTGGAATTGGTGTCGTGAGAAAATGTATCTTAACGATATTATCACAAATTATACAACCTTCATTAGTTATAGTTATAGTTTTAAGTGTCCTAAAGGGTATTATGTTAGTTTTTTTGTTAAATTCTCAATTTCAATTGGCTTCCCTAAATCATTAAGATTGTAAGATCCCTTCGGTTTGTGTATCTTTGCATGTTGTGATGTCTGTGCCTACAGCGTGACTATAAAAGCCATGAACATTCGTCATCTCGTTGGCTAAAGCTCAGTGTGTCTTCCCATGATCATGCTCCGTCGAATCAAATACTTTGAAGTGTCCTACAAGAAATTATATAGTTGACATAGAATGAGTTAGTATGCATTGGTGTATGCATGAGTGTGAGTGTTTGTGTGTGCATGTGCGTAAGCATTTGCATGTGTGTGTAAATGTGTGTGTGTGTGTGTGTGTGTGTGTGTGTGTGTGTGTGTGTCCATGAAAAAATAGTACAAGTCTGCAGCTTACTTCAGCGTTGCGTCATTCTTTGCATGAGCGGATATGCAAAAAATCTGTCTCAGTTAATTAGTGTGCTTGCATGCATGTTTGCATGCATGCGTGTGTGTGTGTGTGTGTGTGTGTGTGTGTGTGTGTGTGTGTGTGTGTGTGTGTGTGTCTGGTTTGTGTGTTAGTGTGTACTGTATGTGTATGTGTAGTGTGTGGTGTGTGTGTGTGGTGTGTGTGTGTGTGTGTGTGTGTGTGTGTCATTGTCAATGCAGTTCTTGGGATGAATGTAAAGTACAATATTTCCACTTTCCCCACTTAAAAGCACACTTGACAACAGACCCACACACTGTGTGGATGGAGTGCCCGTATTTAAGAAGATGAAGGAGATGAGATTACAGCTGGATTTTTGTTCTGAGCCTTGAGGACTAGTAAGATATGGATATAAAAAAGGAGCTAAGTGTTGGCTTAATGTCAACTGACAGTAATAGAGTAATGAAATCACCATACAGTGTCTACAATATTCAGCGACTAATATATTATCTATATATGCATTTCAATTCTAATTATCGAGTTGTTTATAATAAATGACTTGTATTCAATAATATTCAGATACCGTAATGAAATATTACTCATGCCCATTGTATGCCAGTGGCTGCTGGTGCATTTTTCACCAGGGGGGGGCTATACCATTTTTTTTATTTACAATTACATATTGTTAATTACATTATATACAATTACGTTTTGTATTGAAATGTCGCCCTTCTGTCCATCACTTTCATCATGGCCACGCAAGGCCAGCTCAAAGGCACCACAGAACTTCACACAGTCTATTCTTTTAGACAGGATGTGTTTTTGTCCACCTCCTCATAAATCTCAATGAGAATTAGCTTAACCTAAATATTAACACATGTAAAAAATTGCTGAAAAGACAGGACAATCAGGACTTTTATTACAATATCAAGAACTGTATTCCAACTCCAACCCACACACTCATTAACTGTTCAGTGTTGGTTTTTAAATTCAAATAAGTGTGTCAATGGATGTCAACATATAAAGACCTTCCTTGGGACATGTAAAAACAACACCCTCCAACACACCATTGCTTTTGCTCGGGGCTCAAAAACTGAAATGACACGGTCCCATAGATAAAACTGTAATTGAGTGACTTGTTAAACAGTCCATTCTGAGGAGTAAGTGTGCAGGGTTGCTGCAGTAAAATGCAGCAAAACATAGAAAATTGTATCTCTCTAACTGAGAAACTTAACTCAAATGTCAGTCAGAAAATGAAAACATGAAAACACAATATCAGGTTGATCTGGGCCCAGATCTTTCACTTTAAGTTTGTCCGCCAAACTTCTTCTCTCAAGTGGCTCTTGAATGAGAGATTTCACCGAGTTATGGACCGGGTTGAGTCTTGGGGTAGTGCTCACGCTCGCCATTGTTGAACTTGTTGTAGTTAAAATGGCGCCCGCAGAGACAGAGCATAATATGCTTTTCCTAGTAGTACACTGTGACGCACACAAATGACGATGCTCGATGCTCCAAAGTCTTCCGGGAGGGCTGTTTGAAAAGCGCCCTCCTGGAAGACGTTTTGAGGACGCTGATTGGCTACATTTTATGTCACTTGTTTATATCTTGAATCAGCAATTGGCTAAACTGCTACAGAGACCCGCCTCCGTGGGGCTATTTCTCTACAGCCCCCCCAGCATCGTCATTCAAATGCGCCCTTAAGGCTGCAGACCCTGAAATGGAACACGGCCACAGTGTACTAGGCATATGTGTACTAGGAAAAGCATATTATGTTGCGCAAATTATTTTAAAATCATATTTTACACATATTTCTGGGTGCATTCCATATTTTAAACACACACATATTGACAATTTATATATATATATATATATATATATTTTTTAATATTTTGTTTGTGCGTGTGGTTTAGGGGGGGCGGCGCCCCCCTATGGGCCAGCCGCCACTGTTGTATGCACAACGCATCGTCTGTAGCGAGTGATCTGTGTGACAGTATGGGAACAGACCGCAGTTCTCCACTCCTCCTCTGGGGGCACTCGCGAGCAGGAACCTGATTTAAAAAGGCCACGGGGACGCAAAATCTCCGGCGAAGAAAAAAAACCCCGCCCTGGGTTTTGTTTTGGGATAAGCTTCTGGTTGTCATCCACTTCCGTTTGTTCTTGTTTTTTGTTCTGATCCTCCTGTGTGCTCAATTTAGATTTTGGCTCTTGGTCCGCCCAACGCTAACCAGAAAACAAATTGCTATGAAAACAAAAATCTGTTTTCTATGCCACACAAACACACAAAGGCCTTGTATGTTTTTGATATCCTACTAATGATAAGAGTGCCAAATTGTCAAAGCGAGATACTGATACAGACGCCACAAAAATCCTTGTTTTACAGTAGCGCTTTACAAGTCTCTTATCAACCGAGATGAAACCAGCAAACCAGCAAATTCACCCGAAAACACACAAAAACTGCTCAATATAATCTCTGTTCAGTGAGAATCATATTCTGACAATGAACACCACAGCCCAGAGCCTGTTGGTCAGAGAGTGAAGTACAATATTTCCACTTTCCCCACTTAAAAA
>CM051005.1:18224276-18229276 GCA_027704905.1 Muraenolepis orangiensis | reverse complement strand
CAGGTTAAACCAGCCACACACACACACACACACACACACACACACTCGGTTTAATCATCATGCTGTGTCCTTGTCACAGAGAGGAGCCCAAAGAAGCCATTTTACTGGCATGTGGCAGTGGAGACTGCTACATGGGACTTATCAGGAAACCTTAATAACGCTCACACAGTTGTACACAGTTACTTGTCCTTGTGGTGCTGGACGAATTGCATTCTGGGAATACATATATATATGAGACCCATATGGTATGGTCCCACTCTCACTCATTGTTATTATTCACTTAAATCTTCCCCTTGAAATCTACTGGTGTCATCGTTGTCCCGGCAGATGTAGTTTATATTGAGTTTATAGCGTTAAACACAAATCATAAACGACATCGCCTGTTGACTCATCGATCTAACGTTCTACATGAACGCCCGCCGTGTCCTCAAGTCACACTCAGCAAACTCCTGTGAGAGGGTGAATGTGGTCAGGTTGCTATGAGAGGTGGAACATGGTACAGTGAGAGGGTTAATGTGGCAGTGTGGCCATGAGACGGTGAATACAGGGTGCATACGGAAGGGTGACTATGGAATGGTGAATATAGTGAGGGTTTATATGAGAGGATGACTGTGGTAGTGTAAATATGGTAGGGCGAATATATGAGGGACTGATTATAAGGGGGGGGATATAGGATGGTAAATATGGAAGGGTGGCTATGAAAGGGTGAACATGTGAAGGCGACTGAGAGGGTGAATCTGGGTGTTAAAATGATAGGATGACTATGGAAACGTCATAATCGAATACACGTCCGGTGAATACGGATGGTTTGACTGAGAGGATGAATAGAGTAAGGTGAAATATGATATGTCGACTATGAGAGGGTGAATTTGATTCAAAACCTCCCACCAGCTGCCCCGACCACACTTGGCTGACTCCACAGGTTTGGGAGTCAGTTCTCTCCTTGACCAACTCACAGACCTGCCAACTACCGTCTTCATCCCCAGCAAAAAACAGGTCCCGGTAATGTAGAGTTTCCCGCCTGTCTCTTTTCTGCATCATAATGCCGGAGAGAAGTGTTGTTATTTATTATTCTTGTCATGTTTATTATATCTTTATTATATTTCTATCTATTTGTATTTCTGTGTTTCTTCTTGTACTTCTTTTGACCTTTGGGTTGTTTGTTCCTCTTTTATAGTCAGTGGTTGTTTTTAATTGTTTCATTTGAAACAGAAATCTGTTGACCTTGTGACACACACACGCGCACACACACATGCACACACACGCACACACACACACACATGCACACACACACACACACACACACACACACACACACACACACACACACACACACACACACACACACACACACACACACACACACACACACACACACACACAATTGCAATTGTGTTGTGTGGCTGCACCGAGCGGATGGGAGTCGGCTGCAGAGGAGCGATAAGCACATTCTTCAGTTATCTGCACATCTCCTGTTGGGTATTTTCTAACTATGTCATGTTGTCCCTTTGCCCCCCTCCCTAACATGTCTTACCGTGTTACGGCCTTCCTTTATTCTTCCGTGTATTCCGATATTTTTGGGTATACGCTCTGTTTTGGCACCTGTCACTTTCCCTCTCATTTTATGCATCTCTATTTTCAACCCTCACCCCCCCCCCTCCTCCTCCCCCTCCTCCCCCTCCCCCCACCACCTCACAAAGCCTCATGTCTGCCAGTGTCGCCTCCTAATTATCCCTCCTTCTCGGGCCCCACTGGCGTCAATTCTCCAAAGAGATGATGATCAATAATCGAGATGATGATCAATAATCAGAAGGCGGCGGCGGCGGCGGCGGCGGCGGCGGCACGGTCTCTGAACACTGTTTAGAAGTTCCGGGAGGCCGGAAGGGTATTAGCAGTGTGGCGGTTGTATATCGGCAAAGGTAAAGTTGAATAAGTGATGTGTGTGTGTGTGTGTGTGTGTGTGTGTGTGTGTGTGTGTGGTGTGTGTGAGCGAGCGGGCATCGCTACTCATACTAGTAGCGCGGTGGCAGAAGAACCAACGTGAACTTTTTGGTTCCTCGCGGCTTCCCACGGTAATTTCACACCGAGTGCACTCCTGCCGTTTGACCTCGCGCTCCCCGTAAAAGCGTCCCGTGAGTTTGCAGACGCAGGGGTTAAAGAAGTCCTTAATTATGGATATGGATACGGATCTTCACACACACACACACACACACACACACACACACCGCCCGTGCCCTTTTTTCCTTTATCAGGCGGCCATCGGATAGCTGGCGAGCTGTGGATTCTGGGTAATGTTATACCTGCTCAACACGCACACCCACCCCAATACACACACACATACACAACAACACACACACACACACACACACACACATGAGATGGTATTACAGTCATTTAAAATATTGATGCGTTATACTGTACAAAAGCTCAAACACAGGTTAGGTGTCCCTAATAGAAACATACACTAAACGACGGTAAGGTAACACACATAAATATCCTCAGCTCAGACTCATCTTCCACTCATCAATATATATATTGTGTGTGTGTGTGTGTATAAAGTGCGTGGTGTGTGTGTGTGTGTGTGTGTGTGTGTGTGTGTGTGGTGGTGTGTGGTGTGTGTGTGTGTGTGTGTGTGTGTGTGTGTGTATAAAGTGTGTGTGTGTGTGCTTTGTTTTCTCAGCGCAAATCGTGTTTTATTATATACGGTTGCATATTAGCGAAGAAAGGTTAAGCCGCTTCAACCGTGAACCTTCCGGAGGTTTTTTAGCCACATAGCCACACATAGCTCAGTTATGTGTTATGTTCCACTGACTGCCGTCCGGCCTGACCTTTACGCAACCGGCTCAGGCCAGAGGGGCCCAGAGAGGCCCCCCCCCCGCCCCCCCACACACACCCCCCCACTGCGCTAAGCTGACCGCATCGCGCGCTAAACCACACTACAACGGCGCCGAGGATACGTGACACTCGGGCGACGGCCGAGCACATAATCCACTTTTCAAAAAGGAATTATTATTATTATTATTAGGGCAACTTAGAATAGACGAGGGATTATGATGCCTATCAGCGTCTGTCTCTCTCGTCCCCTTGGCCCGCGTTACGTAAAATATAATGAATTCCGTTTCTAGGAGACACGCCGGTGAGACAGAGAGAGAGCGAGAGAGAGAGAGAGAGAGATACACACACACACACACACACACACACACACACACACACACAGAGCGAGATACAGAGAGAGTGTGTGTGTGTGTGTGTGTGTGTGTGTGTGTGTGTGTGTGTGTGTGTGTGTGTGTGTGTGTGTGTGTGTGTGTGTGTGTGTGTGTGTGTGTGTGTGTGTGTGTGTGTGTTTGGGAGAGAAACATACAGAGAGAGAGATTCATTATATTAATTGGTTTAATTTGGTACAGACCTGCAAAAAATAAAACTGAAAACAAATTTTGAATAGACAGGAATAATGTGGGTCTGTATTGTTGTACATACTGTGTGTGTGTGTGTGTGTGTGTGTGTGTGTGTGTGTGTGTGTGTGTGTGTGTGTGTGTGTGTGTGTGTGTGTGTGTGTGTGTGTGTGTGTGTGTGTGTGTGTGTGTGTGTGTGTGTGTGAGTGTGTGTGTGCGTGTGTGTTCCATAGAGCTACAATGTGTGAGCTCCATCTAGTGGAAGCCTTAAGATTTACACCCCACACAGGCGCTAGTCCTTGTATATACCGTATTGACCCGAATATAAGACGACCCCGATTGTAAGACGACCCCTCTTTTTCAAGACTCATTTTTGGAAAAAAAAAATATTTTTTTTTTTGAAGACCAAATCTTTTTTTTATAAAGAAAATCTTTTTTTTGGAAAATAATGATAACACACATCACACATTGTGTTAAAATTTGCCTAACTTGACAAACAAAAACAAAACAGGCTAGATAGATTGCAATGAAACAGTAGTGCAATAAAACGGTAGAGCAATGAAACAGAACATCAGTCTATTGGTCACATCACGTCTTCTCATTCAGCTCGTCTTCTACGTCGCTGGTTGTTCCTCTCACTCCCGCTATCGTCACTCACGGTGTCTGCTTCCCCGTCTCCTCCCACATCACGTCATCCTCGCTGCCATCCATGGCATACGCAGCATTTCTTAAACCCATTAATGCTTTCTGGGGAAACGTCAGCCCATGCTTGCAAGATCCATTCACAGAGCAAACGTACTGCAGGCTTTTGGATTTTTCCAGACGGTGTCAGTGCGTGATTAGCAGCCAGGAGCCACTCTGTGGATCTCTTGCGCAGATGAACCTTGAATGGTTTGTTAACGACCACATCCAACACCTGCAGCTGGCTTGTCATTCCGCCCGGTATGATCACTAGGTGACTAGGTTTTGACTGGCTCAGTCAAGTGTCCACGGAAAGCATCCAGAATCAACATGTTCCTCTGCTTTCTGAGTCCCCCACGCCGTCTGCCCCACACCACCTTGAGCCAGTCCACCACAAGCTCCGTCTCCATCCAGCCCTTTGCCTGGGCACTACCATAATCCCCCACGTACGGGGGAAGTTGTGTCCCATCTGCGAGGCACGTTAACATGACCGTTACTCGGCTCTTCTCGTTTCCAGTAGATCAGTAGATCACTGATGTGTCGCCTTTCTTATGCACAGTGACAGATGGCATGTCAAAATACACAGGCGTTTGATCCACATTGCCCATCTGATCAAGGGGGTATGAGTGCTTCTTCCTTAACTTGATGACATATCGCTGATAAGACAGTAGCTTCTCTCTGGAGTCTGAGGGCAGGCGCTGGGCTTGTCCTGCGTCGCAATGACAGGTGTTTGATGTCTCTGCTTCGTTTATCACCATTATCTTAAAATTGGCATCGTAACTTCGTCTCTTCTGTTTATTAACTTGCCCTACTTTTGAGCCACTTTTTTCAAGTTGGTCGCTGTCTCTCCATTTCTAACTCTCCAGGTAACTGTTCTTATGTACTGTTACTTTAAGACTTTGAGTTACTTTAAGTGTCGCGCGGTGT
>CM051005.1:18211776-18219276 GCA_027704905.1 Muraenolepis orangiensis | reverse complement strand
TGGCAATAGTCCCGATCCGAGACAGAAGGTCTATTATTGTGATTAACCTACTGGATGGGCTGCATCACTCAGTCATGAGAGCTCTGCTGATGTAAACCAGGTTTGCTGTGAGTCTATGGGAAACACAAGCCTCTCCTACACTGGAACACTTCTATGAATGAGCTGCAGGACTGTGGGAGTCTCAGTCAATGTGTGTTTGTGTACGTGTGTTTGTCCATGGGTATGATTGTGCGTAGATGTGTGTGTATGTGTTTGTGTGCCGGGTGTGGGTCTGTCTATATGTGTGTGTGTGTGTGTGTGTGTGTGTGTGTGTTTTTCAGTGAGTACGTGTAAATGTGTGTGTATGTTTGTATGTGTGTGTGTGTGTGTGTGTGTTGTGTGTGTAATGTGTCAGTGAGTGTATGTTTCTTTGTGTGTATGTATGTGTGTGTGTTTGTTGACGAGCATCTGAGTGTGTGTGTGTGTGTGTGTGTGTGTGTGTGTGTGTGTGTGTGTGTGTGTGTGTGGGTGGGTGAGTGGGTGAGTGTATGCATACCGTATGTTTCCGGTACCGTATGTGTGTGTGTATGTGAGTATGTGTGTACCGGGGTGTGTGTGTGGTGTGTGTGTGTGTGTGTGTGTGTGTGTGTGTGTGTGTGGTGTGTGTGTGTGGTGTATGTGTGTGTGTGTGTGTGTGTATGTGTATGTGTGCACCGGTGTGTGTGTGTGTGTGTGTGTGTGTGGTCACTGGCTTTCTCATTCAAGTTTCAGGAAAAAAGCCTTGTGGTTTCTCCACAGGATGGACCAAATTGTGTACAGAAAACATGTCTTTGCATGTGAGCGTATTACATTCTGTTGGACAAAAAAGACAGCCACAAATAGTAATCTCTCTCAGGGTTCACTTGTAAACACTTTTCTATTGTCATTTATTTTGTTCTATCCCCATTGCTTTATTCATGTTTGCGACTGCCCATGGTAGCGGAAGAGGTAGGCAGGGTTAGCTCTCTCTCTCTCCCCCCCCCCCCCCCTCTCTCTCTCTCTCTCTCTCTCTCTCTCTCTCTCTCTCTCTCTCTCTCTCTCTCTCTCTCTCTCTCTCTCTCTCTCTCTCTCTCTCTCTCTCTCTCCCCCATTCCTCCCTCCCCTCATTCCCAAACTCTGGACCACCCTTTGCTATTCTCTCACTTCTCTGTGTTTGGCACTGCCCCTGGTTGTACGTATTGCTCGGGTCCTTGTCCTCAATATAGGACCTCTATAGGTAGAGAGAGATAGAGCCACAGAGAGAGAGAGAGAGAGAGAGAGAGAGAGAGAGAGAGAGAGAGAGAGAGAGAGAGAGAGAGAGAGAGAGAGAGAGAGAGAGAGAGAGAGAGAGAGAGAGAGAGAGAGAGAGAGAGAGAGAGAGTGAGAGAGAGAGAACCACAGGGAGAGAGAGAGATAGAGAGACAGATAATGGAAAGCAGGCATCTCAACACAAGTCACACTTAAGATATACCAGCCCGGGCCCCGGTAACTGTTGGGAGCAACTGACCAACACTACTGACCTATTATACACTCACTCAGGTATTTATTTCTTGTTTGTTTTCTATGAATTACATGTTATTTAAGATTGATCTGTCTTTATATTGTGTGTTGTTGCATGGTTAAATAATATCTCTTATGTTGTTCTTTAATGGTGGAAATACAAACGGAAAACGTGTGTCAGTGTTGATTCCTAATTGTTCATTTAGGGTCCAGTGGAAAAACTGAAAAGTAGTAATGGCAGATATTTGGAAGCGTTGGTCACACAGCCTGTCGTTAGTGAGTAGGGGGTCCCTGTCAGTCCGTACAGAGACTAGAGACAGATAGCGTAGAGGAGGAGGCTCCATCGGAACGTCTTGTGGTCCCACTGGCCCCGTCCCGCTGCAGCTGGTAGCACTGTGCCTGTATGTATCATCGGAGAAAAAATAGATATATAAGAATCGCTTGTGGCGAGCACATAACATGCGATTCACACATTTTAAGAGAGACAGACTTTTTTTTATGTTTATGTTTGTTTACGAAAGGTTTGGGTTTTTTAGACCAGACAGCGGAACGGACACCTTTACATCCAGCGGCGGTGGTGGCGGCAGTATACGGTCCTTTATGTCTTACTGGATGTCTGCAATAGCGCCTTCGTTACGTTCAATAACAAATAAGTCATATTAGTCTGGCTTTATATAAGGGGGTGTGAACGCGGGGAAAATCCCCCGTTAATTAATGAGTCTACAAATAAATCAATTTAAAAAGCCAATAAAAATAACACGCACACAACTTAAAAAAAACTAAAACAAGCAGGGCTTGACGAAGAGCAGCCGCCGCGCGTCGAGCGGCGCGGCGCGTGACCCAGGAGACGCGGCGCGGCGCGTGACCCAGGAGACGCGCCGCTGATGAGATTCGCAGCCTGCGTTGAGGTCCGCGCTACGTAAACACTGTCAGCGGATTGTTAGGCTATAGATCCTGAGAACGATTCACGGTGTGTGTGTGTGTGTGTGTGTGTGTGTGTGTGTGTGTGTGTGTGTGTGTGTGTGTGTGTGTGTGTGTGTGTGTGTGTGTGTGTGTGTGTGTGTGTCTGTCGTCTGTCTGTCGTCTGTCTGTCTGTCTGTCGTCTGTCTGTCGTCTGTCTGTCTGTCTGTCGTCTGTCTGTCTGTCTGTCTGTCTGTCTGTCTGTCTGTCTGTCTGTCTGTCGTCTGTCTGTGTGTGTGTGTGTGTGTGTGTGTGTGTGTGTGTGTGTGTGTGTGTGCGTGTGTGTGTGTGCAGGGCCCACGTAGACACCAGCCAGTACTGCTGCTGTGGCCCAGTTATTAAGGGTGGTGAGCTGTGATTGCGCACACACGAGAGAAACGGAAAAATCTCTCTTAGGGTAATAATATCTGGGTGATGGTGCCAAGCTGTGTGTGTGTGTGTGTGTGTGTGTGTGTGTGTGTGTGTGTGTGTGTGTGTGTGTGTGTGTGTGTGTGTGTGTGTGTGTGTGTGTGTGTGTGTGTGTGTGTGTGTGTGTGTGTGTGTGTGTGTGTGTGTACAGACGTGTGTGTGAGCCGTGACATATGGCCCTCTTTCATTCAACAACCTTCCACTTTCATAACGGTTCCCTTCCAGAGAGAGAGAGAGAGAGAGAGAGAGAGAGAGAGAGAGAGAGAGAGAGAGAGAGAGAGAGAGAGAGAGAGAGAGAGAGAGAGAGAGAAAGAGAGAGAGAGAGAGAAGAAAAATGGATGATCGATGCCCTGTTAACTTTCGTTCAGCCGTGCATTCATTCTCCGTTTTTTTTAACGTTTCCAAAGTTCCAAACTTTGTTCATTCGGTTCCACTCAAAGTTTATTAAAGAACCGGCGGCCTGTGTGAAACATTTCGTCTTAAGCCGAGCCACGGTTTTTTAATTCAAAGTCGGCAAACTCGTTATGCTTTACTGGAAGTCCAACACACACTCTCTCTCTCTCTCTCTCTCTCTCTCTCTCTCTCTCTCTCTCTCTCTCTCTCTCTCTCTCTCTCTCTCCTCTCTCTCTCTCTCTCTCTCTCTCTCTCTCTCTCTCTCTCTCTCTCTCTCTCTCTCTCTCTCTCTCTCTTTCCTATAACGTGAAGACAGTTTTTTTCCTCCGTTGACACAATGATGAAATGGCACAATTATGCTACAACAGCAGTTCGGCGGCTTAGGTAATGCTTTTTTTTCTCGCTCCTCGCCATTAACCGTGGTCACGTCCCGGCCTCGGGGATGAGACCACAGACATGATCCATGGTCCTGTTCTGCCTCTGGCAAAGCCCCGCTGGCGTTTACTCCTGATTGGCTGGCATCGCTTTTCCTATCCTCCGAGGGGTTTGTTTTGATGTGAAAGCCAGTCAGTCGTATTGTGTGTGTGTGTGTGTGTGTGTGTGTGTGTGTGTGTGTGTGTGTGTGTGTGTGTGTGCCGGGTGTAAGCGAACGGGATGATTGTTATTTAACCTCCCCTCGCCGCGAGCTGCCACAGAACTTGGAGTCTTGCGGAGGAGGCTGACAAGCTGCCAAAAAAACTGACTTTTAGTTTGGTCTGCCATTAGCGCCGGGTTTTCCCGGAGCCAATCCCCCCCCCGAAACTGAAGATGGGGGTTAGGATCCCGTCTCTCTCTCTCTCTCTCTCTCTCTCTCTCTCTCTCTCTCTCTCTCTCTCTCTCTCTCTCTCTCTCTCTCTCTCTCTCTCTCTCTCTGCGTTTCTGAGACGTCACTCAAAGCCACTGTCAAAGCGGATCACGTCAAACGCCGAAGCCCCGTCCCCTCGTCCCAAAATAGAAGAAGAGAAGACGTTACTCACAGCAGGAGCCGTGCTCCTCCTGCTGTTTCTCAGGCAAATTATTATTATTTTTCTTAAATTCCAGGACCCAACTTTAGACTCTGCAGGCAAAGTGGAAATATCTTTATAAGGCCATGCTAAATGGCCATGCTAACTCCACGCCAATTCCTCTTTCGCCTGCAGTTCAGGATGCTACGCAATGCCAATACATACAGTGTCTAGCCTTCAGGATGCTAACTCTGTACCGATGCCTCTCTACCCTCCGAATGGCTAACTCTACGCTAATACATATCTAATGCATTTACATATCTATCTAATACATATCTAGTCGCCGCGATCAGGTCGCCTTCAGGACGCTAACTCTATGCCAATACACGTCTAGCCTCTAACCTCCAAGATGCTAACCCCATGATAGTGCATTTCTAACCTTGGGAAAGCCAACTTTATGCTAAACCATCGCTGGCGTTCAGGAGACACCACAGAATCAGGGTGGATGGGCTGCCAAGGCTTTCTTGAAGCCCATAACCCTTGACAAACGCTTCAGAGAGCAGCATCGCGTGCTATAGCCCCATAGATTGTGCTGCTCCTGTGGCCAAATAGATATAGCAGTTTTCTCTTCTTCACACATGAATAAACAGCTGTCATCTTAGAAATGTGTTTGTGGCGTAAACACCAAGAGTTTTCCACAAATTCCCGAACACCAAGTGACCAAAGCAAGTGTAAGAAAAACAAGAAGAGACATATGTTTGACACAAGGATGGTTCATGCTTGTGTGTGTGTGTGAGTGTGTGTGTATGTTTGCGTATGTGTGTGTGTGTGTGTGTGTGTGTCTGCGGAGGGCTTGTCCTCGGTAGCCTCACCTGATATGACAAGCAGTCCAGAAGCTTACGTAGCACATTATCATCCAATCCAGATGCCTGATAGGGATATGTGGTCTAGGGGGAAGAACGTGTGAACACCGCAGAGGGAATGAAGTGTCTAAGCATCAGATGTGATGACCAAACCAGACTCCAGACACCGGAATTGTTCCAACTCTGCTCTACACAGGATATAGCTGTCCGCAGGTTGGACGTGTGGAAGCCGTGTGCCCGCTGACATGCTGTCAGGTTTTGTTGTTGTTGTATCCCAGAGGCTGAGCAGGATGAGAATAGGTTGTGGAAGGACATCAAGTCTGTAAGAGTTCAGAAAAAGGTGGGAAAACCGACATTTCGCAATGAATTAACTAGAGGGGCCCTCAGTAGAGCGCATACCTCCGCCACACCAAAAAGTCCCCTGGATCTGGATTCGAATCCAGATCAGCGCCAAAATCGAATCCACAAACAAACAGGGGCAAAAACATAAGCTGAGCCCCATCTTCGGCGGTGGAGGAATCAAAACATCATTTTCAAGTGCATGATCATTGACACTTTGTTGGATGTGTCTGTGTGTCCGGAAGAATAAATTCTAACCCAATCCGTCTGTCTATCTTTAACCTCCAGGTTGAGACTCTCCAAAAAAAAATCAATCAATCAAAGAGGGCAAGCATGGGTCCCGGAGCGTGCGGCCTGCTAGCGCTACTGGGACTGTCCCTGTGCACCGGCGCCGAAAGCCTGGCCGAAGAAAACCCCCTCCTCTCGCGGATACGAAGGGCCCCGAGCCAAAACGACGAGGCCAAGTGCTCGTACACCTTCCTGGTCCCCCAGCAGAAGATCACGGGCCCCATCTGCGCGGCCCGCGGCTTCGCCACCGACAAGGACCGCGTGACGCGCCTGGACGTGGCGTCGGTACGCGACCTGCTCTCCCGGCAGCGGCGGGAGATGGAGACGCTGAAGCTGGTGGTGGACGTGGACGGCAACCTGGTGAACGAGATGAAGCTGCTGCGCAAGGAGAGCCGCAACATGAACTCCCGGGTGACGCAGCTCTACATGCAGCTGCTGCACGAGATCATCCGCAAGCGGGACAACTCGCTGGAGCTGGCGCAGCTTGAGACGCGCGTGCTCAACGCCACCGCCGAGTCTCTGCGGCTGGCGTCGCGCTACCGCGAGCTGGAGACGCGCTTCGCCGCGCTGGCCGGCGTGGTCAACAACCAGTCGTCGCTGATCGCCGCCCTGGAGGAGCGCTGCGCCCAGGTGTACGGCCGGCGGCGGGAGCGGCCGGCGGCCGAGGGCCCGCCCCTGGTGCAGGTGGTTCCCGAGAACCTGCCGGTTACCGTGCCGCGATTCACCAATGAGATCCAGAGGGACAACGAGCGTGGCCGGGAGTCGCCCCGGGAGAGGGGATCCCGCTCAGGGCCGTCGCCCACGGGCAGCGCCACTGAGGCCCCCAAGGCCCCGGCTGGGAACTTCAGCGCGGAAGGTTAGTCCGAGAGTGTGTCCGAGAGGGTCCGAGAGGGTCTGAGAGGGTTCCGAATGGGTCCGAGAGGGTCCGAGAGGGTCCGAGAGGGTCTGAGAGGGTCCGAGCAGGTCCGAGAGGGTCTGAGAGGGTCCGAAATGGTCCGAGAGGGTCCGAGTGTGTCCGAGAGGGTCCAAGAGGGTCCGAGAGAGTCTGAGAGGGTCTGAGAGGGTCCGAGAGGGTCCAAGATGTGTTCGAGAGGGTACGAGAGAGTTTGAGAGGGTCCGAGAGGGTCCGAGAGTGTCTAAGAGGGTCCAAGAGGGTCTGAGAGGGTCTGAACGGGTCCGAGAGGGTCTGAGAGGGTCCGAGCAAGTCCGAGAGGGTCTGAGAGGTTCCGATAGGGTCCAAAAGGGTCTGAGATGGTCCAAGAGGGTCTAAGATGTGTCCAAGAGGGTCCAAGAGGGTCCGAGATGTGTCCGAGAGGGTCCGAGAGGGTCCAAAAGGGTCTGAGAGGGTCCGAGAGGGTCCGAGAGGGTCTGAGTGGGTCCAAAAGGGTCTGAGATGGTCCAAGAGGGTCTAAGATGTGTCCAAGAGGGTCCAAGAGGGTCCGAGATGTGTCCGAGAGGGTCCGAGAGGGTCCAAAAGGGTCTGAGAGGGTCCGAGAGGGTCCGAGAGGGTCTGAGAGGGTCCGAGTGGGTCCAAAAGGGTCCGAAAGGGTCCAAGAGGGTCTGAGATGTGTCCGAGAGGGTCCAAGAGGGTCCGAGATGTGTCCGAGAGGGTCCGAGAGGTTCCAAGAGGGTCCGAGAGGTTCCAAGATGTGTCCGAGAGGGTCCGAGAGGGTCCGAGAGGTTCCAAAAGGGTCCGAGTGGGTCCAAGAGGGTCCGAGTGGGTCCGAGAGGGTCCGAAACGGTCCGGGAGGTTCCAAAAGGGTCCGAGT
>CM051005.1:18171776-18206776 GCA_027704905.1 Muraenolepis orangiensis | reverse complement strand
TCTACGGTCCCCTCTCTTACCCCTGTCCCCTCTCCCCCATTTGACCCCTGTTCCCCCTCTTTCTACGGTCCCTCTCTGTCCCCTCTCCCCTCTCTCACCCCTGTCCCCTTTCCCCTCATTAACCCCTGTCCCCCTGTCCCCCCTCTGTCCCCTTCCCACCCCGGCGCTACTCAGAGCGGCTTCGGCAACATAGACGGCGAGTACTGGCTGGGCCTGGAGGGCATCTACAAGCTGGGCCGACAGGGAGACTACAAGCTGCTGGTGGAGCTGGAGGACTGGATGGGCAAGAAGGTGTACGCCCAGTACAGCAGCTTCCACCTGGAGCCCGAGGCCGAGGGCTACCGGCTGCGGCTGGGCACCTACCAGGGCAACGCCGGGGACTCGCTTAGCAGCAACAACGGCAAGCAGTTCACCACGCTGGACCGCGACAAGGACGGCTACGCAGGTATGACAACAGGGGGCGGGGACAACACAGGGGTACATTACATCACACTACATACCATTTAGCAGACACTTTTGTCCAAAGGTAGGTAAGAGAACAACTCGTCACCAGAAGTCAAAAGTGCATTTCATTCCTAACAAGTCTCCAAGAACTGAACCAGTGCTCAGGCACAATAAGTCGCCAAACAATAGAACAATATCTAACTAATTAACAAGCCAACTATATACTTAGGGTGCTAGTACAGCTAGTAAAAAGTGGTAAGAGAGGACGCCCTAGGTGGAAGGATTCGGGTAGTGTTTTCTGAAGAGGTGAGTTTTCAGCCTGCGGTGGAAGATGGGCAATGACTTTGCAGTCCTGATATCAAAATAACCACTTTGGGGCCAGAACAGAGAAGAGCCGTGACGAGAGCCGTAGATAGGCCACAAGGGCCCCTAAGCGACGGGGTCAAGCAGACGCCGCAAAGTAGCACAGCGGTAGCAGGTAGCCTTAGTCTCGTGAAGTGAAAGAGAGGGAGTCGAGTTTACCGTTGGTATTTTGTTAAATGGCAAATATATATATCTGCACACAATTTAAAAAATGTTTGATAAACTGGAACCAAATGTCGAACTAATGTTGACAACATTCAAGAAAAAATAGGAACTTTGCAATTTGTGTTAGGATGTCAAAAATAAGAGACAAATCATTTGTCGTCCTTTACGACAATTGATTGTGATAGTTTAATTGTGGAGCACGTCGGAGTGGCGGAGACTGCGCTGATAGGTCAACAGCCTCTGACCTACTGGTCTACACGGGGCGTGTAGAGGGCTAGAAAACTGGCTGTTTGGGGGGGTTCGATCCCCAACGATCTCCGCAGTCTAACCTGTATTCAACCTGTATACAACAGCGAGAATTGGACGACATGTACCTGATCTGAATCTGTATGTATCTTGTCTCTCCTCCGGCAGGCAACTGCGCCCACTTCCAGAAGGGGGGCTGGTGGTACAACAGCTGCGGCCAGGCCAACCTGAACGGCGTGTGGTACACGGGCGGTGTCTACCGCAGCAAGTACCAGGACGGCATCTTCTGGGCCGACTACGGCGGCGGGTTCTACTCCATGAAAGCGGTCCGCATCATGATCCGGCCCATCGACTGACCTCGACCTCGAAAAAGGGGGCTCCTGTTTTTGTTGTTGGCTTCCGGCTTCCAGAGGAAGCATTGAGTTGGGTTGGGTTGGGTTGGGTTGGGGGGGGGAGGGAAGGGGCATAAGACATACTGTAAGTTAAAGAGTGTATATGTTGATAGTATAAATGTTCTGTAGAAGCGTCGGACAAAAAAAAAAGAGAGGCCCGCTCTTGAATTCCCGGGAAGGATCTCGGATCGGGATTGGAAGAAGAACGTACGATTTCTTCGGGACTCCTCCTTGCACCGACGTGGACTCACATATGTATACTGTATGTACAAAGCTTGTTGTCGTGTCCATCGCTACAGCGCAGGAGATGACAAGATCAAGGGCATCAACGTGTATCCAAACCCTGTGGATTCTGTTTGTCTGCCCGGCAGAGACCGTATAGCGTTCCAAGTCTCTCACCTCTGCGGGCAGAGGATTTGCATTACTTCCATAGAAGGTTCCGCCATTCGGAGGTCTGAATGGCCCCAAATGGCCGAGCACGCCATTCACACACACGCGCGCAATGGACTCCAGATCCAGCCGTGATTTGTGTTATATATTTAGTAGTAAAACAATTATGTTTTTTTGTTTTGTTTAGAGTTATAAGATTCTATATCAATGGCCACTGACTAATATATGGCCAAAACTATACGCATGTAGAGCGCGCACACGACTCGCTCCGGGGGGGTCTCTGTTCCTAGAAGGGGAGAAACAGAGACGGGAACAGCAGTAACCTGATGCACAGTCGTTCTCCTTCACCGGCCAGTGGCCTTTATTTACTGTACACGCTACAGATGTCATAATTTATGCCTAAGTATCGATTACGTTTCCACGGCAGCGGAGCGGACCAGGAGTCCGCCAAGGAAACAGCACATTATTCTTCCGGAAAAAAAGAGAAAGTTGTTATTTTTCCACCAAAACCACCCCCATCCCAACCCCGCCGCCCTCCTCCCCCCCCCCCCCAACCCCGCCGCCCTCCTCCCCCCCCAACCCGCGCCTCCTCCCCCCCCCCAACCCCGCCGCCCTCCTCCCCCCCCCCCCCTGCCGGCTTCTCCTCTCTCCAACAACTGTATTTATTAGAGTCGTTCTGAGCGGAATTGGAACGACTTTTACATCGCTGTCCTTCCCGTCACGCTACACATCACAGTTCTCCCATCCAGCCTGGATCACCATTGTGTATCCCTGTGAGAGAGAGAAGAGGAACCAGAAAAAGGAGGGAGGGAGGGAGGGAGGGAGGGAGGGAGGGAGGGAGGGAGGGAGGGAGGGAAGGAGGGGAGAGCAGCGTTGACGAGACGTTTTGTTTGGAGGCGGTTTTGGCGCTTGGGTTTTAAAACAAAATGCCAACCGAGCGAATTGAGTCCACTAAAGAGGATTTGGTGCAGACAGACAACGAGAAACACATTGCTGAACGCCAAACAGGATGGGCAGACAGACAGACAGACAGACAGACACGGGAGAGAGATAGAGAGGGAGAGAGAGAGAGAGAGAGAGAGAGAGAGGGGGGGGGGGTGTAATGAGGAATGATTGGATAGGAAGGAGGAGGGGGGAGAGGGGGGAGAGCCGGCACTGGGATGGAATCTTTCCAAATTTCCAATGTTTCCTCCCTCCTCCCCACCCCCCCCACCCCCCTCCTCCCTCATCCTCTCTCCCCCTTGTATTTTTTACAGAGAATACAGAGAAATGTACATTCTTTCCATAAAAAGTGCCTGTGAAGTTTGTTTTGCAATATCACTCACTGAAAAAAAACAAAGAGAGGGAGAGAGAGAGGGGGGGAGACACAGAGACAGAGAGAGAGAGAGAGAGAGAGAGAGAGAGAGAGAGAGAGAGAGAGGAGAGAGAGAGAGAGAGAGGGGGGAGACACAGAGAGAGAGAGAGAGAGAGAGAGAGAGAGAGAGAGAGAGAGAGAGAGAGAGAGAGAGAGAGAGAGAGAGAGAGAGAGAGAGAGAGAGAGAGAGAGAGAAAGAGAGAGAGAGACAGACAGACAGACAGAGAGATAGAGGGCTCACTGTAATGTCTGTAATCAGCGGAGAGGAAAGGGAAGGCTCCATCATGCTGGGGGATCTGGTGGTGGGCGAGCGAGAGGTCGTCGGAGGGGCTTCTGATGAGCCGATACCACAACCTCAAGCCCTCTCCACCCTCCACCCCTCACCCCTCCACCCCTCCCCCCTCCACCCTCCCCCCTCCACCCCTCCACCCCTCACCCTCCAACCCTCCACCCCTCACCCTCCACCCCTCCACCCCTCACCCCTCTACCCCTCACCCTCCACCCTCACCCTCCACCCCTCTACCCCTCACCCTCCACCCCTCCACCCCTCCACCCCTCCACCCCTCACCCTCCACCCCTCTACCCTCACCCTCCACCCCTCCACCCCTACCCTCACCCTCCACCCTCCACCCTCTACCCCTCACCCTCCACCCTCTACCCCTCACCCTCCACCCCTCCACCCGCACACATGAAAGCTTCCACATCCACTCAACGACAGAAAAACCGAAAAACAAAACCAGGATCTCATGTTGCTGATTGACCACAGCGGCCATCACGGTCACACCCGGGCCGGCTATTTCACATTTTGTTTTGTTTTTTTAACTTTTAGAACACATTAAAAAACCCTTAAAAAATATTTCTATATATGTGTGTAAGGGGGGGGGGGGGAAACCGAACCAAAGGAAAAGTGGGGGGAAAAAATAGTTTTAGTGTTTTTCCGAAAAATGTTCATGGAACATAAAACACGAGACAATGAAAGAACGGCACTTTTGAAGGCTTTGTGGATAGTAAAGTTGTCTCGGAGCCCTTCTAAAAACAGCTATATAATATACAATTGAGCGGCTTGGTTTGGGCTTGTTGTTTGTTTTCCAAACAGACAGGCAGACATCATGTGGACTCATGCGGTCATCCGCGGTAGATTGGTTGTTTTGTCATCCATTGCTTGTCATTTGTCGTTTGTAGCGGCAACACGATATTTCATATCGTCGGGGGGGGGAGGAGTTTGACGTTCAAATATTATAATTATTTGGGGTGTAAGTCAAGCGGTACAAAGAGAACCCTTGTTCTGGTTTTTCTATTTCCAGGAGCTCGGGGCGAGAAGGTTCTCCGCAAACAAAAAAAAGCGTAGTCCTAGCGTGAATTCTTTGTAGGTCCGTAATGTTGACGTTGGATTGTTGTAGCGGACCTCGCTATAAAAAAACAAAAACGTTTCAAAGTGGGACAGTTTGTGTTTGTGTCTGTGCTTGTGCTTGTGTGTGTGTGTGTGTATGCGTGATGTGTGTGTGTGTGTGTGTGTATGCCTGATGTGTGTGTGTGTGTGTGTGTGTGTGTGTGTGTGTGTGTGTGTGTGTGTGTGCCTTATGTACATGCGTGTGTGTGCCTGTGTGTGTGTTTGCCCGTGTGTGCCTGTGTGTGTATGTTTGTATGCATGATGTGTGTGTGTGCATGTGTGTACGTGTGCGTGTATGCCTGTGTGTATGTTTGTGTGTGTGTGTCTATGTGTATGTGTGTGTGTGCGCGTGTGAACGTGTGTGTGTGTGTGCCAGTGTGTGTATGTTTGTATAATTGATGTGTGTGTATGCGTGATGTGCCTGTGTGCCTGTATGTGTACATGCGTGTGTGCGCCTGTGTGTGTATGTTTGTGTATGTTTGTGTGTGTGTGTGCCCGTGCGTGTGTGTGCCTGTGTGCCTGTGTGTGTATGTTTGCATGCATGATGTGTGTGTGTGTGTGTGTGTGTGTGTGTACATGTGCCTGTGTGCCTGTGTGTGTATGTTTGTATGCGGGATCTGTGGGTGGGTGTGTGCTTGCGTGTGTGTACGTGTGCCTGTGTATGCATGGTTGAGTGATGTGTGTGACTGTGTGTGTGTGTGACTGTGTGTGTGTGTGTGTGTGTGTGTGTGTGTGTGTGTGTGTGTGTGTGTGTGTGTGTGTGTGTGTGTGTGTGTGTGTGTGTGTGTGTGTGTGTGTGTGTGTGTGTGTGTGTGTGTGTGTGTGTCTGTGTCTGTGTCTGTGTGTGTGTGTGTGACCCATGTGCATGTGTGCGTGTGAGTGCAGTTACAACACCTCAATGACACACTGTCCTGGTCCTGCTGCTGACAGCCGGCTGTCTCCGCAACTGTCATGTCCAACTGTCAGTCTGGAGGGTTTTTCTTGGAAAGAGGCGGGCATTCCCGTCACCAGGAAGACTAAGAGGGGGGGGGGCTCTTCATCACCTCGCGGGGGCCCCCGGGAGCCGCAAGTCAGACACTCTCTCAGTCATGCCGCTCACACTCACGGTTGGTTGGGGAATGGAAACGGTGCCTCAACCTCACACACCTGCGAATGAAAATCAAATGCAGGCCGTTCATTGGCTGCCACCGAGATGGTGACATCCCAATTGGCTCCATGGCAGGTGAACCACAGGGCGGTCCCCCCCCTCCCCCCCCCTCCCATGGGGAGAGACGGTTGGAGGTCTGGCCCCGGGAGAAAGTCCTCTTTGTCTCGTCCTCGGTGGAACTTCTCGATCGCCGGGGTGGTGGGTGCTCAGACCCACCACCAAAATGGCCACCGTGTTTGACGGATTTCTTGGGAAAGAGAAGGCGGCTTATGTGTGAGCTCCGAGGCGTTTGTTGAACTGTAGAAAGCTCGATCCGCGAGAGACTGATAATTATTATTATTTTTAAACATTAAATGTGCCTATTTAGCATCATCGCATGAATCAAGTACACATGGCACAGAAAAGTCTTTGAGGAAACAGCTACCCATGATATACCAAACCCCTAAAGTACTAATACTTGATACTTTCACTCTTACGACAACACTGAAAAACAGCCACGATTGAACACGGTATTTCAAGTATGCGTATATTGTAGTGCCGAAAGATGGGAGTCGGAGGCGGTGTATCAAAAGAGGAACTTGTGGTTTTATTAGCCATATAAAAACACACAGTAGCAACTAGAACGCTAACCGGAACAAGAACAAGTCCGGTGCTCAAAACAGTCCGTGCGGGAGCACGCCCCCCCAACCATAGTTCCCAGGTGAATTATGTAACTCACCACACAAGCCCCCCCAGAATTCACCCATAGTCAAAATCCCCGCGCCGGGGAGGGACCACTACCCGACCCCGGCGAGTAAGGACGACGGGTGTCGAGGAGGGCGGGGCAGCCAGTGCGTCCGCGCCCTCGACAAAATTGGAGGGTAAGGGTGCCAACGAGGCGGGAACTCCAACAGGGTTAAGGGGGCGGGGACGGGGACGGGGAGGACGGCCCCGACGTGGGGGTTGAGCCAACTCCAATGGCCTGGAAACGTCCACATGAGCCGGCTTAATCCTGTCCACGGAGACCGTCTCCGCTTTGCCGCCAACGTCCACCACCAAGGTCTTATCCCCGTGTCTTATGACCCTGAACGGGCCGTCGTAAGGGGGACGTAGGGGACCGCGGTGGGCATCGTGACGGATGAAAACAAAACCTGCCGAGCGCAGACCGGGGGACACCTGGAACGCAGGAGCGCCGTGCAGCGACGTGGGGACGGGAACGAATGCCCCGGCGGTCTCCAGTAGGGAGGAGCGCTGCCTGGCCGCAGACCAGGGCATGTTGGCCTCCGGAATAAAATCCCCGGGGACCCGTAGAGTCTGGCCGTACACCAGCTCCGCCGACGAGGACTGCAGGTCCTCTTTAGGGGCGCACCTGAGGCCAAGCATCACCCACGGAAGCTTATCCACCCAGTTGCCATCCGTCAAGCTAGCGCGTAGGCTTGCCTTCATGGATCGGTGGAACCGCTCACACAAACCGTTAGCCTGGGGGTGATAGGCGGTGGTGCGATGTAGCTTGACCCCCAGAACTTCAGCAACCGCACTCCATAGCTCCGACGTAAACTGGGAACCGCGGTCAGAGGAGAGGTCGGACGGTGTCCCGAAACGCGCGACCCACGTGCCGATGAATGCGCGGGCCACGTCGGAAGCTGCCGTTGAGGTGAGGGGAACGGCCTCGGGCCAGCGGGTCGTCCTGTCCACCATAGTGAAGAGGTAGGTGAACCCATGAGATGTGGGAAGTGGACCCACGAGGTCCACATTAACGTGGTCGAACCTCCTCTCGGGAACCGTAAAAGGCTCGAAAGGGGCTCTAGTGTGTCGGTGCACCTTAGCCCGTTGACAGGCCACGCATGTGTCAACCCAGGTCTTCACGTCCTTCTTGAGTCCCTGCCACACAAATTTATGCGACACTAGCCTCACGGAAGGCTTCCTGCCGGGGTGGGAAAGGTTGTGTATCGCCTCAAAAACGGGTCGGCGCCAGTTCACAGGGACTAGCGGCCGGGGTTGGCCCGTGGAGACATCACACCACAACATTGCGCCTGAGTCGCCGACTGCGACCTCCTCCAGGCGCAACCCCGTGTCTGAAGCTCTGAGGGTCTGGATCCCGTGGTCCAAGGCTTGGTCCGTGCTCATGCTGGCGTAGTCGAGGCCCAGCTGCACGGCTCCGATGACCGCTCTGGAGAGGCAGTCCGCGACCACGTTGTCTTTCCCAGCGATGTGTCGGATGTCTGTCGTATACTCCGATATATACGACAGCTGTCGCTGTTGGCGAGCGGACCACGGCTCTGCCACCTTGGACATGCAGAATGTGAGCGGTTTGTGGTCCACAAACGCTGCAAAGTCCCGACCTTCCAGCAGGAACCGGAAGTGGCGAATCGCCAACCAGAGGCCAAGTAGTTCTCTGTCGAACGTGCTGTACTTGCGTTCCCTGGGGGTCAACTGCCGGCTGAAAAAGGCGAGCGGTTGCCAGGCGCCGTCGACCCATTGCTCGTGTACCGCTCCGACGGCATAGTCGGACGCATCGGTGGTAATAGCGATAGGGGCCTTGTGCGACGGGTGAGCCAACATGGCGGCTTGGCTCAGGGCGGCCTTGGTGGCATCGAAGGCGGACTCCCTTTCGGCCGTCCAGTCGATGGTCTGGCCGGGGGACTTGTCCTTGAGAGCCTCGTACAGCGGGCGCATGGTGTGGGCGGCCCGGGGGATGAACCGGTGGTAAAAGGTTACCATCCCGAGGAACTCCCGGAGCGCCCGAGCTGTGTTTGGTCGGGGAAAAGCGGATACAGCTTCCACTTTCGCCGGGAGGGGGGCGGCCCCCTCTTTGGTGATGAGATGACCGAGGAAGTGGATGGAGGACACCCCGAACAGACACTTTGCCGGGTTGACAATAAGGCCGTGTTGGGTAAGCCTTTCGAAAAGGATCCGCAGATGTGCCTGGTGCTCCTCCTCAGAGGAGCTGGCGACGAGTATGTCATCTAAGTAAACAAAAAGGAATGGCATGTCCCTTAGTGTCGCATCCATTAACCGCTGAAAGGACTGCGCTGCGTTTTTAAGACCAAACGGCATGCGCAAGAACTCAAAAAGTCCGAACGGCGTGACTACCGCCGTTTTGGGGACGTCTGAGGGGTGTACCGGAACCTGGTGGTAGCCACGCACCAGGTCCACCTTGGAGAACACCAGCTTGCCCGCCAGGTGTGCAGAGAAGTCCTGGATGTGAGGGACCGGGTAGCGGTCCGGAGTAGTAGCGTCGTTAAGGCGGCGGTAGTCTCCACACGGCCGCCACCCGCCGTCTGGCTTGGGGACGATGTGGAGCGGTGATGCCCACGGGCTGTCTGAGCGGCGGATGATGCCCAGACGTTCCATATTGGCAAACTCAGCCTTAGCGACCGCCAGCCTGTCAGGGTTGAGCCGTCGGGCCCTAGCGTAGACCGGAGGGCCGTTAGTGTCGATGTGGTGCTCGACCCCGTGTTTAGTAGTGGCGGCGGAGAAAGTGGGTTGCGTCAAGCTGGGAAACTCACCGAGAAGTCGCTGGTAGCTGTTACCTTCCGAGAGTGAGCTGGAGAGCCCGCCGTATGCTGCCTCGCCGCGGACGCATGCGAGCGAGGAAAACGTCATAGCGTCCACCAGGCGGCTGTTCTTAACGTCCACCAGCAGCCCGTGGGCGCACAGGAAATCCGCGCCGAGGAGGGGGAAAGAGATGTCGGCCGTGACAAAGTCCCATGTGAACCGCTGTCCCCCGAAACACAGGTCTACTGTCCTCGTGCCATAGGTGCGGATAGGGGTGTCATTAGCGGACATCAAATGCGGGCCGTGGTCTCCTCTTGCGGTGTCGCCCACAGAAGCTGGCAGGACGCTCCTCTGAGCCCCGGTGTCGCAAAGGAATTCGCGCCCGGAGCAAGAGTCCCTGATGAACAGGAGCCGGTTTGTTATGCCCACGCTCGCGGCCACTACTGAGCGCAGGCCCTGTCGTTTCCCGTCGGCTTGTAGTTACAGGGGGGAACGCACTTGTTGGCTTTTGGTCCGAAACGAGCGTGGAAATAACACATGCCAGTGTTAGCACGGCCGTTAGCGGTCCCGGTGCTCCCGCCGGCTAGCACATCCCTGCCAGGCGGGGTGTAGCTACGTGTCGGGGCCAGTACTTCTGGGGCGAAACACTGGGTAGCCAGGAAGTAACGGTCAGCCTCTTCAGCCAACTCGCGGGGCTCCGTTATGTGGGTGTTAGCGAGCGCTGTCTGGACGTGTGGCGGCATATGTTGCAGAAACATCTCCATGAATAAAAAATTAGGCTCCTCCGCACCTAGCAGTTTTAGCATGATGTCCATGTGTACGGAGGGCTTGTTGTCTCCTAGGCCACGCATCGCCAAAAGACGTCGGGCTCGTTCCCGTCGGGACAACTCGAAAGTCTTAAGCAGATAGCTCTTGAAAGCCTCATATTTACCCAGGAAGGGGGGATTGGTAATGAAGCTTACCGACCGAGACGCCGTGGAGCTACCCAGTGCCGTGACAACGTGTAGATAGCGTGTCTCGTCATCGTCTATCCCGCGGAGGGCGAGTTGAGCGTCCGTCTGTGCGAACCATGCCGCGGCTGCATTTTCCCAAAATTCCGGCAATTTCACGAAAAAGGGGCTAATTGCCATGTTCTGTTCTGTCTCGGATACTTCGACGAGACTTATGTCGGGGTCACCAATGTAGTGCCGAAAGATGGGAGTCGGAGGCGGTGTATCAAAAGAGGAACTTGTGGTTTTATTAGCCATATAAAAACACACAGTAGCAACTAGAACGCTAACCGGAACAAGAACAAGTCCGGTGCTCAAAACAGTCCGTGCGGGAGCACGCCCCCCCAACCATAGTTCCCAGGTGAATTATGTAACTCACCACAATATCAAAATAAAAGTACCCGTTCAACGTCAAGTCCTCGGCTTTTACTTTGAAGGCATGATGAGTCATCCATAGATTTTGTGATCTCATTCTTCTGCTTCCCGAAGACGTGACCTCATGCTCTTCGGTAGACGTTAACTTACATACACAAAGCATTATAGTAATGCCCCTAAGGATTTAGAAGTTAAGAATAAATAGAGTGGATTAAAAATAAAAAAAGATGACAAACATTTACTTTGGAAAATGGAGTTGGCATAAAATGATGAATTGGACTCACTGAAGGAGAAGGCAAATATCTCCCAAACCGCACCTTCACATCCATAGGCCAAGGGGAGCCTAAAAATAAAAAGCAGTCGATTAATTCCCATGTCCAGGAACCGTGGAACAAAAAATTAGCTTATGCTGACTGAAATGTTTGAACAGTAGTCTTCCCCTATTTCTCTGGAGACCTAACGGTCTTATTAAACGACACACAGTGCCAACATTCATTACAGACGTCTGGAGGGAGGGGGGGGGGGGAGCTCTTCTTTCTCTTTTTTTTTTCTTTTGACCGACACTTCTATCAATGCCAGATAACTTCGAAATGTAACACGTCTTCTTTCTCCGGGTGGACACAGCAGCCGATGCCAGAGATGAAGGTCATTTATTTTGAAAGCGCAGGGGGGGGGGGAGTCGACGCGGTCCTCCTACCTGGACCGGATCCAGGAATAACAAACAACTGAACCTGCCGCCCGCAAAGAGTCTTGTGCAAAGTGCGCTCCTCTCTACCTCAAGCGGGCTTGTAAATCAGCCCATTTGATACTGAGCCAGATAAAACGGTAGTTACTCGTTTGTTTATCTATGAAAGATTTATTGATTCATTGTTCTAGGCCAGTGGTGGTAGGCAACCTTTTCAAGCCCAAAATCACTTTTTTAATTCCAAAATGTAAGCCAAATCTACCAATCCGATATCTTCCAAAAAAACCACTTAGGAGTAAGACTGTTCTTCGTCATATTTATTTTTGCAATAAATTTCAGGCTCGATGTACGTGCGTGCATACCAGGGTTGACGTTAGCCGGTAATTAGTGTTTTTTTTAGCTGGTCAAATTTATAAAAAAACTAAATTCAAAACCTGCGGTCAAAATGTCGGCGGTAATAATGCTCATACAAAACTTAGATAACGTAGATAGAGACGATAGATAGATAACGATAGGCACCCCCATGAAGGGAGTGAATCAGCTGATGTCAAGCGGCTATGGGGGTTTAGCTTTTGCGACAGCTTGCAAAGTGCTAATTTCTGAGTTCAGCGAGCTGTACCCAGACTGGGCTCCACTGGCTGAAGGGCCTGGTGTGTTCTGTCCGGGTCAAGCGACCAGCAGAGAGGGGCTTCTCCCTGTTTTGGCATCGATATGATTTTTTTCTTTTTAACCCCACCCACAATTTCATGCATATATATATATATATTTTTTTAATTATATATATATATATATATATATTTTGAAAATGTGAAAATGCTAGGGATCGACAGAGAAGGCTTTGAAGATCGACCAGTCGATCGCGATCGACCTGTTGGTTACCCCTGTTCTAGGCTCTCTGTTGGTTACCCAATATTCTAGGCTCTCGCGGCTTTTGCCATCAATGGGAGGCAAACATCCAACACACACACACACACACACACACACACACACACACACACACACACACACACACACCACCACCTGTGGTCCTGTAATACCAATAGGGCTAATCGAGCATGGGCATCAAGAGATACAGGACTGGGGATTGATCTAGGCAGAAGGCAAAAGCTCTCGATCTACCGATCAGTCTTCGTTCCTACCCTCACCTATGGCCATGAGCAATGGGTAATGACCGAAAGGACGAGATCGCAAATACAAGCGGCCGAAATGAGTTTCCTCAGGAGGGTGGCTGGTATCTCCCTGAGGGATAGGGTGAGAAGCTCAGTCACTCGTGAGAGACTCGGAGTAGAGCCGCTGCTCCTTCGCGTAGAAAGGAGCCAGTTGAGGTGGTTCGGGCATCTAGTAAGGATGCTTCCTGGTCGCCTCCCGAGGGAGGTTTTCCAGGCACATCCAACTGGGAAGAGACCACGGGGCAGACCGAGGTACAGGTGGGGTGATTACATCTCCACACTGGCCTGGGAACGCCTCGGGATCCCCCAGTCAGAGCTAGTCGATGTTGCCAGGGAGAGGGAAGTTTGGAGTCCCCTGCTGAAGCTGCTACCTCCGCGACCCGTTTACGGATAAGCGGGAGAAGATGGATGGATGGGGATTGATCTAACTTCTTTAATTATTATATTGTGGTGGTGGTGGTGTAGGTGATGGCATAGGTCTATACCTCCAGCGTGAGCTGGCTTCCTTGGCAGTATGAATAGACCTGGGCTATATGACTCCCAATTATTCCGATAAATGGCATGAGTCACGGAGGTATACGCTGGAGGCCACAAGCCAGATGTCTTCTAGGCTGTTTTGTTGATTTAGGAGACAAAGCCGAAGGACCCGAGTAGGCCTCCAAAGCTTACCCTAACTGATCTCTGTCTGCTTTAGAGAGAGAGGGGGAAAGATAGAGAGGGGGGGAGAGAGAGAGAGAAAGAGAGAGAGGGGAGGAGAAGATGAGGGGGGAGAGAGAGAGCGAGAGAGGGGGGGAGTAGGAGGAGAAGAGGAGAGAGAGGGGGGAGGGGGGGGGGAGAGAGAGAGAGAGGGAGAGAGAGAGAGAATGAGAGAGAGAGAGGGGGAGAATGCGAGAGAGAGGGGGGAGGAGGAGAAGAGGAGGGGGGGAGAGAGAGAGAGAGAGAGGGGGGGGGGAGGGAGGGGCAAAATTGTGGGGGAAAAAAAACAATAAAAGGCCACACAGATATAGCCCTGAGAAGGAGCATGCGATCACTTTTACGATCTGTGTGGTACTTGTGTAGGCTGACTCGAATACCTCGCGTTTTTCTCCTCTGAGACGCCAACACAACAAGTCCGTGTTTTACAGTCCAGGGTTTTAGAGGCTTATCCATTTTATCCTCTTGTCAGCGTTAATGTTATCGTTTCTGGGGCGGAGTGACACGCCAAATAACTCTACTGGATAAATAGAAGTTATAACATGTTGGCGGTAGAGATTGTGTCTGTGCGTGTGCGTGTGCGTGTGCGTGTGTGTGTGCGCGCTTGTGTGTGTGTGTGTGTGTGTGGGGGGGGGGGGGGGTGCGTAATTTCTCATCTACACATCTACACATTATGAATAACAAAGTAAAAATAAGTGTGCTATGTAATGCCAATTTGTATCCTACAATAGGCGTGTTATTTTTTGTTCATTTCTAGAGGCTTGACATTAGACACATAACTAGTCTCAAGGCTGACGATGTATCTAATGACTGCCTTTTTTTGAATAATAATTGGTCTTAATGCTAATTTGTTTTAAAAGTGGTTCTAACTAAGTTATGAAGTGATCTCTGTGTGGAGTTATATTTGAAGAGAAAAGGACGACTGTCTGTGGAAACAAGAGAAAGCGATACTCTGCCACCCTCTACCGGTGTAACGCATGTACTACACCCACTTGAATACAGTTTTTTTTTCTCACAACACAAGAAATATCAGAAAATCATATTTATGTGCTACAGAATGTAATCTGTAAGAAGGTATTGGATATGTTGGCCTCTAGAAATACATTTAAAACACGCATGCAGTACACACGGTACGCCCACGGGTGGCGCTGCTGCACAACATTCAGCGACTCTAGCGCTCATTTCAATATTTAGCACTGGAGCCGTCGCTGGCGCTGACTGATGACGTCACCCCTAAACAGTAACGATGGCAGCCCACGCAAGTGAGCTGGAAATCGCGAAGAAAAATCTAACCGATGCCATAGGCGATAACATCAAACAGTGAGTATACGACCGTGTGGGACTTCTGAGTCCTTGTTCCGCTATTTACGTGTTTATTTGTGTTGTACGTACTGTATTTCTTTCTTCTGGTGTTGTGATGCTATGCGGTAGCGACCCGCAGCGTCTCTGACTGCAGCGGCTCTGCTCGTCAATGAAAGTAGAAGACAACCTCCAAGTCACCGAAACTGTACTAAGTCTACAATTCAATTGAGCTATTTATCGTTATTATTCTTTTTAAGAATCAGAATGCCTTTATTCAAGTCATTCAGTATGAAGTACAACGAAATCGTGTAGCAGTCCCCACGAGTCACGACACTTGGAAACAATTGCAACATTGAAATGATTGAAAATATAAAAAAAAGCAAAACTAAATAAACGGGTGAAAAATATGATTCATACCTTTTTGCGGTGGCCCTATGTACAGCAGTACACATTATAATGTATATTCATGAACATCCAAAGGTGCAGTGTGATTCAACATAAGTAATGTAGTGTTGATGCATGCAATTCAGTATTGTAGTTGCACAGAACAGTTGGTGTCAGTGTATGATCACAGTGTTTACATGTTATGTGCATTTGTGGTGCTTGATTTAGTATAAAAAAAACATTAGATCATCATCAACACATCACTGCAGTCTATATTCATTTTCATGACTATTGTTTATCATTGCAGTTACTGGGCAAACCTAAAGCTGTGGTTCAAACAAAAAATCAGCAAGGAGGAGTTTGATGTCGAGGCCCGTCGTCTTCTGTCACAGGATAATGGTATGTAGACAGGCCTTTCCATCTTCTCCCTTTGAACAACACATTTGCCAATGAAACAAATATATTTATCGATTGTATTAATACGGATGCTCCTTTCCCCTCCTCAACTTTCCGCCTTGCTAGTTCACACCCACAATGATTTCCTCCTCGCCATTCTCACACGGTGCCAAATCATCGTATCCACACCGGGTAAGCAGTTTTTCTGTTCTTAGTTCTACAGATATTTATCTGCTATTTGTCAGTTTTTTCATTTGCTTGTTCTATGTGGCTCCACTGTGGTGTTCTCCATGTAATAGTTGCTCTTTTGTTCTGTAGAGGGGCCAGGGTCTTTACAGTGGACTGGTGGCTCTGCCTCCAAACCGAGCAAACCCAAAGGAAAGAAGAAATTCTCTTCCAAACAAAAGTTTGATGTAAGTCTCACTCATAGGGGTCCGTCGATCGGACATTAAGTCGTCACACCGTACATGAACGGAGAATGGCTAGCCAGCTTTTAAACGGCTGCACCTCATGTGGTCATTAAGCCCATATATATAATCAATATACTATATAGAAAGAGGGAGATTAATGTGTGTGTTCTTCCCATGCACCTCCAGCATCGCTTCCAGCCTCAGAACCCGCTGAGCGCAGCCCAGCCCTTCAGCCCCCGGGAGGTGGGCACTGGTGGGGTTGGTGGTGGTGGTGAAGAGGATGAGCTACGCCTGAGTGCCCACACCCTGCTACTCCCCACCCGCGGCCAGCTGGAGGCCAGGATGATGGTGACGGCGTTCGAGCTAGGCCTGGACAACGTCACGGACGACTCCGTCAACACCATGATCTACGCCATGGAGGTGAGAAAGACCGCTCCTCCTGCTCCGAGGCCACCTCCTTCTAGAGCAGGAGGTGACCCCCAAAATAACAGTGCTAGAGACTGGCGACCCCCCCACTATCACCGGAGGGACTGGAACATTAAAAACAACGTGTGCAGCTATCTTCACGATCGCGAACATCGTGAAGTCCAACGGGGGGGGTTATCGCTATGTGTGGCTTTTTTTCATCTGCAAATGATACTGTCGTGAATCTGTCGGAATCAGAATTTCTTTATTTGTCACCCTTACATATTAAACAGACTTACATAATAAAAATATCTATGCACACGTTATTATTAACAATAATAATACAAATAATAAAATAAAAAATTAAAATAAAAAACCATGGGTCACATCAAGAGTATTCTGAAATCATCTCGCGACCCCCCCTTGGTCGTGACCCCCACTTTGGGAACCCTGCTCTAGAGCACACGGGTGTCTTTGCTGCAGCTATATGTCGATGTTCTTTTTCTCTTTTGCTTAAGTATTATTTTTTATACCTTAACCCTGACTGGCATACCTTAACTCTTACTGTGTAGTCACTATACAAAAACTATTTTGGTATTGTTTTATCGGCAAATAAGATGACGTTCACCGATGGCAGTGGCCGATGTTTATCTGTTGTGTCGATTTTGCTCTGGCTATAAAAGGCTTTTGAAACGGTTATTTTTCCTACATTTGTATGATTTAATCTTGTGCTCATTCAAAGATGGTGAGATGAAGGGCTAAAAGACTTTTTCAATTCAGTTATTTTTTTGTAATCAAGAATCTAATGAATGACACAAAAACAACTAACAAAATAATACATCTGCATCAGCTATCAACAAAATTGTTATAATACACATCGGAATCGGTACAGAATTGGTGCATCCCTTTATCATAACCAAAAATCCAGCGTCAATATTTCTGCTATCAAAAGCGTCCTAAGCGTGACTCATACTCAGTCAGAGAGGAAATGTTGGCGTGGATCTCATTGAGTTTACTTTGACTTCTTCCAGCACCATCTAAAGGACGTCCTGACCGCGGTGGTCACGCGGAGGAAGGCGTACCGCTTGCGTGAGGGCCATTTCCCGTACGCGTTCGGCAGCGACGTCACACCGCGGCCCTACCTGAAGAACAGCCTGGAAGCCTACCACAGTGTCTCCGAATGGTGAGTTCCCTTAGTAAGGGCTAGGGTGTCTCGCTCAGGAACACTTCAATGGAACCATCAATTAATAATATACATTTTATAATATGAATAGGAATTATACAAATATTTTTCAGATGAATGGAAAAATGTATAATGAGTGCAATTGCATTTTTATAATAAAGTATAGGTGCATTGTTGCTTCCGGGAACAATTCTTCATGATGCTATATGATTATACTACAGTTCACGGATGAAAAAAGTGATATGAATTCAGGTCAATAGCTCTGCCCTCTCCACAGCCCGCCCCCAAGTGCCTCTCTCCCGGCGGGACCCCCACCCCAAGTGGGCCCCGACGAGGCGGAGCAGCAAGCTGTTCACCTATTGGCCTGTTCCTCTGACACTGTCCCCGTGCCCCTCCCACCCATCAGCATGTATGATCTACTGGAGGCGTTACAGGTCAGAGAACCATGCGGCTTGTTTTGAAAATATGGGACTGTTGGATTTATGATTAGGATATTGTTGTTGATGCTGTGCGGCTGACACTATTGTATTTGTACTCTACTCTTTGTATCTAATTTGAGCCATGTCTAAATTATTTTTAAAATCTGCATTTGAATAAGAAATGTATACTATATGGCGGCCGCCTTTTATCCAAAGAACAACTTTTTTGTTTCATGTTACAGTGTTTTTTTTGATCATCATAATTGTCTTGGCATCAATAATGAATCAGTTAAGCACTTTGACACTTTGGTTTATCCTCAACAAACCTCACGTCTCTCTCTCGCTTTCTCTCTCTCTCTCTCTGCCTCCCCTCTACCGCCCTGCAGGTCCACCGCGGTGTGATGCCATCCCACACCATGTACGCCCTGAACATGGAGCGTATCATTGCCCGCCTCTGGCACCCCAGCCACGAGGAGCTGGTGCAAGACTACGTGCATCGCCATCGTCTGGCCGGGAAGGAAGGCTTACTGCTGGGCAGCTGAGAGACCCCACCCACCCCACCGGTGACCCCACCCAACCCACCCCACTGGTGACAACCATGGATGAGAGGCTACGAGAGCCAGTGGGCGTGATCGGGGACCATTAGCTGCTCCGAAAATGAACTGGACACCATAGCTTGTTCGTTTTACAAGTGTGTTGATGTTACAGGCTATCAGGGATAAGTGGTCAATGATAACGTCTTCGTCTTGTTATAGATCAAGTTGTTCTAGATAACCAGTTTAAATTGACATGCCAGTTTATCAGTGAGATACACTTGTGTACCTCATGAGCAGGTAAAAGTGTTCTTCGCCGCACCTGGCAGGTGTACTCCCTGTGAATGCTCTGCTGTTATTTCCACCACAGACAATGGATTTAGATTTACAGGACCTGTATTGAAAGATTCTGGCGTCACTGGAAACACTTGTTGTGCACTGGTGGTTATGGTGTTTACAGCTACATGCGTACAGCTACCCGCCACCACGCTAGTTGTGTTGGTCTGCTCAAAATGGGTGTAAATACATGTACATTTTGTAAAGGCTAAATATATGTATAATCCGTTTGCCTACTGCTCAAATCCAGTAAAGCTAAGAAATATTTGTATATTAATTTGAGAAACATCTTGTTTTCAGTACAATTACTTTGTAATAAATACACTTCGACTCGACCGCCGGCCTATTGTGTTGTTTATTTCCCCTCCTCCGTCTCTCCCCGCTTGCCAGGACCTCGCGAGCGACTCGTCCAAGTCTTGGCCACGCCCACTCCCTCAGTGCGTACACACTGCGTGTCTCCAGAGCGTCCCTGGCCATATTTGGCATCCTTCCGACACATCGCCGTCCAATCCTCGACCGAGAAGATTCCCCAACCAAAACACCGGTGACTCACAACGTCCCTCCCCTCCCTCCCTCCCTGACTCGTTCCCATTTAACGATCATTTTCCAATACAACGAATGAATGTAATAAATAAAGCAATTAATGTCCACACGCCGCCGTTATGTGTCCCAATGTTTATTACATCATATTTACAAATGTTGGAAGTGCTCAAAAGGACTGCATAAAAAAAATTGTACAAAGAGTAACAGTTTGGGTCTAACAGACGCTACATCTATATTACAATTTGTATCGATGTAAAAGTTAAGAAAACAAGGCAAGTTTTGTCAGTAAACACCTCTAGTCGTGGTTCCTGTGTGTGTAAAAAAAAAAAATTAAAAAAAAAAGGTGTGAAACTTTGTTTAACGTGCTCTGTACAAATCCGTCGCTGGTGAGAGAAGAGAAGCGGTAGAACCGTCCGCATCGACAGTCCACCTGAAGACAAGCGAGGGGCCGGGCCTTGGACGCTGCGTGTTGACTTTGACCCAAAACAAAGTCTATTCTGTCTTCCTTCTGTCAGTCAGGGTGCACGACAAGCCACTTGCCGCTGCATTCATTTTTTGGTCACCCCCCCCGAACAAATATTGAAATGTCTCGTTCTGAAAACGTGCCGCCCGCGTCCATTTTGCGTCGGCCGCTCAGTACGTCTGGACCTGCTGTGTGAGTATGAGTTGGCAGCCGCTGTTAACGTGGTCCATGACCTTTTGCTTGAGCAGTGCCAGTTCGTCCCGCAGGACGTTGGCGGAGGAAACCAACTCGGTGTGCTGGGTCTTGAGGTTCTTGACCCTGTCCTCCAGCCGAGAAATCCTCTCCAACTTCCTTTTCCGGCATTTGGACGCTGCCACCCTGTTCCTCATGCGCTTTCTCTCCGCTTTGATTCGCTCCTGGCTCACCATGTCGATTGGTGACAGCGGCGGGGTGTCGCCGGACATCTCGGGCACCGTCTGGGGCTCCTCTTTGAACGCCTGTAGCCGTGCGTGTTGTGCCGCCAGCTGGGCGTCGATACGACTCTGGGACTGCGCGGCGGTCGGGTAGTTCGAGGAGGAGGAGGAGGAGGAGGAGGAGGTTTGTCTCTCGCCAGTAGGTGCCGACGCAGAGCCGCCGGCCCGATTGAAGGTGCCCAAGTTAGTGTATTCCGGTGGCTCGGGGCGCACCGTGCAGCTGTACGCCATGCCGCCCTCGGACGCCGCGCTGTTCGCCGCGCCGCCCCCCATGTCGCCGGGCGCGTTGGTCCCCTGCGCGTCTGGGTTCACGTTGGGCATCTGTTGGTAGTGGAGCTCCGCGAGTGCGCGTACGAAGCCATCGGCGAAGCCCTCTTGCTCGTCCGTGATGTTCCTGGGACAAATGAACTGGGTCGGGGTGGGAGTCGTCAGCCCAGTGCACGACTGTATGATTAATCTCTCCAGCTCAGGCGAGGCCAATTTCAGTAATCCGACATCGGGAGACGTTAAAATGTCGATGGCCTTCGAGCGGAGCTGGGGTTTGTAATTTTTCGGGTCGTTGAGGTTCAGTGTCATGGCCTGTTTGAGGGTTTTCAGGTTGAATCCATACCCTCCCACCCCGTCGTGTTGAGAATTAGCGGCTTTTACAGACTCGTCATAAAAGGTTGCTTCCATCTTGGTAGGCATAAAGGCGTTGTTACACACACACACACACAGCTCTTTATTATCTTCAGTTATTATCTCGATATTTCGAGCATCAAATGTCTCCAAAGGCTACAGTCGTCCCTGGTCGGGGTACGTCTATTGTCTTTAAGTTCTACTTACTTGACAACTTTCGGTGTCCTGTAAAAACTTTCTTTTAAAATAAGAGGGTCATCACCGTACATAACGTCCCCAGACGGATACACATCACTGGATTTGTTTCTTTTTTTAAAAACGACGATTCTCCCGCGATCCTATCTTTCCATATAGGCTAACAAAAGTGTGTGGATCATCGGTATAGTACTTTGTAGCACTTCCAACGTGGAGACGAACTTTATCCACCTCTAAGCTGCAGCTATACTGAAAATAACAATGATGTCATTTCTACGGCCTCCCATTGGCTGGGGGTGATTTGTGGGGGCGGGGCTTTGATAATGACATGCGGGTTTGTGTGACTGCTGGCCATGAACACGCCTACCCGCGATGCTTTGTGGGATTAGGTAATGCAGTGGAGCGATGTACTCTGGGATTACGTAGTGTTATTGAATATTTAGTTACCCGCCGAATTATGCACCCATCCTCTTCCACGAAATGGTGAACAAAAAAATGGGGGGTCTGAAAGCATTAACCCCTCTCGATTAAAGAGACTATTCGAGTTTTAAGGCAAAACGTGGCTTTCGCTTTTTTTCCTCGTTTTGGTGCCGAGTGACGAAATAAAGCAGAATACATAAACGAACACACGTTCAGCCTAATGATTGGTGCTTATGAACATATAACCATACACTGGAATTGTAAGACCCAATGCCAGAAAACCCTTTTCTCTGGACTCGAAATCCAAAACGCAGTTGTGTGCCAAACATGCTAGATTTAGGTTATGGTCCGAATGTTTTAGAAACGTTAAGATTGGCTTTTGCGGCTGGAAGTATCGTGTAAAAACGTGGGTCTACATTCAAGTGATTACATTCGTATAGTCGTGCCCAGACCGATAACTGAAGTAGCTATTCCATAATAGTGTAGTTACTACCGTGCTATATATGCTCAACCATTGTCCTCCAAAAGAGTCCAGCTCTTCTCTTTGTATTATTCAGGACGCTTCTCTTCAGCCCCGACTATAAATAAATGAAGACAGCGAGGCTCAGCCGGACCAGAGAGAGAGAGAGAGAGAGGGAAAGATAGAGAGAGGGGGGGAGAGAGATAGAAGGGGGAGAGAGCGAGAGAGGGGGGGGAGAGAGAGAGAGAGGGGGGGGGGGGAGAGAGAGAGAGGAGGGGGGGGGGAGAGAGAGGGGAGAGAGAGAGAGAGGGGGGGGGGGGGGGGGAGAGAGGGGGGGGGGGCTTGTGGCCCGAGGTCAACCCTGTCTTGAGGAGACGAACTCGCTCTCACAACACTGCGATGTGTCGATGATCTGACACCTCTGAGGGGAGATTCATGTTTCGGATGTTTTGGAAAGTTGGGAGTCGTCTGACTGTCTGTCTTCTCTTCTGCCAGCCTGTCAGTCGGTCTGGCTGTCTGACGTTGTCTGCTTGGTTCATAACATGGTGGTAATAGGTGTGTTTGGCCATTGGTTTGGTCAGGGTTATATTCTTATTTGAAACTATTAGTTGTAGTAGTAGTACAGCAGTACAGTAGGCCTATATGAATGGAATGTAACTATAATAGTGTTTAATAGTGTGTACATGTGTACTGTATATAAAGAGATATAGACCCGTGTGTATGCATATGCTTCCAGCACAAAATACAGGTGAAACACATACAATAATAAGAACTAAGATAATATGATCAACCTCACTATACGGATATACATGAAATCACGTACAAAATAAACACTAACATGGGGTTAGCCTCAAGCCTGATGTTAGCCTCAAACACCCATGTTGACTACATCTCCGGCCCACCTGTGTTTACCACCACCCGGTGATGTGTTCCCATCACAGTACGGCTGTTCCCCGGCCACACTTCCTGTCCCCATCCTCCCACCACCACCAGCACCACCAGCCCCTCTCTCCTCTATGTGCCTGACGGGTCACCTTTCCGTAACCCCACCTTCCTCTCCTCCGTGCAGGCCAGCTGTTTCCACTGAGTACAGTTTTCTAATCAAGGGCCCTGGCCTCTGGCCCCTGGACCGCTGCTCCACAACAGGCCTGCCTTTGTTGTGGAGCCCAGGAGGTGGGACCCGGGGCCTTGTTGGGGAAAAACACACCCTTTTATATGGACCATACACCATGCACGCAAACGCAGCGCACGCATACTCGTGAATGCTCACACACACACACCCACACCCACACCCACCCAGATACACCCATATATGAAAGCCGAAGCTCACCCACACACATGAAGGGGAACACACATGAACGTGAACACACATGTGTACAGACAAACACACACACAGACAATGAGTGGAGCAGAGAAAGAGAGAGGCGTCTCAGTGTTGGTCCATTAACGGGTGGTAAGTTTAGATTACAATTCAATCAAAGCCCCTGGAGAAGACTCTTTTTAGAGAGAGAGAGAGAGAGGTCTTCAACCCTGTGCTGGTCAGTGTTTACAGGGACAGTGGGTGGGATGAGGGGGAGGAAGGAGGGGGCGTCTGTTTCTTCCTGCTGTTTAGTTTAGTTTAGTTCCTCCCCGGACTCCAGCAACTCCTCCGTCGTCCGCGACTCCCGACCTGCAAACAATCGTCGGGTCACAGACAGAATCACTTCCCTCCCAGACAGCTGTTTATCTCGTCGACCGACCCACCTCACCTCACCGTCTGACCACCTAACCCCCCCCTCAAAAAAAAGTTGTGTTTAACCAAAAACAATGGCATGGATAGAGACTCAGAGAGGCTCAGACTGACTGAGCAAGTGAGCCACATGTGTCCAGTGGGTTCTGCGGATTGGTTGGCGTGTGTCATTGCGGTCTGTGGCTAATGTCATATTGGCGTGTTCCTGTCAATTGTCAATCTCTAGGACTAACTTGGGGACGTCATATGGGTCTTTCGTCATATTGACCGGCTCGTCTTACATCCTGTTTGGTCGCAGCGTGCGGTCGCCCTGCACGCTATATCTATGTGAGCCGGTCAGTGATTGGTAATAGGGTCATTTGAAACTCCCTGCTTCCCACATTCAAGGTTTTTTACCACCCCATATACAGAAACACAGGAGTAAAGTATAGTTGCTTCTTTACTTTCAACTTTGATCATAGACTGTAGAGTTCAAGGTAAGGTAACACCACTAATCCCCCCTTTTCTCTCAAATAAAGAAGGGAAGGAAGAGACACATAGGGATATAATTAGAGACAATAAAATATAATGAGAGGGATGAGTATGCGTGACGGGCAAAGGTTTTATTGAAAGCGCTTTGTGATTACTTGAGTATTCGAAGTAGAAGGGACGGTAGTCACTTTAGTATTATTTTGCGATTACGTACTTTTTGGCCCATTTCGCCCCCCGTATGCTCCCGGTCCACAGGTCCAGGGCAAAGTGCGATGGTGAGCAGGGATGGTTATTAACATGTTTGTTTTGCCTATCATATTGCTGCGTACTTTGGGAACAAGGAATAGATACATACCTTACTACGTTCACTTTATGGACTAAACTAATGTGCATGGTTGGAGCTTGGTGTTTGACCACATCCTCAATATAAATCAGGGAATTATAACACGCCGTCGAATATTGGTAAAAATAAATACACCAGAGTCTATCATATGTTTAATTGTAGAAGGTCCAGTACATGTTAGTCGAGTATTGCCTATTTGTAAGCACATAAGGAACATATAAGTAGTTATATTTACTGCGTGGATACAATAATAGGCAGTATTGGAAAGTCATTCAGTGTCATTTCTGTTGTTATCCCATCGATTTGGGGAGTGTTTGTGTCCGATTGTGATAATTTAGTCATAGTTTCATATCATACTGACCAGATGAACATTCAACATTGATTTCTCCGGTTCTTCAGGTCGGTTCATGATGGCCGGCTCTGCCCCGGGTGACGAGGTGTATTTCGTCGGCGTGGACGTCGGAACGGCCGGCGTCCGGGCGGCTCTGGTGACCAGGGACGGCCGCCTGGAGACCACCGCCGAGGAGCCCATCAGCGTCTGGGAGCCACAGGCGGACCACTACGTCCAGTCCTCCACACAGATATGGGACCAATGCTGTGAGGTAGTGAAGGTGAGGTGAGCATTACTATGACGTTTCCATATTCATGTTGTATTAAACCGTCTTATGTACGTTTTATGTCATTTTATTTGTATTTTAATTTGTAATATTTACCAAAACCAGATGCTATCTACATTGGGTTTTAAAACACAATGTAGATAACTCATTAGGTTAAACACATGCTATTGCGTGACCTCTTATTGGCTGATGATGACGCCCCCTGTTTTTACGTCCCATTTAACCACTGTTGTTAAATTTTACCATTTTTTAAATGGTAATAAACATTGTTTATTACCATGCACTTTACTGTTACATGTGCACTCTGGTTAGATGTCAATTTGTGCTGTGCAATGACAATACATTTGAATCTAATCTAATCTAATGATAGTAACATGGTCACCTGCGTTGATGTGACCACACCCTTCTCCAGAAATAAAACTCTTTTTTTAAATTGATTACACATTTTAAAGGTGGAGTCAGAGGGTTTGAGTTCTTCTCTAAACCCTCTTCTTCTTTATAGCCCTTTTCCCATAAGCAACATGAACTCAGTATGAGTCACCTTGTCTTCCCGCTGTGTAGACCGAACACCATGTGTGTATCTTGGTGTCTTTTAGAGAGTAACACTGGGTGTGGACAAGAGCCAGGTGCGCGGGATCGGCTTTGACGCCACCTGCTCTCTGGTCGTGTTGGACGGGGACTTCCGGCCCGTGCCCGTCAACCAGGACGGTAGGTGGTCGTCCGCACGTTGGTTTTTAGGTGGTCCACGTGAGCACTGACCGGCGACGTGAGGAGGAGGTATGGAGGGCGATGGTTCCTGGGCTCATTTTGAAATCGGGACGAGTGACATGTCAACCTTGAGGCAGAAAAGGGCTACAATAGATCTCTCTCATGAACACACGCTAACGGTACAATTTAAGATTGTGCATATATGGAAAAATATGGAAAATATAACGCTTATACACACACACACACACACACACACACACACACACACACACACACACACACACACACACACACGGTGTGAAAAGCCCTATTTTGGTTGACGCTTTTCAGAGAATCTCAAGATATTATGGACATTATTGATCCATTATCCATAACCCTTAGGGTAATTGACATTGGATCAATACCCCTTTGGTTTTTAGGATACTATTGGTATTGTCCAAGACCGTGTCAGCGTTATTCCTGTCCACGGCGAAGCAAATCACATTCACCGAGAGTACCGAGATGAATAAATAAAGTCCATCTTCCCTCTTCCCCCAGGGGAGTGCCAGCACAACGTGGTGATGTGGATGGACCACCGCGCCGAGCAGCAGGCCGCCCGCATTACCAGCACCGGCCACCGGGCCCTGGGCCGGGTAGGCGGGGTCATGTCTCCCGAGCTGCAGCCTCCAAAGCTGCTCTGGCTCAAAGAGGTGAGGGGGCCCAGCTTCAGGTGTCTGTGTTTTGTGTTGAAAGATCAGGGGACATTTAGGTTGTTTGTTAAAGGAGCTGGTCCTCTCTAGTATTACATTTGAACAAGTGCCCTCTCGCCCACTTCTAGGTAGACATATTTTTTTTATTCAGGGGGCGGGGCTGTGTCTCCTATCGCTACGGTTCGTTTGATTGGCGCTACCTTGGCAAACCATAAACCACGGCCAGTAACGGGTAACTCGTGCGGTGAAACATGCTTGCGTTTAACTGTGTGTTGTTGTTTTTACCTTCACCATTGACGATGGAGGTGTGGGAGAGTTCATGTTTATTGCCCCCGTTCGTTCGTTTGTTTGTTTGTTGGTCTTTTTGTCTGTCTCTTTGTGGGTCTGTTAGCGAGATGAAAGGTGTGTACGGAATTGGACAAAACTTGGTGGTTACATATGGTTACTTATCGGTCAAGGAACAGTTCATTCGATTTTGGCGCAAATCCGGATCCAGGGGACCTTTTTTGGTGTGGCGGAAGTATGCGCTCTGAGTGTGTGTGTCTGAGTGTGTTCTTCTTCATCTCTGTTTCCTCCTCCTCCTCCTCCTCCTCCAGAACCTGAGGGATGCCTGCTGGGCGGCGGCCGCTCACTTCCTGGACCTTCCTGACTTCCTGTCCTGGAAGGCGACCGGCTCCCTGACCAGGTGATGAGCGGTGATGCTGATGTCGGATGATTTCTTATGCGATGGTTTACATATGTACGAGGGAGGCACCCATGGGATGTTTTCTTATAGCCCATAGTGATTATATTTCTTTCGTCATCAATGGTGACGCTGCGTCACGATTCTTCGTCTTCGCGGAAAACAAACATTAATTATTGACGGTCATTTTCAAGCTTATAAACACAGCCACACATATGGGATGAAAAATTTGTATTCGCCATGGAAAACCTCAAAGCTGCCGATTGCCACGCCATCGGCGTTATTATAAATGCCAGATTTAATAAACTGCATTATTATTATTATTATAATAATGCCGTATTAGATTCAGAGGAATATACTGTAAGCGTGTGAACCTTTTGTACATAGTGAATCACTAGTCATTCATTACTGTAGTAGTAGTGCACCACACCTACCACCCAGGGTACAGGTGTGTCGTTGCGTCACTGCCTGGTCTTCCATTGGCCGGCCGGTGTTTGGCTGACTGGTGTTTGACTGTCTGGTTCTCCGCCGACGGCGGTTTGTGCTCCAGGTCCCTGTGCACACTGGTGTGTAAGTGGAGCTACTGTCAGCCAGACGGTTGGGACGACAGCTTCTGGACAGACATCGGCTTGGCGGACCTCCTAGAAAACGACTACAGCAAAATAGGTGGGAGGGAGAAGACACACGGTACTCCTATTCCTGAAACATTGGGCCTGCATTATTATGCTGCATTATTATCACATGCATGTCTACATATTATTAGTTTTTCTATTTTTATTTATATTAGTACACACAATAAATAATTACCATGTTTTTAGCCTACAGCACCCCTACAGTCTCCTCTATGACGTGTAACAATTTACCCTCACATTACATTTAACATTACATTGCAGTCATTTTGCAGACACTTTTGTTCAAATATACGTAGGCAAAATAACTACAAGTCACAAGAAGTAATTTCCCTCCTACCAAGCCTCCAAGAGCAGAACCGATAGCTGACAAGCAAACAATAGAGTAAACACTAGAGCTAACAAGACGCTAAGAGGAAGGCTCAGGGTAGTGGTTCCTTAGTTTATCAAGGTGTACATGAACATCTGATCTCTGGTCTCGTTTATAACACACACATCTAAGCTCACTGAGGGTGTTCTGGTCTGTAGTTCTTTGGTGAGAGACCTATGACGTGTCGATGTGCATCCAGGGAACCAGACCAGCGCCCCGGGGGCCCCGGTGGGAGGCGGCCTCTCCCAGCGGGCGGCAGCTGATCTGGGCCTGAACCCCGGGACCGCCGTCGGCACCTCCCTGATAGACGCCCACGCCGGCGGACTAGGTACCTCCCCCACCCCCCCACCCACCCCCCCTTGCTCGATCAAGGGGGGGGGGGGTTTGACTTTGGACCGCAAGGTTCTGGGTTCAAACCCCCGAATGAAGGCGCTCCATCTGTAGCTGTCCTTGAGAAAGATCTAAACAATATGTGTGCTGTCAATTGCTTCGGATAAAAGTGTCTGCTGTATGATGTAGTATCCCCTCTTGTCAGTCATCTGGTGCTGGGAATGGGTCTCTCAAAGTAGCTACAAGTCTCTTGTTAATCGTGAATATTGTGGTTCTCGTCATTGATCGTCCTGAAAATGTACCACCTGTTTCATTGAAGATCCCGTTGGCTGTAGGACATCACATAGCAGGCAATCTGTACATAATTGTTCTGTGATACAGTATTTCCAATTCTGTGTACTTTGAAGGCTCTGTGTTGAATCGTAACGCTGCCACAGTCCCCGGCCTTGAAAAGCGTTCCGCCCGCCATCTGGTTTTGTTCAGAGCGAGAGAGAGAGAGAACTGTTCATGAACTTTGGCATTTGACCCCCCAAGCTAGCCGTGACCTCTGTCCATCACACATTGTTGTATGAGGCAAAGGTTAGGAGACAGCACTTTTTTTAGTTGTTCTACCTGCCACGACCAGACACACACACACACACACACACACACACACACACACACACACACACACACACACACACACACACACACACACACACACACACACACACACACACGGGGGGGGGCCACACACCTACTTCAACGCAAGCCAGCTTGGCAAACATTATTCTAGTAGTTAGTGTCACAGCTGAAGCCGGCTAAAAACTACCACACAGCACGAGAAGCTAAAGACCCGGACGTTGGACACATTAACCAAATTAGTTGTTATTACTTCTTGTGTAAATTGCATTCAAGGGGCAAATCAGTTTGTTTTGTGTCCGATCCCAGAATGCCAATATTTCAGAATGTCAACAGTAATGAACGAATCAACACCGAATTCCAACAGCGATCGATCAAACGGCGACGACCAAACCGACGATCCAACGATTTAAACAACTGACTCTTCTTGCGACAACGTTTGTGGTCGACAGGAGTGATCGGTGCCAACGTGAAAGGCCTGGGCCTGCCCTGCGAAGGTCGGCCCATTAGCTCACGGATGGCGGTCATCTGCGGAACGTCCTCCTGTCACATGGCTGTAAGTGTCACGTGACCTGTCATGTGATCCGTGTTCAAAATTGCATTGCAATGCAGGAAGTAACGGGCCACGTTATTATTATACATACCATGCATTATGTTCTCATTTTGTGATGACTCTAGAGGGATATGTAACAAATTCTTTAATTGGTTTGAATAAAATTGGGGCCAGCAGAATATATGTTATATATTCAGAATATATGTTATCTCATGGTATATGGTAGACACTTTATATAATATGATAATCTGAATAATGATCCACATAAAAGGCATATATTGCATGATATTATTTAACTACAAATGAGTCACATGGGTGTCCAGTTCTCCTGAACCTTTGAGTCATGAGACGTCCATGTGGACATACACTGGCACCATCGATTTCAAAATAAGTCACATGATCAGTTTTTTTCCGCTGAGGGGAGGCGGTACGTGAAAGGTGCGCTGTTGGAGCCGGATCGCTCTTGTCCCACGTAGACAGCGTAGCTGTAATGAAAATTCCTCCTGTCAATTGAGATTAGAAGTTCATGATCCTCCTGACAGGCATGTTATAATAGCCACGCCTACAGATTTGATTTGCTGTTGCTAATTTTAAGTGTTGTGTTATATGTTGATGTATTTTTTTCTTTTCTTTCTTCTGTGTGTGTGTGTGTGTGTGTGTGTGTGTGTGTGTGTGTGTGTGTGTGTGTGTGTGTGTGTGTGTGTGTGTGTGTGTGTGTGTGTGTGTGTGCGTGTGCGTGTGCGCGTGCGCGTGCGTACACGTATTAGATCAGCCGGGGCCCCGTGTTCGTACCTGGAGTGTGGGGGCCCTACTTGTCCGCCATGGTGCCCGACATGTGGCTCAACGAGGGCGGGCAGAGTGCCACCGGACGCCTGGTCAGTCTCTCTTTGCCTCTATAGGCACTGCTCATGAATGTTGTTAGAAAGTAGACTTCAATTTATTCCTTTGTATTTATATTGATTATTATTTTTTTACGATGGAAATGAGGAACTTTTGATACCGTATGGTTTAGGTTTGACCCCCATCAAAAAGAAAAAAAGAAATCCTCTCAAACTAAATCACTCTCTTTAAAAGTCAACTGAAAAACACTTTTCTGTCTCGATTTACAGTTGCTCCTTCAAATGACTTTAGTTTATTGTTTTTCTCTCTCTCTCTCTCTCTCTCTCTCTCTCTCTCTCTCTCTCTCTCTCTCTCTCTCTCTCTCTCTCTCTCTCTCTTTCTCTTTCTCTTTCTCTTTCCCCTCCCCCCCCCCCCCCCCTCCTGATGCTGTGTTGCTCTAGATAGACCACATGGTGAAGGGTCACGCAGCCTTCGCTGAACTCCAAGAACTCTCTGGCCAGAGGTCAGCACTACTAACTAGTATCACTTCTGCGACTGCTACTCTCTCTCTCTCTCTCTCTCTCTCTCTCTCTCTCTCTCTCTCTCTCTCTCTCTCTCTCTCTCTCTCTCGCTCTCTCTCTCTCCTTTTAAGTAGAAATTGTATTTATTCATTCAGCAGACAAACCCTTTATCGAAAGCATCTCCCGGTGGATTCAGAGACACGTCATTAAGGATCAGGTAGAGGAAGGGGAGGGGACTCGGGGCTTCTTGAATGCAGACAGGTAGGCTGTGTTTGTGGCCTGTACCATTTTGCCACAACACTGTCCCACCACTCTTAGTAGCTAGGAGCCAGGGCTTCCCGGGGTCCTTCTGAAGCTTAATTATACACCGCCGCGGCTCACGTTACCGGCGTAGCCAAAAGCGTCCGCCGACGTCGTAGCTTACGTGCAAAAACCTCTCTCCAAAAATGTGACCGGGCCGCGGGGGGGGGGGGGTCATAGCCGTACAGGAGAGAGCCGCACGTCACGTGCACGACACGGAGGTGTGTTTAGACCGTTAGTGGTGTCTGTACCGTCCTCTTCAGGGGGTGTGGCTGTTTTCGGGAAAGGAGGCGAGGCAGGTCTGCCGGTAATCTGCCGGTCGGCCTCGTATTTGATATTCCAAGAATGTGTGTTGGTCACGAGCCTCGCATACTTCTATCTGCGGTTTGAACATTAGCTCCCAGGGAACCAAAGTACGGTAAGCGATCGTCACACCTCCGCTGATCTCACTGCGGTTCTGACGGGGAAACGATTCACAGAAACGCCACGTTCCACTCCCACCCGAGTCCGCTAAATCAAGTCGAGTCAATTAAATTTGTGTAGCCCTTAATCACAGTTACGGCCTCTAATGGCTTCACAATTATGTGACAAATGTATGAGTACAATGAGGTGTGTGTGTGTGTGTGTGTGTGTGTGTGTGTGTGTGTGTGTGTGTGTGTGTGTGTGTGTGTGTGTGTGTGTGTGTGTGTGTGTGTGTGTGTGTGTGTGTGTGTGTGTGTGTGTGTGTGTGTGTGTGTGTGTGTGTGTGTGTGTGTGTGTGTGTGTGTGTGTGTGTGTGTGTGGCGCGCGCGCTCCAGGTTCCCCCAAGCAGGCCAGCATGCATACTCCTTCCTCAATGCCCGCCTGGCCTCCATGGCCGAGGGCCGCTTCTCCTCCTCCTCCTCCGCTGACCTGCTGGGCTCCGCTCTCCACGTGTGGCCGGATTTCCACGGCAACAGGTCCCCTCTGGCGGACCCCATTTTGCGGGGAATGGTACAGTGTGTGTGGGTTGGGGTTTCTGACATTAAATTGACTTATTTTGAAATTGCTGTCATGCTTACAGCCATCACCAGACATGTTGTTTTGTTAGTTTTTATGCTTTTTTTCCCCTTGTATTTGTTGTTGTTCTTCCTCCTTCCTCTTCGTGTCTTTCTTTAATGTTGTTCTTCTTCCTCCTCCTCCTGTCCCTCCCCATCTTCACCTTTATCGTCGTCTTCGTCCTCATCATCATCATGTCATGGTCTAGTATGTCAGACATCAGGAAGCTGAAAGCAGGAAGTAATCGTTGTGTTTCCTAGGTGACGGGCTTGTCCCTGTCCCATACCTTGGATGACCTGGCTCTGCTGTATCTGGCCACCGTACAAGCTCTTGCTGTGAGTGTATTGGTCTTTGGGTCTTTTTCCACTTTTATTGCATGTTGCACACATTCTGAAGTGCCTAATGTGTTCCGATACTGCTCGTGTGTGTGTGTGTGTGTGTGTGTGTGTGTGTGTGTGTGTGTGTGTGTGTGTGTGTGTGTGTGTGTGTGTGTGTGTGTGTGTGTGTGTGTGTGTGTGTGTGTGTGTGTGTGTGTGTGTGTGTGTGTGTGTGTGTGTGTGTGTGTGTGTGTGTGTGCGTGCGTGCGTGCGCCTAATGATTACCGCATTAACTGTGGAGGGTATATTTGATTCAGAGTTTTTATTTGTATATTTGATTCAGCTGGGCACACGGCACATCCTGGAGACCATGACCCAGGCCGGACATGACATCACGACACTCTTCCTGTGTGGGGGATTGAGCAAAAATCCCCTCTTTGTGCAGATTCACGCCAACGCCACGGGTAAACCGCCGCCGATGCCGAGGAATGTCTGTTGTTGTTGTTGTTGTTGTTGTTGTTAAATGTTCTCTCTTTTCTGCTACGTTCACATTCACAACACACTGTGGATTCCGCTGACTGGTTGAAAGCGGAAAGGTGTGAGGTGTTGATTCTTCTGTTGATTGTATTTCTAGGACTTCCCGTGGTTCTTCCCAATCAGACGGAGGCGGTCCTTGTCGGAGCCGCAATCCTTGGCGCGTGTGCGTCACAAGAATACCAAACTATACAGGTGTAGTGTAATGCACACACACACACACACACACACACACACACTCTTTCACTCACTCACTCACGAGATTGATGTGGACTCTCTGCTGCCACCTGTTGGCGGGTAAGAGAACATGATGTCTCCTGGCAGACTGCTCTTGAGTCAGCTCTTAATCCACCTGCGCTAAAAATAAAACATTATTGTTTTGGGCCACCGCACACACCTGTCGATCTGTTTTGGGTCATAAGCGTTGAGGCATTCTCTCGTAGAGCTGGTCTCATTAAACCGCCTTGCATTTCGTCGTATCCTATAGGTTTAACCAGGCTAATAACCAGACCACAATAACCACCACAGAGACACTAGTCTAGAACATTCTAAAAAGGTGTGTGTTTGTCAACATCACAGTCGAACACAGGATAGTTAAATAGTTAAATTCTTAAGACAAGGCATTTGTCATTACATAGTAGTAGGAAAAGTACACGGTGACAAATGTAACCAGGGCTATTTGTTTTGGTGGTCATACGGTCACCCAGCTACAGCTGCTGTCCACCAGTATTCTGGTGTAATGTGATTTCCTTCAATGTCTTAACGTCTCCGTGTCTCTTTCTGCAGGACGCCATGGAGAACATGGCCAAAGTCGGAGAAGTCGTTCGGCCCGAGCGGGAGCTGACGAGGTTAGCTTCGATCAGCTTGGATCCTCTTGTGTATAGAATGTTAGCATGATAGCATGACATACACACCATTAGTTAAAGTGTCCCCCATCCTATAACCCCCCCCCCGGTTGAGAACACTAAGGTATTTATTAACAGAACCCTGCGCTTTTACTTATATGCATTTTTCTTTATCTTTTTAAGTTTCTATGACAGAAAGTACCAGGTGTTCTTACGCCTCTTCGACCACCAGAGGGAGTACCAAGCGCTCATGAAGAGCTGAAGAAAGAAGTGAAACTCACATTGTTTGTTACCCTGAGACGGCCACCACTTTGTGAATGAATTATATCACTGCGTCGCAATTGTGAATATTACACAGGTTGATTATGCGTCGTCGTGTCGGCAAGAGAGGATTTGCGAAACACAAAATGAAACGAATGGAAAGACCAGCGCAGGAAATGGCTCTGAAGAACCATGTTGGAAAGAGTGTTGACCTTTTTGCGTAATATCCCCGGAGCTGTGTGTGTGTGTATCGTGGTTCAAGTTCGGAGGAACAGACTAAAGTTGAACTGTGTAGAACTCTGTAGCTGCTACAGAGCTCTGGTCATGTCCTAGTCATGTTCAAATACATTTCTAATAAAGTGATTTTTACATTTTGGCTTTGTGCTGTGTTGCTTCCAACCGTCCGAAGTAAATATGACAAATATGTAAATATGACAAATTGTGTTTTACACTGGTTATATTTATGATATGTGCTTATATTTAATCTCTGAATGCTCTTACAAATGTCTCATTCTCTCTGTCTTAAAAATTAGGATGTCACTCTGCTCGGTTTCCTTTTCCTGTATGTCGTGCTCTCTGTTGTCCTCATAACCGCTAACACAGTGCACACACACACACACACACGTCCGTGCCAAGGCGCTCTTGAGCAAGACAACCTAAATCGGAAGTCCTGGTCAAAGTAGCTTCCGAAAAATCCTGCTGCATGACATGCATTTCAGTACTGAGGTGCTGCAGAGATGCCCTTGCTCAAACATTGTGTTTTCTCCAGATGTATGGAAAAATATGTTTCTAGATTACCGTAACGATAGCTTATATCATTTGACG
>CM051005.1:18154276-18166776 GCA_027704905.1 Muraenolepis orangiensis | reverse complement strand
GCTGTGGCCTGTGTCCACCATGGGTCTCCCTCCAGGACGAAGGGGCTTGGGGAGTTCATTGAGTGTTGTATGTATGTGTGTGTTCGTTTACCTGCATGTGTTTGAGGGGAAGTGTCCACGATAGAGGGTCATTGGCTGAGAGCGCTAGGGGGTGGGGGTGGGGGGGGGGAGACTGGGAGGTGGGGGTGTGTGTGAGTGACTGGGAGGAGTAGCGTGGGGCAGAGAGACACATGGACTATTTTTGGGCTTGCCACCCTGGTTTATTGTTTTTAAGAGTGGACATTTCAACCCCCGGATTAGTTGTGAGCTGCGGCAGGGAATACATCTGGGCCAGTTTATCTATCAAATAAGAACATTGTCTCAGTCTTCTATATCGAGCTGGCTACCACCACATGTATATGTAGGTATATGTACACCACACAATATACATATACCCATTATTATGCTCATATCACATTTATACCTAGACTGTCTTTTAACCTGTACATTTAAACTGTCAATTATATTATATTACCATGCACTTTACTGCAACATTTGCACTCTGGTTAGATGCTAAATTATTTTCGCTGTACTGTACTGTGCTGTGCAATGACAATACATTGTAATCGAATCTAATCTAATCTAATATGTATGTTTGCTGAATTGCAGGTTTTTTTTTGTCTTTTATCAAGTTTTTCGTGCTAGTGGTGCGCTTTATGAAGGGACAGAATACAACTGTCAATCACGTTTGGTTAGACATGTCCTCTTGATGCTGGGAAGTGTGGGACGTATTTATCTGCTCTGTCAGAATGGGCTATAGGCCTATTCTCAGTGGAGCCACGTGACCACACCGGTCCAGGGAGGGCAGAATCCATCATATTGTTGAGAGCTTCGCTTCGACGTGGACCATGTCGGACCTCTCGCTGTGACGGGAGACAAGACAAGCGTCGCACCGGCAACCACTCAGAAAGTCAGTGAAAGTCAGTGAACAAAAAATCAAACTTCGAGGAAACTTTTTTGGGGGGAATTAAGCTGAACTAAAACATGATGACCCCCAGGAGGAATAGTTGCCGTGGGAGTATTTCTGGAAGCAGCGGCGGCGGCGGCACGGCGACGACGACCAATTGCAGATATGAGATGGCGACCTCCTCTACCCGCCATGGCCGGCCCCTGTCCCTGTCCGAGGGCCAGACGGCGCGCCGCCGGAGCTCCTCCTGCGCCTTCCCCTACTCCGCTCGTCTGAAGCAGCCTATGATCACCATCACGCTGCGGTTCCTGTTGGCCATAGACCTGTGGCTCTCCAAGAAGCTCGGCGTGTGCGCCTGCGAGGAGTCGTCCTGGGGTGGGATCCGGCCCCTGGTGAGGCTGGTGGAGGTCTCCGGACACGAGGTCCCCTGGTTCCTGGGCACCGTGTACAGCCTCCTGCGCGGGGACACGGTCGTGGAGCAGGAGCTCATGCTGAACCTCGCTTTCGGTGAGTCCTCTGTTATGTCCTCCTAGGTGTGTGACCCTAGTGTGCGTTAAGGAAGACTTTATTTATGGGTTTATAACATGAGGTGCATTTTTTCATGGATTCTTGGATAAAAGTGGGGCATTTGCTAGTGATTGCTATCAATAATCACTCATTACTTAAATATCGATGTTACCCATCTCCCAATTAATTAGAACTATAGGTGGCTACAGCAATAGGCCTACAGGTCACATATTAAACAGGAGGTAGAGATTAAGAAGCCCATGTTTTCTCGTCACCAGTCGCCGGAGTAGACGGAAATAAGAGAGGAGGCATGCGGCTGTGGAAACATTTCTTTTGTCGTCTCTACCGGTGTGTGTGTGTGTGTGTGTGTGTGTGTGTGTGTGTGTGTGTGTGTGTGTGTGTGTGTGTGTGTGTGTGTGTGTGTGTGTGTGTGTGTGTGTGTGTGTGTGTGTGTGTGTGTGTGGTGTGTGTGTGTGTGTGTGTGTGTGTGTGTGTGTGTGTGTGTGTGTGTGTGTGTGTGTGTGTGTGTGTGTGTGTGTGTGTGTGTGTGTGTGTGTGTGTGTGTGTGTGTGTGTGTGTGTGTGTGTGTGTGTGTGGTGTGTGTGTGTGTGTGTGTGTGTGTGTGTGTGTGTGTGTGTGTGTGTGTGTGTGTGTGTGTGTGTGTGTGTGTGTGTGTGTGTGTGTGTTTTAATCCACGAGGGCCCACAGCCGAATGCCACACAGGCGACCCTCCTCCAATTACACTACAAGCGCTTACTTACACACTTCACCTAACGTTACAGGCCTGGTGTGTGGTGTGTGGGTGTGGTGGTGTGTGTGGGTGTGTGTGGTGGTGTGTGTGGTGGTGTGGGTAATGTTGCGCCCTTTTAACTATTACAGCGTGAGTGTCAACACACTCAAGTGAAAAGATGTAAGAAAAAAATGTAAAAAAAAATGAATAAAACATTTCTGAACTTGAAAGTTACTCAAGAATACCATCCAGGGAATGTTTCTTTATGAATCGTTATTTTCTGGTCTACCCCCCCCCTGTTAACTGTCGTCTGACAATGATAAAGCTATATCTCATACCTACTCTATAAATTATTTGATACCTGTTAATAGTAGTTTTTTTAGTAGACTGTTTTGACATCTGATTTAACATCTGTACATTATATATTACCATGCACTTTACTGAAACATTTGAACATTTGAAAAAAAAATTCGCTGTACTGTTCTTGTGCTGTGCAATGACAATACTTTTGAATCGAATCTAATCGAATAATTGTAGCGACAACTCGAGCCACTAGAGGTCGCTAATTGGAAAAACCTACATGCCGGTTTTAAATGAGGCCTTAACATTTAGGCTCTTATTCCAAAACAATTCTCCCGGACGTTATCAACTAGCCCTTTAACCCCCCCCCCCCCTTTATCCACGCAGCGCTGCTGTTGGACCTCCTGCTGGTCCGGGTCGTCCGGCGGCTGGTGCAACGCCGCAACCCTCCCCAGCCTCGCACCGACATGTTCTCCGGCCTCTTCGCCGGGGAGCGCTACTCGTTCCCGTCGGGCCACGCCTCGCGGGCCGCCCTGTGTGCCCGCTTCGTCCTGGTGCGGCTGGCGGACCCGACCGGCGCCATGCGCGTGCTGGCGCTGGGCTGGGCGGCCGCCGTCAGCCTGTCCGGGCTGCTGCTGGCCAGACACTACGTGACGGACGTGGGCTTCGGTCTGGCCGTGGGCTACTGCCAGTACGGCGTGGTGGAGAGGCTGTGGGTGACCCGGGAGCGCCTGCTGGACCTGCTGCTCACGCTGCTGGGACAGCTGCCAGGGTGGAGGTCCTAGAGGAACATTTATACAGTATATAGAAATATATATATATATATATAAATACATTTTTTATATATATAAATATATATATATATAAATACATCATATATATACATATAAATACATTAAAAAAAAATATATATATATATATAAATACATTATATATATATATAAATACATTATATATATATCTATATCTATAGATCTATAGATCTATATATAGATCTATATATTTATAACGGATGAAGGAACACCGATAAACGATACGACGGACACGGTGGAAGAAGAGTGACGCACGCACATAACGCACAGAGATGAAAAAGGGCATTTTTTTTGTCTTATTAATGAATGTGTATTATTTGTTCTATTTTCATATATATATGTATATATATATGAAATATATATATATATGTATACTGGAGCCCACGGGAGGCATGGAGGTGGTGGGTGAGGTTTAAAGTAGGGCTTATTCGTATGGGGATACACCAATACTTTACCACAAAGATGTGATAGGAGTGGACTTGGCTTGGTCCAGTTCAGTCCCCTATAACACCCATTGATCCCCTGGTATGACTGTTGACTAGAGCCCTGGTATGACTGTTGACTGGTGCCCTGATATGACTGTTTACTGTTGTCCCCTGGTATGACTGTTGACTACTAGGGCCCTGGTATGACTGTTGACTAGTGCCCTGGTATGACTGTTGTCTGGTGCCCTGGTATGACTGTTGACTGTTGTCCCCTGGTATGACTGTTGACTACTAGGGCCCTGGTATGACTGTTGACTGGTGCCCTGGTATGACTGTTGACTGTTGTCCCCTGGTATGACTGTTGACTACTAGGGCCCTGGTATGACTGTTGACTGGTGCCCTGGTATGACTGTTGACTGTTGTCCCCTGGTATGACTGTTGACTACTAGGGCCCTGGTATGACTGTTGACTGGTGCCCTGGTATGACTGTTGACTGGTGCCCTTGTATGACTGTTGACTAGAGCCCTGGTATGACTGTTGACGGGTGCCCTGGTATGACTGTTGACCGGTGCCCTGGTATGACTGTTGACTGTTGTCCCCTGGTATGACTGTTGACTACTAGGGCCCTGGTATGACTGTTGACTAGGCCCTGGTATGACTGTTGACGGGTGCCCTGGTATGACTGTAAACTGGGGCCCTGGTATGACTGTTGACGGGTGCCCTGGTATGACTGTAAACTGGGGCCCTGGTATGACTGTTGACCGGTGCCCTGGTATGACTGTTGACCGGTGCCCTGGTATGACTGTTGACTAGGCCCTGGTATGACTGTTGACTGGTGCCCTGGTATGACTGTTTACTGGTATGACTGTTGACTGGTGCCCTGGTATGGCTGTTTACTGGTATGACTGTTGACTGGTGCCCTGGTATGGCTGATACTGGTATGGCTGTTGACTGGCGCCCTGGTCTGGCTGTTTACTGCTGGGCATCCTGTGGCACACAGAGTAAATGCTGCAGCAGGTGAGAATCATGGCAGAAATGCAACCATGCAGGAGCTAAAATAAACACACCCAGACCAGCTAGGATGGTAGAGAGCCAATACGTGTGTGTGTTTTGTTTTCACTACAGTGTGTGTGTGTGTGTGTGTGTGTGTGTGTGTCTGTGTTTTCACTACACTGTACAGTAGCAAGAGATTGAGCCTGACCCGCGTGAAATCGGTTTTACACAATTGGAATACATGTCACATGCTGACATGGAGGTCTGTTGTTTGTTTTGGATTGGTTCCTGTGTTCCTGATTATTATTTCACGATATTTACGGAAATCCCCCCCCCCCATTGGTTGTGAACCGCAGGGGAGGAAGCGGTCACAAGCGGTCAGAGCGTTGCATTGTATTGCACGCTTATAGTATTAGTCGGCATACTGCGGTATCACGTGACGTCACCGCCGAGCAGCAGGGCGCGCGGCTGCTCGTCCTCGCAGTAGAGAGAGCAGGGACCCGGGAACAGGCCATGGAAACTGTTCTTTTTAAGGTTGGGGGGGTTGGAATGACTGTCAAGGTCTCGTACCTATAAGGTATCAATTGAGACTCAACTTTAGCCTGCACTGACGCATGTCTCATGTTTTGGCGATGACACCCTGTTTTTTTTGGGGGTCTTTTGTCATTAAGGGAGAGACTGTGGTGTGTGTGTGTGGTGTGTGTGTGTGTGTGTGTTTGGAAGCACGATAGTAGCCTCTGTTTCTGACTATTCTGGTTACAGTCCCGGTGTGTTTGGCCCAATCACTGCTCAACCAGACATTTATAGATAGATGTTGGCTCTAGTCCCGACCAGGGGGGGCCATACAGGTCCCGATGGAACATGGCTCTGGATTAACCCACCGGACCCCACTGGACTCAGGAGTACATTCTGGAATTAGTGACGCTGGAAACGCACTGGATTTGTAACATTCAGTGGGAGATTGACATGTAGTTAAAGGACGTTGTGAATGTGCATTCAATTCGTCAATGACAGTTCTTCAATAAAAAAAAAACAATGTCAAATTGGCAGCACCTCTTCATTTGTCTCTCTACTGTGTGTTGACAGGCTGCACCATCTCACCCCTTATCAAAGTTTCCGTCAGCTGCTGCTCTCTCCCTCTCTCTCTCTACCCCTCCCCCCCCTCTCTCTCTCTCTCTCCCTCTCTCTCTCTCTCTCTCTCTCTCTCTCTCTCTCTCTCTCTCTCTCTCTCTCTCTCTCTCTCTCTCTCTCTCTCTCTCTCTCTCTCTCTCTCTCTCGCCCTCTCACTGTTGTTCTATGTTGTTGACTGCTGAATAAATGCCACCCACCCACGCCAGCCAAGTTTCCCATCAGAGTTTAGCCATTGTACTGACCCCGTAGGCCTGGGTTTATTGTGGAAACTGAATATAATATGCAGCTCTAAAAGAAACTGGAAGAAAAACATGTTGATGCCAGCAACGGCCAACAGGTGGCAGCACATAACAACTGAAAGGCTTTGAGTAGAATGCGATGTTGGATGCCTAAAGTATTAGTAAAGTATATCAAAGTATTACAATTGTGATCTGTATCACATAACATTGGACCGTTGGATATTTCGAATATTTTAAACATTGTGGGCCTTAGAACAAAATTCAATATCTAAAATATGTATGTGGTCATTTATGGCATCTGTTGAGGACTTCTGGTTTTAACTTAGCCGGGGTTAGTCTCCAGACTTAAAGGGTAATGACGATATCTGTGAAGAAGAACATTTAGACTGTTGATTTATTATTTAGGTTTTTATTGAGAACTGAAATGACAAACATTATTAATACACACAACTGACAATTTTGTCATGAAAAACATTTCAAAAAGTAATACTGAGAATAGTTAAATTATTAAGAACATGGGGTGGGTCAGCCCATCGGCATACGGCAGACTTTCCATCGGCTGTCGAGAAACGCATTCATTGCAATCGGAAGTAGAAAAAATAAAATCTAGCGAGGCATCGAGATACAAAAATAGAAGCCTATGGTACGTACAAAGACGGGCGTCAGAACAAAACCAATTTCATTCTTGCTTTTATACGTCGCTCAGGAGGAGGAGGAGGCGATGCGGTAGCGGCGGCGGTAGCGGCGGCGGCGGCGGCGGCGGTAGCGGCGGTAGCGGCGGCGGCCATCTTGTGGGTTTTTACCGGCTCCCCAGTCTGACATCGTAGGTGGTCATGTGATGGTTGTCCCAGGCGAACAGCTTCCTCTGGGCGTGGTTGTAGTCCACCATGCTGTTGTAGCCGTACTTGTTGTGGAAGGGCACGGCGATGGGGCGGCCCACGCCCGTGGCCGTGTCGTACACGTGGTTGACGGTGGTGTTGGCCGCCATGTAGCTGGCCACCGTGTACAGCCGCCCGCACGCCATGAAGGCGTTGGCCACCGAGTTCTTGCGCACGCTCGTCTGCCAGCTCCGCCGCACCGCCAGGCTCTCGGGGTCCAGCAGGGAGACCACGATGGCGCCCCGGGCCTCGGCCGTGCTGTACAGGGCCCACAGGCCCCGCTCGTCGGCCGCCAGGTCGATGTCCGTGTACCCGCCCCAGGAGTAGGGGTGCTGGCCGCGGAAGCCGGCCCGCGGCAGGTCCCGGCGGGCCGCCAGCGTCTCGGAGGCCAGGTCGTAGCGGACCAGCGTGCGGCTGCGGCGGCGCTGGTAGTAGAGGGAGCCGCGGTACAGCGCGGCGCCTGTGCTCTCCACGGGCTCGGGGAGCAGTAGCACCTTGGCGGGGAAGCCGCGGGAGAACTGCTCGGTGTCCTCGTAGGCGAAGAGCTGCCGCACATCCCGGCCCACCGCGTCGATGCGCCACACCGTCCCGTTGCCGTAGGGCGCCCCCGGCGGGGGCTCGGGGTCCTGGAACCACACGCCGTACTTCCCCGTGATGCCGTCGGCCACGCGGTGGAGCACCGGCTCGCCCACCGACCGCAGCTCACCGCAGCCTGGAGATCGGCCGGAGAGATAGGTGTTATGGTGCTCAAGATGTGAGGTTGTGGGGTGTGGTGTGTGAGGGTTAGGGTATTTTTTTTTTGGAGTGTGGTGTGTAAAAAAACAATTCCAAATATTTATTCTATATTCAGATTTGTTCAGTCAGTTAGTTAGTCTATCGCTCACTTTTACGAAATCGTGGATTGTTTGAAGGCTTTGTCATACCGAGGCCTCTGGACTGGGGAGGGGAATGTGATTCTATTTCGTGCTCCGGTCGCTCAGACGGTTTGCCGGTTTGTTTTTGTTATAGTGGAGAGTTTGGAGGCCATAGTGTCTAGAGACAGAGTCTCAGGGTCTCTACCTGTAACGTTGTGTCCTCCTCTTCCTCCGGGGAGGAGAAGGGAGGCGGGAACCTCAGTCACCTCTGCCTTCATCTCCTGATAGCTGTTGTTGGGAGCCTTTAAAAAGGCATCGTCTGAAAACAGACAGAGGAAGATCATTTGTATGGATTTTATGAACTGCGTTACTGTCCTCGACACAACCACGCTACCAACCACGCTACCAACCACGCCACCAACCACGCCACCAACCACACTACCAACCACGCTACCAACCACGCTACCAACCACGCCACCAACCACGCCACCAACCACGCCACCAACCACGCTACCAACCACGCTACCAACCACGCTACCAACCACGCTACCAACCACGCCACCAACCACGCCACCAACCACGCCACCAACCACGCCACCAACCACGCTACCAACCACGCCACCAACCACGCTACCAACCACGCCACCAACCACGCTACCAACCACGCCACCAACCACGCCACCAACCACGCCACCAACCACGCTACCAACCACGCCACCAACCACGCTACCAACCACGCTACCAACCACGCCACCAACCACGCTACCAACCACGCCACCAACCACGCTACCAACCACGCTACCAACCACGCTACACAACCACGCTACCAACCACGCCACCAACCACGCTACCAACCACGCTACCAACCACGCCACCAACCACGCTACCAACCACGCTACCAACCACGCTACCAACCACGCTACCAACCACGCTACCAACCACGCTACCAACCACGCTACCAACCACGCCACCAACCACGCTACCAACCACGCCACCAACCACGCCACCAACCACGCTACCAACCACGCTACCAACCACGCTACCAACCACGCTACCAACCACGCTACCAACCACGCTACCAACCACGCCACCAACCACGCTACCAACCACGCTACCAACCACGCCACCAACCACACTACCAACCACGCTACCAACAAACAAATTGCAAATGACCAAAACAAGTCCAAGCAATTCAGACCCAAACATCTCAAGTTTCAGGTTTTGCCCACAGAGACACGCAAGCACCCTGCGTAGAAACGGTGCTCTTACTCACACGTGACCTGAAGCACAACCCAGTAAGGGTTGACCAAGCCGTAAAACAGGTAGCTGTCAATATTGTAAAGGTACCGTGTTGTAAATTCCAACACCCTTTACCATCCTCACACCGCCCTACCCTCCCCTCCTGCGCCCCTGAAACTGGATCTGTTTTTCCCTCATAAACTCGACACAAACCTCTTCACAAGACACCTAGACAGCAATACTCTGACTAACTATCCACCGGCGACTAACGTCACGCGCAAACCTTTTCTACAAAGCGCAAACTAAATAGATCCAGTGTAAGCCAGACAAAATATTTCACTAAACATGTTTATTCTTTTCCAGTTTCAACACAGGATCAACCACAACACATTCAGATGCATTCGTTCCTAGTGGCTCTATTTAGGTGACAGGGGGCCACGGGGGGATTCAGTTTTCGTTTGGGGGGGGGCCGTGGTACGTACTGCCAGAGGGTCCGTGGTCAGGCCGGCAGGGCGTCTGTCGCAGGGCCTCCGCCTCCGCCCCGAGCTGCTCCACCCTCTGCTGCAGCTCCCGCACCTGGCCGCTCAAGCGCTCCTTGTCCTTCTGCAGCTGGTTCCTCTCACCGGCGACCCGGGAGTGGAAGAGGTCACCGTCGTCGTCTTCGCCGTCGTCGTCACCTTTGGGCCCGGCGGTACTACCGCCGCCCTGCCCCCCCACCGCCAGGCGGCTGACCAGAGCCTCCAGCAGCACCAGCCTGGACAGGACGCTCTCCATCTCATCCCCGGGGCAGCCCTGGCCATCGGCCGGGGCGGCCACGGTGAAGGTGTACTGGCAACGTCCGCCGCGGGGGTCGGCGGAGCGACGGAGGGAGGCCCTCTCCGCCTCCTGCCCGTGGCTCGCCAGAACCAAGCAGGACAGGCACACAGTGACGGAAGCCTGGAGCCACATCGTTGACCGCGTCTATCGCTTTTTTGTGACACTCGAGTGACGGCAGCCGGTTCCTTCTCGTGTGACCTTTTGGTCCTGTCAAAGTTAAACACTTTGTAGTTGTTGTTGTTGTTTTTCAGGTGCCTTGCTGTGTCCTCGTGGTCCGTTATCCTCTGTCTCAACCGAAGATCTCCCAGTGAGGGCAGGTCGGGGGCTGTATTTCGTAACATGGGACGGAGGGACATTTATACAGAAAGAGAGAGAGAGGGGGGGGGGGGGGAGAGTGGGAGGGGTCGGAGGTACTCGTATCACCGGAGTTTGGGAAGGGGATGGTCCCACCAGTGGGGCCCCACCGGCCCGCGGAGTGGATGTGTAAAAAATTCCACGTGTTTTCGAGAAGGGGCAGACAGATGGTCCAGGTACGCGTCAGACAGTCGACCTAGCTGGTGGAAAAACACAGTGTTGTGTTGTTTGATGGTATTCCTGTGGCGACCCCCCCCCCCCCCCCCCGTCCCCCCTAGTTATTTAATTGTTATCGTCTCACCTCTTCGGAATGTCTGCCACGGTTGTTTTGACGAGACGCCGTGTCTTTATGTGTGTACACCGGTCCTTCCTTCCTCTATTACCGATGGCAATTTTCCGCTCTCTTCCACGCCGGTTTGTCTTTCGCCCATGCGTTTGGTCTCTCTCTCTCTCTCTCTCTCTCTCTCTCTCTCTCTCTCTCTCTCTCTCTCTCTCTCTCTCTCTCTGCTCTCTCCTCTCTCTCTCTCTCTCTCTCTAGGAGGTCTTGTTTGTGTACCGCCGCCAACAGCAGAATCCTCTGCGGCCGATTTGCCACTTGTGCTCCACAGCACAAGTGGAGTCTCCCTGGCAGTCTCGCTGGTTTGCCAACACACAGAAACACACACACACACACACACACACACACACACACACACACACATACACACACACACCTGTCCGCGGGGTCGCTGTCCCGCTGTCAGACCATCTGGGCTGGGCGTCTGGTCCAGTGGGGGGGTCCCATGCTGAGGACAGTGCATGTTGTTCCCCCATATTTTCCGTCCTACCAAAAAAATCTATTATTATTTTCCATGGTCTCCATTGTATCATGGCACCAACTCTACGAAAACATGAAACGTTTAGTTTCTGTTTGAGCTGATGGAAAGATTTTCACCTGACCATGGTCCATAGTAGTACCCTAGTCCTTTCATGAATGTTAACTTAAGGGTGATTTACTGCAGAGGGCAGCAAAGGGCATGGGTTCATTTTGTGTTCATTTTCAGGAAGAGGTCCCATGGACCACCTGTGTCCTACACCCCAACCGGTCTCACACAGAACTCACAGCTGTGAGGAGTTTTGGGCCCAGTCACGACCTGATCTGGTCTTGGTTTCACACTACTCAGAGGACAACGGAAAACTCAAAGCTAGCCCATGCGACAAACTCTTCCTCTCTTCTCTCATCTGTGTCGTTCTACCTTTCCATCTGTCATCCATCTTCTTCTTCTTCTTCTTCTTCATCATCATCATCCTCATCCTCCTCCTCCGTCAACCGATCTCCGCTGGACCATCCCGGCCAAACATCTCGCACATCGGACATCGCTTACAGCGGAAAAACAAACAAAGTTGTTATTCTTTGGCAAAGTGGCTAACACGTGCATGCAGGTGTACTGTACGTTAGGCTTTTTGTTGATCGTATTTAAAAGTGTGTGTTCCCGTTTCTTATGCTTTGTTATGACTCTGTTTGTGCTAGTACTACGACCCTCGGCGGGCCCCTTATAAATGTGGACTGAGGAACTAAGGGGCCACTAGGGGCCACTAGGGGCCCCCCTTTAAAGCAATCTCTGACCGTCGGGAATGTGTGTTTGGCTTTTCTTCTTTTTTGGTTATAAATCAAGGAATGCGTTTAACGGCGATGGATCCCTCCATCATTTTTTGTCGACTGTTTGTTGTCTGCTTCAACGGTACAGGTTGTACCGGAACGTTCTCACGCTTCTGTTCAACACTGTTCTTCAGTGCCATACATCTTTTGGACAGATTCCATATCAAAGTATTTGTGTTTTATGTATAAAAATAATAATAATAATAATAATAACTTTAATTCATATAGCGCCTTTGAAGCGAGGGGCAACAAACGACAAAACAAACAAGCAAACAGCTAAGGCAAATACAAAAATAAATAAAGTAAATAAATAAAAGTCGGAGGAAAGGGATGGGTCAGAGGTCAAAGGCCATGGTGAACAGATGAGTCTTGAGGGTTCTTTTGAGAATGTCCAGGGAGGCTGCGTTGCGGATCTCTCCAGGAAGACACAGGAACAACTGAGTATTCTTTTTTTGGCTACTGCTGAAAAACAACCATAATGACAAAGACCCATGGAAAATAAAGATTCTGGCTGCTTGTTGTCAACTCTTTGATCCTAAATGGGGGAGAGGCTACTGCCAATTGTTAAAAAAAGAATTATTTCACTATATTATGCAACAGGAAAATATTGGCAGGGTCAGATGGAAGGAAAGCTAAG
>CM051005.1:18146776-18149276 GCA_027704905.1 Muraenolepis orangiensis | reverse complement strand
AAGTATTAAGTATCACTTAATGTTCTGTTTATTGACCATCGCCTGGATAACAACCTGGTTTTTGTACCTTTGCCTTATTACTCGACAACCTGTTACCGATTGTCTTGACCACGTTTTTGGATTTTGCCCTGGGGCCTGTTGAGGTTTTTGTAGAGTCTGGCCGAGATGAAAACGTCGGTACCTCTGCCTTCGATCGCGCTAATCGGCGTGTACGCCGAACATTAAAGCACCTGTTCTACATGGCTTCTCTTCACTCTGCTTTTGGGTCCCACCTACACCCAGCCGTGACACTCGGACCGGCTCATAACCTGGAACTCCGTGGTGCAGTGGAGAGAGCTGTTGGTTATCAGCTCTGGAGACCGGGTTCAAGTACTGCAACGGCAGTTTCATGAAAAACCTTTACTTTTGTAAACCCATCAATTTCATGTGCATTGTATTCTCAAATATAACCGCCGACCGTGTCACAGCCAGGGTCTCTGTGGCCTCGTGGAGTACGCTAGTGACTATCAAGCCTGGCTATACGGGTGTAAGTCCCACAAGTCCCACTGAGATTGGTTTCCTTGGCAATTTAATAAAGAAAAGTAAATATGCCGTGAGAGATAGAAATGGGCCTGTCGAGGTTTTTGTAGAGTCTGGCTGAGATGAAAACGTCTTTATTTCGATGTCTTTATTGGAACACTCAACCACAACAAATTCCCTGCCGTGGGGTCCTCTTCACAGGCCCCGCTGCCTTCTGGGTGAAGAGGGGAACACACAGGGAACAATTCAACAAAACAAACACTGAGTTCTACAGTAAACACTCGGTTCTAATGTTAACAAGACTCAAGGTACTACAGTAAACACTAGGTTATAATGTTAACAAGACTCAAGGTACTACAGTAAACACTACACAACACAAGGTACTACAGTCTACACACACTAATATTATTATTATTATTATTACACTACTAGGTATTACAATACTAAATACTACAATCTCTACAGTCTACACAGTCTAAACAAACAGTACAGTCTACACTACTAGGTACTACAATATATTAGATAATAGCTGTTACACTACCTAATACTAGGTCCTCTAATGACTGATTAACACATTATAAATCACTACATTATTATATTTAAAATAAGTCGACCTCTGACTGGATTAATGAAGTGTCACCTTACCTTAAAATCCTTGTTGGGTTCAGAGGGCATCGCCATGGCAGCGCCGGTCATCTGGTCCTGCATGACCTGTGATTGGTCAGCAGCTACACACAGCAAATTGATAGAATTATACTAAAATAAGTTTTTCAGGTGGCCCCTGCCTCCCCATCCCGCTCAGAGGGCCGGTTCTAATTCCTGGGGCGCTTTTTTGCCCCAGTAGGCTCCTGCCTCTCTTTCTGTCTAAACAGGGCAGCTGCAGTGCACCCTGGGTAATGGAGGAGGCAGGGTTTTGAGGATGGATTGCGCTGTGGGGACGTATGTCTCCTGCCATATCGCTCTTAAACCAGGCCAGCGCCTGCTGAGTCACCGCTTTCTCTGCCAGGCGGATCACTTGTTTATGTTTGCAAGCTATTTACACACACACACACACACACACACACACACACACACACACACACACACACACACACACCACACACACACACACACACACACACACACACACACACACACACACACACACATACATATAAACACCCACCCACACACACACACACCCACACACACACACACACTGTATTAACATCACCCACCCCCAACACCACGACCACTTTCACTAACACCACACACACCCACACAAACACACCTACACCCACACACACACACACACACCCACACACATACACACACACACAAACCTCCCTGCTTGTGCATATAAAGAGGCCTGCCTATAATTCTGTGCTGTAAACAGTGACATACAACATGCCACTGACTCTGCCCCAGATAGCTCCGGGAATAGGAGCTCAGACACAGGAGGAGGCCATCTTAGACAGAGAGAGGGAGAGAGGGGGGCTGGTAAAGAGAAGACCCCCCCCCCCCCCCCCGCACGCACGCACCACACACACACACACGCACACACACACACACACACACACACACACACACACACACACACACACACACACACACACACAGACAGACACAGACAAGAGAGAGAGAGAGAAGAGAGAGAGAGAGAGAGAGAGAGAGAGAGAGAGAGAGAGAGAGAGAGAGAGAGAGAGAGAGAGAGAGAGAGAGAGAGAGAGAGAGAGAGAGAGAGGGAGAGGTAGGATACATTTCCCTGTATTATCTCCAATCAATACTTGATTACTGGATTTTCTACCTGCAATAATATTTCGATCATACTAAGTATACTAGATCAACGTGTGGTAGGCTATAAGGTCGTCCCGGTCGTCTCTTAGCTAATTTAGAGAGACACTGATCAATAACCTTGGCGTGTCGATGCCATTGATTTATCTTGTAGACGATCGCCACCTAGTGGCGGTTGGGTGTAGCGGCAGATTCAGTGTTGTTGTCA
>CM051005.1:18136776-18141776 GCA_027704905.1 Muraenolepis orangiensis | reverse complement strand
AGACTGACATCTGCTCTCGATTAAAGCACACTGTGACATACAGGGACTATAAAAACGCATATCAGTATGAAGCAATGCATGCTGGGAAGCATTCTGGACTGTGATTTCTTTTGGAGTGTAACTAAGAGCTTCCTCCATGGTTCAAATTGAGAAAAACAAGGGCGCTAACCTGCATATCATTACTTCCCCCCCCCCCCCATCTAAAAAAACATCCACCCACTCTGGCTGTCAGGCTGATTGGTTGCGTTGCTCTCTGATATGGGTTCCGATTGGCTGCGCTTCCCCGATATTGGCTTCTGATTGGTTGTTGTTTTTTTTTCGCCTCAGGGACTTCCTGCCCCGTGGATCCGGCATCGTCACCCGCAGGCCCCTGGTGCTGCAGCTTATCAGCGCCAATGCAGGTGGGCGTATGTGTGGGCACGCACACACACGAACACACGCACACACACACACACACACACACGCAGGCAGGCAGGCAGGCACACACGCACGCACGCACACCCACACACACACACACACACACACACACACACACACACACACACACACACACACACACACACACACACACACACACACACACACACACACACACACACACGTACATACAGATACATGAGGCACACACTGTTTTCTTTTCATTTCATAACCACAGTCAAAATTCACACCATTTCTCTCGTTTCTCTCTCTCTTTTCTCTCTCTCTCTCTCTCTCTCTCTCTCTCTCTCTCTCCTCTCTCTCTCTCTCTCTCTCTCTCTCTCTCTCTCTCTCTCTCTCTCTCTCTCTCTCTCTCTCTCTCTCTCTCACACACTCTCTCTCTATGTCATGCTGTCTCTCTCTCTCTCTCTCTCTCTCTCTCTCTCTCTCTCTCTGTCATTGTCTTTCTCTCTCACACACTGTCTATGTCATACTGTCTATGTCATACTCTCTCTCTCTCTCTCTCTCTCTCTCTCTCTCTCTCTCTCTCTCTCTCTCTCTCTCTCTCTCTCTCTCTCTCTCTCTCTCTCTCTCTCTCTCTCTTTCATTCTCTTCCCCTCCGTTCTCTCTTTCTTTCCCTCTCTCACATGACCACCAGTGTAAATCACACTCACACACTCCCACTCCCCTTGTTGTCTCGTCACGCGGTGACGTGTTTCCTCCAGAATGGGCCGAGTTCCTGCACTGCAAGGGGAAGAAGTTCACTGACTTCGACGAAGTCCGGCAGGAGATCGAGGCGGAGACCGACCGGGTGACCGGGGGGAACAAGGGGATCTCCTCCGTCCCCATCAACCTCCGCGTCTATTCACCCCATGGAAGATAATAGATATATATATATATATATATATATATAATATATAATATATATATATATAATATATATATATATATATACAATACACTGTATATACAGTATATAGACTATATACTTTCTCGGATTAGATACATAGGATAATGCTAATATAACTTTACATTTCAGTAATTTAGCAGAAGCTTTTGTCCAAAGCGACTTACAATAGTGAGCAGCTCATCACCAAATTGCATTTCATTCCTAATAATAAATAATAATAATAATAATAATAATAATAATAATATATTAAAGGGGCACTCAGTAGAGCCCACACCTCCGCCACATTAAAAAGTCTGATTGATCCGGATTCGGATCCATCGGTGCCAAAATCTAAACATATTCCTCGGTCCGTACGCAATTTAACCACCACGTTTTGTACAATTCCATCCAGAACTATTTGAGTTATCTTGCTCACAGACAACTACAGGGCAACAGGCAAAAACATTACCTCCTCTACCTACCCCCCCCTCCCTCCCTCCTCCTCCCTCCCTCCCTCCCTCCCTCCCTCCCTCCCTCTTCAACAGTGTTGAACCTGACTCTGATCGACCTGCCCGGCATCACCAAGGTGCCGGTGGGGGACCAGCCGGTGGACATCGAGCAGCAGATCCGGGAGATGATCATGCAGTTCATCACCCGGGAGAGCTGCCTGGTGCTGGCCGTCACCCCGGCCAACACCGACCTGGCCAACTCCGACGCCCTGAAGCTGGCCAAGGAGGTGGACCCCCAGGGTGAGCTGCGTTTGACCTTGGTCATTTTTTGGAGAAGTGCTTGTCGTAGCGCTTTTTTTTGCACAGGAACCCGGGAAGCAAAAAAAAAACAGCAGCTTGGAAGCCATAGTTGAAATGGATCATTTTGGAATACTTTTAGTCTCATGCTGTAGTCTTACACACTCGAGGACCCCCGGTCTGTTCAGTAAAGACATTGATGCTTTGAGGTGTTCTCCTCTGAGCCTTTTGTGTTGCTCAAGCTCTAAGAAATCCCATAAAGGAAGTGCAAGCCAAAAGGTTCAGGGTTTGAACCCCAATGTCTGGCCCTATAGGAGCGAGATGCTCAGACACCCTCCATACCTGCTCCTCGGTGACATGTCTTCAAAGTCACAAGTCGCTGTTAGAGCCGATTGTGCATCCTGACGTTCGCTTTAACCTTTGACCCCCCCCCAGGTCAGCGGACAATCGGGGTCATCACAAAGCTGGACCTGATGGACGAGGGCACGGACGCCCGCGAAATTCTGGAGAACAAACTGCTCCCACTGAGAAGAGGTGTGTGTCTATCCATCGCTCCATCTTTCGATCTATCCATCCATCTTCCTATCCATCCATCTTCCTATCCATCCATCTTTCTATCTATCCATCCATCTTCCTATCCATCCATCTTTCTATCTATCAATCTGTTCCTATCCTACATGAAGTCATTCCTATAAAGCCACCTTTGCGTGCCTTTGCGTCCGTGCCTACATTTCCCAGGGTACATCGGGGTGGTGAACCGCAGCCAGAAGGACATCGACGGCAAGAAGGACATCAAGGCGGCGCTGGAGGCCGAGCGGAAGTTCTTCCTGGCTCACCCGTCCTACCGGCACATGGCGGAGAAGATGGGCACCGCCTGGCTCCAGAAGATTCTCAACCAGGTGAGAGGACCTCATCTCGTCGCCGTGTCTCCAGGGAGGAGGGAGGGAGGGAGGGAGGAGGGAGGAGGAGGAGAGCTTGTCGCAGATTTGGTAACGTAATCCCAATCCCATAACCAGTACCAGTCAGCAGGGCACGCCCCCCCCCCCCAACAAACAAGACAGACAATCACAAACAAGCAAACAAACACCAATCAATAATAGTCCATGGTCCACAGCGATAATCAACAGTCGACCATAGTCAACAGCAGTGATTAGACAACAGTAGTCAACAATAGTCAACCGACAGCAATAAACAACTATAAAATAAACAACAATAAATAAAACAACAACAAAACAACCAATAGTCAATAGTAAATAGTCACTAATCATCAGGCAGCAGTCAATAGTCTATAGCCAATAGCCAATAGCCAATAGTCAATAGTCAATAGTCAGCAATATTCAACAACAGCCAAGTGTCAACAATAATCAATTGTCAACAAGCGCCAGCAATTGGCAACTATAGGCAACAATGGTAGTTTGTCAATAATAGTCACAAAGAAGCAAAGAAGTAAACAAACAGACACACACACACACACACACACACACACACACACACACACACACAGTTACCTCCCCCGCACCTCCGCCACATTCAGGACGGGAGACCCAGCGTCTCGAACAACAGGCTGACGTTCTTACCGGCTCTCCATCCCCCGCCTTTCATTTCTCTCTTTTTCTTTTTTTTCCCCCACTCCCGTTCGCCCTTTGATTTTTCTTCTCGGTTTCCGTAGCAACTGACCAACCACATCCGGGACACGCTGCCGGCGTTCCGCAGCAAGCTGCAGTCTCAGCTGCTAGCGCTGGACAAGGAGGCGGAGGAGTACCGGGGCTACCGGCCTGACGACCCGTCACGCAAGACCAAGCAGCTGCTGCAGTCAGTGTCCTCCGTCCTCTCCGTGTCTGTCTTAGCTGTCTAGTGTCCTGTCTTCATTGTCTGTCTATCGGCCTGTCTGTCTAGCTGTACACAGTCAGTGTCCTCCGTCCTCCGTGTCTGTCTTAGCTGTCTTGTGTCCTTTTCTCAATGTCTCTCTATCGGTCGGTCTGTCTAGCTGTACACAGTCAGTGTCCTCCGTCCTCCGTGTCTGTCTTAGCTGTCTAGTGTCATGTCCTCAGTGTCTTTCTTAACTGTCCAGTGTCCGGTCCTCAGTCTCTGTCTAACTGTCTAGTGTCCTGTCCTCAGTGTCTGTCCAACACTCTGTCTGTCTAGCTATACACTCAGTGTCCTGTCCAACACTCTGTCTGTCTAGCTATACACTCAGTGTCCTGTCCAACACTCTGTCTGTCTAGCTATACACTCAGTGTCCTGTCCAACACTCTGTCTGTCTAGCTATACACTCAGTGTCCTGTCCTCTGTATCCTCAGTGTCAGATCTGTCTTTCTGATGCTATGTCTGTCTATATGTCTGTCCAGCTGCCTGTATGGATGTCTATCTTTCAAACAACTTTCAAAAAAGTCTGTTTCTCTAGCTGTCTGTCTGTCATGACAGGCTGTCTGGATACATGTCTCTAGGTCTATCTAGTTATGTCTTCATAACTGGCTGTGCTGCTATCTTGCTATCTGTCTGTCTGTCTGTCTAGATATCTGTCTATCTATTGATCTTCTGTCGTGCGATTGGTCAGGGTGCTGCAGCAGCAGCTCTCTGAGGACTATGTTATCTGTCGTGCGATTGGTCAGGGTGGTGCAGCAGCAGCTCTCTGAGGACTATGTTATCTGTCGTGCGATTGGTCAGGATGGTGCAGCAGTTCTCGGTGGACTTTGAGAAGCGTATCGAGGGCTCCGGGGACCAGGTGGACACGGTGGAGCTGTCAGGCGGAGCTAAGATCAACCGCATCTTCCACGAACGTTTCCCCTTTGAGCTGGTCAAGGTGGGCCACACACACACACACACGCGCACACACACACACACACACACACACACACACACACACACACACACACACACACACACACACACACACACACACACACACACACACACACACACACACACACACACACAGTGTGTATAAT
>CM051005.1:18129276-18131776 GCA_027704905.1 Muraenolepis orangiensis | reverse complement strand
CTTTTTCTTTTTCTTTTCTTTTCTTTTCTTTTCTTTTCTTTTCTTTTCTTTTCTTTTTTGTTCTCTTTTCCTTTCCATTATTTTGGTTGTACTTTATCCAGACTCTTGGGAACATGAGAAACTGAAGCTATAGGAGTAGACATTTCAAGCCAGATGGTTTTTGTCCCGGATTTGTTTGTTTATATCAGAATGGTTGACTTACAGCCCCCTGCCCCCTTTGCCCTCCTCTCCTAGGCCTCGTCTCCTCCTGCCTCGGGCTTGATTGTAAGGAGTGTACAGAGTACTGTCTAACAGCCTGTCTGAGGCCTGCAGACCACCAGGGGTTGCCAGATTCTTATGTGAATGACTACATACAGGCCCTTGTATTTCTCAAAGCAACACATTTTTACAATTTCCAGGCTAAACTCAAGGCCTCACTTTATGAATCCCAGACGGGGAAAACATTGGCACCTTTTTGTTTTGGTCTGCTATTGAAATTCAAAAGTATTTCATTTCATTTGTCACTTTTTTTTTGGTTGTACAGCACCTTTAAACATAGGGGCTGGTTTTGTGTACTTGTGACTGCACGGCTTTTAAAATAATTAGAGCGGCCGTTTACGTTGTCCACTCTTCTGGTAACCTCCTCCGTGCGTCTCAGGCCGTGTTGACACGGTCGCGTGAACACAACGCTAACCCTTGTTTTAACCACCCAGGGCACCCCCTCCCCCCCCCCCCCCCCCCCCCCCACGGACTTGCTTACCTACATAGGGCCTTCATCATACACACCAGTCCCAGCCCGGGGCTATGCTCACGCTAACGTAACATATAACACATAACGTAGACACGTAACAAACCGACATGCTCCACGGTGCGCTTGTTTTGCCGCCCTTTGTCACCCTCACCCTCACCGTCACCGTCACCGTCACCCTCACCCTCACCCTCACCCTCACCGTCACCGTCACCGTCACCGTCGAACAAACAAACTGCATTGAGAGCTCGATCCTCGAGGTTCGCTTGAAAAGTACGAATGTTACACCCGAAAGTGATAAAACACTCACGACCGCTGTAACACACATTCACATACGATGTCACCTTGTGTGTGTGTGTGTGTCTGCGATTGTATTAACGTTTGTCACCCTGGATTTTCTTTTTCTTTTTTCACTTTCACGGCGGTAACTGGGAATGTCGAGGGGGGGGGGGGGGGGGGGGGGGGGGAAATAGGGTTGCTTGTGTTGTTTCTGGATGGGGATGTGTTGGCTTTCTACTGACTGACTGGTGGATTCTACTGTTTGGGGGGACGGTTTGATGGAAAAAGTGAAGGAGCATGCGTGGCTCTAACCCCCCCCCCCCCGTTGTGTCCCGGTTACAGGTGATCCGGAAGGGTTGGCTGACCATCAACAACATTAGCATCATCAAGGGCGGGGCCAAGGAGTACTGGTTCGTCCTGACGGCTGAGAGCCTGTCCTGGTTCAAAGACGACGAGGTGAGCCCGCCTACTTTCTTGCTTAGCTCACTTCCTGTTTACCACCTGCCCTGTTTACCGCACAAGCTGTCTGCTCTGGGGGGAAATATTTATTGTATTAAAGGAGATACTTACACCTGAAATGGCTTGTGTAAATACCCGACCCTAGATGTTATTTTTTGGAAGGTTTTAGTTTAAATACATTGAGTATGACAGAGGATATTAATAAATAAGATCTCCCTGAAAGATTTTCCATGAAATCCTAAGAAACCTGGATTTCTTGGTTTGTATTTTTGCTTTATCATCACCACAATACTTATTATCAGTTACAATGAGCCACACTTAGTTAAAAAAATGTTTATTTTTCCTGGTTGAGATCAAGATCACTGTTTGGAACGAGGAGTTGAAATGAATGACACATAAAACCGTTCTGTAACATTTAAGTCAAGGTCAAGGAAAGAAAAGATGAAGCCAAGCCGCTGTGCCGTCCGTGTGTCTGCCCGATCCGTCCCGGAGAGCCTGACGTCTGTCTGCCTGTCTGTGCCTGCTGTACAGGCTGGATCAAGTACTGCACAGCAAGTGTAGACAGGCGGACACACTGCGGCTGGCTGGCTGGCTGGCTGGCTGGCGGGCTGGCTGGCTGGCTTCCACCCCCTTTTCCGATTCTGCTCGTGCTCATTGGACGCCGTAGCCCTGGTTCCCCCCCCCTACCGTTCCCTGGATTTGAAAGTGTGCCGTGGTGCGACAGTTGTGGGTCGGATAGAAACAGTCACTGGACAGGTTAGAGAGTCACCAAGCCGGGACGACGACGACGGTTGATCTGAGGGAATGTGATGTCAAGTTACCTTGGGTCGCTCTTTCTCTCTTTTGTCTCCCGATTCTATCGTCTGTCTGTTGACTTGAAGCCTCATCGTCCTCTTCCTCTTCCCCCGCCAACAACACATCCTTTCCGCTTCTCTGAAAGCCTTGGATTTAGTGTGCGTGCTTCTTGTCTTACTGCACAAGAAGCTTACGTACTAATACCTGGATCGGTACCAAGCGCAACCGAGTGTGCAGACC
>CM051005.1:18121776-18124276 GCA_027704905.1 Muraenolepis orangiensis | reverse complement strand
ACCTCCAGACCTCCAGACCTCCAGACCTCCAGACCTCCATACCTCTAGACTCTGCTGCTGCTAAAATGCAAAAAAAAATCCCACCGTATGACGGTTGTGCGCATTTGACCCCCTCACGGTAATGACTTCCACATGTGCTATCTCTCTCTCTCTCTCTCTCTCTCTCTCTCTCTCTCTCTCTCTCTCTCTCTCTCTCTCTCTCTCTCTCTCTCTCTCTCTCTCTCTCTCCTCTCTCTCTCTCTCTCTCTCTCTCTCTCTCTCTCTCTCTGTTCCCCCCCCCTCTCTTTCTTTCTACCTCCCACTCTCATTCTTCCCTCATTCCTCAACTCCACCCCACCTCCCCCACCCGCCCTTCTCCATGCATCCTTCTCTGCTGCTCTGCTCCTTCTCCCTACCCTGGTCTGGTCAGCCCCCCCCCCCCATCCTCCCTCCACTCTCTCCTCCCTCCCTCTATCTCCCCCCTCCCCCCATCCTCCCTCCACTCTCTCCTCCCTCCCTCTATCTCCCCCCTCCCCCCATCCTCCCTCCACTCTCTCCTCCCTCCCTCTATCTCCCCCCTCCCTCCCTCCACTCTCTCCTCCCTCCTCTATCTCCCCCTCCCCCATCCTCTCCCTCTCTCCTCCCTCCCTCTATCTCCCCCCCCCCCCCCCCACCATCCTCCCTCCACTCTCTCCTCCCTCCCTCTATCTCCTCACTCCCCCCCACCCCCCAGTGCCCTCTCTCACCTTTGCCTCGACTCCCCTCCTCCCCCTCCTCCCTCCTCCTCCTCCCTCCTCCCTCCCCCAGTCTGGCCCGACGAGGGTCCTGGCAAACCTAAACAGACCATTAATCAGAAGAAGAAGAAGAAGAAGAAGAAGAAGAAGAAGAAGAAGAAGAAGAACAGTAGAACAAACACCCTCCATAACAACATGACACAATAACCCAGCAGCAAACTGCTCAATAACACGTCCTTCTCTTTCTCTGCTGTGTAATAAATACTAATAATAGGAATGATATAATAATAATGATAATGATAACAATAATGACGAGACCGTCCCGTGTGTCGTCCCCCCCCCCCCCCCCCCCCCCCCACAGGAGAAGGAGAAGAAGTACATGTTGCCGTTGGACAACCTGAAGGTGCGGGACGTGGAGAAGAGCTTCTTGTCCAGCAAGCACATCTTCTCCATCTTCAACACCGAGTCCCGGTGAGCGAGTCTCAGCCGCCACTCAGGCACCACTTCCTTCCGGTCTTCTGTGCGTCGTGTAGTGTGTGTGTGGTGTGTGTGTGTGTGTGTGGTGTGTGGGGGGGGGGGGGGGGGGTTATAACGGTGGTGAAAGGTGTTTGGGTCCAAAGGTTCTGTCATTCTAACCCCCCCCCCCCCCCCCTAAATGTATGTACCCTCCCACCCGCATCACACCTTGTTGAGGTGTCCTAGGCTCCTGGAGAACATGGTTGGTTGCTTTGTAGGGGGGCGGGGGGGGGGGGGGGGGGTTATAGTGTCCGCTGAATGGTACTATAGTCAGGTTCGGGGCCACGGCCTAAGTGAGCTCCGACATGTTGACCTGAAGTCACTTTTAGAGACGAGTGACTCTTTTAAAGCGTCGTCGTCGTCGGGCGGCGGAAGCGGCGGCAGCAGCAGCAGAGGGAGACGGAGAGCCACAGCCTTGAATGACTGGCACATCGGCAGAAATGAAATGTGTCTTGGGTTAAGTCCCGTCCGTGTGTGTTGACTTGTGTGTGCACGTGTGCGTGCGTGTGTGTGTGTGCGCGCGTGTGTTTGCACGTGTGCGTGTGCGTGCGTGTGCGTGTGTGTGTGTGTGTGTGTGTGTGTGTGTGTGTGTGTGTGTGTGTGTGTGTGTGTGTGCGTGTGCGTGTGCGTGTGTGCGTGGATCTTCCACACAGAGATATATATATTTTTTTATTTATTATTTTTATTACACCCATTTTACGATACGTGCGTTACACACTCGAACTGAACTGGCGATCGTACTCCCTTCATTTGTGCGGGAAGGAGACGCACAAGACGGCAAAACAACGACAACCACCACCACCACAACAACAACCACAACAACACAACACAACACAACACAAACACAACACAACAACAACACCACAACACAACACAACAACAACAACAACAACAACAACACCACACAACAACAACAAAACAACAACGGCAACCAGTGCCACATCCATGCAGACCTAGTGGAAGGAAGAGAGTGTTGTCAGGACACTTATTGTTGTCCCGTTGCATGAGCTACACCAGCGGAGCTACTACCCTGGGTTTGAGGGGGGGGGGGGGGGGGGGGGGGGGTGGGGGGGGTGGGGTTGGAACAACTTATGTGTCCCCCCCTGCCCCCCCCTCCCCTACCCCCACCCGCCCACCACCAGGCCTCCACCGTGAAGATCTCAGGCCACTGGAATGTGTTTAGTTTTAGACCTGCGGTTCGAGTTGCCGCACGGTCGGACCATCAAAGTTGCTACACATTCTACGACTCATATCTCCCATCATGGGCGCAA
>CM051005.1:18081776-18114276 GCA_027704905.1 Muraenolepis orangiensis | reverse complement strand
GGTGTGACTGGGACGCGCGACCACAGTTCGCAGGTTCACTGTTTCTAGGTTTGACGTCAAGAAATACACTTAGTCTTTATCCCTATCGTATTAATATGGCAACATATATGGCCCTCAAAGGGTAGAAGAGAGACGGAATACATTGTATACCAGAGCGATGATGTCTATCCCAGCCGGGGGATGATGAGGACAACACTGTTATGGCGATGTGTGTCTGTAGTGTGGCTACTTGTAGTGTCAGTCTGTTGGTAAGTTGTCAACGACGGCTCGTTTGATTCCATAGGATCACATGTGTTGGCTTGAATGAAACGTGTCTCTTTGTATTAAAGTTGGTCTAATGTTGTCAACGACCAGCTCACCCTGGTAACGTAGCCATAGCATATTAGCCAACTTTAACACTAATGCAGCGCCCCCCTGGTGTGTTGTGTATCATTGTTATGAGTGTCTTATTATTTACCGCAGAAACCGTATTGTTTGCGCTTTATTATGCCTTGGATGCATTGAATAAGCAAGGTAGAGTATCAGTCATCTTACAGTGTGTCTATGTATCTATCTATATATACTGTATATGACATATCTATAGATATATGTATCCGGGTGTATTACAACCTGATTGAATGCCAGGTTTTTCTTTGCAATGCAAGTTTCTGCTGACTTTTCGCCCATGGCAACGGCGGCACCAGGCTGGCTGGTGTTAGATCCGCTCCTCGGCTCTTGTCCGGATCACAGATGGCCAAGCAGGCAGCACAGCAGCTGTCAGGCCCGGTCCATGTTCCAACCAGGGAGGAGGAGGAGGAGGAGGAGGAGGAGGAGGAGGAGGAGGAGGGGGGGGGGGTGTATGGGTGGTTATTGGTACTACTGCATTATAAAGATACATAAAGTCATAAACTTGTGTTCATGACTTGTGAATACCGAGAATACACTCTCCCACACATTCTCCCTCTCTGTCTCACACACACGCACACATCATTACAAACTACAGCATTATAATGATACAAGTCATGAACTTTACAAGTGTGAATACACTCAAAGACACGCACTCAAAGACACAGACACACACACACACACAAACAACTTAAGCCTGTGTGTGTGTGTGTGTGTGGTATTTCCACGTTGCCACATTCTCGACCGGTGGTTGTGATTAAGTTTATGGTGTGTGTGTGACTGATAAAAATTACGTGACCCTCGCGGAATGATGGGTAGAAGCTGACCCACAATAATGTCTCTCCGAACCCGGTACCAAACGTGATCTTTATCGTTGTCAATCAAGTGTACAGAGAAAAGAAAAGAAAACAATTTAACCATTGCCACAGTGTGAAAACATGTATCCAAATGGGTCGCCTATACACTCTCTAATTACCGTAAGGGGGGTATTCAAGAAATAAATGTTATCGGTTTTAACCACACCTCACGTGATATGGCTGACTAAAGGCAGGGGGCCTAATCAGTATTGTTGTTTTAAAAGGCACAGTGCACTGCTATCAACTGAGTTGGGGGATGCTCTGTGTATCTTGTGTTTTTAATAAGTAAATGAGCCTTGGTAGGCTGGAGGGTTTCTTTGAACGGGGAAGTTATGAAACAAATGGTCTTCCGCTGAAACTCTTGTTTATTGAGGTTGTGTGTGTGTGTGTGTGTGTGTGTGTGTGTGTGTGTGTGTGTGTGTGTGTGTGTGTGTGTGTGTGTGGTGTGTGTGTGTGTGTGTGTGTGTGTGTGTGTGTGTGTGTGTGTGTGTGTGTGTGTGTGTGTGTGTGTGTGTGTGTGTGTGTGTGTGTGTGTGTGTGTGTGTTAATGGGTGCTGTGTTTACTACCAGACGTGGTTTCTGGTACAGATCATCAAAAACACACCAGCCAGCCCTTTTAACCCGGTAGTTGGCTAAAACCCTCCACAGTAATCTTAAGTCCCTGGTAGAGGATAAATCCTAAGGCCTTGGTCTTACAGCCAAGGCCTTTGTGCTTTGGGATGTAATGTTGTGCAGCATAACTGAATGAAACAAACCGTGAAGTGGATGACCGCTTTTTTTTCACTCTGTAGGCACACTGTGTGCCTTTTGACTCTGACTTGGTGTTCTGTGGTGACATGCCCAGCCAGCTGGGTGCTTACGGCCTGAGAACTGAGCAGTGGTTCGGGTGGTAGAGTGCAAACAGAGTGGGGTTAGGAATGTTATCATTTAAAATATAGATCTATTTTTTTTTAGCAATAACCAGTGTAATTCCCATACAATTGTGTAGTCTCTCGCTAAAATGTTTCCCCCTTTTAGTCAAATGAAAGACTCTTGGGTGTTTTGTGTGTTAACCTGACCACTTGGCTCTGCGTAGGGGTGGGGGGTGTTTGGTTGGGGGCATGTGGTTGCGTTGGCGTTGGGGAATGTGCCAGTCTGCGTGTAGATAAGATGTCCTTTGTTCACTGTTACTCCCACCTGGCCTGTTTCTCACCGTCGGGGGGGAGGCCGAGGCCCGAGGCCATCGTGTAGCCGTCACACGTCTGTCTCAGGGTGTGTGTGTGTGTGTGTGTACTGCACAGACAGATTGTGGGTACGCAATGTATCTCACTGCATCTGTTTCTCAGCGCTTATGTAATTTAGTATTACGTAAGGAATGAACCGTAGAACGCGGGAGTCCCGTGTTATTGGTAAATAATGCACAACTTTGGCTGTTGCTGCTAACCACCCCAGAAGGAGACCCGGATACATTCATCTTTTCATTGGTTTATCATTGACTCAATCTGCTGAAATTTAAATATTCTTCCGTGGTGCATTTAAGCGAATTGTTTTTGCGTGTTGACAGTCGGAAAAGAATGCCCGCCCTTGCAAACAACCAATCGGAAACAAGTATTCAACAATACTGTGGAATAACGTTCATTCATTAGCTCGACGCTTTTATCCAAAGTTTTCAAGTTGTTTTTTTTTATACATTAATATACAGGTAGTACTAGACTGTCCTTCGCTCGGAAAACATAATGAGTCTCCTTCCATTCCAGTCCAGTGTTCAAGGCCAAATGCCAAGGAGGGTTTATTCTGAGTGTCGTGATAACCCATATTTTAACCAATCCTCTCAAGGGTTTCTTAACCGTCTGTTCCGTTTTCTCTGTCCAATAGGAACGGTCGTTATTATCATGTTGGCTGCACAGAGCCGCACACACAAGACGGCCCCGGGGAGGCCCTGCCCACCGAGGGCCTCATCGAGGACGAGGAGCCAGAGGCAAGGTCTCCTGTTCAGAAGGTAACAGAAGCTGTATTGGTATTTACCATTTAGTCACTAAGCAGGCCCTACTCTCCAAAGGGCCTCACAGTGAATAGATCACAGATCACTATCTCACAGATAGAGGGCCCGAAGTAGCAGTTAGGGGGGGTTAGGGGAGTGTCTTGCTGAAGGATGCTTACACGGAGGCATGGGGGGGAATCGAATGAACCCAGAACTCTTTCTGCTGGTAGTCTAACAGCTATAGCCACCACTCTGACCTAGTTCTGACCTAGTACATCCATGGCTTATATAGGTCAGGGTCACATGCTCCACCTCAGTAGATACTTTAATGTGTGTAATTTAAAAAAGAAAAGAAAAATGAAAAAGAAAAATCAATTTTTAATGGCACCAACGTGCACCCAGTTGTGGGATCTGTCGTTCTCACCGTCTCGTTTGGTTCTGTTTTCTCTGCAGGTGGCCGAGAGCTGGGCGGCAGAGCCTCCGTCTGTGATGGAGAACGAGAAGCTGCAACCGGGACAGCTGCAGGAAGAACAGAAAACACACACGGAACACGATGCAGAGGTAATGTAGCGCTGCTGTAGACGTTTTTATTTGGAATTCATGATATTGTAGGTGGCGGGGGATGAGTTGGTCTGTACCTCGAACTGACACCAAAGTTTGTTTGAGGTTTACCGTTGTATGGGGGATCATTTGGCCAAAATAGGATATTTTTTTAAAAGCTGCCACAAAAGCCGTGCATCTAACGCCACACGTATTTCCTGCCAAATAATTCCTGGCCTTTGCTTATTCCTGAAACTTGTACCACAATAAGGGGCTAGTGTAGTGAAGTATAGGGAGCTTGAATCTCAGCCAAAATGTACCAGTTCTATCTCTATGTTCTCAGTCTCTCCGTGTCGGGTTTCAGTTCACCGTCAAGTTAGTTTAGATAAAAGTGTATGCAAATGCAGACTTCACAAGCATTGATTTCCCCCCACGTGTCTCTTACTTGTCCACCAGATAGCGTCGGACGATCGGGAAGCCGAAGAGCCGATCCCGGAGGCCGGGCCGCTGATGGAGACCGCCGGCCTACAGACGGTGACTCAGCCCGGGGCAGAACTAGAAGACGCTGCCCCGGGTTCCTCCGGGGCAGCGACCCCGGGTACCTCCCAGGACCGGGAGGAGGACCGGCAGGACCTCCGCTCCTCTGAGACGTCTTCTCCTACTCCTCCTCCTCCTCATCATCATCTGCCTCCTTTTACTTTCCCCACCGCTCTCCCGGCTGTCTTCACAGTGTCCGCACCCCCTGGGGAGAGGTGGGTTAAACCGCCGTTCAGTTCAATGTCTGAAACACACATTTTCCTCTCTTCTTGTGTTCAGCCAATTTGTCTGCTTGTTTGGCACGAAAAACACTTATACTAATAGTAGCCTGTGTTCCGTCTAAAGGTTTCTCCCCTCTGGGTTCTTGGGGTAGTTTTTGATGGTGTAGGGTTAGGCGGGTGGGAGTATGAGCCGGCCTGGCGGAGCCCTCGGAGACCGTAGCTGTGATCAGACCATCCGTTCCTCACACGGCGGCCTGTGGACACAACAGTGTTCGTTGTGATGTTTGTTCAAACAAGTCGCTTTGCTTCTCTCCATTCCGTCCTCGCTCTCCTTCTGCGTGGGTACGGTGTGAACAAAGCGATGCCGACGTCGGAGTCCAGGATGCGTTTTGATCAGGTTTTATTCCCGCTCCAGCGCTTCAGAGCAAGACGCGTCCGGCAGTCCTGCGCTGGAGCAGAACGTTCTGGAGCTCCTTCCCCCGACCGACTGCGATTCAGCCGAGTCCAACCCCTTCGACGAGACGAGGTGACACGAGTGCTATGCTAGCTAGCTACAGACACGAGAAACGTGATTGTGTTACTGTGGGGGTTACTGCACTTATTATAATTGTTTTAAGCAACTGAATTTTAGGGATGCACCTATACCACTTTTTCACTCCCGATACCGAACCAAGAACTAGTATCAGCCGGTATTGATGCCAGTCCAATTACTGATTGCAATTTGCCACATCACTGGTGGATGACATTTGAGGCCCGTATCGGGTCCCATACATGAATTCACATGCGAGAATATCACATGTCATGTGGCATTGTTTCAATGAACAATAACAATCGTCTGTCGCCATTTTTGTAGTCCTCCGGTGGTCATCGAGAACACGTCAAACGCCTACACCGTGGGGACCAAGACCCACGCGGACCCTTCTCCCAGTGCCGAGCCTGGCCCTGCCACCACCCAGCGTCTGGGGGCCAACACATCACACGCCATGCAGGCCAAGGTACAGCCAGGTTGAGCTCACTTTGTAGATATCTCTCTCTCTCTCTCTCACTCTCACTCTCACTCTCACTAACTCTCTCTCTCACTCTCTCTCTACAACCCCCTGTGGTGGTGGGTCCGGTAACAGGATCTCAGCCCTCCTGCTGCTGATGCCCCCGAGTCGGACTCCGCTGTGGGCAGCAAGGACCCGGAGGACATCCCCACCTTCGACGAGTGGAAGAGGAAGATGATGGAGGTGGAGCTAGAGCAGAGTAAGACGCGTCTTTCTCTGTGACGGTGCTTTAACAACGATTGACATGGCCTCGTAATTCATATATAAAGGCTCCAAGGTGATGAGTAAAATGTACTGCGCATTTGAAAAACATGATGGGTTTATTTTGATGGGTTGATATTGTCACGATACTTAACTTGACATATTAACATGTTGTGATATGCTGAGTATTGAGGCGTCATATATTCGATATATAGATAGCGATTTCTTCCCTTTTTCATGTTTGTGTGTCATTTTCTACGTCCCCAGAGAAAAACTTCAACATCTGCTCTGTTTAATAAGATATTGTTTTCAGTCTGTTCATATCACTTCAGTCATTTATATTGCAGCAAAATGGGATTGTCAAAGCATACAGACTGACCAACCCAATAAAAACCTAAAATCTACACCATCTAGCTGACATGATTGACAATTGACTGACAATTGATTTAGAAAAATATCAACAATATAAAGAATACTTGCCGTCCATGCATCGATACAATATTGCCACGCATATAAATATCGCGATACTATGCTGTATCAGTTTTTATATTATATTTTGTCCGACCCCAGTTCAATCCCGATTGAACCATTCCGCCCCTCGCCTGCTCCGTAACGACATGCGTTTCAATTCCCTGTGCGGCGCTCTGTATAAAAGTGTTCCGTCGTGGCGTCTTGTTACAGTCCAGGCCACTCCTCCGCCCACCAAAGTGGGCGCTGGAGTCCATCCAGTCAAGAAGGTGCCCAAGAACTTCAACAACTACGCCTCGGTGGAGTGCGGCGCCAAAATCCTGGGCGCCAACCATGAGGCCAAGGTAGGCTGGACTTAGGAGTTGCCCGGGTATCCAGTCGCAGAAGGACGGTGCGTTCCTGATTGCTCCTTTGTTCTTTGCTACGCAGAGCACGTCGGCCATTTTGAAGGAGAACATGGACTTGTACATGCTTAACCCCTGCAGCAATAAGATCTGGTATGTAGCTATTTGAATTAATCAATAATATCTAGTATGTATCTATTTTAATTGATAAATATAATCTGGTATGTATCTATTTTCGTGAATCAATATGATCTGGTATGTACCTAGTTTAATTAATTCAATATGATCTGGTATGTACCTAGTTTAATGAATACAATATGATCTGGTATGTACCTAGTTTAATTGGTCAATGAATTAGGTGTGTACCAGAGCTAATTAAAGCCTCTAAATGGTTAAGAGTCCTTCATTCACTCTGCTCCTCAGGTTCGTCATCGAGCTCTGTGAGCCCATCCAGGTGAAGCAGCTGGACATCGCTAACTTTGAGCTCTTCTCCTCCACCCCCAAAGACTTTGTGGTCTCCATCAGTAACTGGTTTGCACAATACGTGTTTATATTGATTTATTTGTATAGCCATTCTTCACACTATCAGTCTCTCAGGGCTTTACAACCCATATATGTATGACACTCCCTAACCATAGCAAACATTTGACATTTTAAGCACAATATTATTGTTGTTCAATTATGAATTTATATTACTAAGCACATTAAGGACAATTAACACGCTATGTTGGGACTGCCGTTAGTAATAGGTTACATTTGAATTCTGTCTTCTTGGTACCTAATGATGAATGTGTTCCCTTCTTCCTGGAAGGTATCCCACCAACAAGTGGCTGAAACTGGGAACCTTCCATGGCCGCGACGAACGGACGGTCCAGAGCTTCCCGTTGGACGAGCACCTCTATGCCAAATACGTCAAGGTCTGTCTGTCTTTCTGTGTCTGCCTGTCTCCTTCACTGGTGGGCAGTAGGGCGGCAGTCAACGGACGGACCTGAAATTTCACCTAGACCCAGGTTCAGCCCTAGTGACTAGAATATAGTAGTCTGGTGGTGTGCTCCTGTTTCCTAAATTGACTGCAAGGAGTCAAGTGTGTGTGTGGGTGTGGGTGGGTGGGTGGTTGGGGCAGCCTCACCTGGCGTCAGTCTGACTGGTTGGACTTTGGCGCTGGGTGAGGCATGCACACCTGCGGTGCATTGGATAATCAGGGCACACAGGATAAACCAGCCATCAGCCACACAAAACTCTCAGTGTGTGTGTGTGGGCTCTGCCATGTCATCGGGTAATGACTACTCTGCCGGTGACATCTTGCCAACACTCTTGCCCTTTCACAGTAGGAAAAGGACACGGGTGTACCCCACAACATTAGTCATGGGTCTGTTTGATGTTGGTATGGGGGTGTGCCAGTATAGACACAACTAAGTCAAGTAAATATAGGTTGACCGTGCTAGCACTGCGACAGACTATGACGAATAAAACTAATAAATTATACCTGGGTCATTTAAAAGTCACTGGAACAGGAAGTTACTAGGACCCGTGAAAAGGGTCCATAGTAAATTATAGTTCATTCCACTACACCCTAACCCTATCTTATCCTAATGTACCTGAGTTCTTCTCTGGCAGCTCCAGATCAGTCGATAGATGCATGCTTTTCAATGCATGTCTGCCTTACTTCTCCTTCTGTTTGTTCTCTCCGCCTCCTCTCTGCTCCGATCTTCCTCCTTCTTCAGATGTTCTCCAAGTACATAAAGGTGTGTGTGTGTGTGTGTGTGTGTGTGTGTGTGTGTGTGTGTGTGTGTGTGTGTGTGTGTGTGTGTGTGTGTGTGTGTGTGTGTGTGTGTGTGTGTGTGTGTGTGTGTGTGTGTGTGTGTGTGTGTGTGTGTGTGTGTGTGTGTGTGTGTGTGTGTGTGTGTGTGTGTGAACATATTAAATAAATAGTCGTTGGCACGGCCTTGGTCGGTCGTATTGATGTAATCGTGTGATGTTTTATCTGTAGGTGGAGCTGGTCTCTCACTTTGGCTCAGAACATTTCTGTCCTCTAAGCCTTATAAGGTAAGAATGACCAAACGATATATTTGTCTGCCTCTCCTAAATGAGGCACTGTTATTAAAGCTGAGCGGGTAACTCATAACATTTACCACATTGTTTAGGTACGCTACAGTTTAATTCTCAGTTAAACTATGAGATTGGCAATTTTCTGATAAATAAAGTAATAAGCTAATCATACGGTAAAGGTACGCTGAGTAATAATCTGAATAAATATTGGATGATGTACCCTTGTAACCATTCATAGGTATGCTGTAATTAATTGGTTTGTTTTGCAATACAGCCTATATTAGTAATTTTACAATGTAAAATAAAAATGTCATAATGGGGAAGATCAATGCATTTCCCCTGAAAGTCTGAAGGCAACCAGCAGGGGGAGCTGTTTCACTTTCTCTACCTTTTGGTGCAAGTCATCAGTTCTTTCTCCTCTTGAAGCTCTACTCGGTCTGCCCTCTAGTGGCCACTATAAAGCATTTTTTATTTTTTGATAGGCTTTGATAATTGAAAGACGTTTATTAAACTTCCACGAGGCTGACCCAGGCGCTGCACACCCGGGTCTAACATTAATGCACCTCGGTCCCTGTGGAGCGTACTGCACGTTGCTCATGGATGACATGTGACCTCGCAGGGTGTTTGGAACCAGCATGGTGGAAGAATACGACGAGAACACAGATCCGCACGACCGGACCGATGACCAAGACTTCGACCTCGGTGAGTTCACGTGACACCAGACAGCCTGACTATGGGGGGGAATGCGGTAAAAGTGGAAAAAAACATGCAATATATATATACTCAATATACTGTATACACACCAGTTTTTTAAACCTAGTACACCGTTTTGACATCCTATTTAACCACTGTACTTTGTATATTACCGTGCACTTTACGGTTACATTTGCACTCTGGTTAGATGCCAACTTATTTAGGCTGTACTGTAATTGGGCTTTGCAATGACCATAAATTAGAATCTAATCTAATGTCTGTTTTTGTTTTTGTTGCTATTTATCATATTTGAGCTAATAATAAACATAAACATTGGAAGCAACTTTTATGGTCTTTAAATTCTAGCACATGGTTTGAGACATCTTTTTTGGAATATAAAATATTTGTTATATGTACCGTCGATTTTAGACGTATTGTAAATACTAATAATTTGAACGTCCCACAGAATATCCTTCTGGGGCCAGTGAGTCTGCCAAGGATCTGATTGGCTCAGCCAAGGGTAAGTAAAGACACGTTCCTACTTCCCAGCCAATCCCGTGAACCGTTCCCGTTATTCCAACACGCTCCTATTGGCTGTTTGTAACGCCCTTGTCGCTGTGCTTCCAGACGTCATTCTGAACATGGTGACAGACTTTGCTGCCAACGTACTCGGCGGAGGTAAGGCGCATAAATGTTCCTTTTATGGCGGCGGGATGTCGGAAGTGGGGAAACGCGTCATCTCCGACCTACGTGCGTTCGAGCTAGAAAGTCAGACAGTTTGTTCGCACTGACTTTGTTTTGCACCTATATAGTTAATGTATTGGCTGATGTACTTTACAAACTATTCAACTCGGAATACCTTTATTGTCATTGTACAAGTGCAACGAAATTGTCCTGCAATCCTCATGACACTCTTGCAAACAACGATTATAAATATATAAATTATTTAAAAAAAACTTAAAGTTAAACAAATATATGTAGAAATAAATAAAACAATCCATACAAAAGCTTTAAATATATACATATATACATACAAATCAGCTAATGAAAACATTAACATATAATTGTACGGGTTTAACCATTTACTGTATGCGAAAATTCAAAAACTAGGAAGGAAAATTTGTAGGAAGAACACAGCAGTCGACTGTGTTGTCAGTGAACGCTACACATCCACTTGTACTGCTGTCTTATTTTGTTTGTATTCATATCTCTCTTTGAAATGTTCTTACTGTACTTTCTGTGGTGATGCCCTCAAAGAACATCTTTGTAAACTGTTGCGTGAGAGGTGCCATTTAAAGGTTACAAAAGGTTACGGCACTTTTTGGCAGGTTCTCTTAATTGTTTGTGTGTGCATGTTTCCGGTTAACGTTTTGAAGGCAACTCTTCGGCCCAGGAAGGGAACTCTACCGGTCTGTCAGAGCAGCAGGACTCGACAAATCAGGATCCAACGCCAAGCCTTCTCCCAGAGTGAGTAATATAAGTGTTATTCATATTTATTGGTGTTAATATTACAGTCATCTTACCACTAGTCCGCTAGTTCAGAAACACTCTGTGATTTGATCCCCTCGTCTGCCACCGTTTTTAGGAATGAAGCTGAAGGGCTGGAGAGCCTCGCCGACTCTGACATCCCTCTGGAAGAGGCTCCCTCTCCAGAGAAGACCCCCTCTCCAGAGAAGACCCCCTCTCCAGAGGAGGCCACCTCTCCAGAGCCAGAGGAGACCATCTCTCCAGAGGAGACCATCTCTCTAAAGGAGACCCTCTCTCCAGAAGAGGTCTCCCCAGAGCCCACCCACCCCGAGGAGCTCCCCCCATCGCACGTGGGTCAGATTGTCACTCCTCTACCCCATGTTGAGGAAGAACCAATCGGCCCCATCGTTATCCTCCTGGATAAGGAGGAGGAGGATGTAGAAGAGGAACAGGAGGAGGAGAGGAGGCAGCGGGAGACCTCGGTCTACTGTGCGCCACCCCACTCCTCCTCGTGCTTGGCCTCCCTCCCAGAGTACCTCCAGTGGCGGTGCTCCGCAGCACTCTCCAAGACGAGGAGGTGGCAAACCCCCGGCAGAGTGCTCCTTCCTCTTCCTATTCCTCCTCCTCCTCTCCACCACCACATCCATCCACCCCCACCCACCTGGCCGCTTCCTCTCCCCACCTCGGCTTGCCCAGCACCAACAACACCACCGGCACCATTGCCAGCGCCGTCACCAGCACCTGAGACACCCGTCAAGCCCCTGCCGCCGCCACCACCGCATCCCCTGGGGGACAGACCACCACCCGGAGCACGGGAGGGGGAGCCAAGTCCTTCAGAGGGGACAGCGCCACTGGAGGAGGGCAAGGCAGGGTCGGGGGGGAACCTGGAAGAGTCCAGCCCTCGGCCCCCAATCCTCCTGGAGCCCAGCCAGACCTCAGCGCTCGACGCCACCACCACCACCAAGCCCACTCCTCTGCCTTCTCCTATGGTGGAGTTGCCGCACCAGCCCTCCCCACTGGAGATTCCCAGGGCAGGAACCGGTGTGCATCGGCTTGTGCGGGAGGAGAAGGAGAAGAAGGACGAGGAGGTGGAGGAACAGAAGGAACCTCTGGAAAAACCTGATGGCAGTGCTCCATCGGTGCAGGAGAAGTCAGATGATCCACCGGATTCCATCGTGGCCGTGCCGCTCTCCCCGAACGCAGATCAGCATCATCATCATCGTCATCCTTATCCTTCTCAACCCCCTCTGGTGCGTCAGCCCGCCGAGGATCGGGCTCTGCCTCCTGAGGTCGGTCAAAACGGCAGCAACCCGGACATCGTCGTGGAAACCAAAGCCGAGGAGTTCGTCGAGGACGGGCCGTTCCCCCAGGCGGGCGGTGGTGAAGGTGACGGCGGAGGTGGTGGAGGTGGTGGAGATGGTGGTGAGGGTGACGGCGGGCAAACCCAGCCTCGCCAGGGGAGCACCAGCAGCCTGTCGGCAGCCCAGTCGTCCAGCCAGAAGGAGTCTGTGTTCATGAGGCTCAGTAACCGCATCAAGTCCCTGGAGGTGAACATGTCCCTCAGCGGCCGCTACCTGGAGCAGCTCAGCCAGAGGTGAGAGGAGGACTGACACACACAGTACACACAGTACACACGCGTATGAGCAGCGATCGGCAGCTCTTTCAGAGAGACGCATACACATACTGATACCAGTTTTGATGCGACTCATGTGGGTTCACTTCCTGTGTGCCCTCCAGGTATAGGAAGCAGATGGAGGAGATGCAGAGGGCGTTCAACAAGACGGTCCTGACACTGCAGAACACATCCCGGCTAGCGGAGGAACAGGTAGCCACTCCTGGACGACGGCTAGCCACGTCGGTTCACCGAAGCTGTTCAAGTGCATTGTGAACTTATCGTTTCGTATTTTGCTGTTGCCTGACACAAACCTAGACCACCATTAACAATACTTTTCACATGTTATTGAAGTGGCAAATAAAAAATAAAGTACTCGGGAACTCTAAATAAAACAAAATGTATTTTTTATAAAAGAACTAAAGAATTTTATAAGAAAAATGTATCAAAGGAACTGTGTGCGTATGTGGGTACAACACAATCTTTACTGAAGATTTAAAAGAGAAACCTAATGCAGATAGAACATGTCTACCTCTCGTTTCTCCCCTCCATGTTGTTGTTGTTGCTGATTTGCCCCCCCCCCCTTGTCCTCCTCTCCAGGAGCAGCGGCAGACGGACTCCATCCAGGCTCTGGGAGGCCAGGTGGAGAACATCACACAGCTGGTGCTCGACCTGTCCCTGAGGGTTAGCCTGCTGCAGAGCGAGGTGCACACACCTCCCACACATCCACCCTTTAGAGAAGTGTTTTTCCTGCTGGAAAGTAGGGCTTTTTATGAAAAGGGGGCTGTCTATGCAATAGAACGGCGCAACGAAAAGAAAACTGGTGCTACATGACCAGTGAACAACAGCCCTAGAGAACTGGTGCTTGCCGAGCTTGCCGGGCTTGCCTTAACTCTCTCCTAGTCCATAAGTCTGGATTAACAAACTGTTTGGAAAATACCCTTCCATAACTCACACAATAAAAAAAAAGACAGCTAATTGACTACCACTACTTTCCATTCATCCCGATTTCCCCCCCCCCCCCCCCCTCCTGTGGTAACGTCCAGCGTGTGTTGTTGCAGGTGTCGGACAGACAGAGCTACCTGCTGCTGTGTCTGCTGCTGTGTCTGGTGATGGGGACCATGGTGGTGGCCAACCACCTCACCTCCTCCTCCTCCTCCTCCTCCTCCACCCTACCGCCCCCGCCGCCGCCACCACCACCACTACTACCATTACCACCACTACTATCACTACCACCTCCTCCACCACCACCACCACCACCACCACCACCGCCGTCGTCTGCCGAGGGGCCAGAGCCTAGTGCCCTGTACAGGAGGTACAGCAACTACTGCTGCCCAGAGAGGTAAGCACTAGGACCACATGGAACACTTTGTTTGTTTTAGATTTTCAGGACGGTGACACGAGTGTTGACACTGTCTCTAGTTGGGTGCCTGGTGGAAAAGACTGAACCCGACCACTCGGCAGTCGGATAACTCACTCGCTTCTGTTCCCCCGGCGTGTCAGTGCGTTTACGGCGGTGTGTGAGGACGTGGTGGCGGCCCGGCGTGCGTCCTGCCCTCTTCTACGCCGCGACACGGCGGCCAAAGGTAAGACTTCCTGTTAAATATTAGCCGTTAGTCGTCGTTCCGAAAGCGTATTCGGCCCAAAGCACCACGGCTCTGCCAGTTGGGGGGGGGGGGGGGGGGGCGGGGGTCACTAAATTTATGTTTTACAATTTCTCCTATTACAAAATAATGTTTTACAATTTGTCCCAGTCCCATCCGAAGCGAGGAAAAATATCGTATACAGCCTGGGCTACATTCCCTCCCCGTTAAAAATCAATATGATTCTATTTTTTTCTTTTTTTTTTTTTACGGGTCACGCTACAAATATTAAGTGAAATTTGCACGCTGTGCTTCAGGCTTTTACGGTGAATATTTCAGTGGATTCGGAATTCAGTATGCGTCCATGTATAAATTATCAACAGCAGAAGTATAAGTATTACATAAAAAAAAAAGGATATCATATAAAAAAGATATATATATATATAGTTCCCGACGAAACGCACATGGAGGTAAAGTTTGAAAGATATCAAACGGGATTTTCTTCAGGAGTGCAATGTGAATGAATGAATGAATGAATGAATGAATGAATGAATGAAAGGTGAAGCAGATGGAGAGCTGTCCTTATGTGTTGGCAATATGACCGAAGCCAGATAGCTCCATAGCCGGCCCCATAAGGAGTCCACAGTCGGTAACCGAGTTCGATTTCTGCCAAGCGTCGGTAATGTATCCCCGTCTCGTACTGCATCCCGGGGCCATGCGGTAACACGCCCGCCGCCGCTTCTTTCTTTCAACATTTAGATCCTTTTTTGGTTTTGTTTTTGTTAGATTTTGTCCCTGATTATTCCAGTCTCTCTACGGCGTGGCTGTACAGGCCGTGCACTGTCAGCGCAAACCACCCCGGTGACATGAATATACACACACACACGCACACACACGCACACGCACACGCACACAGAAAAGAGTGAATTTGTTCAACATTTCTTTGCTGTGGAGTACGTACAGTACCTGGTCGGTCGGTGGATACCCTGGGAGGGGGTTTGAACCGAGAACCCTTTCGTCTGTCTGGTAGTCGAGTACTAGAACCTGCGCTGAATTTTAATGAACACCAAGATGACTGGAGTGTATTATACTGAACGGAAACGTAACGATCCGTGTCACTCATCAACGCAATGCGTCTCCGCTTCTCCTTCCAGACCCTGAAACGGTTTGCACTCAGGTTGCCCAGGGCCAAGCCACAGACCACAGAGCGGTGAGTTCGCAGAGACCCACCCGTCTGAATCCAACACACGCCACAAGGACAGACACACATTGTCGTGAATTGTCTTTGGGATTTTTTTGATTGATTTGAAATGGGATAAATTGATTGTGTGATGAGTGGTTGTTACCTCGCTTCTAAATGACTTCTTCTTCTTCCATTCTGTTGTCTCTTTCCTTTCTTGCCACCTTCTTTTTCCGCTCGATCAGAAGCGCAGCAAAACGAGCCCGGAGGGGGCCCTCCCTGCTCCGCCCTCTCTCCCTGCTCCCCCGGAGGCCCCCGCGATGACGGCGGGCCCCTGCATCGGTCCTCCGCCGCCGACCTGCAACGGATCTCTGCGGTGGAGCCTGACGGGGGCCCACTCGGTGAGGACCCTGCGCCCCGCCTTCACGGACTCCCGCTCGGAGGGCAGCTCGGAGGGGAGCTCCTCCCACTCGGACGAGCCCTCCTTCTGCGGCACGGCGGCGAGCGTCTGCGCCCGGGGCTTCCGCCTGGGGGCCCTCCCTCCGCTGCTCCCGGCCGGGCCCCCGCCCTTCCCTACCTCCTCCTCCTCCTCCTCCTCCTCCAGGACCACGCGGGCGGAGAAGCGGGCGTGGCGACGCCGCCGCTCCAAGCCTGTGTGCGCCGTGGCCGACCTGGTGCGGGCCCCACCCCCTCCGCGTGGGGACCCCTCCCTCGCCGGTGGGGGCGGTGGTGGCCTGCACCTGCCGGGCTCCGCCTTGCAGGACCCGGTCCGGCCTGGGAACCGAAAGGCAGACACATCGCCTCCACAGACTCAGGGGTTGCGGCGCTGACTTTGGCGGCTATCGCCTCACGTGACTACTCTCTATTGCTCTCTCGCTCTCTCTCTCTTTCTCGCTCAGGACAGACTCAAAACGGCGTCCACCCCTTCACACCGGTCAAACCGGTATTTGCCTCGCCCCCTCCCCGAAAGCCGCAGGCAGCTTGACCCCCCCCCCCGCCCCCAGTACAAGACAATCTCTTAATTTAACTGCCACGACTTTGTGTGTCACAATTTTTATACAATGCTTCAATCCGAGGAGAAGTCTTCCCCAGTCTGACATTAAAATAGTTTGTCTATGACCTGTGCCTCTTGTCATTTAACACAGCGCAAATGCCACCGTTGTCGTTTCATACACTGTCCACTTGATACACTTAATGTCTAAATAAGCTTCTCTATATACTGTGAATCTAGCTTTCAAATTGATTGCATTGCAATTTTCATGATGACGAATACGAACGGAAAATAAACTGCCTCTCCTTCAGACACTTGTATGTACTGATACGTTGTGTCCAGCAGGGGTCGCTGTAATCTTTGTAACGAGCGTTAGCCTCTGGCGTCACGTTTGATGAGTCACAATTACGAATAACGGGATTAGGTTGGAAGAGCTAACGGGGCCAACGGCGTCTTTCACATAATATATATGTATATATATATTATAATATATATACATAAAATATGGATAATTGTTGATAGATGTATGTATGTCTGAAACTGTGAGCTAATTGTAGTGACTCCATACCATAGGTTTAACGGTGGAACTCTTGTCTCTCTGTGTCTCACTTATGGTCTTTTATTTTTTTTATTTTCTATAACTCTCCATCAACCGTGTGTGTGTGTGTGTGTGTGTGTGTGTGTGTGTGTGTGTGTGTGTGTGTGTGTGTGTGTGTGTGTGTGTGTGTGTGTGTGTGTGTGTGTGTGTGTGTGTGTGTGTGTGTGTGTGTGTGTGTGTGTGTGTGTGTGTGTGTGTGTGTGTGTGTGTGTGTGTGTGTGTGTGTGTGTGTGTGTGTGTGTGTGTGTGTGTGTGTGGTGGGAGCTGTGCGGATGGATGAGAAATTAGGTTAAAACCTCCTTTATTCATCTGACCCGCTTTGGTGGTCAGACCCTCGTGGAGATAAGTGTGGCTGATGCTCTTTTAACCACCACCACCGACCACCCACCCACCACCTCCCACCCACCCCCACCCTCTCCCTCTTTCATTTTGTTAACAGAATTCCTCGCTTTGCCGGGAGATGATCTGCAAATGCGGCGCTGCTGGAATCCTCTTTTACCCAGAAGCCACTGTGCCTTTTAAATCCCCCTCTCTCTCGTGTGTGTGTGTGTGTGTGGTATAGAGCATTTATATAAATGTATATATATATATATCATTGTTTGTAATGTAGAGTAGGTTTGGTAGCGCACAGATGCTGTTCATAGTTTACCGCTGTCCAACGGCTTTTCACCAGCTGTGTGTGTGTGTGAGAGAGAGAGTTTATCTCTCTGGATATGTGGTTTACAAGGTCGATTTAAGTGTGTGTGATTGACAATCCTGCTCACGCCATTTGCTATGCTATATATTTATGTTTTACCCACATCAAGGTGAGCTTACCTGATTGGGCTGTCAGCTAGCATTTTTCAAAATGGCTGTTTTTTTTTTCTATGTGTTTCCATTACTTTCAGCTCTCTCTCTCTCTCTCTCTCTCTCTCTCTCTCTCTCTCTCTCTCTCTCTCTCTCTCTCTCTCTCTCTCTCTCTCTTCCCCCCCCCAACTCCCCATAGCCGGGCTCTCCTTCCATTGCTGTCGACCCTTTCCCCGCCTTCTCCCCGGCTTCCTTGTGCTTTGATAGACACCTTGATTTGATCTCAGGCCCCATGTGGCCTGTTCACCTTCCCGGCCATCCCGGTTTCAATTCATATTCCACTGTTACATGAGACATACAGGTATCTTCTCTGTCTCTCGCTCTCTTGCTCTTCACTCTCTGCTCTCTTTCTCTCTCTCGCACGCTCTCTTTCTCTCCGTCTCGCGCTCTCTCTGCTCTCTCTGCTCTGCGCGTCTCTCTCTTGTATGTGTGTGTTTCTCTCTTTCTCTTCGCTCTCTCTCTGCTCCCTCTCTCTCTCTCTGCTCTCTCTCTTCACTCTCTGCTCTCTTTCTCTCTCTCGCACGCTCTCTTTCTCACCGTCTCTCTCTGCTCTGCGTGTCTCTCTGTTGTATGTGTGTTTCTCTCTCTTTCTCTTCGCTCTCTCTCTCTCTGCTCCCTCTCTCTTGTATGTCTCTCTCTCTGTCTCTCTGTCTCTCTGTCTCTCTCTCTCATTTACATGTCAAAGCACAACATGTAGAATATCATACACACATAGGATCCAAACTAATAATATCTCTCTCTTTCTGTATCCCAACTCTCCGCTTGGCTCGCTCTCTCATCAGAGAGCGACGCGGGGTGGGGGGGGGGAGTTGGGGTTTGTGATTGGACCAGAGTAATCCTTCGAGTGCTCCGCTCCTCTGAGATTCCGAGGGAAGGACCTTGTTTGATGTCATGCAGACGCCGTCAGAGACCGGGCGCCACGGAAGCGTAAATTACGACGATGTGATGAAGTGTGTTGTGTTTTTTTGTATTTCTATTTTTCCTTGACATGTGAACGGCGTTGGCGTTATGAGTTTGGATGTTCTTGACGGTTGAGGACCATACCCGGCCGCTAACTAGGGTGCTAACTAAGCGAGAGGCCCGATGATCTGGCAGCTTCAGAGAATCTGTTTGGCCACGCCCACCGTGTGCGTGTGTGTGTGTGTGAGAGAGTGAGAAGTATGTATATGAAGATATCCGTACATACTGATAAGATGTGTGTATGAATAATAATCTCCTCATCTCTTTAATGTTTCATGTGGTTTATTTCCGTGTGTGTGACCTGAGATTTGCCGCTTCAGATAGAGACCTCAGGACTTCTCTGTGTTCACACACACATACACATACACACACACACACACAGAGAGCCCAAGGGAGAACAGAAACGACAGACTGGCTGCACGTATACGTGGTGTATAGAGACTCTCTGATCAACCAGAAACTCTCCTAACCTTTTCCCCGTGTCGGTGAATGAGTCCCAAACACAGCTGCCGAGCGTGACCTTCAGAGAGACGGCGGGCTCTGGTCTGCCACACGCGTCCTGCACGCCAAAACAACCAGCAGCCTGCAGCCAGAAAGGTGCACACATGCCACGCCTCGCCCAAATCCACGTGGATTGACCCCCGTATCGGAATACGGGACGCGGGAATAAATACACAGCGTTTGGCGCGAAGACCCTTTTGTCACTCGAAATGTTGTTGTTTTTTGGGTGGAATACCGTGAGTGGAGACCCGTTCTTCGCATGAAGTCGATCCCTCGTCGTAGCCGGCGCTTGACGCCCACCTCTTCAGAAATGGAACTATACACCATGGGGGGGGGGGGGGGGTGGCAGAATAGCTCAGTCTTTTGGGATTTGGCTTGGGAACCTGAAGGTCCCCGGTTCAAGTCCCTGAAACACCTGGGCCGAGGTGCCCTTGAGTAAGACACCAGACCCCTACACTTCCCCCCCCCCCCCCAAGATGGCGTACCACAATTTGCCAAAATATGTAAAAATGTTTGTTTGGGTTTTTCATAAGTTAGTGAGCAATAAACTTTGTACAATCCGAAGGCACCGTTATTGTATCCAACAACCAGCCAATAACGGTCAAAGTTATTTACGACTGAGCTGTCAGCCAACTTTCTAACGTTAGCCATGCAGACACACCAACGCAGAAGTCTAAATTCAAACGACGGCGGACGCAACGCACGTATACTGCCACGCCGTAGCTATGGCGACGGATCGACGCAGAAGTCTAAACCATCCTTGTGAGAGTGGCAGGGAAGTCGTCATTTGAGGTCTGAGCTCTGGTTCCCTGTATTAGGAGTAGTAGTAGTATAATTCCTATCCAAGACTCGGCACCTGCTCAGCATCCGCCTCCCCGGGCCCTGTAACAAACCCCCTTAAACCAGCAGGCTGATGACACACGGTGATGTAATTATATCGTGTGAATACCACAATTTGCCTAAATATGTAAAAATGTTTGTTTGGGTTTTTCATAAGTTAGTGAGCAATAAACTTTGTACAATCCGAAGGCACCGTTATTGTATCCAACAACCAGCCAATAACGGTCAAAGTTATTTACGACTGAGCTGTCAGCCAACTTTCTAACGTTAGCCATGCAGACACACCAACGCAGAAGTCTAAATTCAAACGACGGCGGACGCAACGCACGTATACTGCCACGCCGTAGCTATGGCGACGGATCGACGCAGAAGTCTAAACCATCCTTGTGAGAGTGGCAGGGAAGTCGTCATTTGAGGTCTGAGCTCTGGTTCCCTGTATTAGGAGTAGTAGTAGTATAATTCCTATCCAAGACTCGGCACCTGCTCAGCATCCGCCTCCCCGGGCCCTGTAACAAACCCCCTTAAACCAGCAGGCTGATGACACACAGTGATGTAATTATATCGTGTGAATAAGCGATGGATCCGAAAGTCACGCACACACACACACAGAGACACGGCGTCACCGCACTGCACTATCGCTCATCCCCCCCCCCCCCTCCCTCCCTCCCTCTCACCCCTCCTCCCTCGCAACATGCGAACACCAGGGTTGTTGTTCCCCCGTTGGTTGCCATGGTTACCGTGCCACAGGTGAGGATGTAATGGTGATTGATGGTGATGGTACCCCCCCCCCACCCCACCTCACTCCACTCAATCCCATCCTCCCAGCCATGTGGGTGCTCCTGACCTCTCTCTTTCTTTCTCTCTCTCTCTCTCTCTCTCTCTCTCTCTCTCTCTCTCTCTCTCTCTCTCTCTCTCTCTCTGTCTCTCTGTCTCTCTCTCTCCTAACCTAACCCCCAGGGGAGAACAACCTAGCCAGGTGAGAGCAGGAGAGAGAGAGCACTCTGCGATGAGGACTGTACAGTGGTCCCCGGAGCAAGGTTGAGTTGTTCTGATATTTCCTGTCCTTTCAGTTTCATATCATGAATACAGAGCATGCTGTTACTCCCCCCCCCCCCCCCCCCCCCTCCCCTCCTCGGACAAAGACGGAACCAAAACTTTAAAATCCGCAAAATATCCACGTCTGTCAATGTTTTTGGTAAGCAGCGGTCCCTTCGCTGCCATCACAGCTGTTACCTCAAACTGGTGACTTTATTTGCAAAGAAGTGAAGTAAATTGTCACTAATTTAACCATGTTATAAACCGTACAAAAAAGAGTTGTATTACTCCCATACAACTCGGGTACAACATTTTTTTTTAAATACCAAAAAGGAAGCCAAGGTCAAAATGATAAAAAGATGGGTGAATGAAACACACACAATGAGCCATGAGTCAACACACACACAATGAGCCATGAGTCAACACACACACAATGAGCCATGAGTCAACACACACACAATGAGCCATGAGTCAAGTCAAGTCAAGTTTATTGTCACTTCACAGTTTACACAAGTATAAAGCAGTGAGTGAAAATCTTATGTGCAATACCCGACGACAGACGGCAGTTATAAAAATAGAATAAAAATATAATAGAATAAAGTTAAAAAATAAAAATGCAATTTATAAAATGCAATATATCGGCACAGATAAGAGCAATATGTATATATAAATCAATGTAATAAAATATACATTGTTATATGCTATACGCCCTTGTTCAGCAGCCTGATGGCCTGACTGTGGCATGACATGAGGAAGACTCTATACTAAATGGGGTAAACTCATTGACACATGAGGGGAGGAACACACACAAACAACCCATTTCAGACACAGACATCAAAACAAGTCTTTCAGTTCCCCCCCCCCCCCCCATCCCTCCATTAGCAACATGAAATGGTCTGACCCAATTAACCAAATTAGGCAACCACACCTGTCGTCAACCCCAGCTGCTGTGTGTGGCTCCGACCTCAGCAAAAAGGTAAACTCAAGATATCAAGATATAAAGGTATGTTATATGAAAACCAAAGCTTGTGTTTTCATCATTTATTTGAACTGGATTGTGTGTGTGTGTGTGTGCCTTATGTTTGTTAAAATAAATGCAATTGAAACAAGTTACTCAAGACTTGTTTTGAGAATCGATGGCAGAAGTCTATGGGGTTTTTTTTAAGGAAAGATTGAGTAGGGTCGTGTCACATTAGAAGCACATTCATCCTGGCATACTAACTGCAGTTACACAAAAGTCAAGTCAAGTACATTTAATTTGTGTAGCCCTTAATCACAGTTACAGTCTCAAAGGGCTTCACAGACCAGATGTTTACAACACCCCCCCCCCCCCCCCCCAAACCCTTAGCCCCCCCCCCCACCCCAACCCTCAGCCCCCCTTAGGGCAAGAAAAAACTCCCTTAACTCCCTTCCAGTGATGGGATTCCAGGGATTTAAAAGTCCTGTATGGATTTTTTTTTTGTTTGTTGAGAAATAACTTGACAAGTAAGTTGTATTGGGGGAAGATAGATAATTTTTTCTAAGGATTTCCAACCACACCAGGAAACCAGGAACAGGACTTTAATTCGCATAGGCTCTGGACGAGTAAACAAAAGCCTCTCCGACGAGACACACACACACACACACACACACACACACACACCGAACGCCTGTTCTACTTAAGCCAGGTGTGCGTTTGTGCATTTTGGAGAACGCGGTTGTTCAGCCAACACTCAACTCAGTGTAACAATGACGTAATAGTGCCTTTTAATTTATTTTCCGTGAAGGAAAACTATCCTTACGACACAATGGGTTTTCCTCTCCCTAGTATTCGTATAGTATTGTGTTCTAGAATTTCATACTGCGGGAGGTGGGGGGAGTAAGCATTCTATGACCATGACTTGTTGCAAATGGGCAAATACAATTCTTGAATCTTGAACTGTTGCATAAGCACACGGCATTGCAAACACATTCCCGTGTGAATGATGGAGGCCTACACAAAGACATTATTCTTTTTGAGCCACCTGTTGGTTTGAAACGCTGTATGCTTCATTCAGATCCTACGCATTTTGTTCAAAGATGACACGGAAAGAGACTATAATGGCATTCTGCAAGAGAGCATATTTTGTACAAGGACCTGATTTTTCCATATATTCTTTTCAATATTTGGTTTATTTGTTGGCTTTCAGACGTATAGCCTATAGTAATAGGCTATACGTATATAGGCTACATTTTATGGCAGGGTATTTGTAGTATAGGTTTTTGCTAGTAGGTATTTTACCTTGTTAGATCTGGTTGTCGATCACTAATTAATTATGTACACACAATAATATAATTTATATATGTACAGGCACATGTATCAGGAAAGGCTATGCAGGATTGTGAAAAGTATATGTGAATGCAGTATGTATTCAAAATCTATATTATTAATAATTCAAATGTACCTTCATAAACGTAACGGTTATCCAAAGCTCGACATTTTAAATTATGTGTGGCTGGATCGGTCCACCTTCCACTGTAATTACTTTTTCACGGGTCAGAGTCTTTTGTCCGTTCTTATTCTTATCGGTTAATGAGTGTCAGTTGTCGGTAAAAAAAAAAAAAAGGCCAAATTAGTATCCCGAGTTTAGAGTTTGGCGTATGTGGAAATTACTCATTAGGATTGACCATCCATTTGATGGCACCTCCAGCCTTATTTAGTTATAATAATAATAATAACAATAACTAATTTATATAGCGCCTATCACAGAACCCAAAGCCGCTTTACAGAGGGACAACAAACAACATAACAAACAAGCAAACAGCTAAGGCTAAATACAAAAATAAATAAAGTAAATGAATCAAAGTAGTGAAAGGAGGGGAAAGGGATGGGTTAGAGGTCAAAGGCCATGGTGAACAGATGAGTCTTGAGGGTTCTTTTGAGAATGTCCAGGGAGGCTGCGTTGCGGATCTCTCCAGAGGAAGAGAGTTCCAGAGGGTGGGGGCCGCCACACAGAACGCTCCGTCTCCAACCGCTGGGAGGCGGGAACGGGGAATGGAGAGCAGGCCCGGGTCCGTGGACCGAGGACTCCGGGAAGCGGTATAGGGGTGGAGGAGGTCTGTTAAGTACTGAAGGGGTGGAGGAGGTCTGTTAAGTACTGAAGGGGTGGAGGAGGTCTGTTAAGTACTGAAGGGGTATAGGGGTGGAGGAGGTCTGTTAAGTACTGAAGGGGTATAGGGGTGGAGGAGGTCTGTTAGGTACTGAAGGGGTAAAGGGGTGGAGGAGGTCTGTTAGGTACTGAAGGGGTAAAGGGGTGGAGGAGGTCTGTTAGGTACTGAAGGGGTGGAGGAGGTCTGTTAAGTACTGAAGGGGTGGAGGAGGTCTGTTAAGTACTGAAGGGGTATAGGGGTGGAGGAGGTCTGTTAAGTACTGAAGGGGTATAGGGGTGGAGGAGGTCTGTTAGGTACTGAAGGGGTATAGGGGTGGAGGAGGTCTGTTAAGTACTGAAGGGGTGGAGGAGGTCTGTTAGGTACTGAAGGGGTATAGGGGTGGAGGAGGTCTGTTAGGTACTGAAGGGGTATAGGGGTGGAGGAGGTCTGTTAGGTACTGAAGGGGTATAGGGGTGGAGGAGGTCTGTTAAGTACTGAAGGGGTATAGGGGTGGAGGAGGTCTGTTAGGTACTGAAGGGGTATAGGGGTGGAGGAGGTCTGTTAAGGTACTGAAGGGGTAAAGGGGTGGAGGAGGTCTGTTAAGGTACTGAAGGGGTAAAGGGGTGGAGGAGGTCTGTTAAGTACTGAAGGGGTGGAGGAGGTCTGTTAAGTACTAAAGGGGTGGAGGAGGTCTGTTAAGTACTAAAGGGGTATAGGGGTGGAGGAGGTCTGTTGTTAAGTACTGGGGGGCGAGCGCATGGAGAGTCTTGTTGGTGAGGAGGAGCGTTTTATATTGAAAGCAGAAGTTGACTGCGAGCCCAGTGGAGGTGGATGAGTGAGTGGGGGTTGATTGGTGCGGGTGAGAACCCTGGTGGTTGAATTCTGGCCATACTGGAGCCTATCCAGGGCTTTTGCTGGGAACCCCGGACAGGACTCCATTGCAGCAGTCCAGGCGGGAGGTGATGAAGGCATGGATGAGGGTTTCTACCGTAGAGCCGAGTCCCAAGAGTGATGGCCGGAGTCTCGAGATGTTTCTGAGGCGGTAGCAGAGATGGAGCGGCCGTCCACGGAGAGGAGCCGATCTCCCACCTTCCGGAGCAGCGAACTTGGAAGCCGCAACCGTGAACTCTGTTTTATTACTGTTGAGTTTGAGAGGATTTAATGACATCCAGTTTTTTTAATGTCATGCAGGCAGTTGACAAGAGATTCAGGGGGTAGCTGGGTGGATGGTTTGGTGCTGAGATAAAGTTGAGTATCATCAGCGTAGGAAGCTGAGACCGTGGTGGCGGATGATTTGACCAAGCGGGAGCATGTCAATGGTGAAGAGGAGGGGGCCAAGCACAGAGCCTTGAGGCTCTTTTTTGTCTTTCAGAGAATTTGCATACGTTTTTGTCTTCATAAATATTGACGTTTATTGATTTAAAAATGATCTCCTGTGAGACATTTTTTGACAGCATAGCATTTGGTTTAATAGAGCGTGATCATGGGATCAAGTGTCTTCAGAGAGGCACGTTATTATTTGTGTGTGTGTGTGTGTGTGTGTGTGTGTGTGTGTGTGTGTGTGTGTGTGTGTGTGTGTGTGTGTGTGTGTGTGTGTGTGTGTGTGTGTGTGTGTGTGTGTGTGTGTGTGTGTGTGTGTGTGTGTGTGTGTGTGTGTGTGTGTGTGTGTGTGTGTGTGTGTGTGTGTGTGTGTGTGTGTATTCGAGAGAGAGAGAGAGAGAGTGCTTGAGGGCTCCAAATTAGTAATGTTTTGTACATATTCTAATTTTGGTCCCCCACACACACAACTCAAGACACGACCATCAGGACACGTTCACAACTCAGCAACTGATGAATATTCATATCTCACCCCTATCGGTTTCATAAATGCTCCACAATAAATGCTGATATAGGAACTAACTCTCGGCTCCACCCAAGTGTCTGGAGAGCGTCGGTAAGTTACTGTGTTTCATAGGCTCATGTGGTTAGATGGAATACTTGTTAACCTTGTTGACCTTAAAGGTGCCTTAGCTAAGATTTAAGAGCTATTATTTAAAGGGTCATTTGTTACAAATTAATTTGAGCATATTAGCATACTAGTGAGTGAAGTGCGCTGTGAGGACATCTGTTCTGAGTTGACGGCGCCTGCTCTCCATCTGTGAGCCAGTTTAGATTTTAGCCCGCTCCAGGCTCATTTCTGCCCATTCAGGGTGTCATCTCTTCCCTGATTGGTTCAGGAACACATCTTTGCCTGTCAATCACAGGTGAGTGAAATGGAACACGTCTCAATGGTGGAGAAATGTGGAGGATGAGGGAGGGAGGGAGCAGGGCATGTTTCTCTTCCGTTCTCCCTCTCTCTTTACATCCCACCGTTAGATTAGATTAGATTAAAATGTATTGTCATTGCACAGCACAGCACAAGTACAGTACAGCGAAAAATAATTTGGCATCTAACCAGAGTGCATATGTTGCAGTAAAGTACATGGTAATATTATGTACAGTGGTTAAATAAGATGTAAAGACAGTCTACTATGTATAAAAACAGGTATAAAATAACGTATGAGCGTAACGTAACGAGTATATGTATGAGATATGTGCAAAATTAAAGGTGTATATATATATATATATATATATATAGACAGGTATGTATACAAGTATCAAAAGGTAGTGAGCAATTATATCAACAGGATAAATATCTATAAATGTATATACAGCAAGTAGTGAGCAGGGATATGCAGTTGTCTCTGCATATCTGTATATAACAGATATGCAGATATACACTGTATATAACAGTCGAAGATTAATATATATATATATTCAGGGGAAGCACAGTTAAAATGTAAAAATGTACATGGCTGTCATACAGGTATGTAAAGTGAGAAAGGAGTTTTGGTTCCGGTGCAAAGTAACGGTGTGTTGATCAGCCAGAGGGACGTGCCCACTGGTCCTAGTCGAGACCCTGGCCAATCGCTCTGCTGCCCAGCATATGGAGAACAAACGGGCCTAAATTATGATTATTGAGAGTCTCTCTCTCTCTCTCTCTCTCTCTCTCTCTCTCTCTCTCTCTCTCTCTCTCTCTCTCTCTCTCTCTCTCGCTCTCTCTCTCTCTCTCTCTCTCTCTCTCTCTCTCTCTCTCTCTCTCTCTCTCTCTCTCTCTCTCTCTCTCTCTCTCTCTCTCTCTCTCTCTCTCTCTCTCTCTCTCTCTCTCTCTCTCTCTCTCTCTCTCTCTCTCTCTCTCTTTTCACATAGCATACTATCAAACTTTGTGATGAACTTTTGAGTTCAAGATAACTGTCATCTTCTACAGGTGTAAACCAGAAAGTCTATGTGGTGTTCAATGCCATTCAAGTAAGAACGCCTTGAGAAAGCCAGGGGGCTGAACTTGGATATTGCACAGTTGCATAACGATCTATCTCTCTCTATGTCTCTTTTACATGTAATGTGTAGGGTGGGCATCAGTACTGGTGAAATAAATGGTTCTTTCTCCAACTGAGTCGAATGTAATTTAATCATTTTCTAAGCACACAAATAATGCATTGGGGAATGCTATTAACAGAAACTAAATGTATTACGTCTCAGTAGCCTGAGGACACAATTGGACACAGCCTGGCTTCTCTGGGTAGTCACGTTTGCCTGTGATGACCTTGCTCTATGGCCAGGCTGTGTCCACTGTGTGTGTGTGTGTGTCTCTCTTTCTGTTATAAAGGCCCACTCCTTGACATACAAACACTCACACGTAAGTGTGGGAGCCCGAGGTGTTGGTGTGTCTTTGATGGCATGTTGTCAAACACAGCTCTTTCGAAAGCTCTCTCTCTCTCTCTCTCTCTCTCTCTCTCTCTCTCTCTCTCTCTCTCTCTCTCTCTCTCTCTCTCTCTCTCTCTCTCTCTCTCTCTCTCTCTCTCTCTCTCTCTCTCTCCTCTCTCTCTCTCTCTCTCTCTCTCTCTCCCCCTCAACCCCACACACAAGCCAAGCTCAAACGCAGACACGCCGTGCTAATTCACGTATGTGGAGTAGAAAAGGCATTATCTACGGCTTCATCTAAAAGCTGTGTACTCTCTCTCTCTCTCTCTCTCACACGCCTGCATCTCTAAGAGGGTTAATGCATCACATGCATCACACAGTCACACTCAATATGATATACCTCAGGGTCTCTAGTCCTGCCCCATGCCAGGGAAATCTTTACTGGCTCACTGACTGTTTGGTGATGCTCTCAGTGAGAAATCACTAGACTTAGGGATCACTAGACTAGAGGGATCACCAATACCATCATCAGCACCACTATCATCATCGCTATCATCGCTATCATCATCATCATCACTATCATCATCACTGTCATCGCTATCATCGCTATCATCATCATCACTATCATCATCACTATCATCATCGCTATCATCATCATCATCATCACTATCATCATCGCTATCATCATCATCATCACTATCATCATCGCTATCATCATCACTATCATCATCACTATCATCACTATCATCATCATCATCACTATCATCATCGCTATCATCATCACTATCATCATCACTATCATCGCTATCATCATCATCATCATCACTATCATCATCGCTATCATCGCTATCATCATCGCTATCATCATCACTATCATCATCACTATCATCATCACTATCATCATCACTCATCATCATCACTATCATCATCGCTATCATCATCATCATCATCACTATCATCATCACTATACATCATCACTATCATCATCATCACTATCATCATCACTATCATCACTATCATCATCACTATCATCACTATCATCATCACTACATCATCACTATTATCATCACTATCATTATCACTATCATCATCATCACTATCATCATGAACCATCATTCCTATCATCATCACCACTATCATCATCATCACCACTCATCACTACCATCACTACTATCACTATCATCATCACCACTCTCACTACCATCACTACTCCTATCACTATCATCATCATCACCACTCTCACTACCATCACTACTCCTATCACTATCATCACCACCACTATCACTACCATCACTACTCCTATCACTATCATCACCACCACTATCACTACTCCTATCACTATCATCACCACCACAATCATACCATCACTACTCCTATCACTATCATCACCACCACTATCACTACCATCACTACTCCTATCACTATCATCACCACCACATCATACATCACTACTCCTATCACTATCATCACCACCACAATCATACCATCACTACTCCTATCACTATCATCACCACCACAATCAGTATCATCACCACCACTATCACTATCATCACCACTATCACTATCATCACTACTCCTATCACTATCATCACCACTATCACTATCATCGTCACTATCACTACCATCACCACTATCACTATCATCACTACTCCTATCACTATCATCACTACTATCACTGTCATCATCACCACTATCACTATCATCACCACTATCGCTATCATCATCACCACTATCACTATTATCACCACTATCACTACCATCACTACATCACTCATCACTATCATCACCACCACTATCAACATCATCTTCACTGTCATCATCACCACTATCACTATCTTCATCATCACCATTATCACTATCATCATCACCACTGTCACTACCATCACCACCACCAGCACAGCCAACCCCACCATGACTATCACTATCACTACCATTACAAAAACCATCACCACCACCACCCCACCACTATCACTATCACTACCCTCACCACCACCACCCCCACCACCAACACTACCCCCACCTCCACTATCACTATCACTACCCTCACCCCCACCACCACTATAACTATCACTACCCTCACCCCCACCATCCACCCTTATGTGCATTCACATGACACATCTCTCTCTCTCTCTCTCTCTCTCTCTCTCTCTCTCTCTCTCTCTCTCTCTCTCTCTCCCCTCAACCCCACACACAAGCTCACACACAAGCTCAAACGCAGACACGCCGTGCTAATTCACGTATGTGGAGTAGAAAAGGCATTATCTACGGCTTCATCTAAAAGCTGTGTACTCTCTCTCTCTCTCTCTCTCACACGCCTGCATCTCTAAGAGGGTTAATGCATCACATGCATCACACAGTCACACTCAATATGATATACCTCAGGGTCTCTAGTCCTGCCCCATGCCAGGGAAATCTTTACTGGCTCACTGGGTACCACCAGGTGTGGTTTTGGTGATGCTCTCAGTGAGAAATCACTAGACTTCACTAGAGGGATCACCAATACCATCATCAGCACCACTATCATCATCGCTATCATCGCTATCATTATCGCAATCGTCATCACTATCATCATCACTATCATCATCACTATCATCATCACTATCATCATCATCATTATCACTATAATCATCACTATCATCATCGCTATCATTATCACTATCATCATCAGCACCACTATCATCATCGCTATCATCACTATCATCACTATCATCATCACTATCATCATCACTATCATTATCATCATCATCATTGCTGTCATCATCACTATCATCATCATCATCATCACTATAATCATCACTATCATCATCGCTATCATTATCATCCCTATCATCATGAACCATCATCCCTATCATCATCACCACTATCATCATCATCACCACTCTCACTACCATCACTACTATCACTATCATCATCACCACTCTCACTACCATCACTACTCCTATCACTATCATCATCATCACCACTCTCACTACCATCACTACTCCTATCACTATCATCATCATCACCACTCTCACTACCATCACTACTATCACTATCATCATCACCACTCTCACTACCATCACTACTCCTATCACTATCATCACCACCACAATCATACCATCACTACTCCAATCACTATCTTCACCACCACTATCACTATTATCACTACTATCACTATCATCACCACCACTATTACTACCATCACTACCCCTATCACTATCATCACCACTATCACTTTCATCACTACTCCTATCACTATCATCATCACCACTATCACTATCATCATCACTATCACTACCATCACCACTATCACTATCATCACTTCTCCTATCACTATCATCATCACCATTATCAATATCATCACCACTATCACTATCATCATCACAATCACTACCATCACCACTATCACTACCATCACTACTCCTATCACTATCATCATCACCACTATCACTATCATCACCACTATCACTACCATCACTACTCCTATCACTATCATCATCACCACTATCACTATCATCATCACCACTATCACCATCACCACCACTAACAACATCATCATCATCATCATCATCATCACGGTCATCATCACCACTATCTTCATCATCACCATTATCATCATCATCACCACTGTCACTACCATCACCACCACCAGCACAGCCAACCCCACCATGACTATCACTATCACCACCATTACAACAACCATTACCACCACTATCACTATCACAACCCTCACCCCCACCACAACTATCACTATCACTACCCTCACCATCACTACCACTACCCTCACCCCCACCACCACTATCACTATCACTACCCTCACCCCCACCACCACTATCACTATCACTACCCTCACCCCCACCACCACCACCACTATCACTATCACTACCCTCACCCCCACCACCACTATCACTATCACTACCCTCACCCCCACCACCACTATCACTATCACTACCCTCACCCCCACCACCACTATCACTATCACTACCCTCACCCCCACCACCACTATCACTATCACTACCCTCACCCCCACCACCACTATCACTACCCTCACCCCCACCACCACTATCACTATCACTACCCTCACCATCACTACCACTATCACTATCACTACCCTCACCCCCACCACCACTATCACTATCACTACCCTCACCCCCACCACCACTATCACTACCCTCACCCCCACCACCACTATCACTATCACTACCCTCACCCCCACCACCACTATCACTATCACTACCCTCACCCCCACCACCACTATCACTACCCTCACCCCCACCACCACTATCACTATCACTACCCTCACCATCACTACCACTATCACTATCACTACCCTCACCCCCACCACCACTATCACTATCACTACCCTCACCCCCACCACCACTATCACTATCACTACCCTCACCCCCACCACCACTATCACTATCACTACCCTCACCCCCACCACCACTATCACTATCCTCACCCCCACCACCACTATCACTATCACTACCCTCACCCCAACACCACCACCACTATCACTACCCTCACCCCCACCACCACTATCACTATCACTACCCTCACCCCCACCACCACTATCACTATCACTACCCTCACCCCCACCACCACTATCACTATCACTACCCTCACCCCCACCACCACTATCACTATCACTACCCTCACCCCCACCACCACTATCACTATCACTACCCTCACCACCACTATCACTACCCTCACCCCCACCACCACTATCACTATCACTACCCTCACCCCACCATCCACCCTTATGTGCATTCACATGACA
>CM051005.1:18076776-18079276 GCA_027704905.1 Muraenolepis orangiensis | reverse complement strand
CACTTAAATTAGGATTCGTTCCCCGCAGGCTCAAAATAGACCCCAGTTACCCCCTTCAACCCCCCCCCCCCCCCCCCCCCCTCACCACTACCAGCACCTGAGATGCTGGGCTTGAAACATACAAATTGTGGTCTGCGGTGTTTGAGTTAAATGTGATAAGACAGCCTGGTGCTTTTGGATATGAGGCCCCCTGATAACATCTGTGAATCCAGATTCAAGATTCAAGACTCGAGAGGTTTTTATTTGCCGTGCGCAACAAGTACAACGGAACGCTCGCCTTCCCCTCCCGCACTGTGGATTTCCACAATGATACTGTAGTATACTAAACTATGCAATACAATACTATACAACACTATACTAACAACAACACTTTATACTACCTACTATAAAACTATACTATAAACAACACGATATACTACCTACTATACTATTAACAACACTTTATACTACCTACTATAAACTATACTATTAACAATGGATCCTTTCTCCTAGCGTGTCCTCTTATCACTCTTTACTAGCTGTTCGAGAGTCTTTCTTAGTAGATTGTTGTTGTTGTTGTTAGGTAGATATTGTTCTATTGTTTGCCAACTTATTGTACTTTTACCTGAGCCCTGGTTCAGTTCATGTTCTCTTGCCTACCTTTGTTACACGCACTATTGTAAGTCTCTTTGGACAAAAGCGTCCATGACTAAATGACTTGTCATGTTATGTAATGTAATGTAACACTACATACTACCTACTGCACAGGCAGTGCACCTACTGAACTGCTAGGTGTGCTGCCACTATCACAACATTGTCATCTATATTACATTACACTTTCATACGCTATCGTACTTTTGCTGGACTTTCTGGACTCATTACATTTACTGCACTGCACTGCACTGTACTGCACTGTATCCATGATGCTGCTGCACTACTGGCACTTTAAAATGCTTTTTAAATGCTTTTTTGCACAATTCAACATAAATAAATTTTATTTTTATTGTGTACAGTATTGTTATAGTATAGTTGTATAGTATAAGTATAGTATACATAGTACATAGTATAGTATATATAGTGTTAAATTGTAGGAGATTCATACTGCACGAGGGAATGGGAAGTAAGCATTCCATTGTAATTCAAAATAAAATTTCTTGAATCTATACGTTTGTATATAATCTATATACAACACTAATATATTACACAAAATTTGGGATACACACAATACAGTGATTGACGGATGATACAGTATATACATACTCTATATTATGTATATACGATGACTGTATATATGATGTTATCGTCTGTAGCCCCTGCCACATACCCCTCGCGTCGTGGCTCTTGAATTTCTCCTCCACTCTGCCAAGCGGGAGTACAAGGACAGAGTGGAGGAGAAGAGAGCCACGACGCGAGGGGTATGTGGCAGGGGCTGCAGACGATACCGAACTTCAGAGGGAGAACCAGTTGTGTAGAGAACTCCTCTACCTCCCTCCCAGGAGAGCTAAATACTTTTTTTGCTCGGTTCAACGTGAACAGCAGCCCGCCGAAGCCAGCGCCGCCTGAGGAGACCAGCCTGCTGAGCATCTCGGAGGCGGATGTGCGCCGCACCTTCAAGCGGCTGAACATCCGTAAGGCAGCAGGCCCCGACGACATCCCGGGCCACGTCCTCAGAGCATGTGCAGACCAGTTGGCAGGAGTCTTTGCAGACATCTTCAACCTCTCCCTGTCCCAGGCTGTTGTTCCCGCGGTCTTCAAGATGTCCACCATCGTGCCTGTCCCTAAACAACCCAAGGTAACATGCCTGAATGACTATAGACCTGTAGCCCTCACCTCGATTGTCAGTAAATGCTTCGAGAGGTTGGTCAAGGACTTTATTTGCTCCGTGTTACCGGCCACGCTGGACCCATGGCAATTTGCATATCGTCAAAACAGATCCACGGACGACGCAATTGCCATGGCCCTCCACACTGCCCTTTCCCACCTGGAGGGAAAGAACTGTTATGTGCGAATGCTGTTTGTGGACTACAGCTCAGCATTCAACACGATAGTTCCTGCCAAGCTCGACACCAAGCTGAGAGGTCTAGGCGTGCCCCCATCTACGTGCAGCTGGATACTGGACCTCCTGTCGGACCGCCGCCAGGTGATGAGGATGGGCAGCACCACCTCAGAGCCACTGACCCTCAACACGGGTGCCCCCCAGGGATCCGTGCTGAGCCCTCTCCTCTACTCCCTCTACACCCACGACTGCATGGCTATGCACAGCTCCAACGTCATCATCAAGTTTGCTGACGACACGACAGTGATGGGCCTGATCGCCGGCGATGACGAGACAGCCTACAGGGAGGAGGTCGGATCGCTGGAGCAGTGGTGCCAGGAGAACAGCCTCGCCCTCAACGTCAAGAAGACCAAGGAGCTGATCGTGGACTTCAGGAAGCAGAGGGGAGAGCACAGCCCTATCTCCATCGATGGTGTTGCAGTAGAGAGGGTCAGCAGCTTCAAGTTCCTCGGCGTGCACATCTCC
>CM051005.1:18061776-18069276 GCA_027704905.1 Muraenolepis orangiensis | reverse complement strand
GGTTAAATGCAGAGAAACACATTTCACCGTGTGTTTACATATAAATGACCAATATATGTAATATGTGATCAATAAAGAGGATTTGATCCTCCAGATTTAGATCTTGTTCATTTTGATCAATCAAACTAGAGAGCTTGTACATGTCATCTGCCATAGAAATGTATTTGTATTTGTAACCAATCTTTACCTCACATCTTATGTGTGTTAAAATAAAAGAAGATGCAGTATATTATAATATAGATTTATTAAAAAGTAAATGGATGATATATCCATTTATTTATGACCTATATTTGACGGTACATGGCACAAAGCCCAACATTAACCAACCAATCAGAAGCTCTTTCAGTTCATTTAAGCCACGCCCTCCAACTGTCATTATGGCTGATCACACACACCTGAGAGATCTCTCAACACCAAACAGTCACCGCACGACCGTCCCGCGCTGCAGGGACTTCAAATAGTTGAAATATAGTTGAAATACAAAAATATGAAGATACTGTTGTTCTGATGATGTGTTTGAAACTTAATATGATTATTTGATGGAAATGGCATAATTAGCGCTGGATATTCGAGCAGCATTAAGTCAATTATTCTTTTATTTTTTTTTGTATATATTTAAATATTCAAGTGAATATTCAATTCTGTTTTATTTTTGGATGTCTGATCTTTTTAAGGAATTGTCTACTAGATGTTTTCTGGGACTCGTTTTTTGATCCACGGATGGAAATGTTTTAGTAAGTTGGCTTTTATCTTGGGTTTTATATTAAGTACTTGATTGTTTATTTATATTATTTGCATTCGACTATGTATGACGTGTTCACAAATAACACAGGCTGCACTGTGATTTGTTAACATTACTCGGCACTACAAAAGTAAATTAAATGCTTTTGTCAAATTCACGGTACAAGTCATTGTGTTTGTGTGAATCCCCACATGTGTTGTGTGTCCGTGTAGGGCGGTGGTTCCAGACCCACTGCTGTAGGGGCAGTGGGTCTCGACCTGAGGGGGGGGGGGGTCAGTCACAGTATCGTGACCCCGAGCAAGGCCTGGTTGTTGACCATGTGCCTCAACCTCGGACACACACCCCCCCCCCCCCCCCACACACCATCCAACGCTAAAGGGCAGAGATTTATTGTTCTGAATAAACTAAGCTAAATCTTGCATGCAGTCTCTTAAACCTGCACTCTTTAAGTGTTCTCCTTACCAGCGTCTAGTGGATTGAGGTGTATATAAATACATAATATTTAATAATATGATATATGTAAATATCAGTGGCGAAGCGTGTCTATCACAACTGGACCTTCTGTAGACCAGGGGTTCCCAAACTTTTCAGCCCGCGACCCCCAAAATAACAGACTGGAGACTGGCGACCCCCCACTATCACCGTCCGACGGGGAGGGGGGGGGGGTATGTCGCGATCGCGAACATCGTGAAGTCCAACGGGGGGGGGGGGTAATCGCTATCGCGAACATTGTGTGTGGCTTTTTTTCATGATGATACTGTCGTGAATCTGTCGGAATCAGAATTCCTTTATTTGTCACTCACGTTATTATTAACAATAATAATAATAATACAAATGATAAAAACATTTATAAAAAATAATAATAATAAAAAAACCTCATGGGTCACATCAAGAGGATTCTGAAATCATCTCGCGACCCCCCCCCTCGGGGTCCCGCGACCCCCACTTTGGGAACCCCTGCTGAAAATTCAGTTTTTCTAGTCAGACGGACTTCACGGAGGCAGTCACTTTATGCCTTATCTCATTTAGGCAGATAAGATTGTCGCAGCAAATTTCCAAGTGTACCATAGTTGGTAAAGCAGTGTCCATGTAGTGAAGTAACAGCCCATCATCTTTGCCTTCGCCATTTTGACGTAAAATCCTACGTAGAAAAAACGTAGCACTACGCTAGATCCACTCTCGCTCCAGCCAGTATACCTTCTAGCTCCCTATTGAGCTGTGGGGAAATCTGAAAGAATACGCCCATTGGCTACAAATCACTATATGATTGGTTGATCAAATTGTCAATCCAAACGTACGCTCTCATTCAGTCTGAGGGCCAAAGTCATCGGGAATACTTTGGTTGAAGGATATTCTTCCTAGAAACAACCTAGAAAAATATCTGATTGGTTGCATTGTTTTTCCAACACAAAACCACTCAAATGCATAGTGCATGGACCGAGAAAGACAAACAAATCAACGTAACACTGTAATATAACAGATAACACAGATACCATTCTCATTTATTCATTTTATTTAAATTTGATTAAATTGTATTACATTTTATTAATACAATTAATTCGATTTTTTTTGTTTCATCTGAGAGTTCCAGGGTCTTCTCTGAATACCTTGAAGGCCCTGACGCTTCACCACTGGTAAATATCATTAAATGGTTTTGAAGGTTTCAAGTTGTGTATTATATTAATAACATAATCCTATATTTTACATATCAAAATGTAGATAGTGGTCCTCAACGTGAAACGTGAAAATAGATCCTTCAGATGTTATTTCATTTGCAGTGACTTCTGTTCACCCCAGACTAGTCGCACCACCAGAACATTGCTCTGTGTGTGTGTTCCCTGTGCTCCTCATGCGTAATTACATGTGAAATGTTGTGGCGATGACCTTGCTTTCAGCCTCTACCACAGAAAATAACAAATGAATTCCTCACATTCATTTAATTAAAGACCGCTAGCCCCTAGTGAGTCAGACATGGCGAGTTAAGCTAACCCGACTGCTAATGGCTAATAGGTGCTGAAGTGCAATTAGTAAAATATTTTAAATTAAGAAAATGATTAGATTTGTATTTTATTTGAACTTGTGTGGTCGACTGACTGAAAATATAGAGAGGCATAACTGATTCTACATCACCCAAGGAAAAGATCGAGTCATTCTAACAAACATTTATATTGTAAACCATACATAAACCATGGCCATGTCCCTTTTTCAAACATGGCCATAATATAACAGAAGCTGGCTGGTGTATTTTCTCCAATAGCGTCTCACCCTCTTCTGGTCATCCCGTGGGGAGGCTGGGAGGATGGTTATCGTAGCATAATCATCGGCGTAGCGTTTTTCAGCTATATTATCTTGGCACAGAACCACTGCAACTCCATCCTCCCTCCCTTCCTCTCCCTCCCCCTCTCCCTCCCCCTCTCCCTCTCCCTCCCTCCCGCACTCTTTCCCCCGTTTCTCTTGCCCTCTCTCTTCCCCCCCCTCTGCCTTTCCCTCCTCTCGGCCTCTATCTGTAGCTCTGTATCTCTCGCCTACTCTATACTCTACCTCTCTCGACCTCGGTCCTCTGGCCTCATGGCTCTGGGCCTCATTGGTATTCCAGGGGCCCTGCCTCTCCTCCCAGTGTGAGGGTCCAGAGCAGGTGTCCGTGGCCGGGGGGGGGGGGAGAAGACAAACCCCACGGCCCTGCCGGGATGGCTTTCTTCTTCTTCTTCTTCCTTTTCTTCTTCTTCTTCTTCTTCTTCTTCTTCTTCTTCTTCTTCTTCTTCTTCTTCTTCTTCTTCTTCTTCTTCTGCTGGCGAGAGGGCAAACAACAAACCGCCAAATTGAAGTGATTTAAAAGATGGAAATGTGAGGTTAGAAGAAGGCTCTCTCCCATGTAGGCCTGAGAGGGGACATTAGCAGACGAGCCGCTGGCAAGAAGAGACCCACGCCAAGAGGCACCCAGGGGCCCAATAACCTTGTGGAGATGTCAACTGTTCACTACGCCGTTCATATTGTATCCTGCTGCCCGCCGCCACACGCAGAGATTATCTACGTTAATCTTTAATAAAGAGACTGAGAGAGAGAGAGAGAGAGAGTACAATAAGCTGCATCTGTTCTTCCTGGCCGAGACAGATAAACAGTTAGTGGGGGGAGAGAGAGGTATACAAAGAGTTAGGAGAGAGAGAGAGAGAGAGAGAGAGAGAGGAGAGAGAGAGGAGAGAGAGAGAGAGAGAGAGAGAGAGAGGAGAGAGAGAGAGAGGAGAGAGAGAGAGAGAGAGAGCGAGAGCAATAAGCTGTATCTGTTCATCCTGGCTGAGACAGATAAACAGAGTTAGGAGAGAGAGAGAGAGAGGAGAGAGAGAGAGTTAAACGAAGCAACAAGTGCAAAGCGACAGCGTCAATTTGCCAGCCCGGGCGATTCCGGGAATCTTCCCAGGAAGAGCGCCAGTGCTAGGTGGACATGCATGGCTACCGTGTGATGTGAGGCAACCTGTTTTACCCCCAGCTGGTAGCTGCTCTGTAGTTTCATGTCCAAATGTCCTTTCTGGCTGAGCTAAGATGCTATGAAGGTTGGCATAGTCCGACACACACATAGAGTCGAATAGTCCGATACGACAAAAACAAACACGACAAAAAACTAATCGTGAAATGTGAATCCGCATTTTTAATTATTTATTCAAATTATACGATCGATAGCAAACGATGGTTGGATCAAATTGCATGTTGTCGTTCCATTAACGGCTGAAGAGCAAATCGAATGAACGATGAAATCTGATAGCGCTGTGTGATTGCTGACGCGTTGCCACGCAATATTCTTTAGTACCCGAGTAACATAACTTTTAATTGTGTATTGAGTAGTTACCACAGACTAAAGAGACGCCATGCATTTTGTTTGCCTTCTTTGTGTGTTTCTATTGTTGGCATGTGTGTCCTTCTGTGTGTGTGTGTGTGTGTGTGTGTGTGTGTGTGTGTGTGTGTGTGTGTGCTTCTAGTGCGTCACACAGAGCTGTATTGTGATCGGAAGCTCTTTGAAAAGGTCATTGTCGGCGATGATGAACAGCTGAACTTCTGTCACTGTATGTTCTTGTTTAATGACATGAACTTGACACTTTGCTGGGCTACACTCGGGCTGACCTCACCAAGTGGCTAACCCGAATCCTAGTATTAACCCTATTACAAACAAACACTATATAACTAACCCTACTAGAACTATTACTAATACTTACCCTTTTACTACTAACACTAACCCGATGACTAACACAAACCCTATTTCTAACCCTTACACTATTACTGCTATCACAAACCCTGTTACTACTAACCCTGTTACTACTCCTACTAACACTAACCCTATACTAACCCTAACCCTACTACTAACACTAACCCTACTAACACTAACCCTAACCCTAACCCTAACCCTACACTAACACTAACCCTACTAACCCTAACCCTAACACTAACCCTAACCCTAACTACTAACCCTAACCCTAACCCTAACCCGACTACTAACCCTAACCCTACTAACCCTAACCCTAACCTAACCCTAACCCTATAACCTAACCCTAACCCTAACCCTAACACTAACCCTAACGACTAACACTAACCCTACTACCTAACCCTAACCCTACTACCCTAACCCTAACCCTAACCCTAACCCTAACCCTACACTAACACTAACCCTAACCTAACCCTAACCTACTAACCCTAACCCTACACTAACCCTATACCCTAACACTAACCCTAACCCTAACCCTAACCCTAACACTAACCCTAACCCTACCCTAACCCTAACCCTAACCCTAACCCTAACCCTATAACACTAACCCTAACCCTATACTAACCCTAACCCTACCCTAACCCTAACCCTACCCTAACCCTAACCCTAACCCTAACCCTAACCCTAACCCTAACCCTAACCCTACCCTAACCCTAACCCTAACCCTAACCCTAACCCTAACCCTAACCCTAACCCTAACCCTAACCCTAACCCTAACCTAACCCTAACCCTAACCCTAACCCTAACCCTAACCCTAACCCTAACCCTAACACTAACCCTAACCCTAACCCTAACCCTAACCCTAACCCTAACCCTAACCCTAACCCTAACCCTAACCCTAACCCTAACCCTAACCCTAACCCTAACCCTAACCCTAACCCTAACCCTAACCCTAACCCTAACCCTAACCCTAACCCTAACCCTAACCTAACCCTAACCCTAACCCTAACCCTAACCCTAACACTAACCCTAACCCTAACCTAACCCTAACCCTAACCCTAACCCTAACCCTAACCCTAACCCTAACCCTAACCCTAACCCTAACCCTAACCCTAACCCTAACTAACCTAACCCTAACCCTAACCCTAACCCTAACGACTAACACTAACCCTACTACTAACACTAACCCTACTACTACTAACACTAACCCTACTAACACTAACCCTACTACTAACACTAACCCTATGACTAACACTAATCCTACTAACCCTAACCCTACTACTAACCCTATACACTAACACTAACCCTACTACTAACCCTAACCCTATACTACTAACGCTAACCCTAACTACTAACACTAACCCTATACTAACACTAACCCTAAACTACTAACACTAACCCTATACTAACACTAACCCTACTAACACTAACCCTACTACTAACCCTACTACTAACACTAACCCTACTACTAACCCTAACCCTACTACTAACCCTAACCCTACTACTAACACTAAACCTACTACTAACACTAACCCTATTACTAACACTAACCCTATAACTAACCCTAACCTACGACTAACACTAACCCTACTAACACTAACCCTACTACTAACCCTAACCCTATGACTAACACTAATCCTACTAACCCTAACCCTACTACTAACCCTATTACTACTAACACTAACCCTACTACTAACACTAACCCTATTACTACTAACGCTAACCCTACTACTAACACTAACCCTATTACTAACACTAACCCTATTACTACTAACACTAACCCTATTACTAACACTAACCCTACTAACACTAACCCTATTACTACTAACACTAAGTCTATTACTACTAACACTAACCCTATTACTAACACTAACCCTACTAACACCAACCCTATGACTAACACTAACCCTACTACTAACACTAACCCTATGACTAACACTAACCCTACTAACACTAACCCTATTACTAACACTAACCCTACTACTAACACTAACCCTACTACTAACACTAACCCTACTGCTATCACTAACCCTATTACTTACACTTACCCTATTACTAACACTAACCCTACTACTACTGACACTAACCCTATTACTAACCCTATAACCCTATAACCCTATAACTAACACCAACCTTATTAATAACACTAACCCTAACCCTATTACTAACACAAACCCTATTACTAACACTAGCCCTAATACTACTTACACTAACCCCACTACAAATAACACTAACCCTAACTCACACCACCACCACCACCTCTCTAGAAGAATCCCCCAAGCCCGAGTGTGTTTCTCTCGGTGTTCTGTTAGCGTTGACGTCGCGGATGCGTCTTGTCTTCTGTGTTCGATCCGTTGACAACCGCTCACCCGTGTAGAGACTGAGCCTCACCTTGTGACGCTAACACGGCAGATGGGACGTCTAGAACGTTCCTTTCGATTCCACACACACAGAGGAACAGCGGTGCCGCGTGAGAAAAACCAAGTGTGGTGAATCGATATCGTCTCATTATTGAGGACTCGAATGATTGATAGGCCTATACGTAGGGGTTTTTTTTTGTTTAATG
>CM051005.1:18049276-18051776 GCA_027704905.1 Muraenolepis orangiensis | reverse complement strand
CAATTTGTCTGTTTGGCAACTTGTCTACTTGTATTTGTTCATTGTGTTCTGCTTGCTTGATAAATCTTCAAACTTAATTGAGTTCATGTGTGACAGTTCTTATTGATTGATAATTTGCCTCCTTATTCACGTAGATTTCCACCACAATTGGGGTGGAAGAGGAGGAGAGGAGGGAGGAGGAGGGGTGGAGGTGGACGAGGAGGAAGAGAGGGGTGGATAAGGATGAGGAGGAGAGGGGTGCGGTGGACGAGGAGGAAGAGATAGCTGGATGAGGAGGGAAAAAGAGGTGGATGCGGAGGGAAGGAGAGGGGTGGGGTGGAGGAGATGGGTGATGGAGGTGCATGGAGGAGAGGGGTGGAGGTGGGGAGATTGGGTGGGGGGAGGTGAGAGGAAGAGAGGATGAGGGGTTAGAAGAGGTGGGAAGGAGAGAGAGGGTCACAGGAGAGAGGAGAGTAGAGGAGAGAGGAGACGGGGATAGGAGAGTAGAGGAGAGATGAGAAGAGGGGTGGATGAGGAGGATATTAAGGGCAGGAGAGGACAGGAGAATAGAGGAGAGGTGGCGAGAGAAGAGGTGAGGACGAGGAGGAGAGAGAGGAGAGAAGGGGAGAGATGGAGAGGAGAGGAGAGCAGTATGAAATAAGACATAAGGAAGAAGGGATGAGAGAAAAAGACAGACAGACAGACAGACGGACAAAGAGGTCAGAGGGTGGTATATACAGAAGGAGGTGAGCTGGACAGAAGGAGAGGTTTTAGCCACAGAGACATACATAAATGACTGGAATGGAAGAGGATGGAAGAGAAAGTGAAAGAGAGGTGCGGCAAAGATGTGTGTGTGTGTGTGTGTGTGTGTGTGTGTGTGTGTGTGTATGTATGTATGTGTGTGTGTGTGTGTGTGTGCCTGATTGCTGATGTGTGTGAGCCTGTACGTGTTTCGCATGCACATGGCTCTGTTATTATGTGTCCTTGTGTCGCAATGGACAGCAACAAAACAAAACAGGGAGAGAGTGTGTGTGTGTTTGTGTGTGTGTGTGTGTGTGTGTGTGTGTATGTGTGTGTGTGGGCGTATGGCGGTGTAGAGCAGGGGTGTAAGTGCAAACGCAGCGAGTGGGAGAGCATCATGGTAATGCCGTGTGTGCGTGTGCGCACGCGTGTGTGTGCGTGCGTGTGCATGCATGTACGTGTGCATGTGTTGTGTACGTGTGTGTGTGTGTGTGTGTGAGATCCAGGTAGCGTTCAACACCTCCACCGGGGGGTGGACCAGACACAGGGTTTACCCAAGGCACACGGCAAACACGTCCCTTATTGACTCAGGCCTGCTCCCCCCCTTTACCCCCCCCCCGTCCCCGTCAAACTGTTCAAACAGCCATGAGGGAGTCAGTCCATGAACCAGATACTGTCGGGGGGGGGGGGGTTGGTAGCAGGTTGTGGGGGTGGGTGGTCCTCTCGCGAGGAGCCAGCCTCTTTTTTATTCTGAGAGAGAGTCTGATTAACTGTTCCAAGAAGAACCGCCCACTTCACTCTTCACGGTTGAAGGAGGATCTCGATTGACAAGCGGGCGCGACCAATCGCGGGGGGGGGCGGCCGGGCGGCCGAGTGCCCGAGGGAGGAAGAAAGAAGCGCTTCTAGGGAACAAACAGACCCCTCCCCCTGTGGTGAACCGTGATTTGAAAAGCTGATTTTCAAGCACAGTCGCTGTTGGGCAGTTCGGGGGGAAGGATGTACGACGTATATACCGGTGGACTGAATAAACCTGGATAGGAATAAAACATGTGGGCCGCAGCTCTCTCTCTCTCCTCTCTCTCTCCTCTCTGCTCTCTCTCTCTCTCTCTCTCTCTCTCTCTCTCTCTACGACTCTGTGGCCGTCGACGCTGACAGCCAATGGGATTCAGACTTAGATACTTAGATTTGACTTACATTTGGGTTTAATGTATTTAAGGTACAATATACAGTGACATTTTCTCACCGGCTCCGAAACAAGATGGAAATGATACAATAATGACCGAAATAACAAAGACAATACACAAATAATACACATATTTACATAATTACAGAATATCTGAATCTAATCCCTATAAACAGTACAGTGTGAATATCAATTAAACAAGTGTGTGTGTTAAGTGTGAGGTGCAGTGCAGATAGTCCAGCTGATGTTGTGTGGAAGGTGGGCGGGTGGGGCTGGAAGGGATATGATGGTGGTGGTAAGGGGGGGGGGGGGGGGGGGGGGGGGGGGGGGGGGTGGTGGTAAGGGGGGGGGGGTAGATCTTGTTAAGGGGGGGGGGGGTTTGATCTTGTTGAGGGGGGTGGGGGGGGGTTGATCTTGGGGCAGATATAATAGTGGGGCAGAACGGAAGAGGCTGAGACCAAAGGGTTGCTGCCTATCAGTGGGCTGTCTGAGGGGTGCAGGGTTGCGGGGTGGGGAGGGTCTGATGTCCATCTGGGTGTGTGTGTGTGTGTGTGTGGTGTGTGTGTGTGTGTGTATGGATGTGTGTGTGTGTGTGTG
>CM051005.1:18031776-18034276 GCA_027704905.1 Muraenolepis orangiensis | reverse complement strand
CCCCCACTCCCTCCCTCCCCTCTCCCCCTCCTCCCCCTTCCTCTGTTTTAATTGAAAAAATAATGTTAATTCCTCTCCTCCCCCCTCCCTCCCCCACTCCCCCCACTCCCCCCACCCCCCACCCCAAGCGCATTCTCCCCCCAACGGTTCCTCTTGCCTCGGCATTATTCTCTTCTGTGCATTTTAATTTTTTTTTCTTTTTCCTCTCTCTCTCTCTCTCTCTCTCTCTCTCTCTCTCTCTCTCTCTCTCTCTCCTCTCTCTCTCTCTCTCTCTCTCTCTCTCTCTCTCTCTCTCTCTCTCTCTCAAGGGGGGTGTGAGGGGCAGGGGGGAGGGGGGAGGGGAGGGGGGGAAGGTGGGACTTTTGCCCCGCCCACTTCTCCTTTATTTTCGCCCGAAACTAGAAGCACAAGAACTAGTTCATCTCCTCGCCCGGCTCCCCGCGTGATTGGCCGCCGCGCAGAGCGCTCGAGCCACCTTGAATGAGAAGATAGCAGTGGTAACCAGGCAACTTCGCGGTGGTGGTGTTGGTGGTCGTGGTGGCTGATGGTGATGGAGCGGCTGATGGAGGTGTGGGGGGGGAAATAAGAAACAAGATAAGAAATATAGGGATTCCGAAATGGTGTTGTGAACCCCCCCCCCCCCCACACACACTGCCCCCCCCCCCCCCCCCCTGTGCTCACTAGAAGAAGCGAAGGAGATTGCGCGCGTCCGGCGAATGGAATTAACCTGCGGATTTTGGGTTCGTGGAGAAATAAAGCGCTCAGTTGAGAGGAGAGGAGAGGAGAGGAGAGGAGAGGAGAGGAGAGGAGAGGAGAGGAGAGGAGAGGAGAGGAGAGGATGAGATGTGAGGTGAGGGGGGAGCACAGATGTTGATTTTTTCACGGCATAAACGGGACACCCCAGCCCAGAAGAGGAACCGTACGGTAAGTGTCGTGTGATTGATGCACACACACACACACACACACACACACACACACACACACACACACACACACACACACACACACACACACACACCACACACACACACACACACACACACACACACACAACAAATGTCAGATTAAGAGGCTATTGATGGTGGACGCGGCGCTATTTAAAAAATGCTTCCTTCCCTCAACGGCGAGATGTATGTCTCTCCATTGCGTCGGCCGTTGGATGGAAATGGGCTGCGGAACATGGGGGGGGGGGGTGAGATCTCGTAGATCCATCTCCATAGATAGAATGACCCGAGCGTAAAAAACACCCAAGTGTCTTCTCGAACCCCTTATCTTTTTTGTTCTTCTTCTTCTTCTTCTCTCGAGTCAAAAGCCATTCATTGTATTTATTCCAATCCCCCCCCCCCTGTAGTCCTTCCGTTCGGTGCGGCCGCATATCTAATAATTGCGCACCGCAGACTCTTAACGGGGTATCACGGTGAGACATGTTTTAAATCTTCTTACTTCTTCTCTATTTGTAAATCGAGAAGTTCGTCGTGTGTGTAGGCTTCCGCGACGCATGTCATGGTGATAGAAACACGGGCTATCTGACAAACTACACAAGCTGTTGCAAACCACTCCGTCTTTCTCTGGCTATATAGTAGTGTGTGTGTGTGTGTGTGTGTGTGTGTGGTGTGTGTGTGTGTGTGTGTGTGTGTGTGTGTGTGTGTGTGTGTGTGTGTGTGTGTGTGTGTGTGTGTGTGTGTGTGTGTGTGTGTGTGTGTGTGTGTGTGTGTGTGTGTGTGTGTAGGCTATTGGCTGCATATTTAAACCCCGGCAAAGAAGCCTTTCCCTGCAGCAGCAAGGAGGAACAAACCCATGTCATCACTGTAGAGCAAGCGGTGTGTGTGTGTGTGTGTGGGGGGGGGGGGGGCTGAAGGCGCCGCGCGCGGGAGAGACGCTATTTCAATTTCAATTTCCGCCTTTTGAAGGTTGTTGAAGACTATAACGGTGGTCGCGAAATGTTCACCGGAATATCGCCTTGACTGGGATACCTGTGGATGATGGGAGCGCGCGGAGCGCAGCATCAGCATCATCATCATCATCATCGTCGTCGACATTGGCGCACGCGTGTGTGTGTGTGTGTGTGTGTGTGTGTGTGTGTGTGTGTGTGTGTGTGTGGTGTGTGTGTGTGTGTGTGTGTGTGTGTGTGTGTGTGTGTGTGTGTGTGTGTGTGTGTGTGTGTGTGAGAGAGTACGTATGTGTGTGTGTGAGATAGAGAGAGAGAGAGAGAGTACGCGTCTGTGTGTGCGTGTGTGTGTGTGTGTGTGTGTGTTTGAGAGAGAGAGAACGCGTGTGTGTGCGCGCTCGCGCGAGAGAGAGTGAAAGATGGGCTTAAGCCGCGAACTCTTGTTTTCTAGAAGAAATCAGACGTCCTTCCATAAACGGTCTTCCTAATGGCGTCACCGTGCATCGAAATAAACCTATCGATTTCTCCAACCGGCTTTTACGCGCGAGGTGGTGTACGTAGGACTTAATAGCCCTATAGTATCACGCCAAGCCATTTATTTCCATAGCCTTC
>CM051005.1:18009276-18026776 GCA_027704905.1 Muraenolepis orangiensis | reverse complement strand
AACCCGGTTGGTGAGTGCCAGAGACCCGAGTCAGAGCGACCTTCAGCTCAGCCCACGCAGCGGCGCCAGTTGGCAGGAGAGCGAGGAAAGTCATCCCGTGGAGTGGAGAGCAGGGGTCTGCAGGAGATAAATCTTGCAGGGGGGGAGGGGGGTCACGGAAAAGACCCATTCAATACGGGCTGGGCGCTCTCTTGCCAAGAGGCGGAGCTTCAACATCAGCGCTGCCCCGGCAAGCTCAATTCATCCCCCCCCCCCCCCCCCCCCCCCCCCCCCGAATCTAGGTTGACTTGTCGTCTTCTCTGCCAAGCCGGCGAAGCTCCACGCCCTGCTATCCCCACCCCCTACCGGGAAATTGATGGTGTCTGGGCCTGTGTGAGAGAGAGAGAGAGAGAGAGAGAGAGAGAGAGAGAGAGAGAGAGAGAGAGAGAGAGAGAGAGAGAGAGAGAGAGAGAGAGAGAGAGAGAGAGAGAGAGAGAGAGAGAGAGAGAGACCTAATCCATCCCATACATCACTGGCAGGTCTCCTAGGTCTCCTGACCAGGGTTGTCACCCCCCCCCCCCCCCCCCCCCACCTTGCTTGAGGCTCACAATAAAAAAGGCGATCGAGCCTTTTGAGTTTGTGGCACCTAAATTGTGGAACTCTCTTCCACTTGGCAGCTAAACCCTCCTCTGTTGAAGAGGGCCTTCGTCTTAGCCTGCCTGTGTGTGTGTGTCCGTACGGTAAAACAGTGTTTTAATGTTCTGTTTTATACTATTTAAAGGTCCCATGTCAACGCTTTACTCGCGCAAAGTCACTTTGCACAAAGTCAGTTTGCTCTGTGAAAGGTTCTATACAAATAAATGTGACTTACTTTTTTGATTTACTTATTTACTTCGCCAGCCCTTCAACCTTACCGAAGCACGCCGAACTACAGGGCTGAATGAACAGAACAGGGGGTTTGTAATGCCTCTTTTATCAATGTTTTTAGGTGAGGATGGAAAAGGTTAGGGCGATTGCCATATGAAAAATAGCACGGTGAGACGCAGACCCGGGTTTCCTATGAGTCACATCAAAGGCGGACGATATTTATCGGAGAAAATCGACACTCAGCATTCATAATTGTCACGTTTGTTGGCGACGGGGTGATACCTGGCTGGGTTGAACGATTGATCGTCGATTGAAGAAAATCAGTTTTGCTTCAGCGAGGGGGGGGGGGGGGGGGGTATACGCCTCTGTTACCGTATGGCCGTATGAAGCTAAGGGAGAGAGAGCTAGGAGGAAGCAGGTGGAACCAGGTGGAGCGTGCCACTCGCGGCGCTCCTCTGCCCTAGTTTAGGCACTGGTAGTATCCCGCGCAACGTCGGTCGGCGTGACCCAATTCGTGGGCACCTCCGCCCCCCTACCCCCCTTACCCCCCCCCCCCCCCCCCGCTCATCTGCCCTTCGGAGGATGAGATGACACCACAGCAGGAGGGTACCTCGCCCCGGCCTGCCCAGCATCCATCACTTTTCCCGAGTTGGAATCTCTTCCTTGGCCCTGGTCTCGTCTCGTCTTGATTGGTCCGTTCCCGTCCCCCACAGGCCAGACAGCAGCTCCGTATGGGGCTGATGATCATGATCTCGTGCAGGGCTGACAGCGCTGGATGGATGTGTGTGTGTGTGTGTGTGTGTGTGTGTGTGTGTGTGCGTGCGTGTGTGTGCGTTTGTGCGTGTGTGTGTGCGCGTGTGTGTGTGTGTGTGTGTGTGCATGTGTGTGTGCGCGTGTGTGTGTATGTCTTTTAGTAAAACATAATCAAATTGTACGCTCAGAGTAACTTCATTTATTTATGATATTTCACCGTCTACCCGCGACTGGCAGCGGTGTTAAATATTGCATCGTGCTGCGATTGCATAGAGCGAGCATTGTGCATTATGTTTCCAAAACCCCCCGGCGTAAATTAGAAATGTTTTGTTTTGAGATGCTGTCGTCGCACTCACTTAAAAGACTACACTACAGTTTTCGTCCCCCCCGTCCCCTCCGTCCCGTCCCCGTCCCGTCCCCGTCCCCCCTCCCGTCCCCCCGTCCCCCCGTCCCCCCCGTCCCCTCCCGTCCCCCCGTCCCGCTGATTTCAAAGTGATTTTAAACCTTTCTGGGTTGCCGCTTGATATCTCCTTCCTGTATAATTAAACGCTCACGCCACGCAATAAGGTTTTGTTTGCGCAAGCAGCAGCGGCGGCCTCGGTTGTCATGTTGATGAGCGGGCGAGATCAGGCCCCAGATATCTTTATCTTTATCCGGGAGGGGTTTAGGAGGGGGGGGGGGGGTCTTATCTGCCCCAGAACACAGAGGGGGAAACACACCAACCCCCCCTCACCCCCTCACCCCTCACCGCCCCCTCACCCCTGCAGCCCCCCTGCAGCTGCTGCCCCCGGGCCGGCTCCTTGGGGACTCGCTGATGTCACTTCTGCTTTGGGTCCGGTGGTGGGGCGGTCTTTGTTCGAGTCTTCCGTCTTCCTCCAGTCAGCATGCAGGTGTTGCGTAAGACAGACAAGGCAGATAAAGGGAGAGCGAGAGAGGAGAGAGAGAGAGAGAGAGAGAGAGAGAGAGAGAGAGAGAGGGCGGGGGGAGAGAGAGAGAGCCGAGAGAGAGAGGGGGGCGAGAGAGAGAGCCGGAGAGAGGAATGGGTTGGGGGAGATGGGGGATGGGGGAGAGAGAGACAGACAGAGAGAGAGAGAGAGAAAAAACCCGGAATTCACTGGGATTACAACTTAAAGAACTAACTTTTTATTTATTTTTAATGACTTGCTTGCCCACTTCCTATATACTTTGTATTTTCTCCTTATCCACTATCTACTACCTTTCTCCTTATCCACTATCTACTACCTTTCTCCTTATCCACTATCTACTACCTTTCTCCTTATCCACTATCTACTACCTTTCTCCTTATCCACTATCTACTACCTTTCTCCTTATCCACTATCTACTACCTTTCTCCTTATCCACTATCTACTACCTTTCTCCTTATCCACTATCTACTACCTTTCTCCTTATCCACTATCTACTACCTTTCTCCTTATCCACTGAGGCCCACGGTCTGAGGGGAACGTTGAACATTGACAGGAGTTAGTATAGTTGCTGTTTCTTTTTTTTCCGTTGAGCTGCCAGATCTATGAGCTATGCCCTTGCGTTAATACATGTTATTTTTGTTCTATCTTCGGTTGAATTATTTAAGTGGAGGTATAAAGAGAGCCCTTGGACGCCCAAACAGCTGCAGGGCGGGCGGGCGAGCGAGCGTTGCCGTGTGTGTGTGTTGCCGTGCTACACCTGAGCGTGGAACCTTCTGGAAGGTGGTGTAAACCACCGAGGTGCCTTTTTTCCAGGGGGGTATCCGGGAGGTACCACTATAATTCTCTGTTTTTTGAGACAACTAGCTCAAATCCGAGTGAATCGAATACAGTATATTCGTACTCCATGAAACATTTGAGGCAAAAGCGTGGCGAATCTCCTTCCACGATTTCTCATGGAAAAGCACAAACAAACAAATCCATATCAAGAGATGGTTTTGGCATCACGCTGTCAACTCTTGTGCTGATTACCTCGCACCTGCCGCCCCCCCTTTTGGTGGCTCTCCGCGGCGGTGAGCTCCGCAGGTGGGCGAGCGAGAGCGCCGGGGCCAGGGCTGAACCGCAGGTGTCTGGACGGCATGACGCCCCCCTTCCAACCCCACCACCACCATCACCACTACTACCACCACCACCACCACTACTACCACCACTACCAGCACCACCACCACCACCACCACCACTAGTACCACCACCGCCACCACCACCACCACCACCACCACCACCACCATCGCCACCACCACCACCACCATCATCGCCACCAACCACCACCACCACCACCACCACCACCACACCACCACCACCACCACCACCACCACCACCATCATCGCCACCAACCACCACCAACGCCGCCACCACCACCACCACCACCACCACCGCCGCCACCACCGCCACCACCACCACCGCCACCACAACCTCCACCACCACTACTACCACCACCACCACCACTACTACCACCCACCACCACCACCCACCACCACCAACCACCACCACCACCACCACTACCACCACCACTCACGGCCTCGTTACTGCAGCAGTAGAATTAGAAGAAGAAGAAGAAGAAGAAGAAGAAGAAGAAGAAGAAGAAGAAGAAGAAGAAGAAGAAGAAGATGAGGCTAAGAGGAAGCCACAGCTGGAGTCTGCTAATCAGCCACCCAGCGCCACATTAAGAGCGCTTCACTTTAATTTGTGTCTCGGCGTCGCTGATCTGTTTTTGGCGATAATTTGTGAACGCACTAGTAGATACAAAACACACCGGCGGCAGACGTGATGACCTCGAGAGGAAGGGGGGGGGGGGGGGGGAGTTTTGACCAGAGAGAGAGAGAAAGAGAGGGAGAGAGAGACAGAGAGAGAGAGAGAGAGAGAGAGAGAGAGAGAGAGCATCTGTCAGTCTTGGCGGGTATCTTGACCATGGTGATGGCATTGTGGAGCAACATGAAGGAGTAGGAGGGGGGGCGACAGGGGGGGAGGGGGGAAGGATGGGGTGGAAGATGGATATCTCCGTTATGGTTAGCGCCGCCATTGGCTGCCAAGCTGCTGCTCTCCCTGTCGCCCTCGCCACCGCCACCGCCACCGCCACCGCCATCGTCACGGGATAACATACGAGATGGGGCGCCGGCTTCACGCCCACCCCTCTTCCCTCTCTTTCCATGCGTCCCGACAGCCTAATCACTCACCAGAGATTAACGAGCGGTGAGGTGTGCCGATCGGGGGAGAGGGTCACTAATTACACCCAGACATGCTGTGTGGCAGTTCCCAGCTCGTCTCTGTCTGTCTGTCTGTCTGTCTGTCTGTCTGTCTGTCTGTCTGTCTGTCTGTCTGTCTGTCTGTCTGTCTGTGTCGGTCTGTGTGTCTGTGTCGGTCTGTGTGTCTGTCCGTCTGCCTGTCTCTCCGTCTGTCTTTCCATTGATCCGTCCGTTTGTCTGCCTGTCCGCCTGTCTGTCCACCTGTCTGTCTGTCTGTCTATCTGTCTGCTTGTCTGTCTGTCTGTCTGTCTGCCTGTCTGCCCTCGTGTCTGTCTGCCCTGTGTGTCTGTCTGTCCGTCTGCCTGTCTTTCTGTCTATATTTCCATCTATCCGTCTGTCTGTCAGTCTGTCTATTTGTCTGCATGTCCACCTGTCCTGTCTGTCCGTCGGTTTGTCCGGCCGTCCAACCCTCGGTCTGTTTACATGTCTCCCTGTCCATCTGTCTGTCTGTCCGTCCGTCCATCTGTCTGTCTGGGGTGGTGCGGTGGCTGGCGTGTGTTCATCGTGGACGCGGCACTCAATGGCGGAAGCGGCACTCGATGGCAGCGATACACGGATGCCGTGTACATGGAGAGAGGAAAAAATGAATATTAGAAAAAAAAAAGCAAAGCAAGCTGTTTAGTTGGAGCGGTCTGAGGGGTGGATGTGGCGTCTGAAAGCGCATCGGGAAAGCCAGCGGAGGAGATTGCCAACCCATTTCCCTATGTGTTGTGTATGTGTTGTGTGTCGAGTCCCGTGGGTGAGGGCCAGCCGACACTAAACACGCAACACATACGAAAAAGGTTGGCAATGTTGGCTGTTTGTCTCGTGTCCAAGCGACAAAATTTTTCTTTAATATATATATATATATATATATATATATATATATATATATAAAAGAGCATAATGCTTACGTCATATCTTAATTATGTCCAACAGGAAAGAACAAACACATGCGGTGCCTCTAGGGAGGTCAGCTTTTAGCAGTTTTCTCTTCACATACAATCAGAACACAACAGGCCATTAATTGACTCATTAATTACTGAAATAATTGACCAGACACCGGTGGCGACGCCCTTTGTGTTGCTCACAAAAGGAGAACGACGGGGTGGGCTGACAACCTCCTCACACCAACCATTACTCAATGAAGAGAAGCACGTAAGGAGGGAGAGAGAGAGAGAGAGAGAGAGAGAGAGAGAGAGAGAGAGGAGAGAGAGAGAGAGAGAGAGAGAGAGAGAGAGAGAGAGAGAGAGAGAGAGAGAGAGAGAGAGAGAGAGAGAGAGAGGGGGGAGGGAGGGGGAGAGAGACAGAGAGAGAGAGAGAGACAGAGACAGAGAGAGGGATGGAGAGAGACAGAGACAGAGAGAGGGATGGAGTGGGGGAGAGGGATGGGAGAGAGAGAGAGAGAGAGAGGAGAGAGAGAGAGGAGAGAGAGAGAGAGAGAGAGAGAGAGAGAGAGAGAGAGAGAGAGAGAGAGAGAGAGAGAGAGGGATGGAGTTGGGGGAGGGATGGGAGAGAGAGAGAGAGAGAGAGAGAGAGAGAGAGAGAGAGAGAGAGAGAGGAGGGGGGGTGGAGTTGGGGGGAGAGAGAGAGAGAGAGAGAGAGAGAGAGAGAGAGAGAGAGAGAGAGAGAGAGAGAGAGGGATGGATGGAGTAGGGAGAGAGAGAGACAGAGAGAGGGATGGAGGGGGTGAGAGGGATGGGAGAGAGAGAGAGAGAGAGAGAGAGAGAGAGAGAGAGAGAGAGAGAGAGAGAGAGAGAGAGAGAGAGGGGGTGGAGTTGGGGGGAGGAGAGGAGAGAGAGAGAGAGAGAGAGGAGAGAGAGAGAGAGGAGAGAGAGAGAGAGAGAGAGAGAGAGGAGAGAGAGAGAGGTGGAGTTGGGGGGAGGGAGAGAGGAGAGGGAGGGAGAGAGAGAGGAGAAAGTCTATTCGTTTTAGTTGTGTTTAAGAGTGTGTTGGGGTGGGGTGGGGAGGGGGGTGAGAGAGGGAAATGGACATAGTTGAACAGAGAGTTCATGGAGAATGTGTTTTGTTACTTATTTATATAATCATTACTTCCCTTGAAAAGGCACATTGAGATTGCGGAATTTCTTTCCTCGAGAGTGTCCTGGCCCAAGATAGACAGCTGCAGCAGTTCATTACATAAAAGAGAGACAACATGAAACAAGACATGCAAAACACAGATACATCAGCCTAGGGAGATGGGGTGGGGGCGAGGGATGGGGAGAGAGAGAGAGAGAGAGATAGAGAGAGAGAGAGGGAATAAATAGAGAAATAGATAGGCTGGGGGGAGAGGGGGGAGGGAAAGAGAGAGAGAGAAGAGACAATGTTGGCACTTTTAGTGCGCTGGTTGTCCTCTCTCTCCCAGTCCAGAGAGAGAGAGAGAGACTGAGAGGGAGATGGGGTGGGGGCGAGGGATGGGGGGAGAGAGAGAGAGAGAGATAGAGAGAGAGAGAGAGCGAGAGAGAGAGAAAGAGAGAGAGAGAGAGAGAGAGAGAGAGACATGAAACAAGACATGCAAAATACAGATACATCTGCCGAGAGAGGAGAGAGAGAGAGAGAGAGGAGAGGTGCGCTGGGGTGGGGAGAGGGAAGGAAAGAGAGAGGGGAGAGATAGAGAGAGAGGGGGAGGGAAAAAGAAAGAGAGAGAGAGAGAGAGTGAGAGAGAGAGAGAGAGAGACAATGTTGGCCCTTTAGTGCGCTGTTTGTCCAGGCCTTCTGAAGCCATGCCAGTTCCCCCCCCCCCACACCCAGAGCCTGGTCCAACACACGGTTCAGTCGCTGAGCAGCAGCAACAACAACAACAACGACAGCAGAGTCAATCAGCAGTGAATTAAAGTCTCATCCCAGGGTGGTTACCATCAGAGGTGGCTTCACTTCACTTCACTTCACTTCACTTCACTTCCGGCGGCCATATTGACAGCTTCCCAGGCTGGGTCTGGTTGTTTCAAATGAAGCCCCACCCATACACACATGTTTGTGCGCCGGAAAAAAATAAATAAATATATATATTACACGGAAAACGGAAAACTCACAAAAAATGAGAAAAAGAACAGAATCCAAAAACCTAATTCGATCACGTTGTTTACTCTCCACTCTTGGGGGATAACGACGCCGTTAGCCTGAATAGGCAAACAGCTTCACATTTGAAGAAAGACCCACATTAATAATCTGGAGACCCCAGTGTGTCATAACATGTGTGTGTACTGTGTGTGAGTACTGTGTGTGTGTGTGTGTGTGTGTGTGTGTACTGTGTGTACTGTGTTTGTGTGAGTGAGTGTGTGTACTGTGTGTACTGTGTGTGTATGTGTGAGTGAGTGTGAGTGTGTGTACTGTGTGTGAGTGTGTGTGTGTGTGGTGTGTGCATGTTTGTGTGGACTGTGTGTGTGTGTCTGTGTGTGTGTGTGTGTGTGTGAGTGTGCGTGCGTGCGTGCGTGTGTGTGTGTGTGTGTTCTTTAACACCACGATGCAGACTCCAAGACATTTCTTCCAACAACTCCTACACGGGCACACTCACTCCCACACACACACACACACACACACATGCACACACACACACACACACACGCACACACACACAAGCACATCTTCCTCCTCCTCCTCCTCCTCCTTCTGGCTGCCTACTCTCTCCTTTGGTGTAAATTGGACCTTGTTACTCTGCAGCTGAGCTGGTGGAAAACAGCCTTAATGCGGGAGCACTTCAGAGGTGCCTCTCCTTCTCCCCAACCTCCTCTTCCTCCCCAGCCGGCCGGCCGACCGGCACACGACTAGCCGACACAAGGTAGCACGCTACAGCCCAGAACATGAGTGCTCCAAGGCTCCAAGGTTCTGTTGGTGTTTTGACATAACTCAGCACTGTACTATACTTCCTCCTCCACCAGCAGCAGCAGCAGCAGCAGCAGCAGCAGCTGTATCCACAACGCTTTCTAACAACAAAGGGGGCCAAGAGGTGAATGGGGAGTTTATAAGATGACGAAAAAAGGACGATCCGATTCCAGTTCCTGTAGTATGCCGCCCCCCCCCCCCTGTCCGATGGCCGTCCCCGTCCATCTTGTAGGGGAATATAGGGTGAGGTAATGGGCCGTGCCGGAACAGCCGGGGAGCTCAGAGAGGCAATCGGTTCCTCGTGAACGGATGCAGGTCGCAGGGAAGAGGAGAGGAGACGGAGGACGAGGGCGGAGGAGAGGAACGGGGACTGGTCGTTGTCATGGCCTCCGTTTCGAGATGTGTTTCAAGTGTACCCGTTTGAACCTCGCCCCCCCCCCCAAAGTTGTAGTTCGTCGTTGTGACGAACCTGCTTGGGAGTGAGATGACGAATGATGAATGAATGAATGAAATGTATATATTTCGGTACATAAAAGAGAGACAACATGAAACAAGACATGCAAATTACAGATACATCTGCCGAGAGAGAGAGAGAGAGAGAGAGAGAGAGAGAGAGAGAGAGAGAGAGAGAGGAGAGAGAGAGAGAGAGTAGAGAGAGAGAGAGAGAGAGAGAGAGAGAGAGAGAGATGAGAGAGAGAAGAGAGAGAGAGAGAGAGAGAGAGAGAGAATGTTTGTCCAGGCCTTCTGAAGCGATGCCAGTTCTCTCTCTCTCTCTCTCTCTCTCTCTCTCTCTCTCTCTCTCTCTCTCTCTCTCTCTCTCTCTCTCTCTCTCCAGCTTGGGAGTGAAATGAGAAATGATGAGTGAATTAATGAAATGTATGAAGAAATTATATCGATTGTGCTCTGCGTTTTTTTCATGCGCTTTCCCCTTTGGTGTATTATAAGTGTTTGTAGTGCTTAGAGTACTAAGACTATGAGCCAAAAGGTTCCAGGTTCGATCCCCCCCGGGGGACCCAGGGACCCGAAGACCGTAGACTGTTGATTGAGTCGGTGGATGAAACCGTCCACTAAATAAAATAAATATTATTCAGTCCTCTGGCCGTTAATTCACTGAATCTGATTTATTCGGACTAGGGGGGGTCACCGGGGCCTGCTAATGTCACCCAGTCACCCCTCTGTCGGATTAATATTACCAGAGGATAAAAGCGGCTAATAGATTGCGCCGCTAGCCCAGTGTCCTCTGCGTCGGGTAACCGCTCGCTGTTCAAACGACTAATTATCCCGCAGTAAAGCAAATTAACCCAAATCTTGCACTTCGGGGATAGAGGATCCCTCCCAAGACCCCCGGACACCGCGCCTCTGTCGACGGCAACGGCGGGTATCCGATCGGACGGCTAATGTGTTTATGCGGAAAGGTTAATAAGATGAACTGAAAACACATCCTTCAGATACAAACGACTGCGCTAGTGGCACTAACCGCAACGTACCGCGACGGAGGCAACGTACCAACCGGTGACGTACAGTGGGCAACGTAGGCCTTTGTAGCTAGCTAGCCACCTCTGATCTGATTTCCACCTGAGGTACACCCGCTGCATTTCAGTACACCCTTTCAACCCACTTTCCTGTTCCTGGCTTCACCAAAAAATCGAACAGCTCGAATCGTCCTAGAGCCTGGGGTACGATGACACACTCTCGCTCTGCTGTAGAGGTGGTGGTGGGGCCTCGGTGGGGCCTCGGTGGGGCTCGGGGGCCTCGGTGGGGCCTCGTGGGGCCTCGTGGGGCCATACAGGACACATGGTGAAACCCAGCTTTACCTGGCCCACGTTGTGACAGCCCCATCCTTCCCTGTTACACCCGGAGGGCACGAAGAGGAGGAGGGAGAGGAGGAAGGAGGAGGAGGAGGAGGAGAAGGAGAGGGGAGGGAGCCAGCGTGATGTGATGGTGGCCCGGGGGTGAGGGGGAGTGGGTGAAGGGGGAGGTAGTGGTGAAACAAAGAAAACCAGTACGTCGTGCCAAGGCCGGTCTGTTGGACAAACGTTCCCGATGGGATGCTGCCCTGGGGCCTAGGTGGGGGTGGTGGTGGTGGTGGTGGTGGTGGGCGGTGGGCGGTGGGCGGTGGGCGGTGGGCGGGTGGAGAGCGGTGGTGCTTGCATGGGGCTGGCCATGGGCTCCTTGTTGTTGGGCTTGGTTCTGGGGGTCTGGGGGTCTGGGGGAAGGAGGGGGGAGGCTTTCTGCTGGCTGGCCTTGTCACTCGCAGGCTGGGGAGCCCAGACCGGGCTGTCCACGGGGAGCAGGATGAATGGAGGTGTAATTGGCCATATCCGGTGATAGATGGCGACGGGGGCTTTTGTGACTCATCGGTAGCAGCAGCGGCGGTGGTGGTGGTGATGGTAGTGGCGGTGGTGGTGGCGGAGCACGTGGCGGTGGTGGTGGTGGAGCTTGTGGCGGAGCTCGTGGTGGTGGCGGTGGTGGCGGTGGCGGTGGCGGTGGCGGTGGTGGTGGGTGGTGGTGGCAGTGGAGGTGGTGGTGGAGCTCGTGGCAGTGGTGGTGGAGGTGGTGGTGGTGGTGGTGGTGGCGGAGGCAGCGGTGGTGGAGGTGGGGGCAACACAGCCACACAGCAACACAGCAACGCGGTGAAGGCGGGCGGCTTGTCTCACAATGTGGGGTTGATTGGTGCAGTCTATTAACCAGCGCTCTCCAGAGGGGGGGGGGAAGGTTTATTTACAGAGACACAATGGGCTGAGGGGGGGAAAGCTGGTTTTACATTCGACGAGAGAGCTAAGTAATATTTGATAGCTCTATGACGGCGGCCCTGTGAGGCGGTAAGCGTGATGGAAAGGCTCCAGGCTCCAGTCTTCACGGAAACTTCGTCGTCACGTAGAATATATATTAAGAGAGGATTTGGTTACGCGTCTAATAGCTACTATAAAGCAAGGTTTGTTTAATGTAAGTGGTTAAAATCGCATTTTCTGTACCCGAGTGCCGAGTTGGCTGAATATACTAGCCTCCTCTTATTGGAGTTACGGTCGTAAAAAAAAGACACAACAAACAAACAAAGTTTGCATGAAGTGAGTAGGCGATTAAAAAATATATATATATGCAAATGCAGTGGTAGCCGTAGGACGTAAAATAAGTAGTTCCGTACGAACCAATAAGTCAAAACACAAATGTGTGTTTTGACTTCACCGCTAATATATAGCTTTACTCGTGTTACTCACTTTTACAAGTTACTCACTTTTACAATTTGCCTGCGGAGGCTCCGGTCTGCTTGAGATGAATGAGAGATACCAATCGTAAAGTACAGCAGCTAAAACCCCAAACTCGAGAAGACGATACAGAAAGAAATCGATACGTTGAAGTAGATTAACTGCACATCATCTTATTGCATTCATGCGGCATAACGCTCCAAGGAGAAAGAGTTAGTGGTGGTGGTTGTTGGTGGTGGGGTGTGGTGGTGGGTGGTGGGTGTGTGTGTGTGTGTGTGTGTGTGTGGGGGTGGGGGGGGGGGGGGGGGGAGGATCTTGTGAAGTGAACACTCTGAGTCCCCCCCTTCAGCTAAATCAATGGCTCACTCCATGAGGGAAGTCCCCGGGTGTGAGAGAAGAAGAAGAAGAAGAAGAAGAAGAAGAGACATCTTGTCGTATTTCGTCAGACACTCGCACTCGCACTCACACTCACTCACACTCACACTCACACTCACACTCACACTCACAGCGCACATTCCTCCTGCGTTCGCCGCATCGCTTCAAAAAACTCTTCTTCAAAAAATCTTCTTCTTCTTCGGCGACGGCGGCCTGGAATCTGACGGAAGCTGGAAATCAATGATTCATCTTGATCAAATTGTCAAAAATGGTGTATAGTAAGAATATTCGAAAATGTGTTTTTTCTAGTCAGACGGACGTCATGGAGGAAGTCACTTCATGCGTTATCTCATTTAGGCAGATCAGATTATTGCAGCCAATTTACAAGTGTACCATAGTTGTCAAAGCAGTGTCCATGTAGTGAAGTAACAGGCCCAACACAGCACCACCACACACAGGCTATCGATTAAAGGGACGGTCTAAAACGCTTCACGTTAAAAGGCTTAACGTAACTTAAAGTTCCAAAACAGCGATCAATAATAACCAAATGTCTCTGGCATATGTCTTTTCATTAGCACTTTCACCTGTCAAGATATTGTGACAGGTGAAAGCGCTAATGAAAAGACATATGCCAGAGACATTTGGTGATTATTGATCGCGGTGTTGTAACTCTTAGTCTTTTCACGTTAAGCATGCAAGAAAGATCAGGTCAAAACTCTCAATTTAAATGCAATGCTTAACAAACTCAAGACAGCCATTAACTAATCATTCAACAAGTGTGTGGAAACAAAATGCAACACTGAGACAAAACCAGCAAAGATAAATTTGTCTCACTTACCAATGATGTTCACTTAAAGACAAAAACCATTCTCCTGTCCTTCTGGATGGATCGATAACCCGGTCATAAAGCTGATCACTGCTTTTCAGATCCTAAAGAAGTTGCCTTTCAATAGCTATGGAAGCTAATGCAGTGAGTCAGGGTTGTCCTGTTCTGTTCCTCCATATGTTTTTATCCGTTGGAGGACGGAAAATGTCCTTTCCACAGATGCAGTGGTGACAGGGATCGTTAAAACTTTTTTATAATGTCAATCTTTTCACTGAATGGTCGTCTTGAAAAGGGTACTAACAACAATTCCGCAACAACATCATCTTCACCTGTTGCCATTTAGACGTAAAAAACCTACCTAGAAAAAAACCAACATAGCACTAAGCTAGATCCTCTGTCTCGAGGGACCTTCTAGCGTACTATGGAACTGTGGGGAAATCTGAAAGAATACGCCCATTAGCTACAAACCAATATATGATTGGTTAATCAAATTGTCAATCCAAACGTACACTCTCATTCAGTTTAAGGGCCAAAGCATTCGCGAGTACTTTGGTTGAAGGATATTCTACCCAGGAAAATATCAGATTTTTTATAATTTATATTGCATTTTTTTCTAACACAAAACCACTCAAATGCGTAGTGCATGGACCGAGAAAGACAAACAAATCAACGTAACACTGTAATATAACAGATAACAACACAGATACCATTCTCATTTATTCATTTTCTTTACATTTTTGTACATTTTATTAATACAATAAATTCAATTTTTTCTTTCTCTCTTTCATCTGAGGGTTCCAGGATCTTCTCTGAATACCTTGAAGGCCCTGACACTTCACCACTGGTATTCACAATACAACATACAAGAGAGAGAGAGAGAGATACAAGATATTTGTATTGGCCAATTGCAACAGGTACATTGGAATGCTCACTCCCCATTCCCTCCCGCAACTCAAAGACAGGTGTTTCCTAACCGAGACTTTTGCGGACAGAAATGTCAAACTACAAAAGTGAACAAATGAATGACATAGAAAGAATGTGTTTTGCTTCTCTCAAACTTTGCAAAACTTTCGACAAACGCTTTCTCCGTGTAGCGACGGGAAAATGAGAACGTTTCTCTTTGCTCGTTAACTCTGACCCACATCCCGATCGGAGGAGAGAGTGCCGGCGCTGACCTATATAGGCGTAGTGTATTTTGGCGTGTTTGAAAAATCGGCCGTGCACCGTGTTGCATGAATCTCTCCTCCGTTTTGTTTTTTTTAAATACGACGAGGCTTCTCCCACCCCCCCCCCCCCCCTACGAAATGACATCGTTGAGTCGAGATCCAACGTGTTTTGTTCAAATGCTATATACAAATACTATGCTGTACTGTAAACACATGCGATACTATTCTATACAATACAATACTATACTATAAACAATTTCTCATTTAAATGTATTTATTTACTATAAACTAATTTCCTCGTGGTGGTTTCCCTTCAGCGACACAAGGGGGGGGGGGGGGGGGGTGGGGGCGTCGAGTGACACACACTCCTACGATGATTGGCAGTTGGCGCCGCATGTCATGTCGTGACAATATCGGCCTTTGGCGAGGACACTTGAGTCACTGTGGTGTGGTGAGCGTGTAGCTGGTGGTGGATCCCAGGAACCTGTTGTAAATAGCAAGGGAAATGCTAAACTGTCAAATGTTTCAGCTTGGTTTGGAATGAGTAAGTGTGTGAGAAAGATGAGAGAGAGAGAGAGAGAGAGATGAGAGAGAGAGAGAGAGAGAGAGAGAGAGAGAGAGAGAGAGAGAGAGAGAGAGAGAGAGAGAGAGAGAGAGAGAGAGAGAGGAGAGAGAGAGAGAGAGAGAGAGAGAGAGAGAGAGAGAGAGAGAGAGAGAGCACATCATTCACACCTCCCATTAAACCTCATGGCCATAGGCCGGCATGTAAGGTGCAGAAATCCTATTTGCTCCCTTCATTTGACTGACACACACACACACACACTGACACACACACTGAAACACACACACACTGACACACACCCTGACACACACACACACACACACTGACACGACACACACATTGACACACACACACACACTGACACACACACTGACACACTGACACACACACACTGACACACACACACACACACACACACACGACACACACACACACACACACACACACACACTGACACACACTCACACAAGCACACTCTTTCTCAAAGTCGTCCCAATGTCAGATAACAAGGTTGCGCGGCCCAGCGGATTTTCTCCTCCTCCTCTTGGACCCCCCCCAACCCCCCCCCCCCCCCCCCCCAACTCAGGGTTGAGTGGAGTTCAGTTGATTCTCCCACCCCAACAATGGCCCCCCCCCCTCTCCCCCTCCCCCTCTCCCCCCTCTCCATCGCCATTGCCAACCCTATAACAATGGGCCATGGCCATGCCAGGAGGAGGAGGAGGAGGAGGGGGGGGAGGAGGGGAGCCTGGGTGGTACCGGCTGCTTGGCCCCTCCACCACCCCCTTCCACCCCCTTCCACCCCCCTTCCACCCCCCTTCCACCCCCTTCCACCCACACCCCCCTCCCCCTCCCCCCCTCACCGCCACTGTCGCCAGCCGCCTACGTGGGGATGTTTAAAGGACATCTTCGAGGGGGGGGGGGCCTCCAGTGCACCCCCGGGGGGGGGGGGGGGGGGGGGGGGGGCGGGGTGGAGTGTGGGAGGCAGGGGTGCAGGGGGGGTGGGGGTCCTGCCCGGGTCCACGGCTTGGCTCTCTCTTCTCATCGGCGTTTCAGCCTTTCTTGGGACTCACCGTGTCAACCTGTTCTCCCTCCTTCCTTGCATGCTGTCTGGGGGCCAAAACCCACTCTGGCAGCAGCCTCTTCAAAAGGGGGAGGATGGGGGAGGGAGGATGGGGGGAGGGAGGGAGGATGGGGAGGGAGGGAGGATGGGGGAGGGAGAGGGTCTTGCGGGCCGGGGCGGAAGCCTATAGGGTTTGACGGGTTTGGTCTATTCACATTATTATTATTATTATTATTATTATTATTATTCACCCGATCATCAATCGGCGACACAAAGCGATGAGGGATGAGCGGCAAAACACAAATCGCAGCACGACAACATGAATCACCGTCCGCCCCGCCTCCCCCCCACACCCACCCCCACCCCCACCCCCACCCCACACCCCATCCCAGAGAGAACACACACAGAGAGAGAGACGAAAAGTCAACCCCAATCCGTATACGCCGGCGTATTTTTGGCCGCCGATCGGAGCGGCGATGACCCCGGAATAGATAATCACCACTTTGTGTGGTGTGTGGAAGTTTTGACAAAAAAATTGGCGGGTTGTCATTCGTCCCCCGAGGTGAATTAATGTGGCACATAAGTGACGGGAGGGCGTGTGTTCGCCAATGTTAATTAACAATCCTGTCCCGAGCCCGAACAATGACTCTTGTCTCTCTTCTCTCCTTCTTGTCTCTCCCTCCCCTCCCCCCTTGTCTCTCCCTCCCCTCCCCCCTTGTCCCTCCGCAGTGATCCTCGTCATCGCCGGAGGCAGCAGGAGGAGGAGGAGGGACCGCCGTGGCAGTGCATCTCAAGTGCTTTTCCAACCAAAGAGGAATATATATATAGATATATTATATTATATCTATATATATATATATAGATATATAGAGTAACGCTTCATCCTATCAAACATCTTCCCCCAGCTCTTGGGGAGAAGGGGAGAAGGGGGAGAGGGAGTCACCACCTCCTCCGGAGCAAACCGATGGACCCTGGAGAAACAGCCACCCCTGGTCTTGTGTGACTCTTGACCCTTCACACAGGGACACACACACACACATACACACACACACACACACACACACACACACACACACACACACCGGAACATACCGGAAGATCAGTCAGAGCTGCTGATCCGAAGATCGAACACCACTCGATCCGGAAGCACCGCTACACACACACATCCCCCCCCAGTTCACACCACTGTCCCCAGCCGGTGAAGGGACACCCACCCACCATGGGCCCGCCTTGACCCCGCCGGACGGGACGGATTTCAAACCGAGGACCGCAGGGATTTCTCCATGGCGGTGGACGACTTGAACGAGGAGACGCTCTCGCCGCGCGCAGAGCGGGAGCAGTGAGGGAGGGGAACGACAGAGAGAGAGAGAGAGAGAAGAGAGAAGACGAGAGAGAGGAGAGAGAGAGAGAGGAGAGAGAGAGAAGAGAGAGAGAGAGAGACGAGAGAGAGAGAGGAGAGAGAGAGAGAGAGAGAGAGAGAGCTACCTCGCAGACCCATGGTGGATCTGCCCCTGCTGTAGTCGAGGCGACGGACCAAGAGGAGGAGGATGTCCGCGGAGGCCGAGGTCCAAGCAGGCGTCAAGACCGGCCCGAGGAGGGAGTCCAGGAGGGTCAAAGGTGAGGACAGATGTGTGTGTGTGTGTGTGTTCAAATCAAGGCCTCATGGATTCAGTCTGTCC
>CM051005.1:17971776-17991776 GCA_027704905.1 Muraenolepis orangiensis | reverse complement strand
GAGAAGTGGAGGAAGTTATGTTTTCGCCCCCTGTTTATCTCTGTCTGTCTGTCTGTTTGTTTATCTGTTTATCTGTCTGTCTGTTTGTATATCGGTCTGTCTGTTTGTTTGTTGTTTATCGGCTCTATTTGTTGTTTGTCTGTTAACTCAGACTCAGACATAACTCAAAAGGTTCTGTACGGAATTGGACCAAAACCTGGTGGTTAGATTACTTATGAGCCGAGGAACAGTTGATTCCGATTTTTGCCGCAGATCCGGATCCGAATCCGGACCCGGGGGACATTTTTGGTGTGGCGGTGGTTTGCGGCGTTGCCGAGTGCCCTCATCGTCACCTGTTAAATAACCCGGGGACACCGAAATACACAATGCGCCGCGGGTCTGTAGTCGAGGCGGTGTCTGAGGTTTGGCGAGTACATCTCTCCGTCCCGAAAAAGAAAAGCCTCTTATTAATATCGCCGGAGTGTCCCGGGTAACGCTCCACCCTGTTGCTTTCGGCTCATCTCTCCTTGTTAGCGGAACGGCGGGCGGCCGTGTCACAGACACAGTGTAAGTTCTCTGCCACTGTTGTGGGTGTTTTGCACGGAGGGGTGTGTATGTCTGTGTGTGTGTGTGTGTGTGTGTGTATGTGTGTGTGTGTGTGTTTGTGTGTGCGTGTGTGTCTATTATTTTGTAAAGTCGTCCCAAAACCGCCGTCAAGAGACGCAAGAGGGTAGGACTTTCTGTCACCCCCGACGGCAACGAGAATGTGAAAAGCTGAAAATAAATAAACGAAAAAATAAAGAAATAAGGAGTTGATTTTTTCGACACAATATTTTGGTCGAGGCGTCAGAAGAGACGGGACGGAGGGAGAAGCCGCTGGGTGACAGAACGGAAAAACTGTTCTATTTTCTATTCGGTTGTGCACTGCTTTATGTCCAAAAAGTCACAGAATACCGTGAGTATATTATAAGCACCTCAAAACTGCATAAAACAACGATAGCGTTAGGATACATAGGGTTTTCTTCTCGTGTCGTTTGGTCGACGCTCGGAGGATTTTCCTTCCCGGTGTGCGTCGCACTTCCGCTTGTCATCGCCGACCAATTTCGGCGTTTGTGGTGCCAACTCCTTTAACACGTTCCTTAAGGCCCCGATCAACAGGAGGCGCCATTTTCCAATGGTTTTATATCGGCAGAAAGCGTTTTGCGTGCGGCCTATGTGTGCTGCATGCAGCCTTTTTTTTTCATTGTCCAATCAGATGAATTTAGAGGCGGGACCTGTGTGGTGATTCCGCAAACAAACATGGAGAGACTGGTGGTGGCTACTGCGGGATACCCGGAGCTGTATGATTTCACTGGTCGGAATGACCACAATATTATTAAATAATAATAAAACTAACAAAAATTGTTATGCTAATTTGTTCAGCCAAGAAAGTTTACAGGCAGCGAGCAGCAAGCATTAACTTCCGTGTTTCAAATGTTCAGACTGACAGCTGATTAGGTGGTTGCATGCAACCACAAAAAAACACGCTTCGAACGGCTTTTTAAAATAGGATTGCGTCCTGTGTGAACAGGGCTATAGATCAACACAGTGTTGAGCGGCTGGCATTTTTTTTGCCTGCAAAACGTGTCCTGTGTGATCGGGGGGGGCATAATGTGTTAGCAGAGACGAAAAATGTAGGCCTTCGTAGGCCTCCTCAGATCATCCTCCTTCGTAGACCTCCTCAGATCGTCCTCCTTCGTAGTCCTCCTCAGATCGTCCTCCTTCGTAGACCTCCTCAGATCGTCCTCCTTCGTAGTCCTCCTCAGATCGTCCTCCTTCGTAGACCTCCTCCTCAGATGTCGTCCACAGAGCTGTCAACTCTCACGTGTTCAAGTTCCAAGTTTAAGGTTCAAGGTTTATTGTCACTTCAAGTATAAGCAGTGAGTGAAAATCTTATGTGCAATACCTGACGACAAACAGCAGTTATAAAAAACAGAATAGAATACAAATAAGTAAAAAAGTACAAAACTGTATAAGTTAAATATATAAAAATGTAATATGTCATAAAAAGAGCAATATTTATATATAAATCAATGTAATAAAATATACATTGTTATATGCTATACACCCTTGTTCAGCAGCCTGATGGCCTGACCCTGTGCGTGAGACTGATGCAAAAGACCTTCTTCACACGCTCTCACGCATACGTTTCTCACACGCTGCTTTGCTGCGAAACGTACTAAAAACAACTGAAACGGCCCCGTTTTTTGGTCAACATTCATGACCAAATTGTCCTCGATTTCTATGGCCAGACGTTGCGATCCGCCTCCAGATCGCCATTGTTTCACGATGGCCGCCCCCCACACCTGAATAAGGCCAATTGTGTCTTCTTCTGTGTCCATCCCCCCCCTCTGTCCATCCAGGTGCTGCTCCACCTGCACTCAGCCCATGAGATCAGTTACATCGCTAAGGACACCCGGGACCACCGGGCCTTCGGATACGTCTGCGGGAAGGAGGGACACCACAGATTTGTGGCCATTAAGACCGGCCAATCGGTGAGCAAGCCAGTCGGCCTCTGTTATGTTCAAGAGGTCCTCCTCCGGACTTCTCGCTGTCGTTGTTTGATTTTGTGTGGAAGTATAGGGCTGTAGAACAACGGTAACATTTGCACACAAAGCCCCATTGTAAAGCCCCATTGTTCCAGAAGAATCGCATTACACCTACAAAACCGATGTGGGTTTTTGAAAATCTAAAATTCGAATTAAAAAATATGTGAGCATTCTTTCACTTTCCGAGGAACTGTTAGTTAGTCGTCCTTGCTTTTAAACAATACATCCGGGAAGGGGAGAATCCACCGGGATGTTCAAAGAAGCAACGGTTCCTTGAGTGTTCAATAGTTGATTTTGTGCGTTGTTCCTTTTGCTGTTTGATGATCAGTGACGGACGAGAGGCGTGGAGAGGTTGGATGTAATCACAATGTTGGATTTTTTTGTTTTCTAATTTCCTCTTTGTCCTTGTTCTCTTCGTCTTCCCCTCCGACATGCTTGGCTTCCGCTTGTCGTCATTATTCCGACGACGCTGTCATCCTCCTCCCCTGAACCTCCTCTCTCTCTCTCATCTTCCTCATTCTCCTCCTCCTTCTCCTTCTCCTCTGCATGTCCTCTGTTCTCCACGTGGTCCCTCTTCCTCTTCTTCTGCTCATTGGTCTCTTGGCTTTTCATCCTCACCACATCCATTCCGACCCCTAATCTGACCTCTGTCGTCTGTTCTTTCCTTGCTTCAAACACTGATAATCCTCCCCCTCCCGCTCCTTCTCCTATTCATCCTTAACCTCCCTTCTCCTCTTCTTCTTCCTCCCGCACATCCTCCTCCCCTCCTCCTCCTCCTCCTCCTCCTCCTCCTCCTCCTCCTCCTCCTCCTCCTCCACCTTCTCCCTCCCTCCTCCTCCCCCTTCTTCTCCCCCTCCTCCCCCTCCTCCTCCACCTTCTCCCTCCCTCCTCCTCCCCCTTCTCCTCCTCCTCCTCCTCCTCCTCCTCCTCCTCCTCCTCCTCCTCCTCCTCCTCCTCCTCCTCCTCCTCCTCCTCCTCCTCCTCCTCCTCCTCCACCTCCACCTCCTCCTCCCCCTCCTCCTCCCCCTCCTCACCCTCTCTCCTGGTCCAGGCGGAGCCCCTGATCATCGACCTGCGTGACCTCTTTACGCTCATCTACGACATCAAGCAGCGGGAGGAGATGGAGAAGAAGAGCCAGAAGGACAAGCATTGTGAGCAGGCCGTCTACCAGGTAGGATCGCTGCCTTTCTCCAACCTCCAGTGACCCTCTCCTCCACCTCCTCCAGTAGCAGCAGGTTACCCGGCTCTTCTTCACGTCTCAACCCCGGGGGGGGGGTTATTTATTTATTTATTTAATCAAGAACATAAGGAGACCTCGGGAAGTTGGGATGCCCGTGACTTTGGGGGCGTCTGGTTTGACTGTAAACTTTTCTTTATTCCTGTTCTTCCTCAGTGACTCACTTCTCAAATGTACTCAACGACCCAATGTGTTTACGTCTGTATTCCTCACCCTACTTCCCACTCATCTGCTCTTTGTGCCATCAAGATGGTGTTTAGCTGCAGATCAGTATGACTACGTCGGGTGTTATTATGTTATATGGCCTGGCTGTGCGCGGAACACATCTGTGTGTGTCTAGAGTGTGGGTGCGGTTGTGGTTGTCAGCTATTTGTCCCAAATGGTTGGGTATCCACGAATGAACAACTTGCCCCTTCTCTCCTGCTCCAACTCACAGACCATTCTGGAAGATGAGGTGGACGACCCCGTCTACCAGGTAAGTCCTCAGATACACACACACACACACACCAAAATGACGTGTGTGACGCCCTGACTCCCTTATAGATATTTACTGGCTGTTTTCACTTGCGATCAACCCCTTTAAGATAGAGTGCAGAAAAAAAAGAACCGACCCAAACAATATTGTTAATCTCCAATGTCCAGACGACAACTTTGCTTCGAATTCAACTCGATTCATGATTACGCTGCCATTCCAGTTTTACAAACAGTAGAGAGCCATCCTATTGGTTACCCCACAATAGAGAGCCATCCTATTGGTCACCCAACAATAGAGAGCCATCCTATTGGTCACCCCACAATAGAGAGCCATCCTATTGGTCACCCCACAATAGAGAGCCATCCTATTGGTCACCCCACAATAGAGAGCCATCCTATTGGTCACCCCACAATAGAGAGCCATCCTATTGGCCACTCCACAATAGAGAGCCATCCTATTGGCCACTCCACAATAGAGAGCCATCCTATTGGTCACCCCACAATAGAGAGCCATCCTATTGGTCACTCCACAATAGAGAGCCATCCTATTGGTCACTCCACAATAGAGAGCCATCCTATTGGCCACTCCACAATAGAGAGCCATCCTATTGGTCACGCCTGTTTTTAAACCATCCTACTCCCATTTGCCAGTGCAGTGTTGTGTAAAACTCTACTTCCAGTTGATGAGTCAATGTTCTGGTTAATTTTAATTTCCGTAGACATATAGTAGGTAGTATATAGAATATATATATATATATATATATACTGTATATATATATATATATATATATATATATATATATATATATACAGTATATGCAAGTGTATAAATGGCACCCCAAAAAAACAACGTCCCCCTTTTGTAGTTTTTTTTGGACAATGTCGGTTAGTCCCAGGAATATGACACAGTTTGGCACTGTGGACCCGAGCTAGGAATCCACGTGGGTTATGAAAACTGAACATGGGACGCGATGAAGGGGGTGAGGCGTTAGGCACCCAGTCGGTCACTCCTCTGTATTTCACACTTTATTAGTCCCAAACTTTATTAGTCCCAATTCATTTACAACAACTCAAACGCTCAACAGACAAGATGGTTATAATCATATATTTCAAAGGAAGCCATACAACAACAGGCAGCAGTAGGGTAACGGTATAGGTCAAATTAATAAATAACTACAAATTAACTATAATAATAATAATAATATATTTATATATAGAAATTATAATTATAATAGCTTAATGCCAGAGATGTCCATCACATGTTCCGAGGACCTCTGAGTCCACACCACACTGCACAGAGTGTGGCACTGCTTTCACATGAGTGACGTGTGTGTGTGAATGTGTGTGTGTGTGTGTGTGTGTGTGTGTGTGTGTGTGTGTGTGTGTGTGTCTAAAGACCCCAAAAAACCTTGACGCTTTTGCCTTGAACTACTGCCTGATCTATTATACGTGTGTTCTCTCCCAACCTCCCGGCCCCAACCTCCTCCTCCTGCCAATACATCACTCTCTCTCTCTCTCTCTCTCTCTCTCTCTCTCTCTCTCTCTCTCTCTCTCTCTCTCTCTCTCTCTCTCTCTCTCTCTCTCTCTCTCTCTCTCTCTCTCTCTCTCTCGTCTCTCTTTCCATTTCCTCGATGTCCATCTCTGCGTTCATTTCATCTTCTCTCTCTCTGCTCAATTCCATGTTCTGCCGTCTGGATTTTTGCACTCTGCTCACGCGTGATGCGCTGTCATTATTTGGGATTTCATTTTGTCTGATGCCGGTTACATCTCTGTATTGATTTTTCATTATTCTCTCTCTTCCTCCCTCCCCCCCCTCCCCCTCACCCTCCCCCTCACCCCCACCACTCCACCCCCACCCCCACCCCCCACCCCTCCCCTCCACCCCCACCTCCACCCCCACCCCTTTGCCCCAACTGCTCCTTTTGTTTTTTGTTTTTTTTGTGTGTGTAGTACATTGTGTTTGAGGCCGGACACGAACCCCTGCGTGGCCCCCAGTCAGAGGAGAGCGTTTATCAGGTACAAAGTCAAGCTCCGCCCCCCCTCCCCTCTCTCCCCCCTCCTCCCCTCTCTCCCCCCTCTCCTCCTCACCCCCTCCTCACCCTCCCCTCTCTCCCCCCTCCTCACCCCTCCCCCCTCCTCACCCCCTCCTCACCCTCTCCTCCTCACCCCCTCCTCACCCCCTCCTCACCCTCTCCTCCTCACCCCCTCCTCACCCTCTCCTCACCCTCTCCTCCTCACCCCCTCCTCACCCTCCCCTCCCCCCCAACTCTCACTCCCTGTCTCACCTCACCTCGAGATTCAAGATTCAAGATGTTTTTAAGTACAAAGGAATGCTTACTCCCCATTCCCTACCTACTATACTTTATACTACGTACTATCTGCTATATACTATACTATAAACAACCCTAAAAAACGCCAAATACTATACTTTACTATAAACAACACTATATACTACCTACTATATACTATAAACAACACTATATACTACCCACTATAAACAACACTATATACTACCCACTATAAACTATACTATAAACAACACTATATACTACCTACTATATACTATAAACAACACTAAATACTACCTACTATAAACACCACTATATACTACCTACTATATACTATAAACAACACTATATACTACCCACTATAAACAACACTATATACTACCCACTATAAACTATACTATAAACAACACTATATACTACCTACTATATACTATAAACAACACTATATACTACCCACTATAAACAACACTATATACTACCCATTATAAACTATACTATAAACAACACTATATACTACCCACTATAAACTATACTATAAACAACACTATATACTACCTACTATATACTATAAACAACACTATATACTACCCACTATAAACAACACTATATACTACCCACTATAAACTATACTATAAACAACACTATATACTACCTACTATATACTATAAACAACACTAAATACTACCTACTATAAACACCACTATATACTACCTACTATATACTATAAACAACACTATATACTACCTACTATATACTATAAACAACACTATATACTACCTACTATATACTATAAACAACACTATATACTACCTACTATATACTATAAACAACACTATACTATTAATTATTTACTACCTACTATATACTATATACTATTATCTCCTTTTTCTCACACGGGTTAATTGCCCGCTAGAGCTGGACTGCGTTCAGCCAAGCTACCGGTTTGACCTTCTGGTTTCAGACCAGAACTCGTGAGTATAGTCTGCTCCAGGAAACCTGTTCTATGGTTCAACCCTCCCCTCCCCTCCCCTCCCCTCCCCTCCCCTCCCCTCCCCTCCCCTCCCCTCCCCTCTCTTTCCTTCCCATCCCCTCTCTTTCCCATCCCCTGTACCTCTCCCTCCTCCCCCGCGTCCCCTCCTTTGGTTCTCTGAAGATGAAAGATGATGCCAGGAGAGATTAATCACTCGCCCATGCCATTTGATCTCCCAATGCAACCGGGATCAATGGAGTCAGGGGAAAGCTAACTGGTCACACAGAGAGAGAGAGAGAGAGAGAGAGAGAGAGAGAGAGAGAGAGAGAGAGAGAGAGAGAAAGAGAGAGAGAGAGAGAGAGAGAGAGAGAGAGAGAGAGCTAGTGGGGGGGGGGGGTAGGGAGGATAGAGATGAAGATAGAGAGAGGTAGGGAGAGAGGCCTGGGGAGGTGAGTGATAGGCAGAGAGAAGAGAGATGGATAGATAGATAGAAAAACAGAGGGGGTGAGAGACAGTGGTAGGCAGAGAGATGGAGAGCTAGTGAGAGAGAGAGGGAGAGAGAGAGAGAGAGAGAGGAGAGAGAGAGAGAGAGAGAGAGAGAGAGAGAGAGAGGGCTAGAGAGACAAGAGAGACAAGAGAGACAAGAGAGAGAGAGAGAGAGAGAGAGAGAGAGAGAGGGGGGGGTGGGATAAGGAGGAGAGGAAGGAGGAGGAGAGCTCATTATGGACGCCTGGAAGTTAATTGATAAATGCCATAAGAATGCACAATGCAATGAGCTGAGAGTCTCCGGTTGTCATTGAAGCTGGTGGAGACGTACGGCCACTGAATAACAACAGCTTCAGTCACACACCCAACAACCACCATCGCATCTAATCGCTCGGGCATTGTTTACGATCAATATTGATTTAAGTGAAATTGATTCAACGGGGGGGGGGGGGGGGGGAAACTGTAAAATTTGCATAACGCTATTCTATGAGATGTGCACATTACATTTAAAAGAGAGAGTAAATGTGTTTGTTTTGGGGTAAAAAAAACAAACCTAAAGGAATGACTACGTTCTCATGTCGCTGCTGTTGTTTATGAATACACACACAAAGCGTTTTAGGATTAGGATAAAAAAGCGATGGTGTTTGTGTTTTACGTTTATTTTTCTTTTCTATTTTTTTCCGTTTGACTCTGACGTGGATGCAGGTCCCCACCGGTCAGCAGAAGGACGGCATATATGATGTTCCCAAGCGACATTTCATGACTGTAGGTGCCCTTATTTCTTCTAATTATTTCTCCCCCTTCCCCTACTACCATACTACCACCACCACCACCACCGCCATCACCACCACCACCAACCACCACCACCACCACCGCCATCACCATCACCACCACCACCAACCACCACCACCACCATCCATCACCACCACCACGCCATCACCATCACCACCAACATCACCATCACCACCAACCACTACCACCACTATCACCACCACCACCAACCACCACCACCGCCAACCACCACCACCACCACCACCGCCATCACCATCACCACCACCACCGCCACCACCATCACCACCAACCATCACCACCATCACCACCACCACCACCGCCACCAACCACCACCACCACCACCACCACCATCACCATCACCACCACCACCACCACCATCACCACCACCACCACCACCGCCATCACCATCACCACCACCACCATCACCATCACCACCACCACCAACCACCACCACCACCATCACCATCACCACCAACACCACTACCACCACCAACCACCACCACCACCACCACCACCAACCATCACCACCATCACCATCACCACCAACCACCACCACCACCACCATCACCACCAACCACCATCACCACCAACCACCACCACCACCAACATCACCATCACCATCACCACCAACCACTACCACCACCAACCACCACCACCACCACCACCACCAACCACCACCACCATCACCATCACCACCAACCACCACCACCACCACCACCACCATCACCACCAACCACCACCACCACCACCACCACCACCACCAACCACCACCATCACCACCAACCACCACCACCACCACCACCACCACTCGCTCCTACTGGCAAACCTGTCTTTAAACCTAAAACTTTAAACCTGTCTATCTTTAAAACGGATAAACCTTTAAAGCATTCAAAGCCCTAAAACTCAAAGCCCTAAAACTCGAAGCCCTCAAAGTCTCTGCTCCACTGTAATTCGTTCTCTTTATTGCTTTAGTATATATAAATATATATATATTTTTTTTTCTTAGATAGTTTTCGATTGATTAATTTTTAAGGTACTGGTGGCTTTTTGGCCGCCATGTTTGTTTGTGAAGAAGAGAAAATGTGTTCAAAATAGTTTGGAGGGGAGGGAGGAGGGGGGGGGCTTTATATTCCTTAATGGCCGCCCCCTAAATGTTTCTCTTTTAAAAAAAAATAAAACAAACCCTAAAACTACAGCAAGTCGCTCACTCGCTCACTCTCTAGTCTGTACACATTGTCACCTACTCCCTTGAAAACAACGGAAGCCCGAAAGTCCCTGGCAGCAGCCTGCTTATCATAGAGAGATAGAGACTCATTGATTGGTCCACGGGAAGACGAATGTGTCATCAATCACCCCGCCGCTCGCACATTAGCCTGCATGGCTAATGTGTGCGCATTCAACTCTTCAAGGGGGGGGATTCACTCTTCAAGGTTCCCTCCATCCTCTCCCCCCTCCTCCCCCCCTCCATCCTCTCCCCCAACCCCCCCCCCCCCCGTGTGGCCTTGACCAAATCAATTACAGTTTATTTATTTTTCCGTCATTGCTTTTGTATGGCCGGGGTTGTGGTGTTACAGCGGGTTATGACAGCTTAGGGAAACAGAACAAGCCGCTGTTTCGGGGTTCCTCGGCGAGGTGTGTCGGCCGGTGTGGATGTTAACAAACTGTGTGTGTGTGTGTGTGTGTGTCCGTGTGTGTGTGTGCGTGTGTGTGTCCGTGTGTGTGTGTGTGTGTGTCCGTGTGTGTGTGTGTGGACGTGTGTGTGTGTGTGTCCATGTGTGTGTGTGTGTGTGTGTGTACGTGTGTGTGTGTGGACGTGTGTCCGTGTGTGTGTGTGTGTGCGTGTGTGTGTGTGTGGACGTGTGTCCGTGTGTGTGTGTGTGTGTGTGTCCATGTGTGTGTGTGTGTCCGTGTGTGTGTGTGTGTGGACGTGTGTCCGTTCTCATGCAGTTCACCGCCACCCCCAAGACTCATAAAAAACCCCATATAAATGCCTGTACCTGAATGGATATCGACTGCTGATTTATTTCCATTCCGGTTTTATCCGACGACAAAGCCAAACATTATATTTTGACGGGTGTCGGGTGGCAGATCCAAAAAAACAAACGGTAATGGGTTTCTAGCTTTTCTTTCTATTTCCGAAAATCGTCAAATAAATTCTAAATGACGTCGTCGTCGTCGTCCCCATCCCCCAGTCGAGGTGTACAAGTTGGTCATGGCGGTACAATGACCTTATCGCCGCGGCTCTTCAAATAAAATAAAATAAAAACGTCGCACTCATCCTCCCCCCCGGTAGACCCTGTTCACAAATAATAAAGTATAAAATAAAATACAAAAATAAAAAACACAAGAAAAGAACCGCCACCTCCTCGCTGTGTGGCTGCTGTTTGTGTGCGTTGTGTTGCTTGGCGCTTTGGGAAGCAGGACGACACTAGGCGCGCTCGCGGCGCCGCCCCTATCGCATCCCTAACAGCCCGACGCTCTCACACGCCACGACTCCAAAGTGTGACTGCTTGTCTGTTCATTCAGTTAGAGCTTTTGTTTTACTGTTTTAAAGAGAGAGAGAGAGATAGAAAGAGAGACAGAGACAGACAGACGGAGAGAGAGAGAGAGTGAGCCCTGGAGCTGCTCTCATGTCTTGTCAGTTTGGTCCAGCCTTGTAGTAGCAGCTTCTTCCCCTGCTCCCTGTTACCCTGTACTGCCTTCACCTTCATGGTAGACCCCCACCCCCTCCCCCTTGACGTGAGGTCAGCCGTGGGAGAGATTCGTCTATGGCCCTGCAACACAGATCGCCCCTTTGTTTCTGTTTGTGTTTGTGTTTTCCGGGGGGTTTTGTGACTTGGTGTTGTGCGTGTGTGTGCGTGGTGCGTCACGGTGATGTCCATTGTCTGCTTTGTGCATGGCTCCAGTCGATGTCTCACACACACATTTCATGCGACGACCCCTACTCCCCTATTTCCTCTGAGAGGCTGCCGATCTCCCTCTCCTCCTCGACTCTTTCACCACCCCCCCCTCCCTCCCTCCCTCCCTTGTTGTGTGTGTGTGTGTGTGTGTGTGGGGGGGGGGGGGCTGGTCTCAAGTCTCAAACCACATGGAGAGACGCCATATTCTTTGTGGTCGGATGCTTCAAGGAGGCTCCTGGAAAATCTCAAGAGATACACGACACAAAACCAAACGAGGAGAACACATACCGCCGCCTAAAAAAATACCGAAATCAACAGTTTCTTGTCTGGCCCATAAGTAATCTAACCACCAAGTTTTGTCCAATTCAGTACATAACTTAAGTCATGTATGTTAACTTAAGTTATCTCGCTGACAGACAAACAAACCGAGGGGTGACGAAAACATAACCTCCTCCTCCTCGAGGGCGTGAGAGGAGGTATTAGAATCAGACGGACCAGGAGAAGAAACAAACAGCTCCTGTCTGTCCCATGTGGGCCTTGCTTAGCTAGCGGCTATCTCGCTTCCATCTGTTAAAGAACCCCAGATGATGGCCCCGCTATAGGTGAATAAGTCCCACGGAGGAGATCGTGGGCGCTCGCTAGCTAATTTTAGAACCAGTGTTCAGAACGCGGGTGGAAGGAACGTCCTCGTCTTGCATAATCATACGTCGGGGCGCGCTTGACGAGATAATACACACGGCAACACGCTCACGTTGTGCATGCGGGAATAGACACTTCCAGCCTGTTGATTGGCTCCCTCGTCTGATCTATGAATCGGCCAATCAAAGGAGCTAAACGTCGTTGTGGGAAGACTTACGCAAGTCTTTGCTTTGGTGGCTGCGCGCGCGCGTGTGTGTGTGTGTGTGTGTGTGTGTGAGATGAATTAGAAATCAGCATGAGGAAAATCTGGGTTGATTTCTCATGCTTCTCCCAGCGCTGAAGGATTACCCCTTAGATGCTTCAAAGATGAGACTTGTTCTCCTTGTCTTGGGTGTTCCTTTGAGAACCTTTTCATTCTGAAGGCCACTTTATGTTTACAAAATGTAAATATAATAGAATAGTATCTGAATACTAACGTACACGTTCCGGAAGCATTTCCAATGAATGACAGAAATCATAAGCAACGTTTTTCACTAACACCTTAGTATTTGCCTGCATTACGCATAACATAATAACATAACACCCATTTAACGTCCATCATCACCCAAAAATATGCACATACATTATTTATATTAGTTTAAAAAAATGTTCCCTCTTCCAAAATAATGTTTTGCGCTGGTGAACGGGGTACTTGGTTGAAGACGTATCTTTGGAGGGAGGGGGAAACAAACGTCCCTCTCTCGCCAGGTCCTCGCTCCACCCCCCACCCTAACACCCCCACCCCCCGCCTCAGCATCAGCATCCCAACACCCCCACCCTAACACCCCCACCCCCTGCCTCAGCACCCCCACCCTAATACCCCCACCCCTCCAACCTTAACACCTCCACCCCTACACCACCACCCTTACACCCTAACACCACCACCCACCCCACCCTAACAACCCCACCCTAGCCTCAGCACCCCCACCCTAACACCACCACCCTTACACCCTAACACCGCCACCCCCCCACCCTAACATCACCACCCTCGCCTCAGCACCCCCACCCTAACACCCCCACCCTCGCCTCAGCACCTCTACCCCCCCCACCCTCACATCCCCACCTCATCATCAGCACCCCCACCCTAACACCCCCACCCTCGCCTCAGCACCCCCCAGCACTGCAGCACCCCCCCACCCCCACCCTCAGCATCAGCACCCCCCCCCCCCCCCCCCCCCCGCCTCTGGCCCCAGCCGACGGGCAGTCCCCCCGGCCGATCCAATCAGAGGCGGAACATCTCATCAGTGTCTGTTTTATTGGTGCTCAATAGACGTTTCTACCCATTCAATTACAGCCGGCCGTGGAAGATTCATTTAAGATTCCCTTTGGAGTTAATGAAACGCGCTCGCCATCTCTTCATCTCGCCACCTTGCCATCTCGCCATCTCGTCGCCTCCGCCGCTGCTGTACGAGCGCCCTACTTCTACGCGCGTAGATTAGTTTATCACCAACCCCCATTCTCCCCCCCCCCCCCCCCCCCGTCCCCCCCTGTCCCCCCGCAAGGAAACCAACCAACCAGACACACGGCCGCCTCGCTGTGGTGGCTGTGTGTGTGTGTGTGTGTGTGTGTGTGTGTGTGTGTGTGTGTGTGTGTGTGTGGGTGTGGGTGTGGGTGTGTGGGTGTGGGTGGGTGAGGAGGTGGGGGTGGGCGTGGGATGTGACTTATGACTGCGTAATACAAGAAGAAATCCTCGTCACAATGTATGACTTCATTGTCTCTCCATCTCTCTCTGTCTATGTTTCTCTCTCTCTCTCTCTCTCTCTCTCTCTCTCTCTCTCTCTCTCTCTCTCTCTCTCTCTCTCTCTCTCTCTCCCTCTCTCTCTCTCTCGCCCCAGAATATCAACCACTTCGATCTGTTCGGTGACATGTCGACGCCTCCCTCGGTGAGTCTCCTCATTTGAGATGATTATGTGCATTCTAATGCTTGATGAACGCTTTCAATAATTAGCATAAAAAGCACAAACTGCTGTTGAATTATCTGTAAGTGTTGTAAATGATTTAGTCAACAATGAATAGTGAAGTGAGTTTTACAAAAAATATTCCATATGTTTTTGGTGCCGTGTTTGTTCCTGTGTGTATGTGTGTGTGTTTGTGTCTGTATGTGTGTGTGTGTGTGTGTGTGTGTGTATGTGTGTGTGTGTGTGCGCGCTTGTGTTTCTGTTTTTGTGTGGGCTGTATGTATAAATGTGCTTGTGTGTGTGTGTGTGTGTGTGTGTGTGTGTGTGTGTGTGTGTGTGTATGTGTGTGTGTGTGTGTGTGTGTGTGTGTGTGTGTATGTGTATGTGTGTGTATGTATATGTATATGTATATGTGTGTGTGTGTGTGTGTGTGTGTGTGTGTGTGTGTGTGTGTATATGTGTGTGCACGCGCGTGCATGTGCGTGTGCATGTGTGTGTGTGCGTGTGCGTGCATGTGTGTGTGCGTGTGTGTGCAGCGTGCGTGTGTTTCATTTTGTGCCTGCACCGTATATATATGTATAAATGTGCTAATGCGTAGGTGTGCGTTTGTTTCGCTCCACCTCACCTCCCAGATGCCCCCGTCCCCCGCTAACACACTGGACCCCAGCAGGAGCAGCAGGCACCACTCCTCCCAGCAGCTGCCCCCCGCCGAGATGTACGGCCCCTTCAGCCCCACCTCCATGCCCTCAGGTACCCCAGCACCGGGTCTTATTATAGAATAAAGTGTGTGGTTCATGATCATGGGAGGGCGTCTAAACTGTCAACACAGCATGTTGGGAACATTTGCTTTTTTCCAAGCACACACTCATGAAGACTCTCATCTTTACCTGTGTGGGTTTCCTCCACCTTGATATCCTCCACCTCCACCTAACTTCTCGACTTCCTCCTCCTCCTCCTCCTCCTCCTCCTCCTCCACCTGCTCCTCTTCCTACTCATCCTCCTCCACCACCTTCTTCTCCTCCTTTTCATCCTCCACCACCTCCTCCTCCCCCACCACCTCCTCCCCCACCACCTCCACCACCTCCTCCCCCACCACCTCCACCACCTCCTCCTCCTCCTCCTCCTCCTCCTCCTCCTCCTCCTCCTCCTCCTCCTCCTCCTCCTCCACCTCCCCCTCCACCTCCCCCTGCTCCAGGCTACATGACGATGGGCGCGGTGCAGGCGGCTCAGTGGGCCCAGCAGCCCTACGGGGGCCAGGCCCAGACGCTGGCCTTCCCCGTGCAGGGAGCCCTGCAGGTGGCCCAGGTGCTCCCGGGGGGCCAGCCACTTATCTGGAGCCAGGCCAGCCTCTTCCCCGCCACCCAGCAGCAGTGGGCGGCCATGGCGGCCTACATGCCCGCCCAGGCGGTGGGCGTGGGCGTGGGCGGGCACCCCATCCCGTCCCACTTGCTCCAGGGCCTGGTGCCCGTCGGCGCCGTGTGCCCCCAGGCGTGCGACCTCTCCTCCTCCGCCCCGTCCTCCGCCGTCGGCAGCCCCCGGCACGTAGGGGGGGGCGACCCGACTCCGGCCCCGGCCCTGCTCCAGAGGCACCTGGCGGGCCCGGACCAGGGCGCCGGCGAGGGCCCCTCCTCTTCGTCGGTCTGCGGCGCCGGGGGCAGAGGGCTGGACCTCGGGAGCCGGTGCGGGACCCCGGGCCTCGCCTGCTCACCGGACGCCTCGCTGCTGGTCTGCGGGCAGCAGCAGCAGCAACTGCCGCCGCTGCTGCTGTCGCCCGACTCCACCGCGAGCCAGGAAGAGGACGAGAGCTGCAGCGACCTTGACCTCTCCAGGATGACCTTGAGCCCCGGCACGTCCTCTTCTCCGTCCTCGGACTCTCGTGAGTGTCCCCTGCTAGGCTAGGCTAGGCTAGGCTAGGCTAGACTACCCAACCCTATCTACCCTACCATGTGTTTCTATTTATGACCATGCACTTTACTGCAACATTTGCACTCTGGTTAGATGCCAAATTCCTTTTGATGTACTGTACTTACACTGACAATACATTTCAATCTAATCTAATCTAATCTAGTCTTTTGTCCATTCAATCTGAGTTTTCCTCACTTCGACATCTCAACCAACATCCCTTCTTCACCAAGGGGACATACACAACATATAGATTAAGATTCAAGATTAAAGATTCAAGATGCTTCAATTTGCAGTGTTCTATACAATGCAATACTATACAATACTATACTATAAACCACACTGTATACTACCTGCTATATACTATACTATATAGTCAAAAACAACACTATAGAATAACAAGTTTCTGAATGACTTAATTAATTCAACATTAATTAATTACACACTAATTACTCCATAAATACATTTGCTGAAGGCTTGAGTCTCTAGTGGAAAATGTCTGCCCGCTGTCAGGCCTCGTAACACACTGAAACGCTTAGCGAGCGTTTGAGCCTATGTGTGAGTGTGAGTGTTACACATCACAGGAGGCTAAACAGCTATACCCCCACCCAACCCCCCCCAACCCCCACCCAACCCCTCCCTTACTCCCTGACAGCCTCCACCCCGGTGCCCCACCCCCAGAGGAGCTCCTCTCTGGACGACGCTCCGTCCTCCCAGGCCATCGGCCCTCCGGCAGCCAAGGACTGCGGAGCCCCTGTGGAGCCAGAGGCGGTCTCCGGCCCCCGCTCGGAAGACCAGTCGGTAGGGTGCCAACCCCCCCCCCCCCCCCCACACACACACACATTCACACACATTCACATTCACACACACACACACGCACACACACACACATTCATGCACACACACACACACACACACACACACACACACACACACACACACACATTCACATTCACACACACACACACACATACATTCACGCACACACACACACATTCACACACACACACACATTCACATTCACGCACACACATACACATTCACGCACACACACACATACATTCTCACACACACACACACACACACACACACACACACACACACACACACATTCACACACACACACACATTCACACACACACGCACACACGCACGCACGCACTCACATTCAAACACACACACACACACACACACACAGACACACACACACACTTACAGGCATGTATTGTACCACTCTGCGGTCCATGGTGCTGATCGATTATTGATTACTAAATGGCTGTGGGATGGAAGCCAGACAGTTTTGTGTTGATTTCGTTGTTGATTTTGTCTGGTGGTTCGTTTAGCTTGATGAGCTTATCTTTTAGCACTTTAAGGGAAATGTCAAGGAGATTTCTCATGTTTGGTTTAAAAACTTATTTTTTTTGGACGCAGCATTAAAGGTCAGGAGTGATTTGAATGTTAGCAGGTGTTGTTTGATTAGATTTTAAAATGCTATGTTATGTAAATCACTGCAAAACAATGAAAGTGGGACAGGTGTATCTTTCTGCCTTGTCTCACGGTGTGGGTCACTGTCTGTCCTTGTGTCTGTCTCTCTCTCTCTCTCTCTCTCTCTCTCTCTCTCTCTCTCTCTCTCTCTCTCTCTCTCTCTCTCTCTCTCTCTCTCTCTCTCTCTCTCTCTCTCCTCTCTCTTTTCTGTTGCTTTTTCTCTCTTTTGCCCCCTTTATCTTAATCTCTCTCTCTTTTCAATGTCTCTGTCTCTCTCTCTCTCTCTCTCTCTCTCTCTCTCTCTCTCTCTCTCTCTCTCTCTCTCTCTCTCTCTCTCTCTCTCTCTCTCTCTCTCTCTCTCTCCACCTTTCCACCATCTCTCCCCATCTCTTCATCTCCCCCCCCCCCTTAGGGTTGTACTGATGCAAGGACTGGGTCTCCAGAGGCCAGTGAGGCTGTGCTGGAGTCTCCTCAGGCCCTCGGCTGTCCACAGGAGGACAGTTAAAAAAAACAGCGAAGCCACGAGGTACACTAAGCTCCTCTCCTGCTCCCTCTTCTCCATCTCTCTCTCTCTCTCTCTCTTTCCCCTTCTTCGGTTTCTTCTCCTTCTTCTCCGTTCTCCTTTTCTTCTCTCTGTCTCTCTCTCTCCTTTCTCTCTGTTGTTCCCGGGGGGGTTTTTCCCACCAACAAAGTCGAATCCCCCCCCCCCCAATGGAACCCGAATAACATCTGTGTGATTTTTCAGCGGGGAACAGAGTTGAGGTTCTCTTGTTCTTTCTACTTAATGCAGCGCTGCCCTTTTCATGCAACCTTTTCATGGTCGTCTCTTATTGTTCTTACGCTTTCTTTGACTCAGTGGTCACACACCGCATTTTACAGAGAGCACGAATCAAGCAATTTCGTTGTTTTCGTGTGTTTTTCATTTATTTATTTTACCCTAGAAAATAAATAAATAATAATAACGATCAAGGTACACTACTGTCCCCTGCTGGTGAGTTGATGTAACTGTGCCAATTGAGAAACGGGCTGACTGAATGTGTTTTTTTGTCTTGTACAGGAGGGGGGGGGGGGGGGGGGGGGGAGTTAAAGGGCCAAGGAAAGACCCGGAACAGAAAGAGACTGCTACCTGTGGAAGTAACCAATAGAACAACCGCATCTCTTTCAGCCGGATCCACAAGTTCCTTTTTAATCTTTAACCGTTAGAAACCTGGATATATGTCTATATATATAGACATATATAGATATATATATCTCCAAGGTCTGCTTTCCACCGGAGAGCCATGGGAAAACATACAGGACAACAAAACTCTTCGAGGCTACGCTCTGCATCAGCTAGCCTCTGAACCAATAAGTGACCTTTCACCTTTTAACTCAGCCAGGAAAGTGCTCAAGGTTTACCTTGAGGCTGATATATATCGGCCCATATACCGTCAAGGACAAACTGTATGCCACGCTCATGTGGATGGTGATATGAAAAAAAATATTTTTGGAAGAATAAAAAACAATAAGATGAACACTGTAAAAAGGAGGAGGAGCTTTCTGCGCGGTGGACCTTCACTTGGCTAGTTAGCTAGAAAGCTAGCTAGCTAGCTAGTGGCCGTGAGTGAGGACGTAGCCTACCAAATGATCCGGTGAGGAGAGACTGAAAGTCTGGACTCCGGCGGACTCAACTGTGAGCTGTTTTCTCTGCGGCTTTCTTGTTTGTTACGACAACAACAACAACTACAGCAACAAACTACAGCAACAACGGGGGGAAATATAATTTAGTTTTTCGATTTTCGTTTTTTTTTTTTCAAGCTGTGAATTTCCAATTTGCCCGACGGGGCGACAGATATCAAAATGGCTTCGAGCCGCTGATAGTGAAATGGATTTATTTTCTTTTTCTTTCTTTTTTTGGCCAAATGACATCACTTTTGTAAATAACATCTTCCCCACCCTTCTACCAATCGAACCACTCTGGGCGTCACATTGGGTGCCACATGACAGCCTCTCGTCCACCAACCACCCCTCACCCCATCACCCCATCACCTCTCACCCCCTCACTCCTCACCCCATCACTCCTCACCCCATCACTCCTCACCCCATACCCCATCACCCCTCACCCCACCACCCCTCACCCCATCACCCCATCACCCCTCACCCCTCACCCCTCACCCTATCACCCCCTCACCGCATCACCCCTCACCCCATCACCCCCTCACCCCTCACCCTATAACCCCCTCACCCCCTCACCCCCTCACCCCCTCACTCCTCACCCCCCCCCCCCCCACCCTACCCCAAACCCCCCATTGGTTCTGGATGATTCTTTGTATTGCCATTCATC
>CM051005.1:17956776-17966776 GCA_027704905.1 Muraenolepis orangiensis | reverse complement strand
TATTATAATTATTATTATCATCATCATTTTATTGTCATCATCGCCATCATTATCTGTCTTGTGTTTAATGTGAATGTTATATGATGATGAATTGATGCTGATTTGAACGGACATGGGCCTTATTTACCTGGCGGCCTGAAGCAAGATGTTCAAAAATCAGGAGGATTGAGTTGAAAACCTCAACCATTCCAATCCTAATGTCTCTCTCTCTCTCTCTCTCTCTCTCTCTCTCTCTCTCTCTCTCTCTCTCTCTCTCTCTCTCTCTCTCTCTCTCTCTCTCTCTCTCTCTCTCTCTCTCTCTCTCTCTCTCTCTCTCTCTCTCTTCCCCTACCCCAACACCTGTAGCATCAACATCATGACCAGCCAACTCGAGGGGTTGGTGTTGGACAACAGGTACTACGGCGGCAGCTGCCTTCCTCACTACATCCAGAACACGCGCTTCAGGAAACCTTACAACCTGCAGCAGTACACCCTGCAGGTAGCTCATACTCTTTGGCTGCGTTTCCAATTGGACCATTTATCAGCTCTTGCTCAATCTTCCAGCTTCCTGCTCGATCTCCTCGAACGTTTTCCTCGAGCTCCATTGTACCAGCTGTTTTATTCGACCGTCGAAACGCTTGACAAGAAGCTCAACGCCGGGGGGGGGTTGAGCCCGGAGGTGGGGGTCTCCTGACTGGAAGTCCTTCCTTTTTGCAATTTGTCGACAACCACGTCCACCCATTTCACTCAGCATCACCCACATGTGGTTCGGAAGTATGGTAATATGTCAGATCGTACCTTTACGATACGTAGCGCCTTTAAAGGACGCTGAAGCAACTCGGCGCTCACCATCAGTTCCTATCCCGCTGGTCAGGTGCTTTGCTTCGTCATCATACCGCTGACCGCAGCGAGCTTTAGAGGAGCTCAAAGTTAAAGGGGAACAGGATGGGGTTGTAGAGCCAGAGGTGAAGCAGGCATGTGACGACCGGACGTGGTCGATGTTGGAGGTCGTCTCGGTGAATGTCGCTGACCTGTCGCCGGGGGGTGAGGCTGACTGCTGGGGGGGGGGCCAGGTACCACGTGCCTAACAGCAGGTTTCAAAGTACCCAGCCTTCTTTCTTGGGGGGGGGGGGGGGAGGGGGGGGGTGCCCAGAGAAGAAGAAGGTTACATTTGAAACTTGTGTGTTGCGTAACAGATGTAAGCGATTTGAAGGTGTGACGTGTAACGCTGACACTATAAATATAACGCGATAAAGGGATTTTATAAATAAAAACAAATGCAACTCACCAGCACCAGTCTTCATGTGGGGCAAACTGAGTGGCGTTTTTATTTATAGATAAACGATAATTACATGTTACATGTTGTTCTTGATAAGGGCCACAGATGGGCCTTCACACAAACATTAAAATAAAAAATAATAAAGAAGAAAATAGGCCGTGACAAAAGGGCCCTTTGGATATCAAGGGGCAAAGGCGAAGCCCCCCCCCCCTGCAGGTGCCAGCTGCTAGCGCTCAACGCTCGAGTAATCATCCCTCAAGCATCTTGATCATTAGGAAAAAAAGGTTTTGAAAACCGACCCATAGTGCCGTGTGTTCAATGCTGCGTTTGGGTCATGCAGGATTTTTTTCATGGCACTTGCAGATGAATGTGAAATCTTATTTCCCCCCCCCCCCCCCTTTTTCCTGCAGACAAAAGGCTCGTACGATTTCACATCGGAGTATTTTGAGTCGTACCGCGACTACTCCGAGTTCTCGAGCAAAGAGCGAACCAGCAAAACCTCCATTTCGTTTGGCTTCGCCATACCGGGGGTGTTTGAGATTGGCTTCAACTATTCAAAAGAGAAGTACTCCAAGTCTGTGAAGAAGCTTCGTCGTGCTTCCGGAAAGGTGACTATATATATATATTCTTTTGTTACTTTTCACATACTTTTATTTTGACAGGGTTACCTACAACCGTTCACATTTATACTGGAACGTCTAGCCTGGTTTTATCTGTCGTTTCTTAAGACTTTGTTTTGGGCCTCTCGTGATAAAACGCCTTTTGTGTTCTTTTTTATATATACGGTACACAATACACAACCGGGGGGCCTCCACCTGGGGGCAATTCACTGTTCAATTTCCGTCTCCCTCAGACCAGCAGCTTTGTGCGGGCCAAAGCGGAACTGGAGCTGTCCCAGTACATATTGAAGCACCGCGACCTGGTCCTGCACCACGAGTTCCTGAAGCGGCTGCGCTCTCTGCCCATGTCCTACGTCTACAGCGAGTACCGGCAGATCTTCATGGACTACGGCACCCACTACATCGTGGAGGCGGGCCTGGGAGGGACGTACGAGTACGTCCTGGTGCTGAACAAAGAGAAACTGCAAAATTCCGGTCAGTCAACCATTATTACTACTACTACTACTACTGGTCAATTATTTTCGCTGTACTTGTGCTGTGCAATGACAATACATTTGAATCTAATCTACTACTACTACTACTACTGCTACTACTACTACTACTACTGCTACTACTACTACTACTACTACTACTACTACTACTGTTGCTACTACTACTGATACTTTTCCAGTGCAGTCCTTCTCATTGCCACTAGAGGGTGCAAATGGGGGAAATCGACATAGTGCAGGTTTAACTTTATACTAGGTTTGGTTGCCAGCACATCACATCTCACCGTACTCCCTTTGTTTTTTATAGACTACAGTTTGGAAGATGTCAAGGACTGCGTGCAGTCTGGTCTCAAGCTCGGAGGGAACATTTACGGTGTCTACGTGTCCGGGTCCGTGGAAGGCGGGAAGTGCGACGGCCTGCTGACAGAAATGGGAAGTGAGTTTATTTCGTTTTCTAAAACAAAGTTCGGAATAGTTTTGAACAGTAACGTCTTGCCGTGATTTATTTGTGTCCCGCCGGAAGGGGGGGGGGGTTTATTGTGTATATATATATATATTTGGCCTTATTGCCCCATGGCGTATTAACCGCGCCTTCGACCCCCCCCCCCCCCCCCCCCCAAGAGGACACGACGAGAGGCAGTATCGTGGAGGACTTTGTTGCGGTGGTGAAGGGCGGGAGCAGTGAAACCATCTCGGCGCTGGCGTCCAAGGCCATCCCCACGTCGTACCTGATGAAGCTGTGGGGAGACGCCGTCCACTACAACCCCGAGTTCATCCGAAGTGAGGTGGGCCATTCCGAAAACTAGTAGTAGACTACTCGAGTACAAGATAAAGACATTCCGGTGGTTTCGGAAAACAAACCCATCTGTAGGGGGGGGGAGGGGGTTCCATTATAGGCGCAAGCGACGGGGGGAAGTGGTCATAAGGTTGTCAAAAACGCACCTCACTACGCTCTGGAAAAGCTTTTTTTGGATGGAAGTAGCGGACCCCTCGTATTTAACAAAGAATCCCCCCCCCCCCCACCCACCTTTCACAACTTTCACAATTTTTGTAACAATTTTTGTAATTAAAAAAAGAACCGTCAAAAATAGCACAGTTGAGGTCTCACATCCCGCACTGAATCCCATCTACAAAAATAATAGACGATCGAACTACACTGACTGACTGTATGTGTCCCTTACCAAGATGCGGCCACTGTATGAGCTGGTGACCTCCAGGGACTTTGTGGCGGCCGGCCTCCTGAAGAGCCACCTCCGCAGAGCCCTGAACGAGCACCTGGAGGAAAGCAGCGGCTGCCGCTGCGCCCCCTGCCACAACAACGGGATGGCCGTCCTCAAAGGTCAGCCGGCCTGTCGCCTTTGACCTTTCACGCCGTTGTTTGTGTGTGTGTGTGTGTGTGTGTGTGTGTGTGTGTGTGTGTGTGTGTGTGTGTGTGTGTGTGTGTTGGTTTGCGGTGTCTTCTGCTGTATGTCAAGAAATCAACGACGTAGAGTTGATTGACAGATAAGGCCTGAGAGAATAGAGTCTTTCCCGGTTTCAGGATTGCATGCTTTTTCGTTGTGTGGGTGTTTCTCTTCGTTGGTGGGAATGTATGAAGATGTAATTGACCGAGTCATGCCCAAGTTCAGGTCCATATACTGACGGATTACCTCCGCCATCAAAGATAATAATAATAATAATAATAATAAATGATATTTATAAGCGGTGTTATAAATGGTTTAAATAAAACAACAGAATAAAAGCAGCGACGTTTACGCCGGCAAAGATCGCACTCAACACTTGATGGTTAGATTACTTATGGAACAAGTAACGATTTCGGCAACAGATCCGGATCCGAATCCGGATCTTGGGGACATTTTGGTGTGGCGGAGGTAATCGCTCTACTGAGTGCCCTCTAGTTCTGTCTGTGGGGGTTATGATGATGGTGAGGATGACGATGATGATGATGATGATGGTGAGGATGACGATGACGATGATGATGGTAGAGATAGATTCGAAGGTGTTTCTTGTGGTGTTCAACAGGCACCAGGTGCGAGTGCATCTGCCCCAATGGCTACTCGGGTCGAGGCTGTGAGATCACTCAGAGGCAAAATGGTAAGGAAACTAAATCCCCGAAACACAACCCACCGGCAACTATGTGTACGATGACATTTCATCAAACACGTATGTCAATGGCAGAAAGTTACATGGCTCATTGTGAGACTTCATCCGCCTTGACCATTTGACACCCCCCCCCCCCCCCCCACAGCCATAGGCATCGACGGCAGCTGGAGCTGCTGGGGGGCGTGGTCGGCGTGCGGTGGCGAAACCAGGAGCCGAAGCCGCCAATGCAACAATCCTGTGGCCAGCAACGGTGGCGCCCCCTGCTGGGGACTCCCGCAGGAGTCCACAGAGTGTTGAACACGCTGCATCGCAGCGGATACTTAAAATCACAATTAAATACCCTTTTTGTCCAAAATACACGTGGTTTTTTTTGTGTGTGTCATGTGATTCATATTATTGTAGTGGTTCGTTAGGGTTTGTTTCATTACATTCATGTAGTGTTGCCCACTTTCAGGACACTCAAGGTCAATAAAAAAAAAAAATAAAAAAAAATCAATAAATAGATTATAAGTAAATAAGTAGACCATAAATGGAGACAATAGAGAAACAAATGAGTCTCTGGGCGGCATTGACAACCCCTTCCTTACCATGTAGTCAATGCACAGGTCAGACCTACTGTAAGCACCCAAAACTTGACTTTATGATTGATTTCCTTACAGATTACAGTTAGGTAAAAAAAGGTGAAATGCAGAAATGCAGTTGGCACAACATGTTTATTTCTGCCCCGTCATCTGTACCCCATTGCACCTTTAAGAGAAACGTGTTCAAGAGAGACAACATGTCAACATCGCTGGCTCTGAGAGGCGGAGCCCAAGCAGTTGGCTCCGCCCATATCTGGTGGTGGGTTATTGCAGGCCTTCGTCCGTGTCTTTCTCCCCGTCTGGCATGTGGACCACGCCCCCCAGCAGGACCATTGACCGTCCGTCTTCCTGTCTGTGTGCCAGATGAATGACATTGTATGACGTCCCATAGTTCAACGTTCTTACGTTACCACCGGGACTAACGGCACAGAATCAATCCACTAGTGACACCAAAAGTATATATATATATATATATATATATATATATATACCTATAATTCTGCACATATTTCATACATACTCTTTTATACCTGTTTTAATACCTAGTAGACTGTCTTTATATCTTATTTAAGCACTGTAAATTATATATTACCAGGCACTTTACTGCAACATTTGCACTCTAGTTAGATGCCAAATTATTTTCGCTGTACTGTACTTGTGCTTTGCAATGACAACACATTTGAATCTAATCTAATCTAATCTACTAATCTAATCTAAAGTGGGAGTAGTAGATAGTTCAAAATGGCTTGGCAATGATCAGCGGTGTCTGTTTAAAGGCAAACGTCCAAATATAAGCAATAACAAGGAAAGAAGTTAGCATTAAACACTTTTACACATTTTTACCAATCCACAAAAAACAGAAAATAGACAGAAAACGTCACAAAATATCAAGTGGCTTAAATCAGTCGGAGCATAAGTGATAACTGTGTGTTTTGGGCCTCTGGTGATGAAATATGCGAGAGGACAAGACGGGACCCAGACCCCCCCCCCCCCCCCCCCAATAGAGAGAAGCATCTCACCGGGCCTGTCGGTCTCCTCACAGGCCAGCCCCTGGTAGCCCGTCCGGCAGATGCAGCTGCAGGAGGTCCCTCGGAGGGCGGGGGTCCCGTTGTGTCGACAGGGGGCACAGCGGCAGGGGTTGAACTGGAGCTGGTACTCGTCCCAGGCCCTGCGCAGGTGCACCACCTTCGGGCCCAAGTAGCCTGCTGCCGTGCTGAGACGGACCAGCTCGTAGATGGGCATGGTCTGGACCGCGGGGCACACGGGTCAGAGAGAGAGAGAGAGTGGAGGTCAACTGAAGATGACCTTTAGATCATTAATGCAAGCGGTTAGGGGTTAAGCTTTTTCTTTCCTAAAGGTTAGGTGGCCTAACAAGCTAACCAACATCCCACAACCATTGGACTGGCACAGAGTTATATTTACAATGACCGAAACATTTACACAAATCAATCAAATACAGTATAGAAAACACAAACAAAATGAATAAAATACAAAATAATAAAAATAATAATAATACAATTCTAATGTTAAATTCTAATGAAAACTTCAATTATAATTACAATGTATGTCATTTTTTTACAATTGTAGAATCAAATTGTTGTAGAATTGTATTGTATATACTGTATATATATATATGCACACACGTCACCTCATACTATAAATACATCACCTTATACTATATAATATATATACTGTGTATATACATATATATATATATATATATAAACGTATATGTCACCTCATACTCAATGAGTGCAGGACTGTACTGGATACTTTCCCCCCATTTCATGTAGCTCTTTGGGTCGCTGCGGGCCAGCATGTTGGGGTCGGTATCAGCGATGCCACCTTTCACCCCAACGATGACATCCTTTATTTCGCTGGTGTCTGAGTCGCTTTCTTTGGGTGAAAGATGATATGATGAAAGATGATATGATGAAAGATGAAAGATGATATGTATTTGTATATATATCGTCTAGATTGAAGCATCTGAGTAGCATCTGACTTTTTTCCATCCACATTGTTGGCCTTAAGACAGGTGAACGACTACTACTGTGTGCGTACTAAATCAATAAATGTGTACACATATGAATCAATACATTTCGGGGGAATAATATGAAATCCGATAACATCAAAGCTTTCGAACACAAAAGCACAACACACACACACACACACCGATATATAACTGGAAGTACGGAATGTCAATGTCAAACACAAAATGTCGTACTTGTGTTCCCCGTGGTTCCTTTATCACAGATTTTTCCGCCGATTTTTCCACCAACTTTCCCAATACCAATGGGGACGGATAGCCCGATGGAACCGCCGAAGCAGCTAGCCACTGTTTCGCTGTTGGTGTCTTCAAAAGGAACATAATGGAAATGATTCACGTATATTTCCATAATTGTGAAATGTAAGAGTGACGTTGGTGGGTTTTTTTTGTATATGGATGGGTCTGTTTCACACATTTCCGTTTCGTGGTTGGATAGCTAGTGTGGAATTGGTTTGCTCTCCGGGTTTGGTCGGTACGGTTTCTTATGACATGACGGAATTGGCTCACAGAAGTGCGTTCCTGATGAATGGGCGATATGCCAACCCATCCACCTGTGGCGTGTGTCTAAAAAACTCATTGTGTATTTGTATTTTTGGATGTTGTATTTTGAAGTGTCCGCTAAATGCATAAATAGTGATTGGACTCAAACAACAATTCAATTCAATTCAATTCAATTCAATTCAATTCAATTCAATTCAATTCAATTTCGATCAAGTTTTTAGAAAAAAACAAACAAAAAGCAGCGACTGTGACTCCACCGTACCAGAGGAGGCCATGGCAGTTGTGTTGAGCACCAGGACGTACTCCATGGTCCCTCCCAGGGTGCCCTCCGCGATGTAGTGGGTGCCGTACGTCCTCAGGAAATGGAAGTACGTGGTGACGTCGTACCGCTCCGGGAGGTCCTTGAGAGCCCGGTGCATGTGCTCGTCCAGCATAAGCCCACTGCTCCGCATCTTGAACTGGGCCGTTTGCACTTTGGACTCCAGCCGGACAAATTCCAACTCCTGGAGATCGAAAAAGACCCGGTTGGTAAATGAAACGAAAACCCGGGCCGCAAAATGGATGGAAGCCAAGGCTGTTTGTTGGACGATTAGAACCTTGGTACCTTCTGAGAAGCAGAAGAGGTACTATGTCATTTTTAGCCACCGTTTATATCATTGAAAGGACTGAAGAGAATAGAATGGAATTTTTCCTGTCGCATTATATTCGTTTTTTTTTTACGTTTGTTGAGCAAATTCCATTTTTTTTTTTTACAGTTTCAAAATCAATTTTAATGACGGATGGACGGAACGGTATGACTGTGCCGTATGCATCCTCCTGGCCCGTATCCAACAGTCAATAATAATAATAATATAATAATAATAATCCCCACAAATCGTCCGAGCGAGAGCTAGTTATCGTAACGTGGAATGTGTGCTAAGAAGCTCGTACCGCACTGTTGTGTTTGGAGACGTTGGTGAAGAACTCCGACTCTTTGCTGCCCTTCAAACCGACCTCCACGTAGTAGACTGCGGCCGTGACGCCGAAGTTGGAGGATTCGTGTGTTTTCCGGGCGTTCAACAGGCTCAGCGCATCTTCGTAGTGCTCGTAAGAGCCCTCCGCCCTCGCCTGGGCCTATACCAACCAAATTTCAAATGTCGGAATCGGAATTAGTAGCAAAAACAGCACGGGTGGACAAAAAAGATAATTTCTTTTGTCGTAGGCTCTTACCACAAAGCGATAGATGTGGTAATTGTATGGTTTTCGGAAGTTTTTGAACTCGTCATTGTAACTGAGGTTCTCGCACAGTGCCTCGTAGGTGAATTTCCTCCATTCGCCGTTATAGATGTATTCGCACTGGCCTCCGAAGTAGTTATGGTCAAGGACAGGCAACGTGAAATCGCCTGTCAATACGTTGAATCTGTAACAAACACACACACACACACACACACACACACACACACACACACACACACACACACACACACACACACACACACACACATACACACACACACACACACACACAGAAACACACAATTAGTTGCCAAAATATCACAAATCGTACCCCAACTCACAAACACAAAAGCAGCGGGGAGATCGGGGTGAAGGCAACACGGAGAAAAGGTAAACATTGTTTTATTTGCACCCATATTGTACCCATATTGTAAATGATACAAAGACGATTTAAAATTGGCAAAGTGCCCACCTTTAAGGCACAGGTACGATTTAGGACTGCAGTCTACATTGGGGATGGAACCAAGTACCTTTCATCTGGGAATAGAATGGCCGAGCTGAATCTTACAGCAACTGCTACGAATCAAAAGTAAAAATTAAAACAATCATGTGACGCCATGTACCCGCGTGTTCCCCGCTCGGCCCCAGGGAAGGGCTGCAGGGTTGAACACTTGTCCTGCCGGTAGTTCACCACCTGACAGTCATCCTCGTCAGAGCCGTCCTGGCAGTCATTCTCCCCGTTACACCGGAGGTCCTGAGAGATGCAGCGATCTAGAGCCGCAAGCACCCGCCCGCGTACACGCACACACGCACGCACGCACGCACACACACACACATGGATGGATACACGGACACACAGAAAAGACACACACACACACACACACACACACACACACACACACACACACACACACACACACACACACACACACACACACACGGATACACGGACACAAAGAAGAGACACACACACACACACACTCGCACAAGCACACACATATATACACACACACATATACACACACACGTGCCGACACACACACATACACCCAGAGTCCATCACACCAAAATCATATACATACTTTGATCTCCATTCCCAAGAGAGTGTGTGCGTGTGTGTGTCTGTGGGTGTGTGTACATGTGTGTGTGTACATGTGTGTGTACATGTGCGTACATGTGTGTGTGTG
>CM051005.1:17939276-17954276 GCA_027704905.1 Muraenolepis orangiensis | reverse complement strand
TTTTTTAAATCCACAATCAATACGATTTATTTTCGATACGCACATATTAATATTAGACTTTAGCTGGTTCCATTGTAGCTCAACATATATAACTGACACTATAGTTGCTTGTAAATAGAGCCGGTTCCATTGTATCTCTATATAAAGACAACTTACAGTATTGTTCATTGTTCAAGCTCCCTTGTAGCTCTATATATAGAACTGACACTATTGTTGTACATAGAGATGGTTTCATTGTAGCTATATATATATATATATATATATATATATATATATATATATATATATATATATATATATATATATATATATATAAAAACAGTATGACAGTAAAAAAAAAAAGACAGTATTGTTCTATAAAGAGCTGTTCATCCAATATTAGCTGCTGTTTAAGACTCCTCCATTTTAATCTGCTCAATAATGTTAATCAATGTTCAGTATTGATGATATTGAATGAATGGCGGCTCAACCACGAACCACCATATTGAGCCATATGCTAATGTGCTAACAACACTGACGGTTCGGTTACCGGATAACAAATTATTTATTCAAGGACGGGCTGATCAACTTCAAAGCTCTGAGGGCGAAATTCCAGGCGGAGGCTGCCCTCGCTCAGGCCACAAACGGCCGGCCGACGATCGCCGAGAAGCCTCGGCACCTCCCTCCGCCCGGCAGCCACTGTAGCTCCGTGCCGAGCGGCATAAACCACGCCGTGGAAAACAAAAGCCAGCCGGGGCCCCGGGTCATCTTCAGGAGTGACCTGCGGGCCTCCGGGGGCAAGCGTCCCACCTCTTTCCCGCCCCAAACGCCCCCTGTGACGCGGACCAGGAGTGGAGACGACCATGCGGCAGCGGTGGCGAGGCACTCGCTCCTAGACAAACACCTGCCCTTGGTCCTTCCTGCCCCGCCCCCCGTACCGGAACATCAGCGCCGCCATCCACCGGTGTCATCCGCCAAGGGGCCTAAACAGCCCATGGGCCCTCCCGCCGACCCCCTGCCCTCCACCAAAACGAAGAAGAAGGGCGGCTTGCTTCTCCCCTTTAAATCGTCTAAGTCCTCGACGGTCACCGCGACGGGCGCAGAGGAGTCGGTGTATTTCACCATCAGCAGACCTGCGAGTGCCCCCGGCGAGCTGCCGTCCTCCCTCGTCCACGGACAGAACGAGGCGTGTCCCCGCGGGGAGGACGCTCCCCTGTCCAGCCCGGACGTCCCCTCGACCCCTACCTCCGGGGACACCAGCGGGGACTCGGACAACCGGCTCAGGAGTACCTTGGAGAGGGCCAAGAAGAAGTTCTCCCGCAAGCACATACTGCTGTGCGGCAAGGTCAAGAGTCTGCCCTCGCCCGACGACACCAGCACCACCACCATCGGCAGCACCACCACCATCAGCGCCACCACCAGGGCGAAGGTGGCGCCTTTGCCGTCCAAAGATGCAGAGACCAGGGAGGCTAATTTCCCGGTTCCGTCACCGGTCTGTCTGCCACCCTTGGCGTGTGTCTCGGCCCGACCTTTCTTCAAAGTGGACGTCGCCTCTCGGAGTGAGTTTTTCATTCATTCACTTTTATAATTCATTATGCAAAGGTAATGTAAAAAAACAAAAGCATCAATAATCTCTCTCTCTCTCTCTCTCTCTCTCTCTCTCTCTCTCTCTCTCACCCACCTCGTGCACCATGGGCAGAGACAGCCTTGGACAAGCAGCTGGGCAGGAACAATCATGGATTCCCGTGTGGAAGACCCGACGGACCCTTCCAGCCGACACCTCCCACCACAAGGTTTCTCCCAGACCCGGTCATGCTTGGGCCTGTGCCGGCCAAGCCAACCAGGCCGCCGTGCATAGATCTGGACTTCTTCCGCCCAGCCGAGGGTATGGATCTTTTTCCTTGTCTCTTTGCTTGCATCTGTTAGATGACTAAATAAGTGAGTAGTTGATTTTTCTAATTTGTTGTATTAATTGACTTTCAAATGTGTCTTCTGTCCCAGCATCACCAGACCTGAGCCCACCCCCCTTGGGAGACCCCGCACCCGACCAATCCACGGCCAACACCCCCGTTCTGGACCCTCCGGACTTCCCTGAATTCGACCTCTTCGTCAGCGAAGCGCCGAACGACTACCACAAGCCCATCGACATCGCCTCCCTGGAATTGGAGGCCCTCGAATTCGCCAACTTTGACCTCCCCCCGCCGGCGAACCCCGAGACGTCTTATTTTGAGGCGCCGCTGGAGCGCGAGTCTGCAGGTCCCGCCGGCTTTGACCTCCAGGGTCTCGACCTGAACCCGGACTCCCTGGTCCAGGAGCCATCCAGCCTCCCCGAACCCCCGGACCTCTCCTCTCTCCCGGAGCCCATGTCCCTAGAGATCTGGTGCGGCCTTGAGGACACCGTCGGACCCCCTCCGGTGCCGGGACATAGATCATCTTCTTCTTCTTCTGCTGCTGCTGCCGATCTCGGAGCTTCTGAGGCGTCTTCCTCCACAGAGGACACGGAGCCAGCCGGACACGCAGCTCTGGCTAACGGGATTGAAGAAGAGCTCAGGTGGGCGCAGCTTGGAAAGTGTGTGTCTGTGTGTGTGTGTTTGTAGTGTTTGTAGTGTTTTTTTACAACCCAAAACTATATTTGCCATATGTGTGGTTTTTTTTTTTTTGTTGAGAATTCTGAGTGGGTTTGGGGTTGGAGGCAGCACAGCCCAGGTGAACTTGAAATTCATCTTTTTAAAGAGGAAAAGTGTGGTTGTCCACAAATGAAAGATTTTCTTTCAGGCGAGGTTTTTGTTGAGCACGTGTGACCCCTTGTGTGTAGCTCCTCCCACCACCAGCAGCAGGAGGACCACCATGACGCCTGTGACAACGTGTATGAAGACGTGGAGAACATCAACCGGTACCTCCGAAGCCACAACGCTTCCAAACTCAAGGAGCAAAAAGGCGGACCTAAGAGTAAGAAACGCTGGCATTCGTCATTGACATGTTGGACTTCATATTTTGTATATACATTTTTTTTTTTTCTTTTCATTATGAAATCATATAACCTTTTGGCCATTTCTTCCAGATCCATATGTGGACAGCCATCCAGTGGTAACGTTATGTATTTGAATGTGTCTCGCTAAAACACAACTACATGACATTGTGTCTGCAATCAATAACTCATCTAGGTTCCTCCCAAGTCGTTGCACATCAAAATAACAAGATTGTTCTCTCTTTCCCCCCCCCCCCCCCCCCCCCCCCCCCCCCCCCAGAAGGAGGAAGTACGTTTAAACATATGGCCTCGCAATCCGTGGTACGTTTAACACACTCCCACACACTCCTTAGCACTGGCAGTTGGTTACCCACCCGGACACAATGTCAACGGATGAAAGGGCTGTCTTGCACACTTTGGCCTAAGTTGGTGTGTGTGTGTGTGTGTGTGTGTGTGTGTGTGTGTGTCCCCCCCCCGTCCCCCCCCACAGGGGTACTATATCAGGAGAACACAGCCATTCGACCCATCCTCATTTCCACAGGTATGACCTCTCTTGCCCCACATGTCTTAACACTAATGTGTGTGTGGGGGGGGATTGTCTAGTCTTTAGGGTGTTCAACCCTCACCAAGTTTTATGCAAATATGTTATGTGCGAAATATTGCACAATATGTGTTGTTTTTTTTGCCCAATGCTAAAGAATCCTTCAAGAAATGTGTGGATTCTGTTCCAGATCTGCCCATGAGTAATCTATCCACCAAGTTTTGTCCAATTCCGTACCTAACTTTTTTGAGTTATCTCGCTAACGGACAGACAAACGCATAACCTCCGGTGCGTCTCCATGGCAATGCTGCAATTACATTAAATGGTAAAAAGTAGCTTGTTTGTGGTTTTCCATTGAGAGTCGTCCATGTTTGCGGCGAGCAGGGAGCGGCGAGCGGGGAGCCCCGACCACGCCGAGCACAAGGACCAGAGGAAGAAGGAGCGTCAGCGGCTGGACAAGGAGAAGAAGGAGCAGAAGGACAAGGAGAAGCGGGAGAACGAAATGAAAAAGAAGTACAAGGTGACGTTGCGTTGTTTTCCCTTCACACTGAGCAGGAGGAGGAGGAGGAGGAGGAGGAGGAGGAGGAGGAGGAGGAGGAGGAGGAGGAGGAGGAGGAGGAGGAGGAGGAGGAGGAGGAGGAGGAGGAGGAGGAGGAGGAGGAGGAGGAGGAGGAGGAGGAGGAGGAGGAGGAGGAGGAGGAGGAGGAGGAGGAGGAGGAGGAGGAGGACGACGACAATGGGACGGCACACAGACCCTTTTGTTTACCAGCCTTCAGTCCAGTCCGCTTGCCGGCTCAAGACTTTCCAGCTTTTCACGTTTTACTTTTTCAATGAGAACTTCACTTTAAGGTCAATACAAATGGCCAAGGAGGGATATTACAGAAACAACGGGAGTAGATATATAGGCAATATCCAAAAACGATTTAACATAATAATCATGCCTCAATTAAATAAAACCAGCAAAGGCTCAGCAGGCAAATATCCCCCTGTTCCTCAGGACGACCCCTGACCCCTATGTACCACCCCCTATTAGCCGGAGGTTAACGATTACGTTGATTCTACTACCGGTGTCTGAATGTGGGCTCATGTGAGCATGTGTCATGTTGTCTAGGGAAGGCAGTTTATGCGTTTACCTGTTGGTCTCTCTTGCCCTCGCTCTCACACTCCAAGAGGATAGGCTTGTTGATGATTTTTTTGTCTGTCTGTCTCTCTCTGTCTCTGTTTCTCTGTCTGTGTGTCTGTGTGTCTGTCTATCTCTCTGTCTCCCTCGCTCTCTCTCTCTCTCTCCAGGTGACTGGTGTGGAGGAGCCCCTCTACCACGCCAAGGTGATGGTGGCCAGCAAGGTGCGCAAGAGGAATGACCTGCCGGTGACCAGCGGGGACACCGTCGGCATCATCCGCACCACCAACTGCCCTAAAGGCCGCTGGCTCGCCCGCGACGCCAACCACAAGTGTGAGTCTCCAATGGTGAACTTCATGAGTCCCACTGGGGGGGGGGGGAATGAATTGTCTGCATTTAGGGTAACTATGTATTGCATTAAACAATATCTGAAGTTATCTAAAGTTTCTCAAGAACGGAAACACACCCATCCACAAGTTATTCCATCCAGGGATTTTTCTTGTCTAGAAAAAACAAACAAAATATTTTTATATAGAGATCTATAGATATAGAATTCTATATAGATAGATAGATATAGATATAGATATAGATAGATAGATATATATAGAGATAGATATAGATATAGATATATATATATAGATATATATATAGATATATATATATAGATATATATATATCTATCTCTATATATCTATAGATATCTATAGATATATAGATATCTATATATATAGATATATAATTTTTTGTTTTTCTTCTGGTTCACTGTAGTCTGAAAACGATGCAGCTATTACTGTAGCTACAACTCAAGCCACTAGAGGCTGCTAATTGGAAAACTGGCACAGAGCAGGTTTGAGGAGGCGAGAACAGGGAGAGACTTAAATAAGCGATATGGGACTCCCAACGATTTGGCTTCATAACCGTAAAAAGGTAGAATTATATAGCAGTTTATGAATGTGAAAGTAATGATTTTCATGACTCAATCTTTCTGAAAATTGTCATTTTCGTTACTGCTAACACGCAAAATAGACACATCCAGGTCACCACCAACACCGCAGTTCAGCGTCCAGCCGTCCCTTCCTTTAAAGGGTCCCTATTTTACCTATTTTTTGTGTGATTATCCATTACAAGCCGTTTCAAAGATGTCACGGGACTACCCTCCAGTGACATCACACAGTGAGATGTATGTCTGCCCAGATACATGATGACTTGGTCAGTCTATCTATCATGGTGGACCCTCCCACTTGTGATGTCACTCGAGGGTAGTCGTAGGACAATTTTGAAATGGCTTGTAGTGGCTCACTCACAACTGGTGATATAATGCCACCAGTGACCTTTTTTTAAAGTCAAAGGGGTCCCCCGGGGGTCCTCCTGGTAACACCTTCTCCTCTGTGCAGACGGCTACATCTCCGTGATGAACGTGGAGCTGAACATCAAGGAGATGCTGGAGCTGGGCAAGAAGGCCCAGGCGGCCTGCCGAGGAGGCAACGCAGACGCAGACACCCTCAGCATCGAGAGCAGGTACCGGCCGTCTCCATGGCGATACCGGCCTCCCCCCCCCCCATCCCTTTCACCGAAACACCGATGCAATGACTCATCTGGATTGTTTTTTTGCTTTCCCTCAGGTCCTCAAATGTCCCGGCTCTCACCAGCAGCTGTAAGTGGTCTCGGGTTTTCGTCGAAAAGGGATGAATGGTGATGCCACGGCGTTATCAACAAACCTGCTGTTTGACGAATGAACAGAGCGTCTGACTAACTAACTGGCATGGATCTGCGTCGTGCCTCTCTCTCCTCCTACACTTATCTTAACCCCAGGGGCGAGTCAGAAGGGGGGGGGTTTCACATCATTGCGTTGTGAAGAATAACATCCCGTGTGAGTGATGTAGTCCAGAGCGATGCTGAGTGTCGGTATGCAGATGCTCTGGTTGGCGTGCATGACTCCTTAAAAAGCCGGCAACAGCAGCCGCTGCGACGTCATCATCATCACAATCCTCCTCCTCATCATCATCGGGCGCTAGCTGAGGCTGCGCGTATGGCGAGGGAGTCGAACTGTGACGCTGCCAAGTCTTGTGATTGTCTACACGGGTTTCGTCCTCCTTGATTTACTTTTGTGTGTGCGTGTGTGTGTGTGTGTGTGTGTGTATGTGTGTGTTGTGGTTTTCCATCAGTCACAGATGATAGCGAGGAATGGGCCTGTGAAGATGAGACACTCTCCCCCTCCGCTGAGAGCCAGTAAGAGAGCCAGCTACCTACATTGGATGAATTGGATAAGCAATGCTTCACATAAACAATGCTAATGTTTACACTATTTAGCGTCAGTGTTTTACAGTCATTAGAAAAATGGATGGGAATATGTTTAATGTATTTTCTTATTGATTTCTCTTTTTACTTTTACCCTTTTATCCTTTTAATATTTTAGTTTTTCCGTATTTTTTAAATGTTTTTCTATTGTTATTTTTGTAGCCATCATTTATTATTTGCCTTATTTCTTTACAGTAGCTTCCATCAGCGGGCCGTCTCTATGCCAGAGATGAGTAAGTACATTGGGTCACCTGTTCAGGTCCTAAACACTGTGTTCAACATACAGTAAGAGCAGGAGAGAATGCTATTGGTAATCCCTCAGGTCTATTTACTTATTCCCTTACTGCAACGCTCCTTAACAAAGCCCTTTTAAAGTGCAATGACATGCATTGGTTTCCATGGGCAGAAGGGCAGGCTAGGTTAGGGTCCATTGTTTGTTGGTTTATCTTTCCTTTGTTTTTTGTTTTTCTGCGTCTTTTATCGTTTCTTTCACCAGAACAAAAAGTAGTGTGAATATATATTTTAGTTGTTGGGTTTTTTACTTGACTCCTCCAGACGTAGTATTCATCAGATTAGCATGGGGGTCATTTTTGATGTTCTTTTTTTAAAATTCATTTTCAAAATACATGTTGTGACCATAGCACGGCTTTGATGTCCTGACGGTTCATCCATGTTTCCCCTGGCAGTGTGCGGCCATGCCAGCGCCCAGCACACACTCAGCGACGCCAACCTGGAGGACCTACACACACAGTACTACACAGGCTACACACACACACACACACACACATCTCTCGATCTCTCTCTGACACACACCCTGCTTCTCTCTCACACACACTTCTCAGACACACACACACACACACACGCACCCTGTTACTCTAAAGTGTACTCAAGTAACCCCTCCAAGTGTGAACATTTTCCATGTTTACAGTCGGCTGCTAAAAATAATTCCAGGGCAAGTTGCAGTAAATGAAAGGAAAAGAACGAGAAGCTTCACATTCAACCCTGTACAACCATATGCGCAAGGCAAAATGACAAGTATATTATACTGACGGTATATATAATGGCGTTTTTACTCGTACTACAGCAAAGCTTCAAATACAAGGCGACGGAAGGAAGCCCTTGCCTAGCCCCCCTGTTCAGTGGGTCCCTGAAGCAGTATCGACGCTTTATATTCTGTCTAATGAGTTTCCGTTACTATTGGCCATTGATTTCCTCTTAGCATGCTAATACACCACTCTCACAAGTCACGGAGGACGTGAGCATGCTGCTAAATCTAAAAACATCGAAATTTGGTCACATGCATTAAACACATAGTAAAATAAGTTGCTCTGCATTGCATCCTAGTATTGGCAGCAGTGGGCAGCTGTTTTATACACGGCGCCCGGGGAGCAGCGGAGGGGTCTGGTACCTTGCTCAAGGGCACCTCGGCAGTGCCCATGTGTTTTGGGGATTTGAACCGGCGACCTTCCCGTTCCCAACAGACTGAGCTGCTTCTGCCCTACTGGAAGTAACAGACATCCAAACATTTTAGATAAATATACAAAACTAAACCTTTTGGTTTTATTACTCGGAGAATGTTGAGATGAGTCAGGTTTATATATTTGTATTTATTGAATTTGTCAGGGACAAGCCAAAGAACATAACACGAAACAGATGTCTTGCATATAAGGTTTTATAGCTTAAGTTTAGATGTGTGGGGGGTTGGGTGTGTGTGTGTGTGTGTGTGTGTGTTTGTTTATTTGGGTGTTGCTTGCTTGAGCCCATTGTTTTACCTCTTTCTGTTCCCTCAGGAACCGACACGAAGCTCTGCAGAAACTGGCCATCTTCTTCCAACACGATAACGACCACAGTGGAGTCACCCCCACCAAGTACACCACCTTACTCACTACTATTACCCATAGTCCTCTAGTCACCCCCACCAAGTACACCACCTTACTCACTATTACCCATAGTCCTCTAGTCACCCCCACCAAGTACACCACCTTACTCACTACTATTACCCATAGTCCTCTAGTCACCCCCACCAAGTACACCACCTTACTCACTATTACCCATAGTCCTCTAGTCACCCCCACCAAGTACACCACCTTACTCACTACTATTACCCATAGTCCTCTAGTCACCCCCACCAAGTACACCACCTTACTCACTACTATTACCCATAGTCCTCTAGTCACCCCCACCAAGTACACCACCTTACTCACTACTATTACCCATAGTCCTCTAGTCACCCCCACCAAGTACACCACCTTACTCACTACTATTACCCATAGTCCTCTAGTCACCCCCACCAAGTACACCACCTTACTCACTACTATTACCCATAGTCCTCTAGTCACCCCCACCAAGTACACCACCGCCCACCTTACTCACTACTATTACCCATAGTCCTCTAGTCACCCCCACCAAGTACACCACCTTACTCACTACTATTACCCATAGTCCTCTAGTCACCCCCACCAAGTACACTACCTTACTCACTATTACCCATAGTCCTCTAGTCACCCCCACCAAGTACACCACCGCCCACCTTACTCACTACTATTACCCATAGTCCTCTAGTCACCCCCACCAAGTACACCACCGCCCACCTTACTCACTACTATTACCCATAGTCCTCTAGTCACCCCCACCAAGGTCACCCACCACCGTCCTGTTCACTACTATTACTAATAGTCATCTAGTCGTCCTGTATCCCAAGCAAATTAATGTGAAATACATACACATACATACACCAGAGAACCTTTCAGTTTTGGAATCGCCTTAACCCTAACTAGCTTGGGCATTAATTCAATATGATAAGGGCCCAGAGAGAAGGGAAAACTACTTTTACATTTACATTTTTTGACATTTACATCATTTCCAACATCATTGTAGACATTTTAGAATAGTGTTTTGAATTCATAAGCATATTGTGATGTTTATTGTGAAATTCCCTGCGATTATTACAAAAATACCTATCGCCCAGCTCTGTCTATCAAAAGTTGATGTTGTAAGGTGTGTGTATATGTTTTATGTTGGACAAATAATTAATAATAAATAATCTTATCTCATATCTCTCTCTCTCTCTCCCGCTTGTTGCCTTGGCCCTGTGTCAAGTGTGGATCCGCCAAGTAAGTATGCTGCACCTCTTGGACTGACTGGGCTTCTCCCCATCTGGCCCCTTGTCGTCACCCATGTCACTATGTCGCCCCCTGCTGGCGACAGATGATAAATCACGTAGCCTTCACATATAGTCACACACTTTCGGGTGTCACAGAAAACGGTGCTAGTGGGATAAACACGTAGTTGGTGGCGGCAGGAGCACTTGTTTCGTATTAACCCGGGGGATGCTTGTGTATTCTCAGGCTTCTTGTGTGCCGTTGGGGAGCCTCCCTATATGTAAGTACACACACACACACACACACACACACACACACACACACACACACACACACACACACACACACACACACACACACACACACACACACACACACACACACACACACACACACACACACACACACACACACACACACACACACACACACACACACACACACACACACACACACACACACACACACACACACACACACACACAGAGCGCGAGAAGCACTCACTCACTGACTGCTTGTAAAAGTATCTTGGAAGGGGGCTTTCTTCTTCCTCTTCCCGGTCCTCCTTAATGATGTCAGATCCTCTGAATTCTCTGGACGCCCGTTTGGATCGTGAGGACTAACACATGTTCCCCCCCAGCCGCTCTCGCTCTCTCTTCATCCTCCATTTGATGCAGTGCAGTTAGGAAAGCCATGTCACAATATGAAGTCATGATGGCCTAAACGGGAAATGGTGTTGGTTATTTAATTATTTCAAGGTTTTGTGATGTATGCGTGGAGTCGACACACCGACACACCGCTCATCTGATGTGCTTTTGGAAAGTCCGCGCTTTCCAAAAGCGACCGAGAAATGATGGTCCACTTAGTTTTTTTGTTTTTTGCTTTTTTTTGTCTCGTAGTGAACAGGAAGTGGACTTCACTCACCTGGAGCTGCTTCCTCCTCCCCCGCTCTACGCCGACTCCTTCTGAACCCCCGCCCCCCCCCACCCACCCCCGCCTCCCTCCTAACAACTGCCAACGTGATCCGGACTGACCTGTGACCCATGTGACATGGGACTGAACAGCTTCTTGTGCAACCATTCAGGTTTATGTATGAAGCTAAATTAACTGGATAACGGAAGTTAAATAAAGCCATATGTGTGCGTGTGTATATTGTAGATTTCTCTCTCCCTCCAGTAGAACATTATAGAGGAAACATCACCGTCACTAACTGTACCCACCAATGTCATTTCACTCTCACCTATCATGGACGTTTTTGTTTAGTTTCAATCTTTCTGTTGGAGAAATGGTTAATAATGCACCGACTTGAATTGTCGCCTCTGCTGTCTCAGCAACAGGCGTGCAATAATAAAAAAAAATGGCACTCAAATTTTCACTCGCTTGAAGTTGATCCTGGTTAACGGGTGTGGCGTTATTGTTTTGTTGTGTGTGTATATATATATATTGTTTGGATTTGAGTTGTTTTTGAGACTTTTTTCTTTTGTGACTGTTTATCTCGCATATCTAATAAATGTATGAGGCTGTAAGCACCGGCGGTTTTCGTAATGTCCAAAGTCTATCAAATGGGTTGCAAGTTCGAGTTTCAATTGTGTCGCTCCCAAGTTTCGACGAGATGGGAGGGAGTCTGCACCGCTGCAGTGTGTTGGGATGGGTGGGCGTGGTCTGGAGTGGAGGAAGGGGCGTGGCTAACCGGCCCCCGCTGTAATTGAATGGGGGGGGGGGGGGGTTCGGAGGGGGCGGGTCTTAGCGGTGCGTGTGTGTCGTCTCTGAAGGCGGTATTTGTTAAAGTTAAGGTAGGCTACTAAAACCATTGCCCGCAGAGAGAGAGCATCAGTAAGAATTTCACGAGTAGACTACAAGTCTGGAAGATAGAATAAAGTAGTTAACGAGTCTTTTTCTTCTTCCACAAGAAAAGTAAAGAGACTATATAGCAGAGAGAGAGAGAGACTAAGAAGTTAGTGTTTAACGGACTCCTCCTCGCGTACCGAGGACTAGTGTAGAATCGCGCTATTAGAATATACAATAAGACCACAGTTCACACTCGAAACTAGTATTTTTTTTAAACCTTTTTTTATTATTTTTTTTAAAATATCGCAACATAACTACATTTATTTTAAATGCAACGCTGCTTGATATATGAAAAGACGATGGCGCCAGAGACCAGAAACGGAGGGATTTCACTGAACCACAATAACGGCAAAGACAACAGCAGGAGAAAGCTACTGGTCGGAGTGGACCTGTTCTGCTTGTTTCTCGGTACGTGTCTTTATCGCGTCCTTCAGTGTGTGATGATGGTGATAAATACACGTTTTTAATCAAATGTTTTATGAATATATTAAATGTATTGTATAGCCTGTCTATGTGTATGCACCCCCCCCCCCCCCCTGTTATGTGTTACCTGTTATCCAGTCCAATTATTCCAATGGTGTGTGTGTACGTTTTGGGATATTCTATATTATTCTAGTTTTACTAAACTTGGAAACCTACCTACTTAATTATATGCTGAAAGAATACATAGGCCCACATATAAGTACATGGGCCATGACAGGGATTCAACAAGTTGATTAGCAGGAATATGGCTTTAATGGAAAAAGTCCTTGTGTGTGAGTGGGATGTATGTTTCTGTTGGCGCCCACCTGCTCACCTTACATCCTATTGGACTCGTTTTGTTTTCCAGAATGTCTCACATTCCACACTTGCCAGGAATTCTCTTGAAGTGACATCTGGCATCATGTGTGTGTGTGTGTGTGTGTCTCTGAGAGTAAGTGTGTGTGTGTATAGTCAGTACCTAATTAAAGTCGAGTGGTTAAAAGGTCAGCCATTGTGTGTGTGTGTGTGTGTGTGTGTGAGGGAGAGTGATTTAATGTTTCTCATGCCCAGTGGGATTCTACTTTGCTGTTTCACCACAATGTGAGCAACTATGAATTGTTAAAATCTCAACGAGGTGTTGATTGGAGACCCTCTGTTGTGTTTGTTTGAAGGAAATCTTTGTTAAATGAAAACGAATATTCTAAAAGCGGATTCATTGCAGTTACAGTGCCGTGGGGGGTTCGATCGAATGTTCTGGGTTCGATCCTCATATCTCCCAGCTCTTACCTGTGTAGAGGTGTCAGTGAGAGTCGTCCTGCCTCAAAGTTCACTCGGGTGAAAAGCGCCTTCTAAAAATGACTAAGCGGTGACTACTAAATAGAAAATGTTACTCCTAAAACATTCCAGGGGTCTCCAGAGGTATTTTTTTTTACAGTAACCGCTTGGGGGTGACTCGTAAGAGAGGGGACCCCGACCTCTGACCCCTGGCTGGACAGTCTAGTTTTCCGGGATGAAGAGGGGGGGGGCGGGGGGGTGGTCGGTGTTGTGTCTTACATTACATTATATTACATTAGTCATTTAGCAGAAGCTTTTCATCCAAAGCGACTTACAGTAGTGTGTTTCAACCAAGGAAGGTGAGAGAACAACTCGTCACCAGAAGTCAAAAGTGCATTTCATTTCTAACAAGTCTCCAATAACTGAACCAGTGCTCAGGTAGAGGTACAATCATTCAGTGTCTCTTCTACTAGTGGTTGGACCACAAGGAGGAAACAGTGGGTGGGGCTGATGTGTAATTCTACTTCAAGTGTGACTGTGTGTGTGAGTGTGAGTGTGGTTGGGGGGCTCCATCACACTGGGGTTGTGATGACTCATTCCCCCCCCCCCCCCCCCCTCTCTTCTCAAAATCTCTTCTTTACTTTTTTCATTTTTCGAACTACTACTTTGTCTTCCTTCTCTTTTCTTATCAGCCGGGCTCGCTAAACAGTGATTCAAGTTTCAAGATGATTTATTTTCCATTTGCAACACGAGTACAATGGAACACTTAACTGCCCATTCAGAGGGCCAAACACTACTGCCCCCCCCGTCAAACATAAACTATGTGTTAAACTGAGGTGATGGAGGTGATGCCAGAGCCTCTTCTCACTGTGGACTGTGGATGTCCACACACACACACACACACACACACACACACACACACACACACACACACACAGGTGGCCATCTCTCACCTTGGCGCGGGGGAAACAGCTGCCTGCCTGGCTTGTTGTGTTGGGAGTTCAGTGTTCTAAAGTGCAGCGAAGGCTTTTCTCCGCTTAAGTCTTAGCAGGTGGCGTTGGCTTTCCGAGTGTTCCTGGCTGGTTCCTGTGTTGTGCTTGCAGTTAATCGTCTTATAGTTAAGTTTCCATGCTCGCTCGGCCGCCTCCGTGGGGTTTGAGCTTTAATCACTCTGGGCTATAACGAGGTCTGTTTATATTTTTTGTTAAGCTGCTAATTTTCGGGCACCAAGCTAACATAAAGTGGCACGTGTGCTCCCGGGGAAGCGTACGAATAATAATAACAACCGTAGCCCGGAATTAGCGGCTTATGTTTAAGCGACTGTTTTAGCGACGCTGGTAATGAAATGGGTAAATATTGGTTGGGGTTGGTTTCTGAGGTCCTTTAGCGCAGCAGAGTTTTGCAGGGCGGGAGACGGGGGAGTGCCTGGGAGTGACGACTGAGGGAGCAGCTAAAGTGTTAGCAAGCCCCCTTTCCACCCTCCTAATTCAACGCAAATAAGGCTGGTTTTCGGAGGCCCTTTGGCGCTACACTATGCGACGCCATGCCATGCTATGCTATGCTAGGCCCTGGGAGCAACACGGGCCGTGCCAGTCAGACAGTACGGGCCTCCTGAAAACCTGTGTGTGTGTGTGTGTGTGTGTGTGTGTGTGTGTGTGTGTGTGTGTGTGCGCGCGGCAACAGCGGCGGCACGGCCTCAAGACGCGCAGAGGTTCGGTAATGTTGCCAAAGGAGAGAGGGGCTTCAGGCCTGGCAAGAGAGAGGGCGATGGCGGCTTGTGGAAAATGTGTGTGTTTGTTTTAATAGTTCTGCCTGCCCCCCCTCTCAGTGTTTTGACAGAATGCCCTCAGAATACGGGGTTGGGGTTGTTTTGATTCCACACCGAGGAGGCGACCGTCGCGACAGCGTA
>CM051005.1:17931776-17934276 GCA_027704905.1 Muraenolepis orangiensis | reverse complement strand
CCCTCTCCCGGCCTACCAGAGGGGCTTCTTCTGCGGGGACACCTCCATCGGCCTGCCCTATAAGGCCAGCACCGTGCCCACGCTGGTCCTCAGTGGCGTGGGCTTTGCGGTGCCCCTGGTCTCAGTAAGTCCTGGTTGGAGGTTTCGGCGGCCGCAGCAACAGGAAGAGGTGGCGGGATGGTGGGGGGGGGGGGTTGGGATGCAGTGTGTGTGTGTGTGTGTGTGTGTCGGCAGGACCTTCTCAATCCAGGGTTAGAACCAACAATTTGGTCAAATGTTCGAATTTCAAACTCAAGTTTGAAAATCCCATTTAAAGGAAACCACCTACTAATATTCACATATAGTCACTCTTGCAAGTGAGGCTGGTGAACATTTGAGTCAAATTCAAATTCTGGTTCAATAAAATAAAAAGTCTGAACCTTTTGAAATGGATTGAGCCGGTCCCCCCCCCCCCCCCACACACACACACACACACACACACACACACACCCATGTGTGTCCTCTCGCTGCCATCTCCTCCGCTGTGTCCTCTGACCTCTGACCTCTTCCTCTTCGTCATGGCCTTGTTTCTAACCGAGCACCTCTTTCTCTCTCTCTCTCTCCATCTCTCTGTCGCTTACCCCCACCCCCCACCCTCACACCCCCCCCCCCCATCCTTTCTCCTTCCTCTCCACCAAAACCTCCACCACCTGCTTCATCCACACCAAGCTGGCCTCCCTTTCCTGGTCATTGAGACCAGTGCTGTGCAGCCCTACCGCCGTGGCTTTTACTGCGACGACGCCTCCATCAAGTATCCCGCCAAAAACGGGGACACCATCAGCGACGGTGTGCTCAGCGCCGCCGGCATTCTAATCACCATCCTGTCTGTAAGTCACCTCACGCCCTCCCCCCCTCTGCCCCCCACTCTGATGTCACAACACGCTCTCTCTCTCGCTCTCTCTCTCTCTCTCTCTCTCTCTCTCTCTCTCTCTCTCTCTCTCTCTCTCTCTCTCTCTCTCTCTCTCTCTCTCTCTCTCTCTCTCTCTCTCTCTCTCTCTCTCTCTCTCAGGTCACGCTCCCATGTCTCACTCTCTTCAGTATCACTCTCTCTGATAGTGTCATTTAAATGTGATGTGTAACCCCTTTCATGTCATTCTCCGGTATCACTCTCTCATCTCACACTCTTATATTGCTCTCTGATAGAACTGTCGTGTCACTCTCTCGTGTCACTCTCCAGTATCACTCTCTGATGTCACTCTGATATAACTCTCTCGTGTCTCTCTTCAATATCCCTCTCTGATCACACCCTCCAGTATCACTCTCTCATGTCACTCTCCAGTATCACTCTCTGATGTCACTCCCTGATATAACTCTCTCGTGTCACTCTTCAATGGCACTCTCTGATGTCACTCTCCAGTATCACTCTCTGATATAACTCTCGTGTCACTCTTCAATATCCCTCTCTGATCTCACCCTCCAGTATCACTCTATGATCTCACTCTCGGATATAACTCTCATATCACTCTTCAGTATCACTGTCCGACGTCACTCTCTGATATAACTCTCGTGTCACTCTTCAATATCCCTCTCTGATGTCACTCTCCAGTATCAATCTCCACCATGTCAATCTCTAACATCACGCCCTAGTAGCACTCTTAACATCGCTCCCTAGTATCACTCGATCGCACTCTGCGATATCACTCCCATACTCCTCACACTCACTCACTACACAGCTTTATTTGGCCATCGGTTATTATTTAGCTGAATCGGATGTCAAACAAGGTGGTGTAAAACGTCTCTCTCTCTCTCTCTCTCATGCTGCATACTAATGAACGTGAAATTCAACCTGTCAAATCATTTAGGGCCAGATGTGTTTTCACACACATTCTGACTCCAGAAATTCCGACACTTAACGGTCGGCCACAGACCGACCGACCCGCTTCATCATCGCGTGGTCCCCTCGGATCGTAAAAGTAACAGTTAGAAGACCGCATGACGGACAAGTGACAATTTGGTTCCCCCGCGCTCCCAGACTGCGGTCACTGCCGCTGGGGTTTTCTGTTGGTGCGAAACAGCTCCGCAGGCGCTGCGTAATTACAGTTGTTCGGTCAAATATTGTAATTTGACGGGCGCCGCAAAACTGTGGCAAGGGACCGACGGTAGAGAAGGACTCGCCGCCGTGAAGTAGCCAAAAGGGTCGCTGAAAACAAGGCCTCCCCCCCCCTCTCACTCCTCCTCACTGTGTGTGTGTGTGTGTGTGTGTGTCTGTATCTTTGTGTGTGTCTCTCTCTCTCTCTCTCTCTCTTTCTGTATCTTTGTGTTTGTCTCTTTCTCTCTCTCTTTCTGTATCTTTGTGTTTGTCTCTCTCTCTTTCTGTATCTTTGTGTGTGTCTCTCTCTCTTTCTGTATCTTTTTGTTTCTCTCTCTCTCTCTCTCTCTCTCTCTCTCTCTCTCTCTCTCTCTCTCTCTCTCTCTCTCTCTCTCTCTCTCTCTCTCTCTCTCTCTCTCTCTCTCTCTCTCT
>CM051005.1:17916776-17926776 GCA_027704905.1 Muraenolepis orangiensis | reverse complement strand
GAGTGGAACTAAATAAGTTCTATAACTATGAGGTTGGGCGAGGGCATTTCGGACAAATCTGTGTTTTTAATTGACTGTTTGTTAGTCTTTGGCGGTGCTGAAGCCTTGATGCTCATGTTCCGCCTTCTTCTTCTTCTGGTGTTTTTCCACAGGAAGTCTTTCTTCTCAGGCCACGCCTCCTTCTCCATGTACACCATGCTGTACCTGGTGGTAAGAGAACATTGTTGCTATGCCAATATTGTAACTTGCATGTGTATAGTTATAAGGGCTAGGCGATGAATCACATTTTCCTTGGGTTAAATGCAGAGAAACACATTTCCCTGTGTGGATCCATGTGTGTGACCAATAAAGAGGATTCAATCCAGGTTTAGATTTAGATTTAGATTATGACGCGTGCCGTAATAGAGCAGCCCTGAAGCACTCACACGCTCGCTCTCTAACTGACTCACATGGTCTGTCACTCTCACTCACTCACACTGTCTGACTCACTCACTCACTCACACTGTCAGTCTGTCTCACTCACTCACACTGTCAGTCTGTCTCACTCACACTGTCAGTCTGTCTCACTCACTCACTCACTCACACTGTCAGTCTGTCTCACTCACACTGTCTGTCACACTCACTCACTCACACTGTCAGTCTGTCTCACTCACACTGTCTGTCACACTCACTCACTCACTCACACGGTCTATCTGTCTCACACTCACACTCACTCACACACATGGAGACACTCACGTGTCTTCTTGTCCCCCCACCCCCAGTTCTACCTCCAGGCGAGGTTCACCTGGCACGGTGCCCGCACGCTGCGCCCCCTGACCCAGTTCACGCTGGTCATGCTGTCCTTCTACACCGGCCTGTCCCGCGTCTCCGACCACAAGCACCACCCCGGGGACGTCCTGGCCGGCTTCGTGCAGGGCGCCCTGGTGGCCTACTGCGTGGTGAGTGCTGCCTCGCGCTTTTCCACCGGGATTATTTTAGATTAGAGGTTACGTGGTAGATTATCGGTTAGATTTTGGTATTGTAATAATAGTTATTCTAGTAGTCAGTGTCCTGTACATAATCTCTGTACATATATATACATACATACATATATATGTACAGATATACTGTATACTGTACTACACTACTTTCTATACCTAGTAGACTGTTTTTATAGCTATAGTAGACTGTTTTACATCCTATTTAACCACGGTTGCATTTGTTTATTACCATGCACTTTACTGTTTTTACGACAATACATCTTAAATCTAATGTAATCAATGGGTATTGGAGTTGATATACTTCCTTGTCTTGGTAGCCAGAGACGCTTTACAGAGACCTAGGGTAAAGGTATTTGAGAGCAAGATGTTCTACTGGGCTGCATGGAGGTTATAGAAGTTACCCCATCATTTCTTATCTATCAGCAAAATATGTGAACATAACATATTGTATCAAATATTTCTCTAAATATTTCAAGTATACGAGTACCATATTGGCAAAAGTTGAATAAAATACATTCAATTGCTTCCATCTGTATTATTAAATCTAATAATATTTACCATATGTGTGGCAAGGGAAACTCAACTATGTACAGTATTTTGGAGGTTTTAATATCTCTATGTCTCTCTCTCTCTCTCTCTCTCTCTCTCTCTCTCTCTCTCTCTCTCTCTCTCTCTCTCTCTCTCTCTCTCTCTCTCTCTCTCTCTCTATGTCTCTCTCCCAGGCCTTCTACGTGTCAGACCTGTTCAAACCCAAGGGCAGGCGCTCCGCCGCCTCCCCGGCGCCCATCAAGAAAGATCTCCCTCCGGCGGACATCAGGGAGCGCAGTATCCACCTTATCATGGCGTAGGGGGGGGGAGGGGAATCATATCCTGACCTCTGACCCCCACACCGCCATATTTAACCCCCCCCCCCCCTTACAGTTACAATCACTACTGCATCCACTGAACCAAATCTGGAAAAAAAAAACAAAAAAAAACCAAAGAATCTAAAGTCAGATCGGGATTCATCATCGACGTCGGACATCGGAGAGGAAGATGAGAGTTGGGGACTTCCGTTTTTAGCTGAACTGTTCCTAGCTAAATTGCGAAGCTAGCCAAATGTGAAGCACATAGCATGAATAGCGAAATGCTAAACTAGCTTTAAAAAGGAAAAGCTAAACGAACTCTAGCGTCCCGAGGCTCTTCCCCGCCTCTTCCGGTGGTGGTCTCCTACCCCGCACCGGACCGAGGTCACTTCACTCCACGAACTAAAAGACGAAAAACAAACTGTGAAACGGAGAAGAGCGAGGTCGGACGCAAAGAAAAATGGCCCGCAAAACAAATTCCTTATTACAGGAAGGATGTTTGAATGGTATTTAGTTTATATATATATATATATATATGTGTGTATATATATACACTGTGTGTGTGTGTGTGTGTGTGTGTGTGTGTGTGTATGTATGTGTGTGTGTGTGTGTGTGTGTGTATATCAACGAAGAGTAACCTATGTTAAGTTTGATACATAGCACTATTTTATCCAAACTCAGTATTAATTTTCACCACTTACGAACAAAGCTGAACCAAAGCCCTTTTCTGGGGGAAAACAAGTTTGGTGTCAGTGTGCGTTCGTTTTGTAATATTTGATATTATTAATAATAATAATAATAATGATGATGTCCGTCATTATTCGTATTATTCTTATTATTTCGGGGGGGGGGGGGGGGTGGGGGGTGTCCGACGGTGACTGGAATGTACAGTAGACCGCCGTGTGACGGATAGGAGGGAGGGGCCCCTTTTCCCGCTGGCTGGGAAGAGAGGGCCCCCTGACTGAGCCTTCCTAATGAAACCACCGTCTGTGGTGATGGGCACCAGGTGGGTGTTCACCGCTCACACACACAAAGTGATGCTTCTGAATGAATGCGCGTATGGGTTTTTTATTGTTTTGTATTGGAATTGTCTCTATTTGTCTGAAAGTGGGTTTCTTTCTTTCTTTCTTTCTTTCTTTCTTTCTCGTTGTCTCTCTCTCTCTCTCTCTTGTTGACTATCTCGTTGTCTCTCTCTCTCTCGCTCTCTAATTGTCTAGCTCTCATTGTCTCTCGTTGTCTCTCGTTGTCTCTCTCTCGTCTGTCGGGTTCATGTGCATATTTCTGTGTGTTTATGATAATGCCTCTTTCTTTGGAAATACCTAGTAGCTTTGTATTATTCTTTCTTTTTTTTTTTTTAAGTATTTCTCAACTGAAAGCCTCTTAAAACATTGTTGTGCCACACAGCATCCATTGTGTTCGGGTTCACTTCTGTGGCCCACCGGCAAACCAGCCTTGTTTTAGTTTTCGTTTAGCCGGTTAAACACCCAGCCACGCAATGTCTTTAAACAGGGTTTCAGTTGACTATACAACTACAAGACTAAGGCTAAGACTGAGAGTCCACCCTGACACAAACAACAACAACACAAACTCTGTGAGAGTGCATATACTAGTACAGAGTACTAGCGAGCGAGCTGTGTTCTAAGTACAAATACGCAAAAAAAAACAAAGGTGTTTTGCACAACATTTTTGGAAGTGCCATGAAGTGCCAAAAAATATTGTTTGTGCTGAATAGCAACCGTTTAACAAAGTGTAACCAGGCAAAACATTGTTATGACTCAATCGTAATTGTGTCAACATTGCCGCCGATAAGGCACTGCGCTGTTGTAAATGTCAGTTATGAGGTTTTTTTTATTGTAATGTGTTTTTTGTTATTTTTTGTGGGGTTTTTTTGCGAGACATTGCTGTTCTTTAACACTTCAGCGACACGTAGATAGAGGGAGTCTCTTCACAGAGAGTTTCAAATAACGACCACTCGGTTCAGTTCAGAACCCTCCTCTGGCCACCGAACTGACCCGACGTTCAGTTTAAACTTGTTGGCACAAACGACACTCTTACTTTAGAACGAGTGTTCACTGAGAGAGGGGCGGAGCCTATCTCTCTCTTTGTTCTCCCCCATCCCCCCCCTCCCCCCACCCCCACCCCCGCCCTAAGAAAATGTTTCAGTTACATTTACGTATGAAAGTATGTAGGCTACATTGTACTATATCGTATGCTTGTTGTTGTGTGTTTTCATTTACCAAATGCCTACTAAGTTCTTGAAAAGCGTCTGTGACCTGTGTATAAAGTCCAACATGCTGCTTTCCAAGGCGTTTTTTGTTTTCCGTTGACCGACGCATTGAAGTGTATAGTGACAAACGAAAAAATGTTTTAACGTTGAATGAAGGAACAAAAAATAAAAAATTTGAAATATGCTCTGGCAGCAGATTGCTCCAGTGCATTTGTTTAAAAAAAAATCAGATATTTTTCTAATGTCTCGTTTGAGGTTTTCTATGCCAATGCCAGACGGTTCATCAAAGATGGTCGTGTCTAATAAAACAAATTCAGAGAACAGATCAACCTAGCGGTGTACGTGCCTTTTGCTTTCAAAACCCTAACCCTTTTTGGTTTTATGTGTGTGTCTGACTGTGACTGTGGTCATACATGACCAAGAGGAATTTGGGCCTTTTCATTTTTTTTCCCCCCAAAACTGTAAATCAGGAGCTGTGTGTGTGTGTGTGTGTGTGTGTCTGAGTGTGTGTTTGTGTGTGTGAGAGAGTGCGCGTGTGTGTGTGTGTGAGAGTGTGTGTGAGAGATGTGTGTGTGCACGCGTATGTGTGTGTGCGTGCGTATTGTGTGCATGTGTGCACGCGTGTGTGTGTGCGTGTCAGGGCCGAGGCACGGGGCGTAGGTCCACGGTCCAGTCTCATGCTCCACTTCCTGGAGGGAAATGGTGAACATTCCAAGGTTTTTAACCCCTCTCCCCCGGCGGCCCGCTGGAACAACACAGCAGGCGGGGCCTCAGCTGGTGGCGGCTGGGGTACGCCAGACCGGCGAATACATAAAGATGGCTTGTGGAAAAACAAAGAAAATTCACCTATTCCCCCCCCCCCCGAGAAAACGCCATCCAGGGTTTGCGAGTATAAAACCCGACGGCGTCTCGCTCTTCAAGTCGTCGTTGTCGTCGTCGTCGGAGGCTAATATCCATCTTAACGGTTGAAGCTAATTTTAAGCGAACTTTTGGAAGTTCGCACAAAACAAATAAAAAGGAAATGCTAAATAGTTGTGTTTCCATAAACGAGTTGAAGCGAACAAACTACATCAGCTATGACGGTTGTTGGGCTGTGACGGACTGTATAAATAAGGCCCACAGCGTAAGTCACGTGAGTTCAAAGTTCGCTACGTCAGAATGGATTTCGGCAAAGTTGTTTCCATCTCTGCTTTTGCCAATTAACTCGATTTGAATCAGTGAAAAACCACCTCAAGCGGTCTACAGCGGTTAAAAAACCGGTAGACCGCCTCGGGGAGAGCGGTCTACCGTCGCACGGCATGAAAAAATATATCCAGCCCAAGCGAGGGGCTGTAGGGGGGGTTTCTGTAGGGGTGGTGTTTGGGGCGGGTTGGTTAACAGGCCCTGAGCCGATGAAAGAGATCAGAGTTGATTTGTTTTAATCATCTAGAAAAGTGTGGTTTTTTGTTGTGGTTTTTTTGCCGGCGGCTATTAAGAGTGGATTGTAATGTACGGCGGTTTTCTTTTAATGTCAGATGGCGGCTTCCGCTGTTTCTGTTCTACTGCTAATTGGCCATTACCTAACGTCTCTTGACAGGGCAGGTTCTGCAGCACAAACTCCCTGCTTACTGGAGCACGGTGATGAATGGTTGAATGGTTATTTCTCTCTCTCTCTCTCTCTCTCTCTCTCTCTCTCTCTCTCTCTCTCTCTCTCTCTCTCTCTCTCTCTCTCCCTCTCCCTTTTTCTCTCTCTCTCTCTCTCTCTCTCTCTCTCTCTCTCTCTCTCTCTCTCTCTCTCTCTCTCTCTCTCTCTCTCTCTCTGTCTCCCTTTCTCTCTCTCTCTCTCTCTCTCTCTCTCTCTCTCTCTCTCTCTCTCTCTCTCTCTCTCTCTCTCTCTCTCTCTCTCGCTCTCTCTCTCTGTATCTCTCTCCCTCACTATCTCTCTCTCTCTGTATCCATCTTTCTCTCACTCTATCTCTCTCCGTCTCCCTCTGTCCCTCTTTTTCTCTCGCTCTCCTTCACTCACTCTCGCTCAGTCTCTCTCTCTCTCTCTCTCTCTCTCTCTCTCTCTCTCTCTCTCTCTCTCTCGCACTCACTTGACCCCCAAAACCTGTTTGTTAGATTAGTGTGAGCAGTCTGCTGACCCGTGTCCCGGGTCCAGTTAAAAAGGTGGTCTCGAGTACGGTTCATCAGGGGCGGGACTATGGTATCAGCACCGAGGGGGCGGGACTATGGTATCAGCACTGAGGGGGCGGGACTATGGTATCAGCACCGAGGGGGCGGGACTAGGGTAGCAGTTCCAAGGGGGTGGGACATTCTTTGTGGGCTTCTAATCCTTTTAAAACGATATGATGAATTGCGCAAAAAGCATTAAAAAAGCTTTTTAAAGTGTTTGTAGTGCAGCAGCATCATGAATACAGTGCAGTGACTGTAATGATTCCAGAAAGTCCAGCAAAAGTATGATAGTGTATGATAGTGTAATGTAATATGCATATGATGTCTGTGGATGAAAAACTGTCCTTGATGTCATGTACGGATGCTGTGGAACCGGCAATCGGACCGCAGGGGGGGGGAGTGTGGTTGCGGCCGTTTTTGATGGACATGGCCTTATTTCAACATCTGGTCCTGAAGACTTCCTCAATGCATGGAAGTGCACACCCGATGATATTTTCCGCAGCCCTCACAACCCTCTGGATGGCTTTCTTGTCCTGTGCAGTGGTGTTGCCGTACCACACGGTGACACCTCACACACCGCTCTACAGTGACACCACTCATCAGACACCGCTCTACAGTGACACGGTAGAAGTTCACCAGCCACCTTTTGTCTATGCCGCTTCTCCTGAGCCACTGCAGGGCATAGAGGCGCTGTGTGCCTTCTTAGTGTGCCTTCTTCAGCGTGACCTCCTACAGATCCCCAGGTCCTCTGAGATCTGTAGTCCCAGGAAATGGAAGCAGCTGACAATGTCCACGGGTGTCCTGTCCAGGCTGAAGGTGGAGTGGGTACCTCCCCACGATGAGCTCTTTAGTCTTGCTGACATTCAGTGCGAGGCTGTTGTTCTTGCACCATCGCGTCAGCCGGACTACCTCAGCTCTGTACTCTGTTCCGTCGCTTATCGGGCCAATGACTGTGGTGTTGTCTGCAGACTTGATAATCCGATTGTTTCTGTGTGGCAGTACAGTCGTGTGAACAAAGAGTACAGCCAGGGACTGAGGCAGAAGCCTTGAGGTGCTCCGGTGTTAAGGACCAGAGTGAGTGAGATCTTGTTACCAATCTTCACCACTTGAGGCCTGCCCGTCAGGAAGTCCATAATCCAGTTACAGATGGGGGCGCCCAGACCTAGGTCCCTCAGTTTCAGGACCAGCTTGGAGGGAACGATGGTGTTGCCGAGCTGTAGTCAATGAACAACCGTCTGACGTAGGTGAACCTCCTGTCTAGGTGCTCCAGGGCCATGTGCAGTGCCACAGATGGAGATGGCGTCATCTACAGACCTGTTTGGTTTGTATGCAAACTGGAGTGGGTCCAGGTTGTCGGGGATGGAAAGGTTTTTGTATGACAGGACCAGTGTCTCCAGGCACTACATGGCTACATGGGTGTTAAAGCCACTGGACGATAGTCATTGAGGCTTGTTACCTTGGTCTTTTTATGTAACGGCACAATGGTTGTCTCTTTGAAGCACGCCGGGAGGACAAACTGTTGTAGATGTCCTTGACACAGGAGCCAGCTGGTCAGCAAAGATCTTGAAGACACAGGATTGAACTTTATCTGGGTTGGCTGCCTTCTCTGCCTTCATCCTCGGACAGTTGTAGAATGTAGTCCTCTGGGTGAACGTCCAAGAACGGCTCAGAGTTCCCTGTCACAAGGGGTTGTCTTGGTGGGACCCAGAACGCAGACCAACGACACAGTGAAGCGATAACATGAAGCTTTATTACATTAAATATAACAGAGAGTGATCGTGGGCCGGCCTGGATACCGGGAGGTCGATCAGCGGAGTAGCGACAGGTAGTAGACCGGCGAGTAGTCCGGGACGGGCGAAGAGTCTGGATAACGGGAGGTCAGAGTAGCGACAGGTATTAGACCAGCGAGTGACGCGGGAGTGAGGCGAGTAGTCTGGATACCTGGACATCATGGAGTAACGATTCCGTCCAGAGAGTATAAAGTACAAAGTACGACCTAGCCCCGAAGTAATGGGACGCCAGGGTATATATACACCCCGGTGAGGTGATTGTCATTAACGGCAATTGCCGACAGGTGTGTGTGTGCGGCGCCAAAGCCCACGCCTTGGCCACGCCCCCTGTCAACCACCGTAACCGTGACATTCCCCCTTTCAAAGGGAGCGTAAAATGTGTTCAGCTCATCTGGTAGGAAAGGGCCGTTGTTGGTGATTGCCTCTGAGCTCCCCTTGTACTTGGAGAGGACCCTCAGACCTTGCCACATACGGCTGGTGTCAGAGCCCCCGAACTGTGATTCCAGTTTGTTTTCATAATCCAATTTTCCCTTCTTGATGGAGTTTGTACCTTCTTGTAAGGATTGGAGTCGCCTGTTGTGAAAGCGGTACTCCGTTCCCATAGTTTTTTCCGTATGTCAGCATTCATCCATGGTTTGTGGTTTGGGAATTAACGAACAGACCTGGTCCACTAGCCCTCCAGTCCATGATTTCCAGCCCACCCTGCAGATGTAGTACAGCGTTGTCTGTCCAGCAACGCACGGTTCTCACAGTTGTGGGAGTGGTCTTCAACTTCTGTTCGTAAACAGGAAGTCTGATTTCCCGAAAGCCGGCCTAGAAACGGCCTGGAAAGCGCGATAAGCTTGTTGAATGGTGGTATAACAGTGATCCAGAGTCTTGCTGTGTCTTATCGGACATGAGATGTGTTGATAGTATTTTGGCAATACCTTCTTTAAGTTGCTGGTTGTGGTTTTGGTCCCCCCCCCCTACAATGGGGACTGCCTCGGGGTAGCAATTCAGAAGTTTGCTCACCTCACTGTAAAGTTCTTCCAATGCGATGTTCGTATCAGCCCGTGGTTGGATGTAAACCGCCGCCATGAGAATAGGCCCTAGTGAGCGGCCCCCTACCGGCACTAGTGAGAGTGAGGGCCCTCAACCGGCCCTAGTGAGAGAGAGGGCCCTCTACCGGCCCTAGTGAGAGGGGGCCCCCTTCCTGCCCTAGTGAGCGTGAGGGCCCTCTACCGGAAACTAGTGAGAGAGGGCCACCCTACCGGCCCTAGTGAGAGGAGCCCCTATTGGCCCTTGTAAGAGGGGGCCCCTACCAGCCCTAGTGAGAGTGAGAGCCCCCTACCGGCCCTAGTGAGAGAGAGCCCCCTACCGGCCCTAGCGTGAGGGCCCCCTACCAGCCCTAGTGAGAGGGGCCCCCCTACCGGACCTAGTAAGAGGGGGCCCCCAACCGGCCCTAGTGAGAGGGGCCCCCCTACCGGACCTAGTAAGAGGGGGCCCCCAACCGGCCCTAGTGAGAGGGGCCCCTATTGGCCCTAATGAGAGGGGCCCCTATTGGCCCTGGTGAGAGGGACCCCTACCAGCCCCAGTGAGAAAGGGCCCCTTACCGTCTCTAGTGACTGGGGCCCCTATTGGGCCTGGTGAGAGGGGCCCCTATTGGCCCTAGTGAGAGGGGGCCCCCTATTGGCCCTGGTGAGAGGGGGCCCCCTATTGGCCCTAGTGAGAGGGGGCCCCCTACCGGCCCTAGTGAGAGGGGCCCTTACCAGCCCTAGTGAGAGTGAGGACCCCTACCGGCCCTAATGAGAGGGGGCCCCGTCTGACTTTTCTTCTGATGAACCAAAACTTCCTGTTTGAAATCCGATAGTATGTGTCCTTATCTTGGTGGACGGCACACCCACACACACAAACACACGCACCCACACACACCCACACACACAAACACACAAACACACGCACGCAAACACACGCACACACACACGCGCACACACACACGTTATCTCCCGATGTGGATGACCGCCA
>CM051005.1:17901776-17906776 GCA_027704905.1 Muraenolepis orangiensis | reverse complement strand
CTGGCCCCTGCTGGCCCCCAAGGCCCCTGACACTCCTCTGGGGTTTCCCTATCAGGGGTTCGATCGGATGCAGCCACGGGGTCCTCTTACTGCCATCTGTTTAAACAGCACACACAGGGTATATATTTTTCCTGGGGTATGGTGCAAGTTATGGGGTCTGTTTACCGTGTTATGTGTCTGAGACTAGTGCGTTACCAGAGTGCCAGGCTGCAGTGTTTGATATTGAATATGATGCCAGTAGTATATAGCAGTGGCGGCCGGTGACATCCGAAGTAGGAGGGGCGCAGATCTGCTGTGCAATACAGGATTTGCCCAGACGGTGGCGCCATTTCACCATGTAAACGACCGAGAGGGCTAATTAAAAATAAAAAACATACATAATATAAACCTCACCGTTACTCATTCTACTCTGTATTGTATATATGTATATTGACTGAACATTCCTTTACTTACTGCTTAATTTCTTTTTTTACTTACTTTATTTTTACTGTATGTAGCACAATCAATCAGTATTCTGTATTTTGTTGTGACAAATAATAAACAAACTTGAAACTTATGGTGAAAGAACATTTATTATATGGTGCCTAGTAGAAAATAAACATAAGAAAAAAATTTGGTCTTATATTAGAAAGACTACCCAGTGTGCCATCAAAAATAATACCTAAATATGGTCTTACATTCGATTGTGCAAAAGTAATTAGAACAAAATAGAAGATAATAAAATAGACCTGATACAAGTCCTGAGATAAAATCCAATACAATGTTAAGCTTACAAATTAAAAGGTACTGGGTCCTATGTACACTACACTACTATACAATATACAGTTTAATCTATGTACCTATGCTATACTAACTATACAAGAACCACTTAGCAAACCAGGTTCTGGAAAACGACTGAATATATAGCCTTCCTCTGTCTGTTGCTGGTTGCTGATGTCAGGCTGATGAGGTCCAAACTCTTTCACTCTGAGTTTTTCTTGCAGTGTTCGTCTTTCAAATGGTGTTGCTTTGAGGGATTTGACAGAATTCTCCATAGTAGCTAGTGTAATGGCTGTGTCCTGTACAGAACAAAAAAAGAACAAACTTACAACATGAGGTCTCTCCCACACACACGGGTCTCAATCTCCTCTCCTCAGACAGCAAGACGCGAACTGACTCATTAACAAATGCTTCTGAATTTAACTAATTAAATAGAATACAAATGCTTAATACATTCGACCACAGCCTATATTAGCAGACAAACACACGGAGGACCCTGTAGCTAGCATTGGGGAAGCACGTGTCCACGATAAACTTACAAAACCCCAATCCACACCGTTTACATACAAATGACACAAGCTGCATGTTTATACAGCAAGACCAACATGTCTTATCCCCTTTACTTTACGTTTACATCGTCCACAATAAAAATAAATGTAAAACTATAATCGGGACAAAAACAAACAACAACGTACCTTTCCTCAGACAGCAAGACGCGAACTGAGAGCAGAGCAGTACAGGCTTTACAAATAACTAGGTTCAACTAGGCTATGAATTGCGCATGCGTGACTGGTTTTCTTTGCTCACGCATTCACGCATGCGCCACTCAATTTGCTCACGCATGCGCCACTCAATTTGAGTCGCGCATGCGTGACTGGTTTCCTTGTTCGGGCGCAATGAAATGCGCTCCCAGAGATCGTATTCAGGACCCTTGATAGGCTACATTTGCCCCTCAAATTAGGTACCTACCTCCAAACCTTGACCCTTGATAGGCTACATTGCCTATCAAATCTGGTACCTACCTCCAAACCTGGGCGCACTGCCGTGCGCCCAGGTTTGGAGGTAGGTACCAAATTTCTATGAGAGTGACGTCAATGACAAACGAGGGGGGAGAATAGCACGCACAACAATGATTTATATTTGCTATATTAACGTTATTGTGCATTTTAAACACAAACATACATAAAATGAGTAATTATTATTCATTTTAAACATGTTTAGTTTATTTTTAGGGGTCAAAAAAATAAAAAATAAAAAAACACAATTATTATAATTTTAATTTTTTTTTTTTTTTCCTCTCTCAACCAGGTGGGGCGGCGCCCCTGCGCCCCTATGGACGAGCCGCCACTGGTATATAGTCTATTGCCGACCCACCAGCCTAAATGTACTTGGTTCGATCCCCCAGTGTCACCCATAAGACATTTAAGAGAAAGATGCCCTGACCTCACTCACCCCTACCTGCTCCTTAATGGCCTGGATCTGTCTTACTAAATAGTCAGAAGTAGAAGCTCTGCATCACGTGGAATGGAGGAAAACAGCGCAATTACGGGTGTGTGTGTGTGTGTGTGTGTGTGGGGGGGGGGTTGTAAATGGTTCCGTCCGCACATACGAGAGCCATTAGTTAGCGCACTCATTGGATCTCCCTTCCAACCCCCCCCCCCCCTGCTAAATGGAAACAGTTGCGCCGTGCCGTCCGATCCGTAAGTCATGTTGTTTTTTAATTGTAACGTTCCTCGCTTTTCATTAACAGCAAGGTACAGCATATTCACCCCCCACCTCCCCCCCCCCCACACACACACACACACACACACACACACACACCCTAACTGCATCGTTCCTAATGGATCCGAAAAGAGACCGAGGTCTTTAAGGGCAATGTGGTCGGACAGGTGGGAGTCGTCAGGGAAAATACCTTTTCATACTCGAAAAAATTGGCCGACTTCCGGGATACCGCGGTTCAGCCTGTACAAGCAAAGCCCACTTGTTTTACATTATGTATTCATACTGGAAAATGTCCAGTCTTCAGAATGTGACGTTTTTGTGTCGGACCACCTGGACCAGTGTTGGCAAAGCGTTCCACCGCCCTTTAATTGCGCAATAACATGAGCGTGTTGTGCTATAAAGTTTAGGCCTATAGTATAACGCTACACAATCCACCCTAATTGGGCTTTGTTTATCGGTCGGTTGGCGTCCACCAATGGACCGGGAGGATTTCCTGCCCCAGTGGCCTCACTCCAGTGTTTCTCTGACTGGATAGGACACACACACACACACACACACACGCACACACACACACACACACACACATGTATGCATGCACACACGTATGCACGCACACGCACACACACGTATGCATGCACACACGTATGCATGCACACGCACACACACACACACACACACACACAAACACATTACAACACACCACAAACACACGCATGCACACATTACATTGCACACACATTAAAACACAAAAAATACACATGCGCGCATGCACACACACAAACACACACTCAAAATCACACAAACCCACACACACTCAAATTATAACACACAACAAAAATGCACATGCGCACGCATGCACACACACACACACACACACACACACACACACATGTTTGCACACACACACACACATACAAACACACACACACACACACACACACATTACAACACACACACATTACATCACACACACACACATACACATTAAAACACACAAAAATACACATGCACACACACACATACAATAACACACAAAGACACATTAATGCACGCATGCACACACACACACACACACACACACACACACACACACACACACACACACACATACCAATCTCAGGGGCTCCATCGCTTGGAAACTGTGGGAGAGCCTCTGGTAAAAAGAATGAGTAGCCATGACTACAAGGATGAATGGTGTTTGTCTAAGTGGTGAATACGGTTTCATATCTGATATGAAGCCCTGAGTAAAGGGAGTCCACACGCGAGTGCACACACACGTACACACACTCACTCACACACACCACACACACACACACACACACACACACACACACACACACACACACACTAAATATGGGTGCCCCCCCCCCACCCCCCCCCCCCAAGTAACCCACATAACATATTTTATGATTCACATTAAATCACGCCGTCAAATTGCACTGACATATGTCGTAAAACCTTATCGGCTCACAATGACGGCCTTTGGGTGACTTCATCAAGTTCAACACAGTTATTTTCCTTCTTTTTTTTTTGCACTGTTTGTTTAACTTTACGGTTTCTCCCCCCCCCCCCCCCCCCCATGCGAGAGAGGAAGTGAAGGAGACCCTAACTCATTTTAAAAAGGAAACACAAGTCACGGGTATATGGTTAGCATCTACCTGCTGTAATGCTAACCTTGGGGGGAGGTGGGTGAGGAATGGGGGGGAGGTGGGTGATGGGGGAGGAGGTCGTGCTCAATGGACCCGAAAGTAGCCTTTACTTGCTGGGGCACTGGGGTAGTGTTTTACGACGTTTCCCTCGATGCCAGTAATGTTAGGTCCTCATTTATAACCCCCCCCCTTCATTCCTTACAGCTTCCCCTTCCATTGTTAATGAAAAAGGGAATAACCACAGCTGTGTGGGTGTCAGGTTTGTTGTCCATTTGACTTTCTGTGTCACGTTGTTCCCTCGATGAGATCACCGGAATCCATACACCGAAAGGTTGTTGTTTTTTTTCCCGTCGCAAATGTGATTAAAAGAACGTAACAGCCGGACCCGTATTGATTTCGATTGCTACCAAATGTGAGCTACCCTATAGCTCAGGATTAAGTGGCCCGATAGGTCTTTTTAAAAGTTTGGTTCCGTCATTATCGCCAACCATTACGACCGTATGCCGTGCACAGCGGCGGCGTTGAACGTAACCCCAGATGTGAGCACCTCTCCCCACCTGGACACCTTTTGTTCCATGGTGCCATTTACCAGGCGTCCTATAACCTTGTTCCTACTACGGTTCTTTCTTAGACATTTACTACCACCTAGTGGCCGATGGAGACACGACACGCAATTTTGAAATGTTGCTCGGTGAGGTAATTTGACTGAAGCTATTAACTTTCCGCATTCCACCGCCTGCACGAGGACTTCAAAGATGGCAATCCTGTCCTACTTGTTTCCCTCTGGAACGTTTGACCCCATTTAACCTTGCAGTCTGGAAGTTCGCCTCCATGGGCACTGCCGAAGTGCCCTTGAGCAAGGCACCAGAC
>CM051005.1:17871776-17896776 GCA_027704905.1 Muraenolepis orangiensis | reverse complement strand
CTGTGATCATGTGTATTACTATTTATAAACCGTGTGTGCATTCGCTACTTACGGTGAAATATGCCACGGCTGTCGTTATGCTGTCATTCAATTGCTGAAGCATCAACTGTCCAATGAAAACAACCAGTTTTAAACTATTTTATGAACTAATATGTATGAAAACTAATATATACTAATAATATATATATATATATACTAATATGATATATATATATATACTAATATATATATCTATATATGCTAATATATAGATATATAGGATATATATCCTATATATATATATATATATATGCTAATATGAAAAATATATATATACTAATATGAAAAAAACCAAGGTTGGCGTCGGCCCGCCGCCTACGTCACCCTGTTTACCGAGCATCCCGGAAGTGGAGCACGGGCCGAACAAACACTGGCTTCTGATTGGTTTGTGGTTTAATGTTAACGACGAGGAGGGTAGGGAAGATGTTAAAAGGTTCAGAAAGTTTGACACACACACAAAAATGGAATTTAATATTGTCGTCTATTGTCTTCTACTCGTCGCGCCACTGACCACCGTACCCTCTGAAGATGGTAAGCGTTGAATGATGAGGTATTTAGGTCGTTTTTAGACCGACATTAGTAATTATACAGGTGAGCTAGGGCTAGATGACAGGGTAGCACTTCGTCGACTGCCGATGTCCTCCGAATGTAAATGTCATGCTGTGGATGTGTACCAAACTAAAGGTTTTCCAAGCGAATCTAATCTGGATAGATGCTTTTATTTGTCCCCGTGGCGAAGACCGCATTTAATTAATCGTACATCAAAGAAGTACACACACATACACCTACACATACACATACTACTACCTACATGCTTCATACCTTGCAGTACTTGTAGAGGAACACTATTAGAACGGTAGGGCTCTGCTACCCAGGCCAGCTGGACGTCCTGACTTGATGGCTTTAGAAACAAATGGGAACATTGATCTATTCTTAGTGAATAGAGGGTGGCTATATCGTAGCTCAGGTGGCAACATCCCAAATGAGGAGGCAAGGGGGGGGGGGGATGCTTCTGGTTACCTACAATGTTGTTCACCCTGTGCATTGTTTTGGTTCTGTAAATACTTTCAATACAAGGTGTAGTGTGACCCCTAACAGTTTACTTGCCGTTATTACAGCTTTTCTGTGTTGTTCCTGTTACACATACTGTATTTGAGCCATGCAGAAGTCTGTATGATTCAGGATTCAAGATTCAAGATGTTTAATTGCCAGGTGCAACAAGTACAATGGAATGCTTACTCCCCATTCTCTCCCTCAGTATGAATGTCTACAACAATACTATACTAAACTATACAATACTACACTATGCCGCTGTATTTTAGGATTAATCTGTATTAGTAGGTGCTATTAGTCCCATCCCAAAGGTATGTCGCTGGAAAATGTGTAATATTACACAACAGTTGGTTACGACCACCAAGTAATCGTGAGTGGACAAGGGGAGTCCATGAGTAACTGACATGGAGTATAACATTCAGATTCAGATTCAGATTCAGAAAACTTTATTAATCCCGAGGGAAATTAAGGTGCAACAGTTGACACAGGGGGAATAAATGCACACACAAGAATACTAAAACCTAAGCTAAAAAACAAAACAACAACTAACTAAAATAAAAACTATTATAAACAAAAATAGTTAAAATAATTCTAAATGAAGTCTAAATGTATTGATAAGTGAAGATAATTACAGTATTATAACAGTAGTACGTAGGTATATACAATACACAACAATACGTATAGTGCAAATTGGCAGTAATAATATATTAATAAATAATTCGACTGAAAAGTGACATGTGAAAAAGTGAAAAGTGAATTCGGAATTGAAATAGAATTTGCAGTGCAAAACAGAACTTGGACTTTGGCCTTTACCTGTATCAGTCTGCTGTACAGGTGTTCTAATAACCCTGTACATTTCAAGAGACTCTTATTTCTCTGGTTGCACAATTTATGTAAACATACATTTCCATATGAATATACAAAGTAGATACAAATACAAAAGTAGCTGGGTTGCGGTAACGTGTAGAGTAGACCTACACCAAGTAGCAAGCTAGCAGAAAGTGTTTATGTTGCTTGGTAACAGTGCAGTCCCAGTCCAGTTGCGGAAATATTTGTGTTGGGCGGAGCCAAATATATTATTCAGTAAACAAACAAATCACAATCAGTTAATTTAGTTATTACTGGCAACTATTATATATGGCGCTTGAAGAACTGTTGTGGAAAAGCAGTACAACACTTCCTGCCACAGCAGCCTTGTGCGAGTACACACAGCCAAGCTGATATTCAGTATGACGGCCCTCCCTCTCCTGTGACGTTGAATAAGAATCGGAATGCCTTTATTGTGTTTGATACTGAGGTCCCTTTAAAAGTCATTCTCTGTGTGCTTGGAATTTATCCTTAAGACTTCATGCAAACATCAAGGCGGACTAAACCTCTGGACTTTGGTCTCCTTCAGGCAAGGAGAGCTATTGCACTATGCTGGAAGGGCATGGTTGGCTCCATCACTGGGAATGTAGAAGAGGGAGCATCTTGGGTAGTACAGGTCTAGAAAGACTGACTTATGTTGCTAATGGCAAAGCAGACTTTGATCAGCTCTGGGAACCATATATGAAGGTTGGGAATATAGGATGTCTGAGAAAATTCGATTTAAAGTAGAGGAATTGTTTTTCTTTGTATTTGTTCCAATATTGATGCAAGTTGTATGTGTGTTCTGGTGTTTTGTTACTGTATGTATATTTGGTGTTACAAAATAAGAAAATGACAATAAACATATTGTACAACTTATTGTCATCGAAATTGAACCACAAAATTGTCTAGCAATCCTCAAGACACTAAATATCTTCTACAATACCAAATATAAATAATGTAAAAAGAAAAAAAACTAGACTAAACAAAATTGCTATAAAAAAATATTGAATATATATTCTGTACATATTAGTGCAAAAATACAGATGTAGTGCAAAAACATTGCTTGATGGAGGTGGTTGTGGGTGTGTTTGTGTGTCTCTGTCGTCTTTCTTCAGATGGACAGGGGCTGACCTATGTGGCCCAGCTGTCGTCCAAGCCGGCCCAGCGGCTGTCCCGGTACGGCTGGTTCGGCAGCGCCAGGCTGCAGAAGTTCCACGTCCCCGAGGACACCGCCGTCGCTCGCTGGCAGTTCACGGCCACCAAGGGCCACAGTTTCCACGGTTTCTGTGGCAAGCACAACGTGACCATGTAAGCCACTTAATGACCATGTAAACCCCCTCCGACTCATTTTGCCCACTACTACTACTACCCCCCCCCTCCCCTTTTCCGGTTTCCCCTTCCTGTTTTGACCACTCACTATTTTTAGAATGACCGCACATTTTTCGGTCGGTCTCTCTCTCCCACGGTCTCATACTGATTCTATATTGCTTCAATACTACACTCAATAATGCTCAAGACTTCAGACTTTAGTAAGCTACTAAAATATTATTATTATTGTTGTTGTTATTATTCAATTTTATTTATGTCTATACTAGCTATAAAGCAGTAGTATTAGTATAGCTAAATCTACTTCTAATACAGTTTAATAATAATACAGTAAAAATAAAACAATCTCTAGGCTAACTAGATCGGGTGTAGTATGTGGATAATATTCCCATCTTAATACCACACCGATCTAGTGAGCCTAGAAACACAAGAGCTCTAAAGGAGAGCGCCAGCCTTCCGTGCCCGGTGTGTCCTTCATTCTCCTCTTCGTCTTCGTCTTCCTCCTCCTCCTCAGTCATATCCGGTGGGGCGCCCCCCCGGTCGTTAACCCCGTAGGCCTGGTGTTTCCCAACGACACGGCGTGGAGCCCCGCCCACTCTCTGCTCCTGCCCGTGTCCTCTCACGCCACGGCCACCCTTAACCTCACGGACCCCAGCCCCGGGGACTGGTACGTGGCCGCCCACCTGCCCAGGGACGACGGGCGGATCCAACAGAAGGTGAGCAGCAGGTTGGGTTGGTGGAAGCCTCTCCTCTTCTCTTCTCTTCTCTTCTTATCCTCTTCTCTTCTTATCCTCTCCTCTCTTCTCTTCTTATCCTCTTCTCTCTCTCTATCTCTTCTCTTCTTATCCTCTCCTCTTCTCTTCTCTCTCTCTCTTATCCTCTTCTCTTCTCTCTCTTCTATCCTCTCCTCTTCTATCCTCTCTCTTCTTCTTATCCTCTCCTATTCTCTCTCTTCTCTTCTCTCTATCCTCTTCTCTTCTCTCTTATCCTCTCCTCTCCTCTCCTCTCCTCTTCTTTTCTCCTAGGCTGTGTCCGAAATCATTCCCTACTCCCTCTCTAGGAGTTAAATGTAGGGGACTATATAGTGAGCTCATCGACAAAATGAAATTGAATCGACTCGCAGTTAATGACGTCATTGCCAGATCGAATTAAGTGGATGTTGTTTGCGTTTCTGCCGTTTTTCTTTCAGCGCAATGCATGATGGTATATATTGTTGGTGAGTGACCATCGTTTGTATCGTACACTACATTTCACGATTACATCGTGCGATACGATGAGCGCACTACATAGGGTAGAATGATTCTCACTGTGCATTCGGACAGCACTACAAAAATCTCGAACTCGCTATACAGTGAGTGGGGAGTGATTTTGGGCACAGCCTTTGTTGTTCTTGACTGTTACGCTCAATTTAGAACCTGCTTTGTTGAGATGTAGAGATGTATGATAAAAAGATGGATATGGAGCAGATTCAGGAGAAGGCTGTCACGGTTCATGGTACTGACCACTTGAACAAGAGAAATGGCTGCCAGCCTAGTAAGCAAGCATTACGTAACTAAAGCAATTGAACAGGGTTACTGGTCATTTATATATATATATATATATGTATGTATGTGTGTATGTGTGTGTGTGTGTGTGTGTGTGTGTGTGTGTGTGTGTGTGTGTGTGTGTGTGTGTGTGTGTGTGTGTGTGTGTGTGTGTGTGTGTGTGTGTGTGTGTGTGTGTGTGTGTGTGTGTGTGTGTGTGTGTGTGTGTGTGTGTGAGAACGAACTTGTTCGCAGATCAATACTAGGCTCTGAACAGTGGAAGTACTGAAGAACATGGGCCATGGTCTTCATGTTGTTCTGCAGCCTTGTGTGGGCATTAGGGTGAAGGCATGGCAGTTATTCACAACTGCTCCCCCACCCTTTCTCCCCTCGACCTGTTCTGCCGGAATACCATCTGCAATCTTCGGGGTGGTTATTGTCGATGCGAATACACCGCTCAATCGACATTCCTCCCGTATTTCCTGTTTGTCATCATAATACAATACAGCATACTCGCTATTAGATTACTGTGGCTGTTTATTCTCTCTCTCTCTCTCTCTCTCTCTCTCTCTCTCTCTCTCTCTCTCTCTCTCTCTCTCTCTCCTCTCTCTCTCTCTCTCTCTCTCTCTCTCTCTCTCTCTCTCTCTCTCTCTCTCCTCTCTCTCTCTCCTCTCTCTCTCTCTCTCTCTCTCTCTCTCTCTCAAACCCTCTCTCTCTCTGACTCTATGCCACCTTTCTCTGACTCTATGCCACTTTCTCTCTCTCCGACCTAGGGTTTTCCGTCCTGCTCCTACTACTTCCAGCCGCAGCTGTCAATCAGGAGGGCCGTGGACATGCCCATTCTTCATCAAGGGTCCGTGCTGCCTCAGGCCGCGGCCCCGGACCGCCCCGCACGCCTCAAGTAAACTTGCCGCTGTCTGTTGACGACCATGACTTCACTGTGTGTTTGTCATTGACCCTTGCTTGATGTGCTGACTGTGTAAAACCGAGGGAGCCAACTAATTGTGCTTTTACCTGAGCACTGGTTCTGCTCTTTTGGAGGCTTGTTGTTAGGAAGGAAATGCACTTATGACCTCTGGTGACTAAGTAGTTGCTGTATGTTGAATGCACTTTTTGTAAGTTGCTTTGGACAAAAGCGTCCGGTAAATGACTGCAATGTCATGTAATATAGCAGGTTAAGGCACCTCACTAACCCCACCGGCGGTATGCTGTGGGGTGTCCATGCCGTGGACACTGTGTGTGCATTTATGGTTCTGTGTTGAGATTATGAGACCACCAAAGTCACACATTCAGTGACATCTGTCGCTCTTATGATGTGAAGACGATGCATCGTACGGACCTATGAACTGCCGCTACTAGTTCATCATAATGAATGTAGGAATGAATGAATGAATGAATGAACAAGGGGATGAATGAATAAATGGATGAATGGATGAATGAATGAACCAATCAATCACTGAACCAATGAATGAATCAATTAATGAGTAAATTAATGATTTGATTAATGAATCAATGAATGAACGAACAAATAAATTAATGAATGAACTAATTAACAAATGAATCAATGAACAAATTAATGAATGAATAAATTAATCCATGTATGAATCAATGACTGAATCAATGAAACAGTAGTAAAAAAAGTGGAAGCGGGGGTTTAGTTAAACCTCAAGTGAGGCGCTTGTTACCTGTGGCCTTCAGGTTGACGGTGTGCTACGTGTGTTTGTAGGTTGTTTGTCCCGGAGTTTGTCTCCTCGCTGTCCGTCTCCGTGACGGACTGCGAGTCACAGCCGCAGACGGACCCGGGTGGCGGGCCCTGGCCCTGTCCGCTGGTCTTGAGGCTGGGCTCGGTCTCGCCCTCCGCCTCGAACGACGGCCTCGTGGCGGTTAACTGCTCGGCCGGCCGCTGCTCCGCCACCCTCCGGGCCCCGCCCTGGCGCGCCTGGCTGGCCGTCGCCGTGGAGACGAGCGCCGGCCACAACCGCACGGTGACCTTCAACGTCACGTCGGAATACACGGGTGAGCCGATCGTCTACACATGGTGACGTAACGGTTGGGGCTTTTTAACCCCCACTCTGGTGGACCGTACCAACTGGTAGGCTGGAGTTCTGGATCTGTTAATCGTTTTTAGTGGACACTCCCACACTTGATGATGATGATGATGTCGTCGCCGGTGGATTACAACGGCAATTGACACCTGGTGGTAAAATAGGGGCCCTTTCATGTATGGTTCATGTATTATATACTTTACGTTACGTTTGGGTTGATTCTAAGATTTGTAACTCAATGCAGACATCAATGTAGAAAATACTCGGAAGTCTGCTGAACCACACCACTGAAAACACGCCCCAGGTGCCAGGGGCAGGGCGATATATATCGATAACGCGATACAAGATTGGATATTGTCTCAGATTTTGGATATCGTATTATTGTGATATGGCGTAAGGCTGCATTAAAGTAAAGTGATGCCATTTTCTGAACTTGCTAGACAGTTTGAGGTCGTCCACCTGTTCCTGACTTCTCTCTCCCTTCCCCCACGGTATGTTTTTCCCTCAGTGGGCTGCAAGCCTGAAAGCGCGGGCCTGTCGCCGGACGTCATCGGACACCGCGGCAACGACAGCGACGCTAACGCCGCGGCGGTGAGCAACGCCACCGGCGACCCTGCGACAGCGGCGATGACCACGCCGGCGCCGGCGTGCGTGTGGGACGTCCCGGTGCTGGCGGAGGAGCTGGACGTGTTGTCGGTGCGCTTCTCCCCGGCCAGCGGCGCCGCCGGCGTGAGCGTGGCGCGCTCCAACCCCACGCTGCTCGGCTACCCGCTGCACACGCTCACCAGCGGGGGAACGCTCAACCTGCAGCTCACGCTCAACACCGTGAGTACTAGCATGCACAGACACAGACACACACACACATGCACACGCACGCACACACGCACACGCGTGCAGACACACATACACACACACACACGTAGAAAGACAGGTGTGCACACACACACACACGTAGAAAGACTGGCGCACACACACACACACACACACACACACACACACACACACACACACACACACACACACACACACACACACACACACACACACACACACACACACACACACACACACACACACACACACACACACACACGTAGACGGACTGGCGTGCACACACACACATGCATAATCAATAATTGTGTGTGCATAATAAATGTGTGTGTGTGTGTGTAGACCAACGTCACCCTAGCCAACAGCAGCAGTGTGGTAGCCTGTCTCTCTCCCTGGGCCCCGGTCCTCCATCTCAACGATTCCCAACCCTGCCGTACCGGTACGACCCCCGCCTGCTCGTGACATCACCGCCACCACATCACTGTCACAGCATCACTGCTATGTTGCCGGTCAATGTAATGACCTCACCTGACGATAACCGAAACCTTCAAAGTCCATTTCCTGTAAGACGTACAATACGCTGGACTTAAGTGTGTGTGTGTGTGTGTGTGTGTTTAGCCTTGTTCCTAGGTTATGGTCTTCGTGTCAACGCCAGTGCTCCCAAGGCGGTGATCAGGCTGCCATTCCCCCACGCCGCAACATGGTACCTCTCACTGCAGCTCACCTGCAACAGGTAACACACAAATATACATGCACACGCACACACACACACACACACGCGCGCACCCACACACTGTACCTTTCGGCTGCAACACATAAAGAGCAACACACGGGGCGAGCGGATCCTCGACCACTGCTACACTCCCTTCCGTGATGGCTACAAGGCCCTCCTCCGCCCACCGTTCGGCAAATCAGATCACCGCTCTATCCAGCTGCTCCCCGCCTATAGGCAGAGACTGAAGCAGCAACCGATCGCTGTGAGGGAGGTCCAATGCTGGTCGGACCAATCAGATTCTACGCTGCAGGATTGTTTTGATCACGCTGACTGGCACATGTTCCGCGTTGCCTCGGACAATAACATCAACGAGTACGCGTCGTCGGTCACCGGGTTCATCAAGAAGTGCATAGATGACGTTGTTCCGACCAAGTCGGTTCGGATATATCCCAACCAGAAACCGTGGATTAACGGCGATGTTCGCGCTGCCCTACATGCGCGTAACGCCGCCTTTGGTTCCGGGAATACGGAGGAATATACGAGAGCCCGTTACGACCTCCGTAAGACCATCGTCACTGCCAAGCGGGAGTATAAGGACAGAGTGGAAGATAAATTCAAGAAACACGATGCGAGGGGTATGTGGCAGGGGCTGCAGAAGATAACGAACTTCAGAGGGAGAACCAGTTGTGTAGAGAACTCCTCTACCTCCCTCTCAGGAGAGCTAAATACATTTTTTGCTCGGTTCGACGTAAACAGCAGCCCGCCGAAGCCAGCACCGACTGGGGAGACCAGCCAGCTGCGCATCTCGGAGGCGGATGTGCGCCGCACCTTTAAGCGGCTGAACATCCGTAAGGCGGCAGGCCCCGACGACATCCCAGGCCGCGTCCTCAGAGCATGCGCAGACCAGTTGGCAGGAGTCTTTGCAGACATCTTCAACCTCTCCCTGTCCCAGGCTGTTGTCCCCGCGGTCTTCAAGATATCCACCATCGTGCCTGTCCCCAAACAAACCAAGGTAACATGCCTGAATGACTACAGACCTGTGGCCCTCACCTCGATCGTTAGCAAATGCTTCGAGAGGTTGGTCAAGGACTTTATTTGCTCCGTGTTACCTACCACGCTGGACCCATGGCAATTTGCATATCGTCAAAATAGATCCACGGACGACGCAATTGCCATGGCCCTCCACACTGCCCTTTCCCACCTGGAGGGGAAGAACTGTTATGTGCGAATGCTGTTTGTGGACTACAGCTCAGCATTCAACACAATAGTTCCTGCCAAGCTCGACACCAAGCTGAGAGGTCTAGGCGTACCCCCATCCATGTGCAGCTGGATACTGAACCTCCTGTCGGACCGCCGCCAGGTGGTGAGGATGGGCAGCACCACATCAGAGCCACTGACCCTCAACACGGGAGCCCCCCAGGGATGCGTGCTGAGCCCTCTCCTCTACTCCCTCTACACCCACGACTGCATGGCTATGCACAGCTCCAACGTCATCGTCAAGTTTGCTGACGACACGACAGTGATGGGCCTGATCGCCGGCGACGACGAGACAGCCTACAGGGAGGAGGTCGGATCGCTGGAGCAGTGGTGCCAGGAGAACAGCCTCGCCCTCAACGTCAAGAAGACCAAGGAGCTGATCGTGGACTTCAGGAGGCAGAGGGGAGAGCACAGCCCTATCTCCATCGACGGCGTTGCAGTAGAGAGGGTCAGCAGCTTCAAGTTCCTCGGCGTGCACATCTCCGAGGACCTCACATGGTCCACGCACACCACACACGTGGTGAAAAGGGCCCAACAACGCCTGTATTTTCTCAGGCGTCTGAAGAAATTCAGCATGGGCCCCCGCATCCTGAGAACATTCTACAACGGCACCATCGAGAGTGTTCTGACAGGGTGTATCACCGCCTGGTACGGGAACTGCACGGCACTCGAGCGCAGAGCGCTTCAAAGGGTGGTGCGGACGGCCCAGTATATCGTTGGAGGTGAGCTCCCCTCCCTCCTGGACATTTACAACCAGCGGTGCGTGGCCAAGGCCAAAAAAATTATAAAAGACATTGCCCACCCCAGCCACGAACTTTACTCACTATTACCGTCAGGCAGGCAATACCGCAGTATCAAGTGTCGTACAAATAGGCTTAGAGATAGCTTCCACAGTCAGGCCATCAGGCTGCTGAACAAGGGCGTATAACATATAACAATGTATATTTTATTACATTGATTTATATATATATATATTGCTCTTTTCTGTGCTGATTTTTGCATTTTATAAATTGCATTTTTTATTTTTATTTTATATTCTTTATTCTATTTTTATTCTATTTTTATCTATTTTTATTTTATCTTATTTTATAACTGCTGTCTGTCGTCGGGTATTGCACACAAGAATTTCACATCACTGCTTTATACTAAACTGTAAACTGTGAAGTGACAAACTTGACTTGACTTGACTGTGTCTCTGACACAGTAGAAGCAGCTGTGTTTTTGTCCGCCACGAGTGTATTCTGATTCTAATGGTTTCCTCATCCTGTTTGCTAACACTCTAATGGTCATACAGCATGATAATACTGTGTGTGTGTGTGTGTGTGTGTGTGTGTGTGTGTGTGTGTGTGTGTGTGTGTGTGTGTGTGTGTGTGTGTGTGTGTGTGTGTGTGTGTGTGTGTGTGTGTGTGTGTGTGTGTGTGTGTGTGTGTGTGTGTGTGTGTGTGTGTGTGTGTGTGTCCACAGCAGCGAGTGTGACAACGTGTCGGTGGTGTCGGTGGTCCCCGAGGTGTGGGTCAGCGCGTGTGTGGAGGACTGCGGGGCGTACGGGGAGTGCCGCCTGCTGCGCTCCAACACCTACCTGTACTCAGCATGCACCTGCAAGGCTGGTGGGAGAGACACGCACCCACCTACACACACACACACACACACACACGCACAGAGACACACGCACAGAGACACCCGCACCTACACCCACACACCCACAAACACACCTACACACACACATACACCCACACACCCACACACACCTACACCCACACCAATGTGTGTTAAATCAAAAATCAATTAAATATAAAGATATATTTTTATAACATTTTTTACTTTAGTTGAATTACTACTTACTACTTAAAGATTTGAATATTTACACATTTTTATTTTACTATATAACTATGTATTTGATATATATATAAAAAAAAAAATGTGTAACTTAATTTCACACCCAGGATAGGCATTGTGGTTCAGCCCTGTTACAAAGTGTTTGCGGTCCTATTATGCCTCGTTTCCACCAAAGCAAGCCTAGTTCTAGCTCTCGGATGGCCCTAGAGCCGGTTCGCAGTTGGTTCAACTGGCGAGCCGTCAAAGAACTGGTTTGCGTTTCCACCAACTTTTTCGCCGAGAGAGCCACGTCATGACGTCACTGTTAACGTCTGGATACGGCGGTCAAAAACTTTGAGTTTGTTTGAGTTTCTCCGATAAGCCCCGCCCCCAGCCCCTGACGTAATGGAGCCTGCTGGCTAGCCCAGCTTCGATGTGGGGCCGCTCAGGAACCAGTTAACCGGGCCAGAAAGTGGCTCCTTCGCGGTGGAAACGCAAAGAACTGGTTCGAGATTAGGCACAAGCTCCGAACCAGCCCTCAAAACAGCTTGGTGGAAACGAGGCATTAGTCAGACCAGCCCAATGTCCTTCAGATTCCTTCAGTGTTTGGTGAGGTCATACCCCCGCAACGCTTTGGTCTTTTAATAGGAAAAACACACTAAACACTCTAAGATTAGGACCAGTCAAACAGGTTTGCCTCACGGAGCCCACAGAGTGGAAGACTGACGAGTCCTCCGTGACGTGGTGACACCATGTTGGTGTCCTAAAAGTCTCCTAAAACAGAAGAGAAAAGACTCTTGTGTGTGTGTGTGTGCGTGTGCGCGCTTTTATGAAGTGATTTACTTTCCGCAGTCGTTTTGTCCGAAAAGTAAATCAGGTACACAGAGGACAGTAGATTTACCAGAAAAAGGCTTATTGTTTTATACGGCCCATTTAATAATCATTCAAATGTGTCAGTGTACAGCACAGTACAGCGAAAGGAATTTCTCTGCATTCAACCCATCCGAATATTAGGAGCAGAGGTCAGCTGTTTACACAGAGGGGAGCAGTTAGGGGGTCTTGCTCGACAGGTTTTTTATTTTTTTGTTTTTGCTAGGAGGAGCCGGGGATCGAACCAGCAACCTTCCGGTTGTGAGGCGACCGCTCTACCTCCGGAGCTATCCTTCCGGAAATAATGAAAATGTTGAATATTAATGGTGGTGCCTCTCCGGGAACCATCACCTTATCGTGGTGGAGAGGTTTGGGTGTCCCTGTGAACCTGAGAGCTGTGTTGTCTGGAGCCTAGTGCTCCTGGTAGGGTCTCCCATGGCAGATTGGTCTCAGGGGAGGGGCCAGACTAAGAATGGTTCAAAGACTTCAATGGACAAACAAACTAGAATTGAGGATACCCTGCCCGGAGGAAGCCCGGGGCCCCTTTCCGGAGCTAGGCCTGGAAAGAGGGCCCGTAAGCGAGCGCCTGGTGGCCGGGTTAGCCACGGAGCCCGGTCGGGCATTGCCCGAAAAAGCAACGTGGCCATTTCTCCTTCCCGCGGACCCACCACCTACGGGAAGAACCACTGGGGTCGGGTGCACTGCCAGTTAGGCGGCAGTGAAGGCAGGGGGCATCGACGGACCAAACCCAGCCAACAGAGACTGGCTTTGGGGACGTGGAATGTCACTTCTCTGGGGGGGAAGGAGCCTGAGCTGGTGCGGGAGGTGGAGCGCTACCAATTAGATCTGGTGGGGCTTACCTCTACGCACAGCACTGGCTCTGGAACTAAACTCCTGGATAGGGGTTGGACTCTTTCCTTCTCTGGAGTTGCTCAGGGTGTGAGGCGCCGGGCGGGTGTGGGGATACTCACAAGTCCCCGGCTGAGTGCCGCTTTGTTGGAGTTTACCCCGGTGGACGAGAGGGTCGCCTCCCTACGCCTTAGGGTCATGGGAGGGAAAACTCTGACTGTTGTTTGTGCCTATGCACCAAACAACAGTTCGGAATATCCCGCCTTCTTGCACACCCTGGATGGAGTCCTGCATGGGGCTCCTGAAGGGGACTCTATAGTCCTCCTGGGAGACTTCAACGCACACGTGGGTAACGATGGGGAAACTTGGAGGGGCGTGTTGGGGATGAACGGCCTACCTGATCTGAACCGGAGTGGATTTCTGTGCTAGTCATGGATTGGCCATAACAAACACCATGTTCAAACATAAGGATGCTCATAAGTGTACATGGTACCAGAGCACTTTAGGCCGAAGGTCAATGATCGATTTTGTTATCGTATCATCTGGCCGCATGTTTTGGACACTCGGGTGAAGAGAGGGGCAGAGCTGTCAACCGATCACCATCTGGTGGTGAGTTGGGTAAGATGGCGGGGGAAGCCTCTGGACAGACCTGGTAAGCCCAAACGTGTAGTGCGGGTGAACTGGGAACGTCTGGTAGATGACCCTGTCCGGGAGACCTTCAACTCACACCTCCGGCGGAATTTTTCGGGCATCTCTGTGGAGGCTGGGGGCATTAAGCCAGAGTGGTCATTGTTCAAAGCTTCTATTGCCGAAGCTGCTGTTGAGAGTTGTGGCCTCAAGGTCATTGGTGCCTCAAGGGGCGGCAACCCTCGGACTTCGTGGTGGACACAGGTTGGTCAGGGAAGCCGTCCGGCTGAAGAAGGAGGCCTTCCGGGCTATGTTAGCCTGTGAGACTCCGGACTCGGTTGCGAGGTATCGACAGGCCAAGAGGACGGCAGCCTCGGCTGTAGCGGAGGCAAAGCAGCGGGTGTGGGAGGAATTCGGAGAAGCCATGGAGAAGGACTTTCAGTCGGCACCAAAGCGTTTCTGGCAAACAATCCGGCGCCTCAGGAGGGGGAAGCGTGGGTCCATCCAAGCTGTGTACAGTAAGGGTGGGACATTGCTGACCTCAACTGAGGAGGTGATCGGGCGGTGGAAAGAACACTTTGAGGAACTTCTTAACCCAACTACACCCTCAATGGTAGAGACAGAGCTGGAGGATGAAGGACGGCAAACATCAATCTCCCTGGAGGAAGTCACTGCGGTAGTCAAACATCTCCGCAGTGGCAAAGCCCCAGGGGTTGATGAGATCCGTCCAGAAATGCTAAAGGTTCTGGGTGTTGAGGGGCTGTCATGGATGACACGTCTTTTCAACATTGCGTGGAAGTATGGGACAGTGCCTGAGGAGTGGCAAACGGGGGTGGTGGTACCCCTGTTCAAAAAGGGTGACCAGAGGGTGTGTGCCAATTACAGGGGTATCACATTACTCAGCCTCCCTGGGAAAGTCTACTCCAAGGTGCTGGAAAGGAGGGTTCGGCCGATAGTCGAACCTCAGATTGAAGAGGAACAATGCGGATTCCGCCCTGGTCGTGGAACAACGGACCAGCTTTTCACTCTTGCAAGGATCCTGGAGGGGGCTTGGGAGTATGCCCATCCGGTCTACATGTGTTTTGTAGATTTGGAGAAGGCATATGATCGGGTCCCTCGGCAAATACTGTGGGGGGTGCTGCGGGAGTATGGGGTGCGGGGGTCACTGTTGAGGGCCATCCAATCTCTCTACTCCCAAAGCAAGAGCTGTGTCCGGATTCTCGGTACAAAGTCAGGCCTGTTCTCAGTGGGTGTTGGCCTCCGCCAGGGCTGCGCTTTGTCACCCATCCTGTTTGTGATTTTCATGGACAGGATTTCAAGGCGTAGTCATGGAGGGGAGGGGTTTCAGTATGGTGGGCTCAGGATTGAATCGCTGCTGTTTGCAGATGATGTGGTCCTGTTTGCGTCATCAGTATGTGACCTTCAGCACTCACTGGATCGGTTTGCAGCAGAATGTGAAGCGGCTGGGATGAGGATCAGCACCTCCAAATCTGAGGCCATGGTTCTTAGCAGGAAACCGGTGGATTGTCTACTCCAAGTAGGGAGGGAGTCCTTATCCCAAGTGAAGGAGTTCAAGTATCTCGGGGTCTTGTTCTCGAGTGAGGGGAGGATGGAGCGTGAGATTGACAGGAGAATAGGTGCAGCGGGAGCGGTATTGGGTGCACTTTGGCGCACCGTTGTAACCAAAAGAGAGCTGAGCCAGAAGGCAAAGCTCTCGATCTACCGATCAGTCTTCGTTCCTACCCTCACCTATGGCCATGAGCAATGGGTAATGACCGAAAGGACGAGATCGCGAATACAAGCGGCCGAAATGAGTTTCCTCAGGAGGGTGGCTGGTATCTCCCTGAGGGATAGGGTGAGAAGCTCAGTCACTCGTGAGAGACTCGGAGTAGAGCCGCGGCTCCTTCGCGTAGAAAGGAGCCAGTTGAGGTGGTTCGGGCATCTAGTAAGGATGCTTCCTGGTCGCCTCCCGAGGGAGGTTTTCCAGGCACATCCAACTGGGAAGAGACCACGGGGCAGACCGAGGTACAGGTGGGGTGATTACATCTCCACACTGGCCTGGGAACGCCTCGGGATCCCCCAGTCAGAGCTAGTCGATGTTGCCAGGGAGAGGGAAGTTTGGAGTCCCCTGCTGGAGCTGCTACCTCCGCGACCCGATTTCGGATAAGCGGGAGAAGATGGATGGATGGATTAAATCAATAATGTGTGTGTGTGTGTCTCTTTCTCTCTCTCTGTCTCTGTGTGTGTTTCTCTCTTTCTTTGTGTCTCCCTCTCCCTCTCTGTCTGTGTGTGTGTGTTCTCTCTCTCTCTCTCTCTCTCTCTCTCTCTCTCTTTCTCTTTCTCTCTCTCTCTTTCTGTGTCTGTCTCTCTCTCTCTCTCTCTCTCTCTCTCTCTCTCTCTCTCTCTCTCTCTCTCTCTCTCTCTCTCTGTCTGTGTGTCTCTCTCTCTTTCTCTGTCTGTGTCTGTGTCTCTCTCTCTCTGTCCCCACACAGGCTGGAGCGGGTGGGGCTGTACGGACGGTTCGGCCGCCCTGTCGTACGGTCGCCAGGTGACCGCCACCCTGCTGCTGACGCTCAGCAACCTGCTGTTCCTGCCCGCCATCGTGGTGGCGGCCCGCCGCTGCTACGTGGTCGAGGCCTCCGTCTACCTCTTCACCATGTTCTTCTCCTCGGTAACCGGACAGCCAATCGGGGATAAGGACGATTATTATTTAGGATATTATTATTATCTGTTCATCGAGAAAGAGATACATACACAGAATATGCTAAGACAATGGTCATCATTTTTTTATTGATTATACTGTATAAAAGTATACATATATAGTGTGTGTGTATATATATATATATATATATTGTATAAATATAATACAATTAAAGTATATGTGTATGTATTATCATATGTATGTAATAGTTGTAGTAATAGTGTGTGTAATAGTAGTAGTAGTACATTTTAATTGTAATGATTATAAATATTCATATTTTCACTTTTGAGCTGTTTTGAGAACAGCTTTATCATAACATGAACTGGTTCTTTGGTGATACAGAATAGTTACTCATAAATAAGCCGTGTATTAATATCCTTGTACCTGATAGACTATAACTAGGCTCTATGTCCCACACACAAGTTACAGTAGTGTCAGTGTGTTGCTATATGAACGTGTGCGTGTGACGTCTCTAAAAAGCAACCTCCATATTTGTAGTTCTACCATGCCTGCGATCAACCCGGCCTGGCCGTGATGTGCATCATGGACTACGACACCCTTCAGTTCTGTGACTTCCTGGGCTCCGTCTGCGCCATCTGGGTCACCATCCTCTGCATGGCCCGCTTACGGGACACACTCAAATACGTAAGGCATAACGTAGTTACGTCTGTGCTCGTTTTTACTAGTTACTACGGTTTTAAAAGGAGGAGGATAGTGTTTTATTATGTGGGATTCGTTTTCTGATGCATTCAGTTTGATATTCTTCCTGATTTTCTGGCCTGGGTTCAATAAAGTATAATGTTTTCGTATTCTAAAGATGTATTCTGGGGCAGTGGTTACCAAGGTTGGATCCCCAACTATAGACATCCTTGTGCAAATTGTCTAACCCCTCCCTTCCTCCTGCACATTAATTGTGTGTGTGTGTGTGTGTGTGTGTGTGTGTGTGTGTGTGTGTGTGTGTGTGTGTGTGTGTGTGTGTGTGTGTGTGTGTGTGTGTGTGTGTGTGTGTGTGTGTGTGTGTGTGTGTGTGTGTGTGTGTGTGTGTGTGTGTGTGTGTGTGTGTGTGTGTGTGTGTGTGTGTGTGTGTGTGTGTGTGTGTGTGTGTGTGTGTGTCGCTGTCTCTCTCTCTCTGTAGACCCTGTTTGTGCTGGGGGTTCTGCTGATAGCCATGTCGATGCAGCTGGACCGCAGGGGGCTGTGGAACATGCTGGGTCCGGTGCTCTGTGCCGTGCTGGCCATGGTCATCGCCTGGGTAAGACAACCACCTAAACGGCACCTCCGGCTCAACGCTGTGTAGTAGCAGTACCACTTCTGCCCAGCAGGGGGTGGTCAATTGCACAGCGGGGAGTTGTGGTGTTTTTTGCGTGGATTTTTCCGCTTTGGGTACTTTACACCTCAGTTCTACTCTGAAGAAAATACAATGTCATGTAATGATGCAATATAGTTTCATTGTATTCTTTAAACAATATTAATAGATTACATTTAAGAGTAATTCCCATCATCACCAATCTCCAATCGACATCTTCATAAGAGAAGATGTGACTCAACACAAAGCTATGACATACAACTCAACAACAACTCAACATTCTCTCTCTCTCTCTCTCTCTCTCTCTCTCTCTCTCTCTCTCTCTCTCTCTCTCTCTCTCTCTCTCTCTCTCTCTCTCTCTCTCTCTCTCTCTCTCTCTCTCTCTCTCTCTCTCTCTCTCTCTCTCTCTCTCTCTCTCTCCTTCTCCCCCCCCCAGGTGTACCGGGGCGTGCGGCGGCGCCACTGCTACCCGCCCTCCTGGCAGCGCTGGGTGCTCTACCTGGTGCCGGGCCTGCTGTGCGCCCTGGTGGGCGTGTGCGTGTACATCTTCGCCGAGACGGAGGACAACTACTACTACACCCACTCGCTGTGGCACGTGCTGGTGGCCTGCAGCGTGGTGTTCCTGCTGCCCCCCCGGGAGAGGTGCCGCGAGGCCTGGGGCTGGAGCCGCGGCTGGGCCTTGGCCTGGTCCTGGTCCTGGAGCCCGCGGGTCTGTGGATACACGCTGTGTGACGGCGGCAAGGAGGAGCTGTACACCGTCAGCTAGGGCCACGTGCGTGCGAACACATACACACACACACATACATACGTACGTACATACGTACATACATACATACACACACACACACACACACTGTACACTGTTAGCTAAGTCACACACACACAATCACACACTGTACACTGTCAGCTAGGATACACGTGTGTGTGTGTGTGTGTCCTAGCTGACGGTGTACAGTGTGTGTACACCGTCAGCTAGGACACACACACAGACGTACAATGTCAGCTAGGACACGCACACACACACACACACACATACCTACTGGGATATTCTGACAAAATGTAACCTTCAACCTTTAGTTGGCCAAAATGCATTTGGTTTAGTTTCACTTAAAAAACTTTAAACAAGAAATGAAATCCTGAACTGAGATTCAAATTCCTGCTTACCTACCTACATAAGGAATGACTATTCAGCCCAACCAAATTCAGGCCAACACACACACACACACACACACACACACACACACACTACTTTTCATAGAGATTTTCCCTCTCACCTCCTCTGACCTGGGAGGCAGTGCTGAAGGTTCCGGCGTGTAACCGTGGATACCAGGGAGCTGTACGTATGTGTGCTATGTGCTACGTAGCATACGAATGTGATGACTTTCTGTCTTTTTCAAAAACGTTCTAGAGAGTACACATCTATTTATTTTAGGGGTGCGCAATATTCCTCTTTCTTACTTTGCATTTTTTCAGGTTTTTTTTGCTCATCAGTGCAGGGCAAAATTCCTAAACGGTTCATGAATGTTTATATACTGTATATATATATATTTTTAAGGACTTCCTTGTTTTTCCGGATAATTCCTTCCTTTTCCCAGATTACGGAATTCCCGTATATACGTCTAATGCTGACAAGTAACGCTGCAAACCTCAAATGCTAAGTGGTTAGCATTGCCCACCATAAGCAAACCTTTGAAACCTCTTCCTGTGTTGGTTCAACGCACTTCCTTGGCCACCGAACAACTTTAACTTTAGTTAACCTTCGGTTGACTTTACTTTTGTTTCTTCTTTTGATCGAAGCACTTTGGATGATTGTGAGGCGGCCACTGTGTATAGAGGTCAGGCTGTGTGACTGTAATATGATCTCTGTACCAAGGTGCCGAGCCTCTTCCCTGCCTTTTTTGGCGATCTTCCCGCCTTTTTTGGCAATCATCTCCGCCTTTTTTGGCGAGCTGTAACCTACACACGACGCCATGTTGTTTTAGGGGGGGGAGTTATCTCTCTACCGTGTGTCGTTGGGGTACTGTTGTTTGCTACTGCCTGTGGTGATGGGGGTCCGGTTCTGTTTCTGTATGCTTGTTTTTCCTCATTGTATGTTTTTCCTTTTTCTTTTGCACATATTTTGAATCAAATGCTGTTGTGTGTGTGTGTGTGTGTGTGTGTGTGTGTGTGTGTGTGTGTGTGTGTGTGTGTGTGTGTGTGTGTGGTGTGTGTGAGAGAATTATATTATATATATTATATATATTTTGTTCTTCCTCTATGTCACACTACTACTATTACTGTCGCGTCTGCGTTTTTGCGAAGTACCGAACAAAAATAAATCTTCAATTTCAAATAAGCCGTTGTTTTGTATTAATTGCAGTCAGTGCACAAAACATCCTGTTTGGTTTGTTTAACTCAAACATCCACAGAAAACACACCAGAAATACGAGGGTAAAAAGGGGATGGATTATGCTAATCCTGTAGAAAGTGCTTTTTTTTTTCATGTGCGTGTGTGTATTTGTGTGTGTGTGTGTGTGTGTGTCCTGTCCCTATATAGGTTATCCCCATTAGTGAATTGAATGAGTAGGTTCTCTGTTCTTGCAAATCTGCAGCATATACTAAACATAAGAAACCAACATAAAAACGTGTGCCTCCTTTGTGTTCACAACCCTCTCCACTTCCTGTTTGTGGTCTCTCTCTCTCTCTCTCTCTCTCTCGTCGTGTGTGTGTGTGTGTGTGTGAGACCAAACCCACCCCACAATCTCACACCCAAACTGGGTCAATGAGGTACACTGTGCCAGCCTACACAAGAGTACGTGTGTCAATTTGATATTATAAGATTATATTATAATATAAGATTATCGATTATAATATCTTAATATTATAATCTGCAATCACAAATGGGCCTGTAGTCACTTAATACACTGGGTGAAATCTTATGTTGATTTGTTTCTCATTTCTCGGTCTGAACTCCGTGATGAGTTAGTGTGTTGTCATGACCCGGGTCTACCAGCAGAGGGCGCCAGTCTGAAGATCCAGAAGGGACTCGGGGTAAATGATTTTGGGATGTACGTAATTGTAAGTAAATACAGAAGTACAGCTCTATTAACATTACGATATACTTCCTTTTATCGCAATTGCTAAAACACACACACACACACACACACACAAACCCTAACCCGAGCCCACACCCTAACCCTGGGTTAGGGTCTCACACACACACACACACACACACACACACAACAATCTACCGTGACAGTTTATTATTGTCATGACAACAGCTGAAGTGAAATCAACAGAGGCTACAACAGCAGCCATGGTAGCGGAGAGAAGCTCAGACATGATGACACAAACAAGTAATTTCTATCACAATGTAAACAAAACAAAAAAAAACATTCAACACTTGTAACAACACTCGGTCTACGAAATATATCTTCTGTGAGGACCGTCATGGTCCTGACCTCTACAACGATTCATTCATTCTGAAAGCAATGTTGAAAGCAATGTTTCACCATGTCGTTGCATATTCCGGCCTTAATATCCACATACCCACCACCGTTAGAATACAGTTGGTAAGAGACTTGTCATGACTCCTTGCTTAGAACCAGGCCATCTATTTCCATTCACTTGCATTGACCAGGCATACAAATACGACATTTAGGGTTGTTTTTTTGTTTGGATTTAGGGAAGGAATGAAAACGGCTGGAAAGTCACAGACACACTAAATGTTAACTGAGGATTGTACTTTGTGGGTGTAAGCTATAACTGGAAGCAAATGGGAATAGCATGTAGCTTGTATGACTGTTATAAATGTGTGCTCTTATATATATATATATATATATATATATATATGACAATGATCTGTGAAACAAGCCAGTGTTGTTTTAAATAGAAAAAACGTTGCTTATATTATTATTATTCTTATTATTATTATTTGTATTATTGCTATTTGTGACCTAAATGCCAAAAGCGCACACTATAACTCCCTTGGATGGCTGCTATGGTGACCGAATTCAGAGAGGAAGACCAATTCAGAGAGGAAGTAGTAGAAAGACAGAAATGCTGTGTTTCCTGGACGTTTGATCGGTGTGATGTTGTAAACAGGTTCTCCAGACCCAGGGCTCCACAATAGCTATTGCCCTCTTGCCCCAGGGGGCAAGTACACTTCCACGTTGGGCAAGTAAACCAAACAAAGCACAAGCAAAGTCCCGAATAGGGAAGTGGTTAAACAACCAAAACGTTTCATACCTAAACTAAAGATGAAACATGACCATTAGCCTTGGTTGTTATTCGATAACCAATCTCATAAATACAACTATTTGTATTCGGGCAAATCTGCAAATCTGCAATGGGCAAATACATTTGTGACCCAATCGGGCAAGTGAAACAAAAAAAACCTTTACGTTGAGCCCTTTGAAAACTTTAAGGAGCCCTTTCAAAGATGAGATCATTCTTCATTTACTGTAACTCATAGAGGAGGAGGAGGAGGACACCTCGATCGGAGGAGGAGTTTAAAGGGACAGTTTGTGTGTGTGAGCCGGGCGTGTATCTAACAAGAGCGAGAAAGTAAAGTGGCGTGGGACGCTGTGGTGGTTGTACTTGATGATGTGGCGATGATGACGATGACGATGGCATCATCGTGTGATGTCACCACGAGTCAAACCTAGGAGACGGCGGATGAGTTCGCCCCCTGTCCGCCTTGCTCCGTTGCCGGGGCGACCCCCTGGGCGGGGGAGGGGCTAGAGTGTCGCTGACGTCGCATGAAGGGAAACACGCTAAGAGAGAGAGAGTCAGAGATTCAGAGAGTCAGAGAGAGAGTCATAGAGAGAGAGAAAGAGAGAGAGAGAGACAGAGAGAGAGAGAGAGAGAGAGAGAGAGATCTAGAACTGCTCATCTATTATTGAGAAGTGAACTGGAGGTTTGGTTGGTCGTACCTTTTCTTGGTCTCCTGAGGAACAACCGCTACGGCCAACATGCTCTTGTAGAGTTCTGACTTCAGATACCGGGGGTATGAGTCCTATACACACACACACACACACACACACACACACAGTAAACAAATCACTTTAACGTTTCTCTGAAGTAAAAGCGTTTCCCATGTCCCGTGTGTTTTTGGGATGAACAAATGGACCCATTGAGATGCATTCTAAGATTCAGATTCAGATTCAGATTACTTTATTTATCCCGAGGGAAATTAAGGTGCAACAGTTGACACAGGGGGAATAAATGCACACACAAATATACTAATACCTAAAGCTAAAAACTAAATAACAACTAACTAAACAAAACTAGTATAAGCAAAATATAACTAAAATAACTCTAAATGAAATCTAAATGTATTGATAGATGAATTGCACAATTTACAGTATTATTACAGTAATACGTAGGTATATACAATACACAACAATACGTATAGTGCAAATTGGCAGTAATAAATACTAATAAATAAATAACTGAAAAAGTGACATGTGAAAAGTGAATGTGAATTTACAGTGCAAAAGGCTTTGAGGAGCACGGTTCTTCCCACTGGGAAGGGGTGAGGAAAAATGATTTATCACAAACACAACTTCAGATGAGAAAGCTACACAATACGTAACGATCACAAATTAAACAATAGATAAAACCATATTAAATATTAATTATTACATTAAAAAAAAAAATAACTATTTCAAAATATATATTTATATCTATATATATATATATCTGCCCTGCCTATTTCCTGTGAAAAAAACAACCAAAAAACGAACTAACATGAGAAGGTACCAGGAAAGAACCAGGAAGTTTTGTAACTAAGACTTCCCGGTTGAGATCCAGGAACCGGATCGTAGCGCTAACCCCTGGCGCTAACGAGCTGTAGTAGTCTCGGGTCACAGGTCTCGGTATGAACTGAATGTGACCCACCTTCTTCATGAGGAAGTAGATGTGCATCTGTGCGTCATCCATGACGAAGCGGTGCGGGTGTTTGATGCCCTCCAGAGTCTTGTCCATCGTCTTGCTGTCGATGTTCACCCAGCGGGCCGCGCCTGGGGCCAGGAACTGTCTGGTGCACACACATGGTAACCTGTATTAGTGTCTTTCTAGTATCCTGTATGTAGTGTCTCTGTACTGACTGAACCACAGGGTTCAGTCAGTACAGAGACACTGATCTAGTGGTTCTGTACTGGCTGATACCTGTAGATGTCTTCCACTTTCTGTACAATCTTTGACGTCTCGCCGTGCCGAATGTCTTCACAGGCCTGCCAGAAGCACAGGTTCTCCGCTGAGAGAGAGAGAGAGAGAGAGAGAGAGAGAGAGAGAGAGAGAGAGAGAGAGAGAGAGAGAGAGAGAGAGAGAGAGAGAGAGAGAGAGAGAGAGAGAGAGAGAGAGAGAGAGAGAGAGAGAGAGAGAGAGAGAGCAAGCCAGAGAGAGAGAGCCATAGAGACAGCAAGCCAGAGAGAGAGAGACAGCCATAGAGACAGCAAGCCAGAGAGACAGACAGACAGAGATACAAAACCGAGACAGACCGGGAAAGAGAGAGAAAGACAGAGACAGAGAGAAAGACATAGAGAGACAGGCAAGAAGACAGAGACACAGAGACAGAGTCACTATTTTTGCTAATGATCTCAGTGACTGATGCAAATTCTCTTACAGTAGAAATATATACAGTATAATGTGAAACATTTTTACAATGTATATTCAAAGAAATCTCAAATAAAGTGCACGCAAGAAGCATTATCAGCCTTCCCTTTGCATGTGTCGCTCTGCATATTCATTTAAGTATTGATGGGGTAAGAAAGTATTGATGGGAAACATTGACACTCCACATCAAATCACATAAATTCCAAATGGTGTGATTTGATGGGCTCTCATTGGTTGTCTCCCTCGAGTCGGACCGCGCGTGAGGTCACGGAGGGGCGGGTCCTCACCGCTGAACTCCTTCTCCAGGTAGGTCATGAACTCCTTCCTCCCCATGGAGTCGTTCAGCAGCTCCACGAAGCTGAAGCTCCAGCGCTCTACCCTGAGGCGCGTGGGCACGCCCACCCTGCTCACACACGCACACAGGCACACACACACACACACACACACACACACACACACACACACACACACACACACACACACTGTAATGGAAAAAAAACCTCCAAGTGTTGTCACTATCTATGCCCCACCATCTGGTCGTAGTAGAGCACAGTGTTCTGTGTCTCTCTTGTGCCCACCGAGAAAGAACATAACAAA
>CM051005.1:17866776-17869276 GCA_027704905.1 Muraenolepis orangiensis | reverse complement strand
TGACCTCAACCGACTTTCTGAATCACAAAGCGCCCGATAACAAAAGCTCAGTTGAACTTACTTTGGACCCAAGCAGGCAGCAGGGAGGAGAGAGAGAGAGAGAGAGAGAGAGAGAGAGAGAGAGAGAGAGGAGAGAGAGAGAGAGAGAGAGAGAGAGAGAGAGAGAGAGAGAGAGAGAGAGAGAGAGAGAGAGAGAGAGAGAGAGAGAGAGAGAGAGAGAGAGAGAGAGAGGAGAGAGAGAGAGAGAGAGAGAGAGAGAGAGAGAGAGAGAGAGAGATGCAGCAGATATCATGTAACAAGAAGGGAGGCCAGTTAGTGGGGTTTCTTATAACAATGATCACACAAGGTGAGGAAGAGGATGGGGTGATGATGGTGAGGAAGAGGATGGGGTGATGATGATGAGGAAGGTGACATCACTGACCAGGATGACTCGTGAGTTGGCGATGTTTCCCCTCTCCGGACCCATTTCCAATACGTTGTGTGCCCCGGGCTGAACACACACACACACACACACACACACACACATTTAGTTTGTGTGTGCGTGTGTTTGAATAAGCACTTATCCTTACTCCAGCTTTCCACTTGACTGAATCTGACTCCTATTCCCTGCTTTCTTTCTTTCTTTCTTTCTTTCTTTTAATTCACAGAAGAAAGGATGAAAAGAAGTCAATCCCCCACTCCTCCTTTGATCCTCCCTTCCCCCTCTTCTCCTCCCCCCTTGCCTCCTCTCCCCTCTTCTCCTCTCCCCCCTTCTCCTCCCCCCTTGCCTCCTCTCCCCTCTTCTCCTCCCCCCTTGCCTCCTCTCCCCCCTTCTCCTCCCCCCTCTTCTCCTCCCCCCTTGCCTCCTCTCCCCTCTTCTCCTCCCCCCTTGCCTCCTGTCCCTCTCCACCTCTCTCTCTCTTTGGCTCTTCCCTCTGTTTCCATGTCTGCCGTGTGTTTCAATATTACATGTAAGAGTGGTGGAGACGGGGGACCACAGGGGGTCGGTCTGAATTTACAAAAACACGCATGCACACACACACACACACGCACACAGTTAAACACACACACTCAAACAGAGTGCTTCTTCTGGGATGTGGCTGGCGGAGACTCCACTACTACATTACTAATAGTAATAGTATAGTAAAGTATTAAAGCATAGCATAGTATAGTTTAGTATAGTATACCATAATATGGTACAGCATAGCATGGGTATACCATAGCATAATATAGCATGAGTTAGGGGACTAGAACGAGAGGAAAACTGAGAGAGAGAGAGAGAGAGAGAGAGAGAGAGAGAGAGAGAGAGAGAGGCCTACAGGAGGTCTGTTGATGAGCCAGTAGGCCTGCTCCTGACATTCCAGAACAATCCGGTCCGCCTTCCGCCTCTGCTTGGACGCTCTATAGGACAAACGATAGGAACCACTTGTTATCCTCGTATAAAACGTGTATATACGTGTATACACTTGTTTATGTTCATTGTTCATGTTTAATGTATATTCATCTGTATTTTATGTGGGTGTGGGTGTGTGTGTGATAGAGACAAGAAGACGGAGAGAAGAAAGACAAAGTGAGAAAGAGAGGGAGTGAGAAAGGGAGGGAGAGAGAGAGAGAGAGAGAGAGAGAGAGAGAGAGAGAGAGAGAGAGAGAGAGAGAGGGAGAGAGAGAGAGAGAGAGAGAGAGAGAGAGAGAGAGAGAGAGAGAGAGAGAGAGAGAGCACCTGAGTTGTTCTCTGGCTTGCATTACTACAAAGTCCCAGGTGTGGTTGATCCTCTTGTGTAGCTGACTGTACATTTCCTAGTAAAACAGAGAGGGAGAGGGGGACGGAAAAAGAGAGAGAGAGAGAGAGAGAGAGAGAGAGAGAGAGAGAGAGAGAGAGAGAGAGAGAGAGAGAGAGAGAGAGAGAGAGAGAGAGAGAGAGAGAGAGAGAGAGAGAGGGACGGAGAGAGTGAGAGTGAGAGAGGGATGGAAAGAGGGAGAGAGAGAGAGCGGAATGGAGAGAGTGAGAGAGGGAGAAAGGGAAGGAGACAGGGAGAGAGATAAAGGGAGAGAGGGATGGAGACAAAGAGAGAGAGAGGAACTTAGAGGGAGAGAGGGACAGAGAGGGAGATAGAGAGAGGGATGGAGAAAGAGAGAGAGAGAGAGAGAGAGAGAGAGAGAGAGAGAGAGAGAGAGAGAGAGAGAGAGAGAGAGAGAGAGAGAGCGAGAGCGAGAGCATCATGAATCGGTACCTAGACACATTGGCATGCAGGTGCAGGACACACGCAAAAACACAACCACACGGATCTAGCGTCCCACCCTCCGCCCTCTCCACCTTAGCCCCGGGAGGAGTCTTCTCCTCCCCTGCCTGTGTGCTGCCTGTGTGTCCCGCCCCCCTTTGGGTGCTGTAGCTCGGGCCGCTAACAGACGCTAACAGCCGCTTACCTTTTCGTATTCCATGAGCTCTCCCTGTTTTCGGATGTTCTTCTTGGCCAGATAGATCGCTAACCGGGAAAAATAATGAGAACCACATTTGAAAGGA
>CM051005.1:17816776-17864276 GCA_027704905.1 Muraenolepis orangiensis | reverse complement strand
AGAAATAGAGAAAGTGAGTGAGAGAGAGAGAGGGAGAGGCATGACGGGATGAATAGAGAGAGAGGGGGAGAGGGAGGGTGGATAGAGAGACAGAGAGAGAGAGAGAGAGAGAGGTGGCTAGAGAGAGGGAGGGTGGATAGAGAGAGAGAGAGAGAGAGAGAGAGAGAGAGAGAGAGAGAGGGAGGGATGGATAGAGAGGGAGAGAGAGAGGGAGTGATGGATAGAGAGAGAGAGGGAGAGCGAGGAGGAAAGGAATGGACAAAAAGAGACGGTGAGAGAGATTGATAGGCAGGGACAAATGGATAGAGAGAAAGAGAGGGATGGATAGAGAGAGAGAGAGAGAGAGAGAGAGAGAGAGAGAGAGAGAGAGAGAGAGAGAGAGAGAGAGAGAGAGAGAGAGAGAGAGAGAGAGAGAGGGTGGATAGAGATAGGGAAAGAAAGAGAAGAGGGATGGAAAGATATAGATTGATGTGTGGACAGTAGAGCCCCTCCCCATTATCATGTCTCAAATTCCTATCATAACTTCTCCCACTCTCTCTCTCTCTCTCTCCTCTCTCTCTCTCTCTCTCTCTCTCTCTCTCTCTCTCCTCTCTCTCTCTCTCTCTCTCTCTCTCTCTCTCTCTCTCCTGCTGACTATGGTCTCTTCATAGTTTGGTCTTCAGTGCAAATAAAATAAATGGCAAGTGAAGAGAGGAGGTGGAGGGAGAGAGGGGAAGAGTGAGGGGAAGGAGGAAACTTTCCTCTCCTTCTCTCACCATTGCATTATTCATAACCAGAGGGGCAAACACACACAGTCACACATACACACACACACACAAACACATAACACACATGCACGTGTGTTGTGTGCATGCATGTATGTATGTATGTATGTATGTATGCATGTGCACGCACACACACACATGCATGTGTGTTGTGTGTATGCATGTATGTATGTATGTACAAGCATGCACCATCACCACACATAGGGCCAGTAACACACACGCACGCACACAAGCGCGCACACACACACACACACACACACACACACACACACACACACACACACACACCACACACACACACACACACACACACACACACACACACACACACACACACCCGTCATGGCGTGAGGGATAACAGTGATGAGGAGCCTCTGGTTTCTCATCTTCATCCCCATGTCAGGGTCCTGCATGGCCACGATCACTTTCTCCAGCTGTAGCACACACACACACACACACACACACACACAATACAAAATTAATATATACACTGTATATATAAATGCGCCCACATTATATTGATGCCCACAAAAATAATTAATCAAAAACATAAACAACATTTAATCACATCATTTAACAAATAAATTAAAAAACGTCGAATGATAGTGGTTGAGGTGGAGTTAAGTGACCTCCTATTAACCTCCCTTTTGTCTTTCGATATATTAATCTCCTCCTGTCGCGTTTTAGTGAAATTAAAAAAAAATCCGCTCAAGGCTATATTTGGTCGTAACTCGGTTAATACGGTGCGTTAAAACAACAGACACCAACAACGACAACAGACAACAACAACACAACAGAGGGAAGACGCTGGAGCCTTACCTTTCTGAAGCATGCCATCTGCTCGCGCTGCCAGCCTTCTCTCGCCGAGGTGCTGATCGTCATGTTGATGCTGGGATCACCGAGAGCAACGGGACGGTGAAGGGCAAGACGGGACTGAAGTCATGAGAGAGAGAGAGATATTGACAGAGAGAGAGATATTGACAGAGAGAGAGAGAGAGAGAGAGAGAGAGAGAGAGAGAGAGAGAGAGAGAGAGAGAGAGAGAGAGAGAGAGAGAGAGAGAGAGGGGGGGGGGAAGAAGAGAGAGAGAGTGGAATAGTGCGAGAGAGAGAACGCGCGCGCCACTGAGTTCCTCTCTCTCCGCTCTCAAAGCCCATGCACGCCCCCCCCCCCCCCCGTCATAGATTATAAAGGATTATATATCAAGTTATGATTTATGTAATGTCTGAACACAAACTAAGGACAAATAACTATATTCGTTTGTATCTAGCCTATTTATTAAATGATGTATTCACTCGTTGGAAAATGTAACTAACCTGTCGGACCTGAAAAAAATAAGTTTTAAGCATGCAGTATTCAGGTAATCTACAATTACCATATCAAAACATTATGTAAAGTAATGCAATAATGTTGATAAAAAATATTTCGTGTTTCCTATTTTAATAAATAAGTGGTTAAATGTAACCATATCACAGTGTGCAGTTCTGTGCACGTAATCTATAATAACGAATATAACGAATATACCCAAATGCCCAAATAGGGTATACAGTATGGAAACTTCAGAAAATAACAATTTCGCCCACTTGAATTTTTATTTAAAAGATAGTCCACTATATTCCACCAGTGTCCTGCTCACGTATTCTACAATTACGGTAAATTAAACGATCAACACATTATTGAGTAATAAGTTACAAAAACGAATTGTTTATTTTGATAATCTACGGAGACTCTTAAAAACTAAAAGGTAATATATTTTATTTTGTGCGCACAAGATATTAAAATATGACCATTGTTGAGTTTTTAGGGGCTCCGTAATCATCAACTATTATTTGAACTATAGCTATATATTTTTTAAACTACTAATTGTATTACTTATGTTAACCGGTTCATTGTTCTGAGGATTTCCCCTCGCGGGCTTCCGTAGGAAGTAGTAGTGGCATGTAGCAGCAGCAGCAGCAGCGCTTTACTATCGCCCCACACACACACACACACACGCGCGCACACACGCACACACACACACGCCGCACCCACTAGTCCAAGGAGCAGTGTTGAGGTAACACAAACAAGAGGTAGGTGAGGGGCTAAAACGGAATTTAATAAACCGATACAGATGTTGTGACGTGGCGTTATGTACGTGGGGGGAATATTATGTGACGCTGCTGTCGGGTTCGCTCCTTGTGTGTGTGTGTGAAAGATGTCGAGCTAACCTTGACATATGTGCTAACAATATCGAGCCAGAGAGATGGGAAAAGACCACCACCAAAGACCAGACTCTGCTTATTGATATTTAAAGACCTGTATACTATATGTATGTATATATATATATATATATATACTAATATACATTAATAGCTTTCTCCACTTGCTTATAGAAGAGACCAAACCCATAGCTTATTGTGTAGGCTAACGCATATTGTATCACTCCACAAAGTTTCGTTAAAAATACTCATTATTTCACCAGGCACACCCCACACACGCGCACACACACACTCTCACACACTCTCACACACCAAACACCAAACACAAAAAACACACAACCTTCATGTATGCATGCTTCCACACTACACACTAAACAAACTCATAACACACATGCGTGCATGCACACACACACCCAACACACACACATACACACACCCAAACAAACACACACACACACACACACACACACACATCCCAAACACAACACACGTGTATGCACACACACAACAGACACTCACTCACACACACACACACACACACACACACAGACAGACAGACAGACATGCACTTTACACACATTCAGACGCACAAGGTGTGTGTGCATTTGTATGTACAAGTGTGCATGATTGCTCACGTAAGAATTAAAAAACCAAAAAATAAAGTGAAATGTGAATTTTTTCCCAAGGCAGCGATGGGTGACATCCGTCAGTCGCTGCTGCCCCGCGACGTGCTGAGCGCGGCCAAGGAGCTGCTCTACCACCTGGACATCTACATCTGTAACCTGGTGCAGTCGGGCCGCCAGACGCCCCAGGTGGACACCAAGACCCTGGAGCTGGTGGAGGAGTTCATCCTGCACTCGCCCAAAGACAGAAACGTCCAACCCAGGGTGAGGCTTTGACTCGTGTGTTTGTGTGTGCATATCAACACATGAAGCGTCCTGTTCCTGCTAGGTTGGAGTCAAAAACGTGACGGTTAAAAAGTACCAGTAGCAATCTTTGCTTTGTTCTGCCCGTGTCTTGTGTTTAGTAAGTTTCTTATCTGTTTCAGTAAGTCATCCTCCTACATTTATATTGTATTTAATATAAATGTATGTAATAGATGAAAACTCCAAATCCATGTTTACTACAAAACAGAAAGAGCTTCAGAATGAAGATGTTCAGCATTAAGGTTTGGGCAATGGGCTCACAAATGTACTACCGATTTACTACCATTTTTTTACTTTCCCGAATACAAATAGTTTTATATATGAGTAGTTATCAAATAAAAACAAAGACTAATTGTCATGTTTCATCTTTATTTGATTAAATAACAGTGTCTTGCATATAAAAAAATGGTATAAAATGTTTAAAAGGGCAAAATGTATTGTTGAGCCCTGGCTTTGTATACATTTAAACACCTCATATATATATATATACATGTGTTGTGTTGTGTGTGTGTGTCCTTCAGAGGATGAGCGCCCTGCAGGAGCTCCAGCTGCTGGAGATCATGTGCAGCTGCTTCCAGGAGCAGAGCCGCGATGCCGTGCGGCAGCTCATGTTCTCCGCCCTCTTCAGTCTCCAGGGCAACCGGGCGGACGAGAGCCGCATGGCGCTGCTCAGCAAGCTGGTGTCCATGGCCGTGGCCGTGGGCCGTGTGCCCATCCTGGAGTGCGCCGCCACCTGGCTACAGGTGAGCGTGGTCCCCCCCCCCCCCCCCAACAAGGAAACACACACACACACACATATGCAAAGACCAAATATTTCCATCAACTGAACTTTTGTAATGACTTCTTTGTATTCAATCAAATCTTACAAATACAAATATTAAATTATGTCATAGTTTACAGTTGGCATTGTGGGGGCATCAAAGCCCCAACTCCGCCAGTGTTTTGGTATATTCATAAAAGGTATGATCGCATAGGATGACGGCATCTGTGTGTGTGTGTGTGCGTGTGCGTGCTCCAGAGGACCCACCGGGTGTACTGCGTGAGGCTGGCTCGGGTGCTGGTGGACGACTACTGCAGCCTGATGCCGGGCTCGGTGTCCACCCTACAGAACATCCACAGCTCCAGCCCGCGCTTCTGCTGCCAGTTCATCACCGCCGTCACCACCCTCTACGACCTCACCACAGGTACCCAGCGGGGCCCGTAGTCAGAAGTGTAGTTATAGTAACACGTGTCACATGTGGTGGTGTAGTCGGTAGTGAAGTGATAGTAACATATGTCAGAGGTGGTGGTGTAGTTATAGTAACATGTAAGAGGTGGTGGTGTAGTCGGTAGTGAAGTGATAGTAACATGTAAGAGGTGGTGGTGTAGTCGGTAGTGAAGTGATAGTAACATATGTCAGAGGTGGTGGTGTAGTTATAGTAACGGTTCAGAAGTGGTGGTGTAGTTATAGTAACATATTTTAGTGGTAAAAGTGAAGTTATAGTAACATGTCAAGGGTGGTGGTGTAGTTAGAAGTGTAGTTATAACATTTCAGAAGTGGTGGTGTAGTTATAGTAACATATTTTAGAGGAAAAAGTGTAGTAGTTGTAACATATTTTAGAGGAATAAGTGTAGTCCTAGTAACATGTCAAGGGTGGTGGTGTAGTTAGTAGTTTAGGTATAGTAACATGTCAGAAGTGGTGGTGTAGTTATAGTAACATGTCATAGGTTGTGGTATAGTCAGTAGTGTAGTTATAGTAACATGGCAGAGGTGATGGTGTAGTCGGTAGCCGCAGGAGTCATGGTGGAGTTTTTTAATTATTATGATTAAATCAATCAATGATTTGAATCAATAAAATTGAGTCACTAACAAGTCAGTAGTGGATACTCCTATGCATTATTTGAATATCTCCATATTGTGTCTCAGCCCTATGTAAAATTGAATATGGAATTCTGCAGATATGTCACATAACATAACAGATTGTGTGTTTGATTGTATTAAGCCTCAAGCGCACATGAAGCGGGAGTTTCAGTTTATATCTGTAGAAAAATCCATGTTTTGTTCCTCCGCAGAGGACCTCACGCCCCCGCTGGAGCTGCTCCAGATGATCGTGTCGTGGCTCCAGGACGACCCCCGCCTGGTCCTCGTCACCCTGCTGAACACGGCCCTCTCCGGCAGCCCGCCCATCAGCTCGCTGGACCTCACGCCGCTGGGTGGGCTGGTGCGCTGGTGCGTCAAGGCCCCGCTGGCCTACGGGAGGAGTGAGAAGCGACCGCCGGTGGCCAACGGGACGGCGGAGAGCCAGGCGGCGGAGGCGGGGCCGCTGTTCTCCACGCTGCACCTCAGCGTTCTGCAGGTGGGAAGAGCGCGCTGCACACAAGTGTGTTTGTTTACGGTGACCGTGAGTGCGTACGTCCTTAGGAGTGCGGGTGCCCCCGGTGAGAATCAAACCCCTGACCCCGGCAGGGTTGACGCCCGTGCAGCTGAGCAAGACTGGCCCTCGTTCGCCATGTTTGACCTGTGTAGTGTTATTACAGGAATTAAAGAAGTGTTTTTGTTCTGCTGGAAAGTAGGGCTTTTTATAAAACGAGAGCTGCTTGTGCAGTAAAAGGGTGCAACAAAAATACAAATGGAACAACAGCCATAGAGAACTGGTGATACGTGACCAGAGAACAACAGTTGGAACAACAGCCATAGAGAACTGGTGATACGTGACCAGAGAACAACAGTTGGAACAACAGCCATAGAGAACTGGTGATACGTGACCAGAGAACAACAGTTGGAACAACAGCCATAGAGAACTGGTGATACGTGACCAGAGAACAACAGTTGGAAAACGGCCATAGACAGCAAATTATTTTTTCATATTTGTATTGAGCCTTTTCTGAAGTGAATATCTCTGAACGTTCCTTTGTGTACCTTACCCTTGTGTACCTTACCCCTTTGGCAGGTGCTGATGATGCTCCCCAATGTCCTCAACGAGAAGGGGCTGTTCGGCCGCCTGGCGCTCCTGCAGCCGGAGACCCTCGCCACGCTGACCTCCGACCTCTCCCGCCTGCTGGACCTGGCCGACGAGCACGGGCCACCGGGCGACGCCCACACCCTCTCCCAGCTGGCGCTGGACCGCCTGGCCCAGGCCCTGCAGGTGGCGCTGGCCAACGGGGCGCTGCTCTGCTCCAGAGGTGAGGAGCTTACTGTCCTGCCCACGAGGATGAGGGCGGGGCCTGAACCTCCGGTCTGTTACTCTCTATGAGCTGTTAACTGTTCCCCGGGGGCGAGAAGAATATGAACGTGGACCGAACACGACCAAAACTCACTGAGGGCCCTCAGTGGAAGCGCAGATCTGAATTTCGGATTCAGATCTGCGCCAAAATCGAATAAACTTTCCAAATCTTCCTTGGCCCACAAGAAGTCTAACTACTTTAAGTTTGTCCAATTCCATACAGAACCTTTTGAGTTATCTTGCTAACAGACAAACGGATGGAAAAACAAATGGGGGGGAAAACAAATAGTGGAATGGTTTTGACCAGAAATTTGTCAACAAAACATGTAACGAAAACGGATATCCATCTATTGTATGTCTTTCCTCTCTCTCGGCGCTCAGCCTATGTCACTGACCGCCCTCACACCGCTGAGATAAGAATTCCTCAGATTCCTCTCGTGAAACATATACATACATACATACAACAAACGCCTCATGGTTCGTCACCAGCAGTGATCTTCTACAGGCTACCACATAACACATTTCACTCTCTGGGCTTAATAAAGTACACCTTCATTCATTCATATGGTCTTAGTCCCGTCGTGGGTCACACCCTATGGGACAACGATACTATGGGAAGATGTTTGGTTGGGTTTAAAACTATGTGTTTGCAGAAACACAAAAATGTCCCAGGGCCTCAAAATGCGGTCACACAGGGGCCACAACTGGTTGGGTTGGGAAGCACAAGGCGACCGACCTTGGGCAAGGCAGCGTTGGAATAACACGTTGGAATACGTTTTTTGTTTGGACTGAAGTGATGTGTTTTGGGAACCAGTAACTGAGATCACGTTGTCGGCGTGGTTGTTGTTTCTCCACAGAGGACCTCCGAGCCATCTGCTCACGACTTCCACACAACAAGTAAGTTCATGGTTGTTTTTTTTCTCTGACCCGTTTTAACAAAATCAGTACCGGTGAAACAAGTCCCAGCACAAAACAATAACCATCCAACCCCCCAAACTCCTTAGTACTTATTATTATATGATAATATAAATACTAATATATTGTGTGTGTGTGTGTGTGTGTGTGTGTGATCAACAGCCTACTGCAGCTGGTGATGTCGGGGCCGGTCGTGTACTACAACAATATCCACACTCCGCCCATGGCCTTCAGCCCCCACTCCGCCCACTCCCCCATCTCCTCCCACCCCACCCATCAGCCGCTGCCCCCCCACCCTGCCCCCCACCCTCAGTACCCCGCCCAGCCCTTCCTGTCGCCCATGCCCTTCCCCTATCGCCCCAACCACTGAAGTGTGTGTGTGTGTGTGTGTGTGTGTGTGTGTGTGTGTGTGTGTGTGTGTGTGTGTGTGTGTGTGTGTGTGTGTGTGTGTGTGTGTGTGTGTGTGTGTGTGTGTGTGTGTGTGTGTGTGTGTGTGTGTGTGTGTGTGTGTGTGTGTGTGTGTGTGTGTGGAACCTGTTGATGGGACATTGTGTGCACATGCATCTCAAGAGAGAGAGAGAGAGAGACCAGACAACGAGAGACGAGGGATAATTGTGTGCTTGTGCTTGTGACTTGGGTCACTTTCACATTTGTCGTGCATGCGGGCATGTGTACACACGTGCCCGCATCGCTCCTAGGTGTCTGTGAGCTGTAGTTTAATGTATTAAGTGTTACTAAGACGTCAAGCTGCATTGTGTTGCTTCTGGTCAAGTCTGATAGTGTGAGGCTAACACGTTTGTTGAATAAAAAATATTTTTTTACTCAATGGCTGTCGTTTTCTTTTCTTTCTTTTTTTGACGTTGTTCCTCACCTTCCCCACTTGGGGTCACTGTTGCGTTCTCATGACGGTTTTCAATTTGTTTAAAAACAATTCTAAATTTAAATATCCTTTTTAAATATTTACATATGAACCAACCGTTTTCATAGCATACAATCACAAACTACAAGGCACACTGCCTTTGGCTATTGACTTGAATATTTAAGCCAAAGTATGTATTCTGTATTTACTTATTTGTATAACTGCTGTCTGTCGTCAGGTATTGCACATGACTATTAGACATGGTTGCATGATGGATTGTGTCATGGTCGTGCGGCGTGGTCGATAAGGTTATCAGTGGTTCCCTGCAGCACGCAAATAAGTCCTCCCATGCCCTCCCACCCCATGGGAATTGCATCATCGGTTCATGAGGCTGCGTGATGTGGACGGCAACCCCATGTCTTTAGCTCAGGTTTAATGTCATTGTTTTTTGTTTGTTTGGTCGTATTCTTGACTTGCAACCACGTGACTAAAAATGTAACGTCACGAGTGTCCGCCATGTTGGTGGGTATACAAACATCAAATATGCCTGCCGTCGTAAGCGCTCTCACAGCAAACATCCAATATTCTGATCATTACACCAAACGGAGTGGGCCAGAAAAGGTCAGATACAAGAAAAAGGTTGATATATGTGGTTTCAACCCCTTTTAAAAAGTCTGAATTCTCCGAGAACTTTAGTTATTTACTGGCTGTTGAGTATCCTGATATAGCGAATTATCTGGTGCTACAGACCTCATGGGCAACAATGCAACATCATATTAATGTATTAAACTGTATTTTCCTTGTCCTATTAATCACCTGATAATTTGAGCAGCTAAAGCATCAATGTTAACCCTTGCTGAAACGTGCCCCATGTTTTGAGTCAGGATTGTTGTCTGTCATACAACCTCACCGGCGCTCTTAAATCATAAAACACTGAGTAAACTCTTCACCGAATTGTTGGCATAACGCAAAGAATTTTTTTTTTTGTAAGAACTAAAAATATAGATTACCTGAGATGTATACATTTGTATATATTGTATATATTGTATATACCGTTGCAATAAAAAGTATGTGAACCCTTTGGAATTACCTGGCTTTCTGCATAAATTGGTCATAAAATGTGTTCTGACCTTCATCTAAGTCCCAACAAAAGACAAACACAGTCTGCTTAAACTAATACCACGCAAACAATTATATGTTTTCATGCTTTTATTGAACACACCATGTAAACATTCACAGTGCAGGGTGGAAAAAGTATGTGAACCCCTATGCTAATGACTTCTCCAAGAGCTAATTGGAGTCAGGAGTCAGCCAACCTGGAGTCCAATCAATGAGACGAGATATGAGGTGTTGGTTAAAGCTGCCCTGCCCTATAAAAAACACACCAGTTTTGAGTTTGCTATTCTCAAGAAGCATTGCCGTGGCAGTATAGCTCAGGAGGTAGAGTGGTCGCATCACTACCAAAAGGTCACTGGTTCGATCCCCTGGCTCCTCCTAGCAAAAACTGTCGAGGTGTCCTTGAGCAAGACACCCTAACCCTAACTGCTCCTGACGTGCTGGCTGTCTCCTTGCATGGCTGACTCCGCCGTCGGTGTATGAATGGGTACATGACTTGTAAAGCACTTTGGATAAAAGCGCTATATAAAAGCCGGCATTAATTAATTGCCTGATGTGAACCATGCCTCACACAAAAGTGCTCTCAGAAGACCTAAGATTAAGAATGGTTGACATGCATAAAGCTGGAAAGGGTTACAAAAGTATCTCTAAAAGCCTTGATGTTCATCAGTCCACGGTAAGACAAATTGTCTATAAATGGAGAAAGTTCAGCTGCTACTCTCCCTAGGAGTGGCCGTCCTGTAAAGATGACTGCAAGAGCACAGCGCTGAATGCTCAATGAGGTGAAGAAGAATCCTAGAGTATCAGCTAAAGACTTACTTATCTCTGGCACATGCTAACATCTCTGTTGACAAATCTACAATGTAAAACACTACGTAAAACACTGAACAAGAATGGAGTTCATGGGAGGACACCACGGAGGAAGCTGTCCAAATAAAACATTGCTGCATGTTTGAAGTTTGCAAAAGAGCACCTGGATGTTCCACAGCACTACTGGCAAAATATTGTGTGGACAGATGAAACCAAAGTTGAGTTGTTTGGAAGGAACACACAACACTATGTGTGGAGAAAAAAGGCACAGCACACCAACATCAAAACCTCATCCCAACTGTGAAGTATGGTGGAGGGTCATCATGGTTTAGGGCTGCTTCGCTGCCTCAGGGCCTGGACAGATTGCCATCATCGACGGAAAAATGAATTCCCAAGACTTTTTACCAAGACATTTTGCCAAGACATTTTGCCATTTTACCAAGACATTTTGCAGGAGAACTTAAGTCCATCTGTCCACCAATTGACGCTCAACAGAAGATGGGTGATGCAACAGGACAATGACCCAAAGCACAGAAGTAAATCAACAACAGCATGGCTTCAACAGAAGAAAATACGCCTTCTGGAGTCACAGTCCTGACCTCAACCCGATTGAGATGCTATGGCATGACCTCAAGAGAGCGATTCACACCAGACATCCCAAGAATATTGATGAACTGAAACAGTTTTGTAAAGAGGAATTGGTCCAAAATTCCTCCTGACCGTTGTGCAGGTCTGATCTGCAACTACAGGAAACGTTTGGTTGAGGTTATTGCTGCCAAAGGAGGGTCAACCAGTTATTAAATCCAAGGGTTCACATACCTTTCCCACCTTGCACTGTGAATGTTTACATGGTGTGTTCAATAAAAACATGAAAACATATAATTGTTTGCGTGGTATTAGTTTAAGCAGACTGTGTCTATTGTTGTGACTTAGATGAAGGTCAGAACACATTTTATGACCAATTTATGCAGAAATCCAGGTAATTCCAAAGGGTTCACATACTTTCACAAACTGTAGATTACCTGATATATACATTTGTATATATTGTATATATTATTTTTATGGTATTGTTTTGGAGATGTATACTGCGGGAGGGAATGGGGAGTAAGCATTCCAATGTACCTGTTGGAATTGGCTCATAAAAATATATTGTATCTCTTGAAATGATTGCTATACGGGTATACTTGATTTTCTCCTCCATTAGATCGTGTTTTGATCTGCCAATGTTATGAAGCCATGAGCTTCCCTTATTTCAGTACCGAGTGCCAGAGTTAGCTCCCCTTGATTTTTGATTATAGAAGGAAATCTTAAAAAACTTGAATTGGCCACTTTCACGAGTGCTATTTTGCTATCTAATAGTGAGTCTGTAGCTGATAGTAGATTGTATATCCACCAACATGGCCGACTTCCGGTTCTCCGGTCGTATTTTAATTGGATTTGACGTGACTTGCAAGTCAAGAATAGCGTTGTAAATGTTTCTTGTTTACCAACAGTGATGTCATTTTCACGCATGCGCAGTTTTACGGTTGGCACAAAAAAAAGGCACACAAAACACATTTGTTAGATGCGTATGTAGAAGACGACGTTGCCACGAGGGAATCGGAAGACACCCCGCTCAGGAGAGGTTTCTGCGGCCCCCAGCCCTCTGGTTTCGACGCGTCGGCCTGTAAAATAAAGGGGAGCCTGAAGTGTGTAAGGTGCGTAAGAGCGATTCTCCACAGAGGTATTCCTTAACCCTGTCACTGACACTGCTTGGTCCACTGGACCGGATCTGAAGTACCCTTTCGGGGTGAGGTCGGTCAGGTTGGGCTGGTCAGCTCCGCAAAGACGGGAATGAACCTCCTATAAAAGCCGGCCAGCCCCAGGAATGCCCTCACCTGTTTTTTTTTGTCTCTGGCCGCGGACAGGCTTGTCCAGCTGCGGACGCACCTGACCGCAGCCTAAGTGGTACCCCAGGTATCGTACCTCTCTCTCCCTCCAATCGCACACTTCTTCGGGTTGGCTGTGAGCCAAAATAAATGAGGAGCCCTCAAGAAGCCAGCTTTATAATGTAGGTTGTGGTAGCCATCCAGCTTCGTCCTGGACAGCACACGGCTGTTGGGGTCCCAGGGGCCAGCCGTTCACCTTAGCGGGCAGGGCGACCTGGAACGTCCGTACAGGTCTTATTATTATACTTATCTGTCACACACACACAAACTGTACTGTACTGTACGGTTCTAATACTAAGGTGATAATGAGGTGTTCACTGCTGTAGAACTATTGTGTTGTATGGTTTATAACATGAATCCTGCACATGCTTATTAGGGTGGCGGAAAACTATATATCTGTGTGTCGAGTCGGAGGAAGGTGACCAAATGTGATAGTTATCGTGGAAAAAATGATTAGACAGCATCACTTGGTCAGAATGCTGATGCTGTCTAATCAGGTTTTAACCATCTAGACTGAGGCACAGAGAAAGTGTCTGTGCAGTATCTGTATTGTACACCGAGACTAGTCTGGGTTGTTTGTTTAGTCGGACAATTTTTTCTCCTTCCTGACACAAGGAGAGGGTTTGTGTTCATTCTACCGAGGAAAAATAAGCACGGATAGACACTTTACTTTAATGGAAACACATGGCAGGGGTGTTCGAAGGTTTGGTTCATGGAAGAACGTGGTTTATTTTAATGCGGCCAAATTAAGGTTGCTCTCGCCAGCTGTAGCTACAGTCCTGGAATCGGTTCCTGCTGCAGGTGTGCACTGTGGTTCACTTCTCCGTGTCAGCACCAGCCATGGTAGACGTTTAGTTTCCTGCCGGAGAAACGTTCCAGCGGCCAAAGACCACGGCCAAAGACCACGATTCAGGGCTGATTCAGGAGGCAGAGATTTGATTTGACCAATTGCCGGCTGCTGCTGCGGCTCAGCTCAAATCTGCATCTGTGGAAGAAAAGGTTGCCTTTTAGAAGAAGGAATTGCTTCTATAATAAATAATGATTAGTTTATTTCATGAAGCATTTTTCTGTTGCTGTTTATCAATGTGTTCCTCACATTATGTGTACAGTACTTTTTAATGTGTACAGTACTTTTAAAGTGTAGGGTTTTAGAAAATTCATAATGCGGGGGGGAGTGGGGAGTAAGCATTCCATTGTACTTGTAATCTTAAATCTTTCTGCTGTTTTTTTGGTTTTTCCATTGCTAAGATGCAGGCCGTTTATTAAGCAATTGTCTTTTCATGTCTATTCGTATGTTTCATGTCTGATGGCCTAATAGGACCCCTGACCTTCCTGTTGTCGGGTGTTGACAGATACAGGGATAGTCCCTTAACACCTTGAAAATCTCCCATTTTGTGGATGTAGCAACTGCCTTGGATTCCCCATCATTTGATATGCCCGCCAACAGAAAACCATGAAGGAACAGTATTTTATAAACACACTCCCCCCCCCCCCCCCTTCATCATTTGGATGAAGTGTATTTAGGAGGTAAGGTGTTAAGTAGAGGGTTCTCCAGTTTGGCGTGGGAAAGAAGCCGCTACTTACCTCAAAGAGGGAGCTTGAGAAACACTGAGAAACAAATCTTATAATTGATTTCTCTGAAGAACACACACACATTTACACACACACACACACACACACACACACACACACACACACACACACACACACAGGGTTGATTCGGTCAGTTGCCGGTTGGTGTTTGATTAGCCGCAGGTGGCTAACAGGTGAGTTGGGTGTGGATTTAAGATGGGTTTATGTTCATCCTGGAAGAGAAAATAATAATAATCAGCATCAGTACAACCCTCCTCAACTAATAGCTAGTTTGTGTGTGTGTGCGCGTGTGCGTGTGTGTGTGTGCGCGCGTGTGTGTGTGGGCGTGTGTGTGTGTGTGTGTGTGTGTGTTGCCCGACAGCTCCATACCAACTCTTAACCTTTGGAATATAACCGGTACTAATTAAACACACACACCCACGCAGAGGAATGAGAAAAAGCAGCGTTTTTGCATTCTTGGACTGGCGACATATGTAACTACAACGACGATTTGCTGGGGCCTGGATGTCGCTAACCTTTCACAACCACTAAATCCTTTATATGGGACCACTTGTTCTGCAGGAGGACGGGGATAAACGACCAGAGGCGTCTGTGTTGTTCTGCGAAGGAGAGAGAGAGAGGGTCTGGACATTGGGAAAGTCTCAGAAGCAGAATCAACTGTTTGATATTTTGAGTGCCTTTGTGTATTTTTGTGTTTTGTGTATTTTGTAGTCTTCAGTGGATGTGAGAGAGAGAGAGAGAGAGAGAGAGAGAGAGAGAGAGAGAGAGGAGAGAGAGAGAGAGAGAGAGAGAGAGAGAGAGAGAGAGAGAGAGAGAGAGAGAGAGAGAGAGAGAGAGAGAGAGAGAGAGAGAGAGAGAGAGAGAGGAAATGTATATGTGGGAAAGGGATTTAGAAAGAGGCCCTGTTCACCAAAAGTCACTGTGAATAAACATGTCATTACTAACCACATGACCATAACAGCGCTTACTGTTCCGCTGAGAAGGCGGGTGGGTCCCTTCGGGTTAAACAACTATTAACACTGTTGATAAAAAACACACACCTGCCAAGTCTCCCGATCACTTGTTTACAGTGATCGACTAATAATTGACCGAGACTGTCTCCTGCTTCGTTGCGGCCCTACAGAGGGACCCAATCACAGAGACTGCTGGTCACAGACACAGACACAGACACAGACAAACACAGACAAACCGTATACAACAACAATTCCCACATTCCCGCAATCCTCCTGCTCAGTATCTCCCGTGGAGGTATGTCTAAAGTTCAGTGGTGAGCTCCGTGAAGGCCTGGCCATCGCATCTGCACAAGGAAAGACAAATCAAATGTTAATAATATATTATACACACCGAACCAACTAACAGACCTGACTAAAACAACACAGACTGACGTTGCTATTTTTACAGCTGCAACTGTAGGGAAAAATGTACTCCCTCATTAGGAATGTTCAACTGGAATTTTCTGTACAATGCATTTCGTTATAATGTATTTAGTAACGGGATTTTACGGAGCCCCTAAAGCATGGGTCGGCAACAGGCGGCCCGAGAGCCATTGGTGACCCGCCAGCAATAATATTTGGCCCGGAAGATTATTTTGAGAATAAAAAAAAATATATATATATATATATATATATTTTTTTTTTCTGGGTTTTTTTTGGATCGACAGTCGCAGATATAGGCTATAATGTCCGAATCGAAAATGCAGTGACATTTTCCGCCAGGGCTGTACTGGCCATCTGGCATACCGTGGGCCGACGGGCCCCTTGGGCCGACACAACCCCCCCCCCCCCCCAGTATGTCGTGCGCACGAGAAAGTTATTATTTTTATATTTTTCCTCATGTCACTTTAGGGGCTCCGTAGGATTTGAACTCCAGTATTACAACAGTATTAACAAATGTTATCAACTCCGCCATCAAAGATGGGAGGATGTTTTATGTTTTTTCGCCCCTGTTTGTTTGTCTGTTTGTCTTTTAGAAAGATGATTCAAAAAGTTATTTATGGAGTTGGACAAAACTGGGTGGTTAGATTACTCATGGGCCAAGGAACAGTTGATTCGATTTTGGCGCAGATCTGGATCCGGGAGACTTTTTGGTGGGGCGGAGGTATGTGCGCTTCTGAGTGAACTCTTGTCCTTCATGTCTACTTTATTTAAAATCGTCCCTATTCAACATTTTACATGGTGTGGAAAATCTGGTTAGATGTCCTGACCTTGCTTTTGCTATTTATATTTGAAGTTTCCAGCACATTTCTATTTGCATATTCGTCCAGTGGTGCCATGGACGTACATACTGTACTACAGTAGTTCCCAAAGGGGGTATCGTATGCGTATTTGAAGGATTGCAGGGGGTACTTAAATCGGAATACTAAACGTACACCTTCGGGAAATCTTTCCAAAGATTTTTTGATTTGTGGTGGTGAACACAAAAAACAACTTTGGAGGGAGTCAATTTGTAAAAAAAAATAAAGATAGTTTGAGAACTAGTATTGTACAAATAGGCTAGTGCCGTACAAATAGGCTTAGAGATAGCTTCCACAGTCAGGCCATCAGCTGCTGAACAAGGGCGTATAGCCTATAACAATGTATATTGTATTACATTGATTTATATATACATATTGCTCTTTTCTGTGCCGATATTTTGCATTTTATAAATTGCATTTTTATTTTTTAACTTTATTAAATTTTTATTCAATTTTTATCTATTTTTATCTTATTTGTATAACTGCTGTCTGTCGTCAGGTATTGCACATACGATTTTCACATCACTTCTTTATACTTTATAAACTGTGAAGTGACAATAAACTTGACTTGACTTGACGACTTGACTTGAACTAGCGATGGTAAAATATGTGTGTGTGTGTGTGTGTGTGTGTGTGTGTGTGCGTGTGTGTGTGCGTGCGTGCGTGCGTGTGTGGGAGGCGCATGGATGGGGAGGCAGCATCGCCGAGCCGAACCATGGCGGGAGGAAAGCGACGCAACGCGAGATCTTGTGTCAGGATGTGACGTCACCCCACCAGCTACACCTTCACCACCAGCAGCAGCAGCAGCATCATCCAATCAGAGACTGAGTTGTAGCAGCGTGGCGGGTGAAGGTCGTGCAGAGAGACAGACTGTGTGCCGGGTAGTAGATTAAACCAGAAGTAGAAGGAGGAGAGGCGATTGGAGGCACCTCGTGTAAGCTGCACCGAAGAAGAAGAAGAAGAACCCGGGCTCGATCACACACACTGCAGGTGAGGACGGCCATTCACATGGCTGTCGCGTAGTGGTGGTGGTGGTAGTAGTACACACCACGACTCGTCTTATGAATGTCAATATGACCGCATGAGAAACACGAAGACCATTCGGGAGTCTTTCCAAATAACAACAATACTATAATTATCCGTGGTTTTCGTTTCCCCATCTTGTCCTCGCGTGCGTGCGTCAACCGCCACCACGTTCCATCTCTCTCGTACAGCCGGCTAAAGTGCCTCCTCCTTACGTTGAACCTTAACCAGTTGGCTATACACCGCGCATGTGTCTCGTAGGCCCGTACGGGTTAGTGTGTGTATGTGCCCACGGCGAGTAGTAGACGAGACAAAGGCACAGTGTAATGACACCGAGGAGGAAGACTGAGGACGGCCATAGCGTAGAGGCCGGGAGTCACGCTCCGCACCCCGGCCGCCGTACTACCCGCGTCCGCCACCTCCTCACGTTGACCGCTGGTCATAATGGTCATAAATGTATGCAGTGTTATAGTATATGGTCCGGTGGATGCCAACTATCACATCGTCAATGCATGATGTGTGTGTGTGTATATCTATATATATGTATATCTATATCTATAATACGAATGTCGAAATGTATATATTTGCACGTCATGAATACATGCTGCTCGCCCGGCCCTGAGCGAGCAGCAGTCTAGGAGGATCATTTGACGCATAATCCAACATTGTATTATGCTATAACTACATTTGGTGTGGTATTCCGTATTTGTTTTATTATTATTATTATTAGATAAGAGTAGATTCAAAACTGTATAATCGAAGTGGCGTGGTTGAATGGGTAAAGAGTGATCACTTGAGTCACACTCTTGGTCAAGGTGTAGCAGGTGAACTTGACATGTCTCCGGGTGGGTTGTCCTTGAGTAGCTTGGGCCTGTGGTCCCCCAGCAATGACGGGCTTTTTTCTCTCGTAAAAGAGCTTGTAGTTGAATACGAAATGATTGTATACGATAAGATGCAGGGGGGATGCGTTCATGTGCTGGGTGTGGGTGGGTGGTTGCAAGATGACATTCAGACTTGTTATCCAAATAAATGGAGCTACACCTCCATTATATTGGTGGAAGGGGTTGTTGGAGATGGTTAGAGTGATATGAAAATACAAGGATACTATTGTTCAATAACATATTTGTATGTCCTGCACACTCGCACTGTTGAGTTTGTTTTTTAAAATGTGTATTTATAGTTTTCTTTATTGGCTATTGCAATATTTGTAGACTTGGCCTTACTGTTTTTACTGTGAAATGATGGCTGTTTGTCCAATTCTTCTCCGATTGGGGCAGTGTAACCAGATAGTGCGCCATGCTTTGGCATAATAATATGTGTGTCTGTGGACGACTCGAGTAGTCCATTTCCCTATAAGGGTCACCTCTGGTTGCTCACTGCCCTCGCTGGGCCTGGCCCCGTCTCCCCCCGTGAGCAGGCCTACTCAGAGCTCAATGTGACTCTCACATGATGTGCCCCTGAACAATGACACACACACACACACCAAAGTTGTAGCTCCAATGTAGCCATCGAGATATTAAATGACCTATATTGGGTTAGAGGTTTCTGACCATATCTCCCCGCCCTGGTCTGAGACTCACTCAGTTTGTTTTTGGAGGATTGAATCGTCTTTATTAGTCGTATACATGTACACACAGTGACATTTGTTTCTCTGCATTTAACCCATCCTAGTATAAGGAGCAGTGGGTGGCTATTTTCCATTCAGTTTTAAGAGTGAGAGGATGGGCTTAGACCATTATTTTTTTTTAACCTAAGTTACCTAAGGAAGTCATTTTTAATCATTCAAGTGGATGTATTTCCTTTTCACGGTGCATTATTTTTGGGCTAGCAGTGGCCAATGTGACCAAAAATGATTCTTGAAATGTTTGATTTTCTGTGTACCTTCCTGCTCGTCATAGCAATTTACCTGTCTAATATTTCCATTGCCGACTTCCAGAACATACTGGATGGACAGGCTTTTCACCAAGCATTGTTTACATATCGCTCGATTGTACTACTGTATTGACCGTAACCGTGTCTCAGACAGTTTGTTTCCTTCTCCATGCTGTTTTCTGTAGGGGTGTCTTGATGTCGTTGTATCTCTAACATTATTGTTTCCTTATTGGTGTCAGCGGTGTGAGTGGGGGGGGGGGGGGGGGGAGAAAGAGAGATAGGGGTTTAATCAGTCTCCAGTATGATTTGACGATTGTCTTTATTTTCGGGGAATGGCATGGTATTGGTTGGTTCATATTTGATGTCCTTCATTGAAGCGAATGTCCTTACACGCAGCACCATGGGTGTCTTTAAGGTGATCGGTTGTTGCCCCACGCCTTACTTTTTAATTGCATGTTGTGGAATGGCAGGTACTTGCCACCTGCAGACACCTGGCATGTCGTCATAATGGCTGTGGAATTACTATAGTCGGTGTTACTCGAGGATCGTTTCTTGCTGAGCGTGTAACTTTATCCACAATGGTGGACGATGGTGGTGTAATCTTTTTCTGTTTGACTGCTCGTCTATTTCTGAACCAAAGGTTACTAGGGGCAGCTGCTGAGTTATGAATGACAGGGCTACCAATGACTAGCCCCCCCCCCTGTCCACCCCTCTAATTTTTCTTGGGGCCCCATGGCCCCCGGGCTGCACGTTTATAACCCTAGGTGAAGTAAATATCATTTTATTATTCTCAATCAGAGAAGCCATTTTTTCAAGTAGACTACTGGAGTGAAGGCCTAGGTAGGTAGAGGAGGAGGTAAGTTTCAAATATCCTACAAGGTTTATACTGGATGGTGACATTGACGGTCTGATCTGGTCTAGTACTGAGATGGCATCTGCGTTCTTCTTGGATGCCCATTCACTGGAACCCCTGTTTAATGGTAGTTGTGCAATACTATCGAGGTCCTCCAGGTATTGGCTCAGTTCATCGTCCAAGTGCCCATAGAGCTACAGAGATATGGTGCTTCTTTTGGCAGATGTGCGTCAGGGTCGTCTATGGCGCTGGCCTCATTTGATCAGATTGTCCCGTATGCCGTTAGCGCGAGCGTGTTTCCCGGGTAGGGCGTGGCCTGTGTGCTCCCCTCGCTATCTCCCATGCACACGCACGCCTCCAGTAACGATTTGACGGGAGATACACATTTAACATGCGCCTGTAGAGCGGTAGTCCGCCAAGATCTTGGGCCTAGTACCGCAAGTCCTCCAGAAGTTGATCAGTTTAACACGGCTTTCTGTGGTTTTCTTGACCACGAACAAGAAACCCCCCCCTCCCCCCCCCCGACTGTAGAATCCACACTATTGGCATAACCAAAGTGTTGGCCTCATTTCATGCAAGCGTTTTGTAACACCAACCTGGATTGTTGCTAATCCTTTGGTGTCCCTAACTAAGGGACTGGTTAAGCTGATTAAAGTTTCAACCCTGCTATGCATGGTATGCACGTTGCCTCAAAGAAGGCAAGCGGGGAACAGCGGTAACAGCAAAAATGGACCCCCTTCTTCTTTGGACTTACATTTTTTTGCCACGTTTACATTTAGAATTCAAACACCAGAATGGCACATACACAGCTCTTCGCCTACTTGGATATCTTGAGGATTGGTGTTTGCATGTGATTTGCCATGACTTGTTTGTTGCATGACACATTTTTGAAAATGTTGGCACTCGCGCTTCAATAGAGCTTCAGACTAACGTGATGACACTTGACCGACTTTCCGGTCAGCTTCACTTGCTACACATGGTGTTCTGGTTCTAACTCGTGAATCATTGGATAACTTCTTGACTTGGTCACGCATAAACCCCACAAATGGCCCTAACCTTTATTCAGAGTGGACATTTATGTTGTTTGCTTGGTGCTTAGCGCTAGCCTGCGCTATCTACTAGAAGTCTGCACCAAGGCCATGATTAGTGTCGTTGTAAATTAGGCCAGGGCGACCGGTGCCTGCCTGGGAATGTGTGTTCTCTCTGCATTTGGCCCACACTCATTTCTCTCATGCAATGTCCACGCTGGTCCGTTGGTCTCGAGCTACACAACCCGTCTCTTCATGTTGCTTGATTTCAATGGAGACCGTTTGGCTGGTTGTTGTGGTCCAGGACTGGGTTTTGAGGATACAAACAGTTTTTCCCAATCTAATTGAGCCTCTTCATCTCTACACGACGTGTGGACAAAAATAAGTCCACTGTAGAAGTACTACCAACACTAATACACAAGGCCTAGCCCAGTGCTCGTCTGGTTTGCAGCCCAAAATGTTGGTTATAACCTATAAATTTAAAATCCAGAGAGGCTTGTCAATAGCCTGAGGTTCAGCCTCCTATGTCTGGTGATACGGTCTACTCGACCATGGGTGGCCGTGTAGGCCTTTTATGTTTTGTTCTTCTCTGAAGGTCAGACAGGACAAACATTGTCTGGCTCTATCTAAAACGTGGACTCCTCGGGCGAGCAAAGCCTGTTTTGTTATGTCACCTATGGCTTATCCAGCAGTGTCTGGATAAGTCTGAGCATGCTTTGTTTGTGCTTTTCCCATGCACTCCAACTTTAGTTTGGTGCAAATTAATATGTTTCATAAAACAAGAAACAGTCAGCAGTCACCCCCCCCCCCCCACACGTTCCAGTTAATTTCTTGAGTTCTAGGAAGTCTTGTTGCTACGTTGTAGGCTGTAGGGCAGAGAGCGGAGGTGTTTGAATACAACCATCATATGGGAAGATCAACGCAGGGGCGCCGTGCCACTAGGTCAAGGCTGGAGGTCCGGTGAGGAGGAGGATTGGAATGGAGAGATACGGTCTTAAAGATCATTTGGGTTACAGCCTTTCAGAAGAATGGCTGTTGTTTTGGTCCACGCCTACGATAAAGTTGGCTAAACAAAGCGGCTGGTTTTCTATTGAATACTTGGATTCTGAATTAACTATGGGAATAAGTCAGCAGTAACTGCTGTCTGTCGTCGGGTATTGCACATAAGATTTTCACTCATTGCTTATACTTGTATAACTTTTTTTTATTTTTTTTGCATGTGTACACACTGCAAAGTGTGCTCGGTCTCTTTTTACTTCTCTGTAAATGAAAGAGGAATTGCAGTTTGCCGTTGGTTTGATGGTTGGTTAGTCGGACACGCACACACACACACACACACGGAGAGAGAAACTGTCTGGGTAATTTCACAAGTGCTCTAAAAACAGAAAGGTAGACAGCGAAATGGCCTTCATGTTCATTCTTCCCACGGGCGGTTCAAACCCAGTACGTCTCATTTGTTCCGTGGCGACTATTAAAAGCGTTAATGTCAAGCGGCACTACGAGATAAAGCACACATCTTTTGAGCAATCATAGCAACCCACAATAAAATAAACTATCTAGGAGCCCAATAGGATCGATCTGTATTTACCACTAGCTTTCGGCAGTGCTGCGGGGTTTTCTGCACACCGAAAAAAAAAAAAAAGTGTAAACAAGGATTTTGCATCATCTGAATCGGCCGTTTTTGAGAGCTCTGATCCGAGCTCCAATCGAGGTCCTTAGTTGTGGACTAGCCGTTCTTAACCTGCACGGTTAACGCTGTGTCCCATTGCCAAAGAATCAGTTTACATTACGTAACGTTTGGATGGCAGTGTATGTTATTATTGTTTTTATTTTTTTTATAAAAGGGAAGGATCCCATGAAGCGCTTTTTTATCATAGATGGTAATAATAATAATAATAAAACACTGCTCTTGCGTTACGGGTGTGGGGTGCAATTAAATCCAAGCCGTTGTTTGCTTTAGCGAGGCGGGGCGGTGGATAGGAGTGTATGGGAAGTTTGGGTTTTTTCAGTGTGTTCCTCTAACCTCTGGCTGTTCCACAAGACGGCCGGGGCAGAGGAGACCACATGGAGTTGGACGCAGGTATTGCGTACCTGGAAACTCTTTGTCGGCGGCGTAAGAAAAGCCGGCTCGGTGTTTGGACAGGAGGTGTAGTGGCCTCCTGCCTTCCCAGAAATGAAATAGAATATGTACAAAAAGCACATGAAGGGCGCGGGTTCCCAGGCCAGAGGCGGTCCAGGGCTCGGTTTGGACTCTTGGACTTTCTCAACCGTCTCTCAAACTGTTTTTTTATTTTTTTTTTCCTTTCCTTCTTCCTCCTCAGGATCCTGAGACGTGAACAATGGACCAGGCGAGAAGTACCATATCCAAAATAGTGAGTTTTCCCCCTATAAGCCTTTTTTGTAATTATTATAATTTCTTTATTTTTTTAATAAAGAAACTTTCTTAAGGCTTAAGGCGTAAGGCTTTATTTTCACTTATTGTGTACGGTGTTGCGTACTGTTCTGTGTACACTATACACAGGACAGTTTCCAAGACCTTTCGGCATACAATCCAGCGCTTTTGACACTCCATTATGTCTGAGGTGTATTTATAATGACGGCTATTACTAAATGTACTATTTTTGGAGAGATTATTCATGTAAAACTTTTTTAATCTGTAGAATGTTCTTAAGTCATCTTACCAAGTGTTTCTATCTCTCTTTCTGTCGCTCCGTCTCTCTCTCTCTCCTCGTCTCTTTGTGTATCTCTCGGCGCTCTCTCTCTCAGTTCAATGGAGAGCCGCGTTCCTACACGCGCTTTAACCTCACCCAGAACATGGAGGGCGAGGGCAACAGCCACGTGGAGATGAAGCTGTCGGCGGACGCGGACGAGGAGGTCGGGGGCAACGGCGTGGGCGAGCATCACCACCACAACGGGGTCAACGGGCCCTACGCGGTGCGCAAGACCGGCCGCTCGCCCCGGAACATCTGCTTCTTGGTGGGCGCCACCCTCCTCATCTTCGTCATCGGTGAGAACTGGGAACGGGGTTTGGTTGGAAAGGTTAAAAGGCAGTTGTCTAGTGTGGGTGGAAGTGGATGGGGTAGCGGTACCTTTTTTTCGACACTTGTGCAGTGGACACGTTCAGCCACACTCGGTGTTGTGTTGCCCTGAAGGTACTGGGGTTGTGATGCTCCGATTTTTAAAAACCCAGTGTCTTCAAGGCAAAGCGGAGCAAAGATGCTCTGACCTCGACCTGCTCATTCATTCATGACATGTAGCTAAACCTTCACCTCAGAGCTTTGGGTCCCAGTCGTAAACCCCGTTTAAACGTTGGGGTTAGGCTAACAAGTTTGTCTGCTAGCACTGATGACGACGTTGTATGTGTCGAGGTGTAATCCGCTGGTACTGTGAGGCTAAGTCATTTATCCATTTATGTTCTGATCCACGAGTTAACAACTAATTGTTGGTGTGCTTTCAACTTTAAGGGGGATTTAGGAGTGTCATGTTCATAAAAATACTAGACACAAGCGACTAAACAAATAATTCCCATTGGAATTGGTACTAGACACTTTTTTGGGATTGCTGGAAATTGCTGGGTGGCTCTGTCCTGTCTGGTGGTACAGAAGTGTTTGGCATCTTGTAAGTGTTTGTTACTCCACGGGCTTCAACTTCTACAAAAAACATCTCTCGCTCTCTCTCCCCCCCACACACACGCCACCAGGTTATCTGATTGGCTACCTGGTTCACCGCAAGAAGGAGGAGGCGGCACCCAGCTGTGTGAAGCCTGCCCAGGACTTGGACAGCCCGCCCAACAGCCCGCCCAACAGCCGCCCAACAGCCCGCCCAACAGCCCGGTTGAGATTGAGACGGGAGCCGCCCCGCTCATGGACTGGGCCGACGTCAAGTCCCTCCTGGCTGAGCAGCTGAGCCTGCCCAACCTGGAGAAAGCCTTTAGGTGGGGTGTGGGTGTGTGTGGATTGACAATAACGTTTTATTTATATAAATATTGTTTTACTTACTTCCTGTCCTCTTATTCCCCCAGTGATTTTGCCAGTGACAACCACCAGTCCGGCACCAGCGGGGATGACAAGCTGGCCAACATGGTGGTGAAGAAGTTCAAAGACTACCACATGGACTCGTGGACGGATGAGCACTTTGTCAAGGTCCAGGTGCTCCCCACAACCAACCGGGTCACCTTCAAGGGGGTCTCTGAGACGCCCTCTGGCTTCCTCTCCTACAGCCACAGCGGAAATGTCAGCGTAAGTCCACTTTAAATCTGCACAAGAGAACTCTTTTTATAGTTCAATATTTTCAGCATTTTATTTTTATTTTTTTGGTATCCATTCATGAATTGGCCGTCGCAAGATTCCCAGAACATTGATTTATTTTTGTTTGTGACGTGATACCCGGTGAATTTTATTATTTACGAAATTGTTGTGTATTGGCTAGTAGTACAGTGGCAGGAAATCTTGTTGTAGCACAGGACATGTAACACAGTGAGGATGACCTGGCCTGCCCTGGTTGAATCCCCAAGCCACTGAAAACGTCACAAGACAAAAGACAAAAAAAAGACGACCACAAGATCTCCCGAAAGTTTGCAAAAAAAAAAAAATTGACAACAAAAAGAGTAGAACAAACGGTAGTTATTGATTCAAGACGTTTTATTTGCCATTCGCTACAAAGTACAATGGAATGCTTACTCTCCATTCCCTCCCACAGTGTGACTTTCCCTACAGCCATACCATACGCTTCTAAACAATACTGTAACACTATATACTGTAACACTATAAACTACCTATGATATGCTCTACTATAAACAACAAAATATGCTATATTATGCACTATACATTATACTATTCACACCACTGTAAAAATATTCTATAAAAAATACTTGGTGTCAGAAACTAAAAAGACCAGTTGATGACACCCACGCCGGAAGTAATTAAATTCCAATACAGTTGCAGCAATAACGCCCACATGTGCTTCCATGGTAAAATGACATTCAGTTGCCACAATGACGCTTACATGTGCTTCCATGGTAAAATGACATTCAGTTGCCACAATGATGTGCCTACATGTGCCTACATGTGCCTACATGTGCCTACATGACTCATTCATTCACCACATTGTTGTCATTTGAGGGGAGGATAGGTTCTTTGCAGTCCCAAAATAAATCTGATTTTACCGACGCAAAGACTTAGAAACGAGGCAATCGTATCGTCAACTTTTATGCCGATGTAGCGACGCAAAATCGGTGACTCTTACCATCCCTACAGCAAGACCCTTCACGCGAAAGCAAAGCAACCGGTACAGGAGAAGTAGAGCGAGGGGAAATCAATGTTCACTAGTGAATCAGTCGCGGATGCCGTCGTGCTCTCGGACGGATACATCATTTATATATATTTTTTTCTAAATATACTTGGGCGGCCGTTTAATATATCTGGGCGGTGTATGGGACCCGTAAGGAGGATAGCATGCAATTCCACTAATGGATCAAAACTGTGTGTTTGTGTGCAGGGGTCCATCCTCTATGCGCACTACGGCCAAGTGGAGGACTACAACCACCTGAAGAACGACCTTGACCTGACCGGGCGGGTGGTGCTGGTGAAGGCCGGCAAGATCAGCTTCGCCGAGAAGGTGAGGTCCCTGGGGGACGTGGAGCTTGTCTCTCGTGGGTGTCTTCCCTGGTTCTGGTGTGATGAAGATGTTGTACCGTCGGCTTCGAGGAAGATATGGAAAAATACACCATGAAACATTAGCAAAGTCGTATTACTGGATTACATTTGCCTGGCTCTCCTTGTGAATAACTGTGCTCTGTCTCTGGCTCTCTTTCTGTTTCTCTCTCTGCTTTTCTCTGTCTTTCTCTCTTACTCCCTCTTTGTCTGTCTCTGTCTCTCTCTCTGTCTTTCTCTCTTTCTCCCTCTTTCTCTCTTACTCCCTCTTTCTGTCTAGGTGGCCAACGCTGCCAAGTTAAACGCCACCGCTGTGCTGTTATACGCGGACGACGAGGCCGGAAAGGACGCCCAGCTCTATGGACATGTAAGAATCATGTTGACTGCATATGGTTCTGTGACGGTGTGCCTTCATAACGCAGCTTCCCATTGGATGGAACTGTGAACTAGAGGCTGACAAAAATTGACGACGTAACGTTTTGACGGATGAACTTTTGAATGGTTTGTAATTGTACAACAAACCTTTCTGACCCCCCTTTTTCAGTCCGATTATTTCAATCGGTCGCTACTAGGCAGGTACATAAACCTGTGACTCATTAAGGTTTTGGTTTTTAACCAAAAGGTTTAAGCTTAAGGGGTTTTCGACTCGCGGCAGTACAGTACTCTTGACCGGAAACGGTCCCATGTCCTGTCCTCCTCCAGGTCCACCTGGGCTCAGGAGATCCCTACACCCCTGGCTTCCCCTCCTTCAACCACACTGCGTTCGCCCCGGTCAGGTCCTCTGGCTTGCCCGCCATCCCGGCCCAGACCATCACCATGTCCCAGGCCAAAAGCATCATGGGGTGTGTGTGTGTGTGTGTGTTAGTTCTCTCGGTCATTCTTCAGTTCGTTCGACTTCGTCTTTCTTTCTTTCTTTGGTTCTTATTTCTTTCTCTTGTTCGGTCTTGTTTTTTTGTTGTGTTGTCTTACTGTATACGTCTCCATCTCTCTCACTGTGGTGTCTCCCTCTCTGTTTCTTCCTCTTTCTCTCTGTCTCGTGTGTGTGTGTGTGTGACTGACCCGTGCTCTGTGTGTGACTGACCCATGCGCTGTGTGTGACTGACCTGTGTGTGTGTGTGAGACTGACCCGTGCTCTGTGTGTGACTGACCCGTGCACTGTGTGTGTGTGTGACTGACCCGTGCTCTGTGTGACTGACCCGTGCGCTGTGTGTGTGTGTGTGACTGACCCGTGCTCTGTGTGTGACTGACCCGTGCGCTGTGTGTGTGTGTGTGTGTGACTGACCCGTGCTCTGTGTGTGACTGACCTGTGTGTGACTGACCCGTGCTCTGTGTGTGACTGACCCGTGCTCTGTGTGTGACTGACCCGTGCTCTGTGTGTGTGTGTGTGACTGACCCGTGCTCTGTGTGACTGACCGTGCGCTGTGTGTGTGTGAGACTGACCTGTGCACTGTGTGTGACTGACCCGTGCTCTGTGTGTGACTGACCCGTGCGCTGTGTGTGTGTGAGACTGACCTGTGCTCTGTGTGTGACTGACCCGTGCGCTGTGTGTGTGTGTGTGACTGACCCGTGCTCTGTGTGTGACTGACCTGTGTGGGACTGACCGTGCTCTGTGTGTGACTGACCCGTGCTCTGTGTGTGACTGACCCGTGCTCTGTGTGTGTGTGTGTCCTTGCAGCAAGCTGGGGGGGGACCCGTCGCCCCGCGAGTGGCTGGGCGTGACCCACCTGGGCAGTAAGGACACGGACACGGTGACGGTGGAGGTGAACAACGTCCTGGTGGAGAAGAGGATCACCAACGTGCTGGGCGTCATCAAGGGCTTCGTGGACCCCGGTACGCGCCTCTCAAATACCTCCCCGCTCATTTCGGCCATGTCCGGAGCTGTAGGCCACTGTGGGTCTAGAGCGTCTGTGAACAAATGACATGCATTGTTGGACGAAAGTGTCTGCTTTTGTCCGATTATTAAGGTGCACAGGGTTCTTTTTGAACGCTTCGATCTTGTTGTCTGCAGCAAAGTCCTAAATAATTGATTTATACTTTTTTTGTATCGTCAGCCCAGCATCCAACTCCCCTGACCCGTTCCTTTTGTCGTCTTGTTTTACAGATCGTTACATCATCGTCGGGGCTCAGAGGGACTCGTGGGGGCCCGGCTTTGCCAAGTCCACCGTTGGCACCAGTGTCCTGATGGAGCTGGCCCGCTCCATCTCCTACATGGTGAAGCACGGTGAGTCTCACCGCTCTGTCTCGGTTTCTCTCTCTCTGTATCTCTCGCTCTCAGAATTCACCATCTCAAAATGTTCTTCAAAAGTAGTGAAAAGTTTCCCTATTGTATAGATTTTGTGTGTGTGTCGGTGTGTTGATTGTCAGGCTAGACAATGACTGTGTGTGTAGACGTGGTGCAGTTTGAGTTGTTCTTATTTTATTTTTTAAATGTTTTTTTGTGTCTTTTGTTCCCTGCATGACAGAGGGGTTCCTGCCCAGGAGAAGCATTGTGTTTGCCAGCTGGAGCGGCGGTGAATACGGGAGCGTTGGCGCCACAGAGTGGCTGGAGGTAGGAACTGCAGCCAATGATCAGAACATTGTATTAGAATTCGTAATGAAAAAAGCTTTTAAATCCCGAAGCTTTAGAGAAATGTTTTCAGCCTCGATGACGGGATGTTTTATTCTTAAGAAGTAAGCCATTTTATTTTTTCCTCACGTGTCTATGTACATGCACAGGGTTACCTGTCGTCTCTCAGCATGAAGGCCTTCTCCTACATCAGCCTGGACGCTCTTGTGACAGGTGTGTGGTGTGTGTGTGTGTGTGTGTGTGTGTGCATGATGCAGATCCTGTGTGTCACGCTGGACACCGGCCTACTACTACTTTCACTTTCAAGCAATCCGTGTGTTTATTTATTTTTTGCTTGCGTCTTCCAGGTTCTACCGAGTTCAGAGCCTCTGCCAGCCCCTCGCTGCAGGCCCTGATCGAGAAAACCATGACGGAGGTGAGAGTTAATAGTAATGTGTTGTGATAATATCCGGTCTGTAAATCAATCAAACTTAATTTACACTTTTATTTACACAACGCATTAAAACAAAGCGCTTACCGATGGAAACGACGCAGTAAGAACACGGAATGAGTTTAGAATTGCGATTATCTGATTTATTGAAAGAAAAATAATTACACACTACTTTATTAGAAGTAAGCTTAACTAAAAGTATTAATTTAAGATTGGTGTGTATGTAGGCATGTATTGCCTTTTTGTTTTGGATATCGAGATTTACCGGTCTCGCCTACCTGTCTTACTTGCCTGTCTCGCCTACCTGTCTTACTTGCCTGTCTACTTGCCGGTCTCTCCTACCGGTCTACTTGCCTGTCTCGCCTACCTGTCTACTTGCCTGTCTACTTGCCGGTCTCTCCTACCGGTCTACTTGCCTGTCTCTCCTACCTGCCTACTTGCCTGTCTCTCCTACCTGTCTCCTACCTGTCTACTTGCCTTTCTTGCCTACTGGTCTACTTGCCCGTCTCACCTACCTGTCTCGCCTTCCTGTCTACTTACCTGTCTCCTACTGGTTTACTTCCCCGTCTCTCTAACCTGTCTTCGGACCTGTCTCGTTTACCTTGCTTCTGACCTGTTTACCTACCCGTCTCTCCTACCTGTCTTCTTCCCCGTCTCTCTAACCTGTCTTCTTCCCGTCTCTCTAACCTGTCTTCTTCCCTGTCTCTCTAACCTGTCTTCTTCCCTGTCTCTCTAACCTGTCTTCTTCCCCGTCTCTCTAACCTGTCTTCTTCCCTGTCTCTCTAACCTGTCTTCTTGCCTGTCTCTCTAACCTGTCTTCTTGCCCGTCTCTCTAACCTGTCTTCTTGCCCGTCTCTCTAACCTGTCTTCTTGCCCGTCTCTCTAACCTGTCTTCTTGCCTGTCTCACCTACCTTGCTTCTGACCTCCTACCTTCTGACCTCCTACCTTCTGACCACCTACCTGTGTTACCTACCCGTTTCTGCTACCCGTTTACTTACCCGTCTCTCCTACCTGTTTTCCCTACCTACCCGCCTCTCCTACCGGTCTACTCACCTGTCTCCATCTCCTTGCCTGTCTCTCCCGTCTACTTGTGTCTCCTACCTGCCTCTGTGTAGGTGGAGAGCCCGTTCAACCCGTCCAACAGCCTCGCTCAGCAGTTTATGCCGAGCAACTGGAAGAGCACAGCGTAAGTGTGCTCCACTTTCTCCTTTTTTTCTCTGTCACGGCATCTCGTTACCACCACGGTGACGTCAGCGCTGCTCCCAGTGCTACTTGCGCAACCTTACCCACCTTAAACACAAACCAAAAAAAAAGAGATTGCAAAGCAATTTGTCATCCAAATAGGATTCCTGCTTCCATCCCCACAGCGTGTTGACACTGGAACACATGGTCACGGTTTGTGTTTCTCTCTCTCTCTTGCTCCGTCTCTCTCAGCATGCAGATTGAGGACTCCGCCTTCCCCTTCCTCACCTTCTCCGGCATCCCGTCAATCTCGTTCCAGCTGTCCGACACCGTAACCGTAAGTTCCCGTCGCGCCTCTCGAAACTCTGAATTGGACAAAGCTCGGTGGTTAGATTGGTTATGGATTTTTAGCACGGACCCGGATCCGGCTCCCAGGTGACTGTTGGGTTTGGTGGAGGAATGTGCTGCTACGTCTGCACCGTCTAAGCTATTTTTCAAATTAAACGAAGATGTCTTTCAGATAAACGATGCGATGGGCGGATGCGAAGGTTACACGGGACCAAGATGAGTTTGTGTAGCTGCGTTACGAATGCTGTTTAAACTCTCTCTCTCGTTCCTTCTTCCTTCTCTCCCAGGACTACCCTTTCGGTACCGTGCTGGACACCCGCCAGAAACTGAACGGCAAAGCGAGAAACGCGCTGTCCAAGCTGGTGAGGTCCGTGGCCCAGGTGGCCGGTCACATGATCCTGCGGCTGGTCCACGACCACCTGCTGCGCTTCGACCTGAGCCGCTACAACACAGACATCCGCTCCTACGTGGCCAGGATCGACAGGGTCATGACGGACCTCAAGAAGGTGAGTGGAGGGAGGGAGAGAGGGTGATGAGAGGGGGTGAGTGGAGGGAGAGAGGGTGGGAGGGTGAGTGAGTTACAGGGTACAATTCTTTGTGTTCAGCTGAGCGCTAGGCACCTCTTTGCCCACAGGGGTGCGCAAATTGACACCTAAAAGCCATGAAGTCAAACTATGATTTGGCTTCATTCTGAATCTCTCGTACTTCCTCCGTTCATGCTGCGTATGTCTTTATTATATATTCCACTACTTTACTAAATATAAGTGAGTACTTCTGATGAGGTGTGTGTGTATGTGTGTGTGTGCGCGCAGGCCCAGTCCAGCCTGTTCCCCAAGGCGCTGACCTCCCAGTGGCTCGTCGCCGCCTCCAACTCCTTCAGCCAGGCCTCCCGCAACATCGGCACCGAAATCCAGAACAGCCAACTGAGCGACCTGGTGCTCTGCCGCGAGATCAACGACCGCATGATGCAGGTGAGACTCCCGGGGGGGGTTGTTTGTTGGTTTAATGGAGGCATGTCATGCGTTTACCTTTTCCCAAGAGGAATCATTGCTTTGTGGCTCAAACTGAGAGGGTCGCCATATTCTCATTCTCTGTTGTTACTTCCACCGTCTAAGATGGACTCTTATGTCTACTACTCAAAAGGTTGTGTACGGAATTGAACACCGCTTGGTGGTTTTATTGCTTACGGGACAAGGGACAGTTGTTTTAGATTTAACCTCTAATCCGTATGCGGAGCGCCCTCTAGTTGACCCATTATACCTCAACTGTTCATGTATTTATTTATTTTAGTTCTTCCTCCTTCTCATGCAGCTCTTTTGGAGCTACTCCATTTCGGGTCATATGTGGCTCTGGATGAGCGTGTCGGCTGAATGACTCCTATGTTTAACGTGAGCCCTTCTGCCCGGGCCGTGTGGTCTCCTCAAGGTGGAGCGAAACCTGCTGTCCCCCTACGTGTCCCCGGTGGACAGCCCCTCCAGGCACATCATCGTGGGCTCCGGCCGCCACACGTTCCAGGCCCTGCTGGACCACCTGGAGGCCTTCCGCCTCAACAAACCGGAGGCCGACGCTGAAGCCTTCCAGAAGCAGTTGGCCCTGGCGACCTGGACCCTGCAGAGCTGCGCCAACTCGCTCGCGGGGGACATCTGGTCTCTGAATAATGACATCTAGGTTGTGGCCAGGCATGCGGTCCCAGCGCGTGGATGAGGTCATCTGTGTCGTTGGTCCCGTCCCCGTCCCCCCCGTCCCCCCCCCGTCCCCCCCCGTCCCCCCCCTTAACACGTGGTTGGGCCCCTCCGACATGTGGTTTGTCCCAACTTATAGAACCGGCAGCTTCTGAATCTCCAACAACAGCCGTTACAATCACTATAAACGGCCACAACAGTCTGAAGCAATTGGGCCTTTGATGTCCATCATTTTTGATGGTCATCCTAAGAATGATTTCTACACTCCCAACAACACCCTGATTCACTTAAAGCAAATTTGAGTGTTTTTCGCAAACTCCACAAATTGGCCAAATTGAAACGGTGAACTGGAACCTTATTTAGGAACCCCCCCCAGTGATTGGTGGTGGTGAGGACGTTTAACCGTAACGATCACGTCTTCAATACGCAAATATATCCCCCAGAAGGCTGTGGTTCTGTGACTACTAAGGCGTGAGACTGACTTGAATGTAACCGGACTGATGTGTTCTCACACCGTCGTGAGGAAACATCAGTCTTAACACGGCAGTCCAAATCGCAGCACGAACTATAACACAAAGCACTGGTACAATTAATTTATTGTTCACCGAGGATACCTTTCAATCCACAACTGCTGTCCTGTCTACTGATGCTGATATACCTTGTATAGATGGTATACAGTGTACTTAACCTGGTCTGTCTGTATCCAAACCGGTACAATCCGTACCGTAATTGTGCTAGAGTACAGGTCACATATTTGGCAACTTTTTTCGGGAGTTGCCAGACAGCTGCTAGAATTGTCAACCAGTCAGACCATCGGGTATAGCCGGCAACAGAAAAACTAAACCGGTAGCTATTTTGTTACAACTTTGGAAGCTTGTCTAAAATGGCTTCTTGCTGACACCAGAGTCAATTCCCTTAGCCGTTTAATTTTTTATTTTTGCTTGAAAAATTAAGCTGAAGGTCTGAATCAGAAAAAAGCGTATGTATTTATTTTTGTTATTTATTTATCAGTGACAGAGTTCACTATAAATAGTGCTCTCTTTTTTTTATTGCTCTTTTTATAAGTAATGTGTAATTATCGGGAGCAGTGACTCCCATAATTATGACAGTTATACTGTCGAAATGACAAAAGCAGCATCTGCTTAAAGAAGTACACCCGTCGTCCGACAGGCGGCCAGAGTCACCCGGACGCAGTCCAAACCGGCCAGCCAATCGCGGGCCGAGTCCAACCGCCGTCCTATTGGTCGAAAGCGTTCACATAAGTAGGTCGAAGCGTAAAGTTCCATCGGTGGAAGCGTGAAGTAGTCCTAACTGACTCGGGCCGCTCTCGGGGGGGCGGGTGTACTTCTCATCCTGAAGACGTTATCGGGAGCAGTGTCTTCCATAATGTGAAGAGAAAAAAAAATACCAAGAAGGTAGTTTTTGCCTACCAGTGTTTAATCCATATCGGAGGCAGTGTCCTCCATATTTCACTGTAGGGAGAAGAGTGTATTTTTTATTATCGGGAACAGTGTTTCCCATAATCTCTGTATATAACGCCACACGACGCACACATTGTCCGCGGCTACTTCGACATCACCCGTCTCTTTTTTTTTTTTCTTTTGTTTTGCGGAGCGTGGTTAGTAGTAGTCTCCGTGTACTAGATCTGTGTTCATCCCTGGGGGGTCTGTCGAGTGTGGGGGGGGGGGGGGGGGAAAGAAGAGTGAGACCTGCAACGCGTCTGAAAACTTTGAAGCCACCGCCACCCGTCACCGCCGCCACGTGACGAGCGAACGCCTCGAAGGCTCACGGGGCACATTCTTCCGCAAGTCTTACTTTCCACTCCGGACCTCCGGGGGTTGTGTGAGCAGATTAGCTCGTCGTGCTTTCTCTTTTTGTCGCTCGCATTTTCCGTAGTGATTGGGGAATGTTTATATTTTTCCAAGGTGATTTATTTTTATTTTTTTTAATCTTTTTACTTTCAAGTCACTAAGCAAACCGCACGGGGGGACCCACGATAGTTACAACACTTGATTGTGGTGGCCAAGAAGGCTCTGCGTCGCTCCGAAATGCGGGCGGTTGGTCAAAAATGATGCCGTCGAGGTGAAAAAATACGTTTCTGTTTCTGTTGGTTAAAACGTACGCGTTGCTTCTTGTGTTACAGTCTGACGTCTGTGCCTTTTTTTTTTTTTTTTTTATATTATGGGTTTGTGTTTGTTTGTTTAGTTGGTCAGGTCTGCGTAATGTAGAGCTCTCTCACACGTGTCTTTAGAGGCTCAATGATTTTGATGACACGTTTGTGAAAATCTTATTAGTACTTTAAACCCCCCCCCCCCCCATAATGCTTTTGATAGTTTAATATAAATCGATTTTTCTTTTCTTTTTCTCCGCGTGAACCAAAATGTGTCTAAGAGTGTAAACTTTACCAAGGTCGAAAACTAAATCTATGATTGAGTAAATTAGTTCAGGATTTTTCATCATCATTTTTGATGTCCGGGGAAGAATAAAAAGAAAAGCCATGTAATAGAAGCACACAATCTGCAAGTGGTCGATAAAATAAAAATAAATAATAATAAAATAAAAGATATATGTATATATATCTCGACCTTTAAAATGAGTCTAAAATGACCTATTGAGTCACAACAAAACTTGTTATGGAAATATTGGAAAGTGATCGTGCTTGCTTTTCATAACTTGGCTTATTCCTTCTTTAAAAAGTCATATTATCACAATGTTAAAAAAGAAAATTTGGATTTTTGTTTTGAAATGTATCTCATACAGTAGTGTTTTCCTGGTACTATAGGCTGGTCATTGTCGCTTGGTCTCCTTTCTGTTGCGCAAATAAAGGTGTAAGATCATAAGGTAACCTGTGTCCATAACTTTGTTTTCCCTTTCGGAGAGAGAGGGGATCCTCACTCAACTGGTAGTTGACCCATCGTAGACCAATGCAAGCAGTGGCAGAAGCAGTGAACGTTTCTTTCTATAGCGCCCTTCTTACGGGTGCTTCACGTGGACAGCAATCTCATTTAAAATAAACAACAACATTGAAAGGATGAGCATTATTCAAATGTTTTTTTTATTGAAATTTGGCACGTACAGAACATGAATTTGACAGACAAAAGTCTGAAAATAATATAATACTAACTTATTAGGATAATAAATACAATACCAGCTAAACACAATGCAGTGAAAGTTTATTCATTTGAAAGACCCACATACCATATGATGAGAACGGTACACAAAAATACCATTGCAGACATTTGAAATATGAAACTTTCTGAGCCCCGAGTTTAAAAGCGAGGTAGAATCCAATGTGTGCCAATAATGATTAAATTGCAAGATTTTTTCATCTCTGAAGTACAATACGTTTTTATAGGGTAGGCATTGGTTTGCCGACCAATAGGACCATATTTGGTTTATTCTTGGCTTGCAAAGTGACTTGCTGTGACTTGCTGTGACTTAGGTCTAGTCTACTCTGACCTCGGAACTAGACTGCGATGACACAATTTAAACGCATGATGGCGCCAAATACCCATGTAACTGCCAGCTGCTTACAAATGGACATTTTTGTGTCATGGCTGTCATTCATTCATACAGGTTGTCAACGGTGTAGAACATATTGCATTACATATTGCGTTCAACGTCTAATGAATTCCTCCTGCAACTAGGATGCTTAAAAAAAGGCTTCTTTCTGGCACAGAAATGCCGTTGAAATTAAAAAGTGGTACAAAACAAAGTGCGGCGAGGCGGGGGACCGTGTCCCTTTAAGAGGGGGCTGACGGCGTGTGCGTCTACAAAGAAAGCAAAGAACTGAGCAGTGACGACAGCCTGCACGCAACCACACACACACACATACACACAAGTACAGCTTGGACTCCTAAGCCACTTCAAGTGTAGGATACAAATAAATAAAGCACACTTTTTTTTTTTAAATATATGTAACGCTAAGCGTATTTATCCAACCAAATCCGCGTCATTAACAAAGGCCGTTATTGTCTCTCGACCGCAATGAGCAGAGCCGAGTCGTGAAGCGCCGGTGGACTTGTGAACACAAGGCACTGACTGACTGACTGCGAGTGGTTGACAGGTACGTGCAACTGCAACGAAAACAACACGCAAAACAACCCAGGAAGCCAGAAGTAACTTTATGAATTGACATTGCGGCGGGGATGTGTTGTTTCCACTGTCACGGCTGCTGGGCTGAATCTTGTGAAATGTTGTGAGGCAGTTAGACAACCCAACGCTGATATTGTAACTGATCTTAACTGAAAGGAGTGGCGTCTTGCTGTTTTCTTCGTGAATGCACAGCCGATGTTGATAACTGAAACATTAGTTGCAAAAACATTTTGCAATTAGTGTAGCGTGTGATGCCAGTAATGCAATATATTAATGTGTGTGAGTTTTTGAGTGTGTTGCTTGTTTTATGAATAAACACAAAAAACATGGAAGAGACCAAAAATGTAAAGACTGGCTTCATATGGGTTATTCTTGTTCCCACTTGTTCTCTCTCTCTCTCTCTCTCTCTCTCTCTCTCTCTCTCTCTCTCTCAAACTCGGTCTCTCAAACTCGGTCTCTCTCTTTCACTCTTTCTCTTTAAAACACACTCACACACACCAACACCAACACGCACACCTGACACAAGATACGGAGCCTCAGGGCAGCGAACAATGTTTTCAACCGCCCACGCTGCAAAGCTCACCTCACCTAAGCCCAGACTAGCTGAGCACACACACACACACACACACACACACACACACACACACACACACACACACACACACACACACACACACACACACACACACACACACAGGTTTGACACTCTCTTTAACACCCATGAGGGAAAGGCTGACTGTCTGAGCCAAAGATTGCAAGAGAGATTGCAGTGTTCATTAGCCAAAGATACATACAATGTAAGCTCTCTCTCTCTCTCTCTCTCTCTCTCTCTCTCTCTCTCTCTCTCTCTCTCTCTCTCTCTCTCTCTCTCTCTCAGCATAACATATATATACAACATATACTGTAACATTATATGTGTACAATACCATACCATGCATATGGTCATCTAAGAAGAGTGAAATTAATATTTATAAAAATAATATTCTAAATGCATAATGCCTTCAGACAACACTGGGCTTAACCATAGGCCAACAATATGCATTTCCTAAAACTCTATAGATATGCAATGACACTCACAATGATGTAATTACTGTCCATGGGCATGCCTTTCTGTTGTGTGTGTGTGTGTGTGTGTGTGTTATGTGCTAAGTGCTAAGCTATTGTACACACACACACACACACACACACACACACACACACACACACACACACACACACACACACACTGCCTAATTTCTCAGTTTCAACCACCACTGCCCATCCTGAATCCAGTGGCAGCCGGTGAAGCGCCCAGTGCGTCAGTGCCCCCCCCCCCCCACAAACTGTAACCGTACTTTCATTCAGATTTTTTTCCTCTTCCTTATTTTTTTATTTGTGCATCAACTGCCACGATCCAAACCATGCAGATAAGAGTCATTCACAGCCATCAAATGTCAACGTCAACATCAATGTCAACAGTATCCAAAAAGGCTCCCAGAACCTGCCTCTTCCTGGTCTGTTGAACCCCTCCTAGTGTAGTGTAAAGGGGTAACCATGACGACTCCTGTTCCACAAGTGGACAGAGAGCAGACCGGCTAAAGGGGCTTCCAGAGCTGGACCTCTGCCTGCAGCCACTTCACACAGGAAGTCAGGCTCGGCCCAGGGCCCTCGGCCTAAAATAGGTGTGTGTGTGTGTGTGTGTGTGTGTGTGTGTGTGTGTGTGTGTGTGTGTGTGTGCCCACACACGTTTTTACCAATGCATGTGTGGTGTATGTTTGCATGTGGGTCTGTAGGTGTTTATGTGTGTGCATGTATGTCAGTGGCTTGCATGTGTGTGTGTGTGTGTAGCAGCACAGTTCACCAATGGTATAAATAGCAAATATGCAGCATTTCTGGTGGGTGTCTATTTGGTCTAACAGAGGTGTATGTCATCACCAGCCATGCTTTGCATCGCTACTAGATCAGTTAACACACACACACACACACATGCAACCAGGTTATGACCAAGGCCAACATGATAATGGGCTAAAATTATAAACAATAGGCCATTAAACGCAGAGATAGACTCACTGGTGAAGCTACACGTGAACATGTCTCTCTCTCCGTTTTAAATTGGCCAATATTCCTTCCATTTAAATGAATGATGGCTCGATAGTCAATACAGTTATTGAAAATACTGTTGCAGCAGGGCTTAGGTGTGTGTGTGTGTGTGTGTGTGTGTGTGTGTGTGTGTGTGTGTGTGTGTGTGTGTGTGTGTGTGTGTGTGTGTGTGTGTGTGTGTGTGTGTGTGTGTGTGTGTGTGTGCCTCCACCAGGTGGGTAGAGTTTCAGGTGGATTACCAGCCCTCCACGATGACACCAGCCCAGCAGGGGAAATGCTTTCCCCTGCTGGGCTGTATCAAATAACCTCCAGCCCCTGCTCTGGCTTTGTGTTGTCCTGAGCAGAATGAAAGACAGCTACCTAGCTATACCCCCCCCCCTCCTCCTCCTCCTCCTCCTATGACCTGCTACTGTTACCAGGCTACTGTTGGCACCCATGGGGGTCTTCCTCTTGTGTTTAATCATCACTTGATTAAACTTTGTTGAATCACCTCTGTCCCATTAATGGGACAGAGGTGATGTTTTCACCCCAGTTTGTCTGTTTTGCAAGATAAATCAAAATGTTATGTACGGAATTGAACAACACTTTGGGGTTAGATTACTTATGGGCCAAGGAACAGTTGATTAGATTTTGGTCGCTGGTGGTTGGTACATTTTGGTGTTGTTTTGTTAGTTGGTAGCAGTTGATAGCTTAACTGATGTGATTACAGAATCAAACGTCAGTTGGCTTTTATCTATTCCACGGCATAAGCTGTGCCGCACGCGAAACATCCATGGTTGTATGGCGTCTGGTTTAACCTAGCTATATAACTACACTATGCAGAGCATCTTTAGCATCTACAAAAACGGCGTACTACAGTGTTTTTCAAACTTGAAATGAACATATATGAACATATAATAACAGAACACTGAGAGTCAACACATGCAAAGAAGTCAAACAAACTGATCTTAAATGATGGTGTTACTACGCTAGCCTAGAGTTAGCACATAGCTCAGACACAGTTGCAGCTAGCAAAGCCTCTCCAATTCAAAACGCTGATACTGCCCTGGCCAAAGCCTGCATCATGGTGGAGGTAGAGGTCATCATGGCGGATAAATAAATGTGGGACCGTTGTTGAAAGGGCTTTGTTTTTTCCAATGACCGGTGTCTTGTTGACTGCGGCTCCATTGATGAAGGGCTGTTGTGTTTGACGCCAGAGGCTGTACAGTACAACAGATGAGCTTCCGGGCAGCAGCCCTGACAATCATGACCTCCACAAAGGTTGACTGTTGGTTGACAGAAAATCGTTTGGATTCAGATCAGAATGCCTTTATTGTCATAGCAACAATGCAAAACAAACAAAAGCACGACAAAATTGAGTATTGAAATTTAAAAATATAAAGATTTAAATTATTTAAGAACGAAACAAAATATACAGATTTAAATTCCCAAATATGAAATAATAATAATAATAATAATAATATATACAGTAAATATACATATATCATATGTGTACAGTATATTTGCTGTAACCTATGAGACATATTGCAGTGGCCCTATGTACAAATAGTGCAACATGTGAAATATATACATACAAAGGTATAATAAACATTATTAGTAAGTATCGCAGTATTGAGAAAAATGACAATGACGGTACACTTTCTAGTCATAGGAGCACTAATGCAGTATGGACAAAGAATATATCAATCAACGGATGATATAGAATGTATTCCTGAGGACATCAGTGAATCATGCCGATATCACTACGAGTGTGAACAATTGTGTGTTTTCCTCTGATGTGCGGCCTGTGACCTGGCTTGTGTATGATTGTGTTTATTTGTTTCCTTCCTGGGAGACAAAGCCATTGTTTGTCTATATTGTGAAGCCTGCTGAAAAAGGGTTACCATAGGCCCTGAGCTGACACGCTACCGTAGGCTGGCTAGCAAGCTACGGGTCCCAAAGACCCTTGTCTGAGATTATATTAAGTCAGTTACTTGACTTAATGTAGCACATTGATTTCACACCTAGCCTACTGTTGTTATACGTTTTGTCTTTGATTAAATCTGTCACTTGTAGTGTTACTTCGATAGTATTTGAATTGTGTCTGCTGTTATTTCTGTGTGTTGTGAATGTGCCAAGGTGCTTCTGGCGTGGTTTAATCAGGTGATGCCTGAATCAGGACCCAACCAGTGTCACCATACCATGATGGTGGTTGGTTTCATAAGGTAAAATAGCCCAGCCTGACTGGCTTTCGATTCTCTTGAAATAGGCATGACATGATGCTCTCACCACACACGTACAGACCACACTATGGTAGAGATATGGTTATTGCGGTAAGCCGGTTGTCGAAAATGAGCACCAGTGCACCAGCCAACGGTGGATAGATTTGACCAGATTTGGCAGGTCCCATAATGACAAGGTGACATATTAAAACTGTTGCGTGGCCAGTAGTTCTTTCCACTCTCCATGAACTGTCTCTCTGTTGCTTCGAACAGCCTGTGTGCTGATTTCTATGATGTTTGAACTGGGACGGTTTGCCCGGGAAAAAGGAAGAAAGGAAGGAAGGATGGAAGGATGGAAGTGAGTCTAAGCCAGTTCATATGATTTGTGTAGTTTGTTCGTATTATTAGTTTAACTTAAGCACTCTGCTGCAGTTCACTTACGGGCCAAAAGTGGGGTGGGGGGGGGGGGCTAAGTGGTGAGAAAGATATTTCCGATTTTTTTCGTTTGTTATAATGTGTTTAACGTTAGCACCTTCTTGCTTCCAGGCGTCTCCCTGGAGGTACTTTTATGGACACGTGAGGACCAATTTTCCGCGTGTCTCAAACACAATGACCTCCGTGGGAGACCATGTGACCCGGGACACCTGGCCTGGCCCCGTCATGGACCTTTAGCCCTGCCCACCCCGCGCGTCCCGCCGCCGCCGCCGCCGCGGATAGGGACGCCAGCCAGAGAGCTGTCCGTGGGTGACCTGACCTGCAAACAAAACCGCAAACAACCATAACAACAACAACAACAACAACCACAACCACAACAACGACATCAACAAGCAGGTGAGCCAGCTCCTGTGTTTTCACCCGTTTTCGATTTTCCTCCATGAACTCTTCAGAAAATAATTGTGTCCGTGGGTCCAGAGTCGTCTAGAAGGTTCTGCTGGGATTGTGGTGGGACGCAGGGCGCGTGTTTTAACTCTAAATACATACATGTAAACACACACACACACACAGTGAAATGTGTTTCTCTGCATTTAACCCATCCTAGTATTAGCTGCTAAGTGGGCAGCTTTTAATGAAATATATATATATATATATATATATATATATATATATATATATATATACATACAGCGCCCCCCCCGGGGGGGGGGGAGCAATGCAGAGGGTCTGGTGCCTTGCTCAAAGGGGCCTTGCGCCTCAGTGTGCAGTGCCCAGGTGTTTCGACTGGGTGGGACTTGAACCCTGGGAACCTTCCATCCGGTTCCCAAGCCCCCCCCCCGAGTCCCAACAGACTTGAGCTCTCCTGCCGCCCCCGTGCGTCTTCTCACCGCGGGCCGTATGGCTGTGAATGTGGCTGAGTAGGCGGGGGCTCCGTCCTGCAATGTCTTCCCCTTCTCCTCCAACGCCTACTTTTCCGGCCGCGTGACACGCATGAGGTCATTTCAGACGGTGACGGTGCAGGCGGTTCTTCTTTCTCCCGAGCGTCTGCACAAATTGGTGTGTGTGTGTGTGTGTGTGTGTGTGTGTGTGTGTGTGTGTGTGGTCAAGTGAGGAGTGGGTAGGTGTGTTTGTGTGTTAAGTGGTTGGCACTGTGTTGATCTATTTTCCTGTGGCTGTATCGCCCACTCGGTGGACAGGACAGAAAGTCCTGACTGTTAGTCGACTGTGAGCCAGCTGTCCCCCCCCCCCCCCCCCTGTCCCCTCCGCCCGTCCCCCCCGTCCCATCCCCCCACCGTCCGTTTTTGCCCGGGCCGTTTGACGACTGTTTCTTTTGGTTCAGTTAAGATTCAGGAAGTCCGGGATGACTAAGAGGGTTTGCATGGTGATGTGGTGGTGGTGGTGGCGGTGGTGGGGGGGAGGGGTAGTCCATAGTCCCGGTGGGGAATATTGGAACAGGAACCTCTCTGTTCCACTGCCTACTGTATCACCACACACACACACACACACACACACACACACACACACACACACACACACACACACACACACACACACACACACACACACACACACACACACACACACACACACACACACACACACACACACACACACACACACACACACACACACACACACACGCGCGCACACACACACACACAGTGTGGGCTTCTCGTAGAGTGGTGACCTCATTGCCTTTGCCTAGGCCCTCTCTCTGCCTTATCTCAGCCAGACCATCAGCGATCAGGCCTGTAAACGGAGTGTGGGGTTGGACCGCAGCCAGAGGCGGCCTGGGGAACGACTGCCTCGGTGATGGGTATCTCGCCCCACTACAACTGAGGTCAACCTGGGTCCCTCTCTCTTTCTCTTTCTCTCTCTCTCTCGCTCTTGCTCTCTCTCTCTCTCGCTCTTGCTCTCTCTCTCCCTCTCTTTCTCCTGTTCTCTCTCTATGATGATCTTTATCTCTAACTCTCTCCTGTTCTCTCATTCTCCATCGCTCTCGTTTGCTATAGGTTCTCTCTCGTACTTTCACTCAATCTCTCATTCTGTCTGTCTATTTATCTCTCCCTGTTTCTATATCTCTCTCACTTCCTCTTACAGACGCTCTTGTCTCTCTAACACACACACACACACACACACACACACACACACACACACACACACACACACACACACACACACACACACACACACACACACACACACACACACACACACACACACACACACACACACACACACACACAGTCCCTTTTTCTCTCTGTCTCTCTCCCCCATACGTTCTATATCTTTCTCTGTTGCTACTCGGGGGTTGAGTTTCACAGATGTTTGACCTACGTTGTGTCGATAGAAAGCCATAATAAAAAGTGAAATGATGCCAATAAAATGGCCATCATCTTGTCCATTTGCCATGCGTATTGGTGCGTATACTGCAGGCCATGCGTCTGCAGTAAAGGCTAGTCAGTGGGAGTGTACAGAGCGGAACCTCCCAGAATAAGAGCACTCTGAGTGACTCTCGAATGACTCCGAATATTTGGAGGCCCCCCAGGGGCCCGTAGACGGTCAGGGGGAAAAACCTGGAGAAAGATGAGCCGTCCAACGGAAGGGAGTGTGTGTGTCTGAGGTGTGTGTGTGTGTGTCTGTGTTTGTGCGCACGTGCATGTTATTTTAACCACAAGCTGACATCCGGTTTCGGATATACCACACACACACACACACACACACACACACACACACACACACACACACACACACACACACACACACACACACACACACCACGTGCCCCTACACACACACACACCCAAGGAATCCATTTCAAGATCTGAAATATTGCATATTTTTGGCTTCACATTTTGAGATTCATCCATTCGAAATCTATTAACGTCTGTTAAACAATGCATGCATGAGGCCAAATGCTCTCTCTCTCTCTCTCTCTCTCTCTCTCTCTCTCTCTCTCTCTCTCTCTCTCTCTCTCTCTCTCTCTCTCTCTCTCTCTCTCTCTCTCTCTCTCTCTCTCTCTCTCTCTCTCTCTCTCTCTCTCTCTCTCTCTCTCTCTCCCGCCCCCCCCCCATCCCCCGGCTGTACAGTATGTTTAGCGCCGGGTGGCCATGTGTAATGAACGCCCGAGGTGTACGTGTGAACTCCATATATATTTAAAAAGCGCTGAAGGAGAACCGGCTGCTAACAATACGTTTGTGTGTATTACACCCCGCACACAACAGGCTCATGGGTTATTTTAGTTGCTGTTGCGATCACTCATTGAACTACAGCACCAGGGTTAAAAGTCCCAGCGCCACCCGGCTGTGGATGTGAAACATGGCAATAGATCAGGGCTATGTGTCACATAGCACAAAGTTCACCGGAGCCATAGCAAAAAATATTGACTTTTGGCGACTTTTATCCAGAGTGAATTCAGATACACAGTCCATAAGGTAGGCAGGTAGGGGTTATCAGAATCAGAATCAGAATGCCTTTATTGTCATTATACAAGTACAATTAAATTGTGTAACAGGTGTTACAATCAGGTGTGACTGGATGAATGTGAGGCACGAATTATAAAGTGCCTCTACCATTCCATTTACCAGATGCGTTATGTAAGCGCTATTGTTTTTGAGAGAGAGAGAGAGAGAGAGAGAGAGAGAGAGAGAGAGAGAGAGAGAGAGAGAGAGAGAGAGAGAGAGAGAGAGAGAGAGAGAGAGAGAGAGAGAGGAGAGAGAGAGAGAGAGAGAGAGAGAGAGAGAGAGAGAGACACTGTTACTGTTTGTTAAGCCTGAGAGAGAATTCAATCCATCTCTCACTGTGGTTGGATTCTTTGCAATGCTGTTCTACTATACTATTACATGGTCGCTATATACTGTTACTATTTGGACCGTTTTTGAGTGCTGCTGCAGTCTTTGTAGGCTTCCTCCACTTGTTTTTGGTCTCTTTTCGTTCTTTATTCAATTTTTAATTTTTTTCAACACATTCTGTAGTTTATAGTTGGCTTTTCTTATCTCCCCCACATCGCTTAGTCCGGAAGAGAAGCTTACACATTGACCAGAGTGATACTGTAAACATACACATACTCATACACACACACACACACACACACACACACACACACACACACACACACACACACACACACACACACACACACACACACACACACACACACACACACACACACACACACACACACACACACACACACTGCTGAGAGCAATGATGTAATCTTCTGGCAGGCCTGTGACAAAGAGCATCACCGCCCACACAACTACTTACTTACTGACGCACACACACACACACCTCTATACACAGACACTCACACTCACACACCTCTACTCACACACACACATACACACGCCTCCACACACACACACACACACACACACACACACACACACACACACACACACACACACACACACACACACACACACACACACACACACACACACACACACACACACACACACACACACACCTCTATACACAGACACTCACACTCACACACCTCTACTCACACACACACATACACACGCCTCCACACACACACACACACACACACACACACACACACACACACACACACACACACACACACACACACACACACACACACACACACACACACACACACACACACACACACACCTCTATACACAGACACTCACACTCACACACCTCTACTCACACACACACATACACACGCCTCCACACACACACACACACACACACACACACACACACACACACACACACACACACACACACACACACACACACACACACACACACACACACACACACACCTCTATACACAGACACTCACACACACACACACCTCTATACACAGACACTCACACTCACACACACACATACACACGCCTCCATACACACACACACACACACACACACACACCTCTATACACACACACACACACACACACATACACCTCACACACACATGTCTCTACACACACACACACACACACACACACACACCTCTACACACACACGCTTTTGCATACTTGCGTCAGCGCATTCTGTTAGCTATTGTGCTCTCGCCTGATGCTCAAAACCAGGAGGATATCAAGTTTCCATTTGTCATATCAGCGCATGATGTTGTGCGCATGGGGAGGATATTGCAGTGGCTTGGGTGTCTGGCTCCCAGCTGGAAGGCTTCTGGGTGTTATCCCCAGATCCCCCTTATGTCTTCAGGCAAATCTGTTGGCATCCTTGAAGTCCATAAAGTCCTCGGCTGTTCCTTAATGACCGGTATTCACTGTAAGTTGCTTTGGATGGAAAGCTTAACGACTGCTAAATGAACTAGGGGGGAATAGTTTGTATCTGTGCCTAGGACAGTGGTTCTCCAATGGGGGTATGTGTGCCCCTAGTGGTTTCTTTAAAGGCTTGCAAGATTGGGTATGTGGAACATTTCTTAAAAATGTGTCATCTTTGGTTTATAACCAATTTAAAAATGACAAGTGTCATTCTTCAAGCCACCTTAATAACAGCTGAATGGAT
>CM051005.1:17806776-17811776 GCA_027704905.1 Muraenolepis orangiensis | reverse complement strand
CACACACACACACACACACACACACACACACACACACACACACACACACACACAGATTAACTCTCCTCATTAGGATCTCCTCCCTGCCATTGGTCCATGGACCGATGTGGTGACTGGAGATGGTCAGCAGGGGGGTGAGTGCAGAGAGGAGGGGTCGGGGGGAATAGGCGATTCCGCTCGCTGGAATCACCAAAGCCGCGGCCTGGGCCAATCAGATGGCAAGCAAGGTGGTGATGGAGGGATAGAGGAGGTGGGGGGGGGGGGGGGATGGAAAAAATAACAATAAAACAACAAGGGATTAACCATCAGCGGAGGTCCAGAGAGAAGATTAACCCAAGCTTTAAGAGATGCTAGTGCTGATTGCCGGGGACTAAGCTGCATGCATTCTGATTGGACAGGTGCAAAATGCTCTCAGGACAACAACGACAACCGAAAACAAGGACTGCAGGAAAAAGTACAAACAAGACACACATGCTGAATGTGAGAACACAATGTGCAATCTGCTTTAGTTTAAAACAATTTGGGCAATGAGTGACAGAAGACAAGATGACCATGGAGAGAGAGAGAGAGAGAGAGAGAGAGAGAGAGAGAGAGAGAGAGAGAGAGAGAGAGAGAGAGAGAGAGAGAGAGAGAGAGAGAGAGAGAGGAGAGAGAGAGAGAGAGAGAGAGAGAGAGAGAGAGAGAGAGAGAGAGAGAGAGAGAGAGAGAGCACACATATGAGAGAGCATCTGTGGTTGAATAGAGCATGTGTATCATCAACGAGAGAGAGAGAGAGAGAGAGAGAGAGAGAGAGAGAGAGAGAGAGAGTGGGCGAGAGGAGGGATTAGGAGAGGTGGTGAACTAGGTATTGCACGCAAGCGAGAGAGAGAGACAGGGGGAGAGAGAGAGGAACGAGTGAAAGCATTACCATTGTGCAACAATAGCAGCTTGGATCCACAAGAGCAGCTCCTGGAACAACTTAATACCCCATCCATCCATCCGTCCGTCCGTCCGTTTGTCCTTTCGTCCACAGCCGATTGGGATTGGCTCCGGGGGGGGGGGGGGGGGGGATCTCCCTGTCTGCCGCTCACGCTCTTCAAAGGTGGGGGTTTCACCTGGGGTTCCACCTCGAAGCCGGGAGAGGAAATCCTTGCCGTGGGAACACCAGGCGAGAAAGGGAGAGAGCGAGACTAAGAGAGAGATGGAGATGGATTGAGGTTACGTTAACCCCTGCCGACCACACAAAGAGGTCCGTGGAGAGAGCTGTGGAGGTGGTGTGTTTTATCCACCTGCTTCCACCGTGGGAGATGGCGCTCTCACTCTCACGCCTGTCAACAGCAGCTGGTGCTCGCTCTCTCACTCACAAACAAGCACCATGAGGAACTGAGACACCGTGTGGTTTAAACCACAACAGTAACAATCCAATTTCCTGTGGAAGGAGAAAAGGACCGCTGCTAAAAAGCCAACTGGGTCTTCACAAGGACATAACGTGGATTCATGCGTGCGTGTCTTTGAGTGTATGGCTGATTGACGTCTGAGGACCAAGTGGTGGTTTGTTGGCTGTTCTTGAGTCTTTGCTTTGGGTGGGGGTGTGTGTGTGTGTGTGGGTGTGTGTGTGTGTGTGTGTGTGTGTGGGGGCGGGGGGGGGGGGGAGACCATGGGGGAGACAGCAGAGTACCAGAGGCTCCAGGACACATCGGAGGCATATGACCAACTCCTGCCCATCGATGAAGAGGAGGTACTAGTATAGACGTGTGTGTGTGTGTGTGTGTGTGTGTGTGTGTGTGTGTGTGTGTGTGTGAGCTGTTGTGTGGCATATGGAGGGTGTGTGTGTGCTGTATGGCATTTTGAACCTAGCTGTTATCCCCTCCCTTCTATACCATGCTGTTTACAAAAAGGGGGCACCTGTGTGTGTGTGTGTGTGTGTGTGTGTGTGTGTGTGTGTGTGTGTGTGTGTGTGTGTGTGTGTGTGTGTGTGTGTGTGTGTGTGTGTGTGTGTGTGTGTGTGTGTGTGTGTGTGTGTGTGTGTGTGTTTCACACTTGCACACACACAACGTGACACGGTCCATAATACATGAATACTGTCCAGTGACAAAGCATCAGTCTCTGTTCATAGTCCACTTGCAGAGAGAGAGAGAGAGAGAGAGAGAGAGAGAGAGAGAGAGAGAGAGAGAGAGAGAGAGAGAGAGAGAGAGAGAGAGAGAGAGAGAGAGAGAGAGAGAGAGAGAGAGGAGAGAGAGAGAGAGAGAGAGAGAGAGCGCGCATATGAGAGAGCATCTGTGGTTGAAGAGAGCATGTGTATCATCAACGAGAGCAGAGAGAGAGAGATCAAAGTGGAGCTCTAAATGCGTTGAGTTGATCTCCATCATCTCTTATGAAGATAAAAATCATTCTTGCTAAAGACAGCTAATGCTAAGAGGAGCTAACATAAGCATGCTCTGCCACCAGCTTATTGTATGAACTCCACTTTCAACAAACTGTTGTGTTTTCCGCAACACATTTCTTGTTAAACATCAGCTTATCTATCTCCCGTCACTCCTAATCCTAAAGCTCAATCATTGTTTGATTCTGTTATTTGGCGCGCCCCAGTGGCCAATTGTCAGAACTGCAGTTACATAGCCCGAGCTGGAAGCAGCAAGCATCCCTTTGCCTTGTTATGTTGTCTCCTATGCTATGCGATGGGGCACTCAGCCAAGTCCATATACAAAAGCCTAGTAAGCATATAGAACAATAGCTGGAACATAGGTGATCCAACACACCCCCCCCCCCCCACACACACACACACACACACTCTCTTTCTGTCCCTTGCCCTTTCTCTCAGACTATTGTTCTCTCTCTTTCTCTCTCTCTCTCTCTCTCTCTCCTCCTCTCTCTCTCTCTCTCTCTCTCTCTCTCTCTCTCTCCTCTCTCTCTCTCTCTCTCTCTCTCTCTCTCTCTCTCTCTCTCTCTCTCTCTCTCTCTCTCTCTCTCTCTCATTAGGCTTGGGGACGATGTGCAGAGGAGATGCCCAAGGACTGTCAGACGTCCAGACAGTCCTTGGGATCGAGAACCAGGCAGAGCAGATTAACCAGGCAGGGACAGGCAGAGGCGTAGTCAGGGACAGGCGGTAGATCAGGAACCAGACAGGGTGGGCAGGTCCAGGGCAGGCAGGGTCGGCAACGGGAATCAGTCCGGGTACGCTGGAGAGTCTGTGTCATCAGGACAATCTGGCAAAGTATGAGTGTGCCGGTGTGGGGGAAATGTGAATGAGAGTTGACGCTGCCCCCTAGTGGAGGCAGGGTGAATAGCCATTGTGACACTACCGAGCACCGGCCCTCTCGTTTCCCGGAGGCTTGTAGCTGCAGGCAGTGATGCACTTCTTCGCCTTGGCCCCGAACTGCGCATGGTAAAAACACTCTCCCGCGTCCCCACGCCGGCCTGGAACCACCACGGTCTGCTGCCCTCAAGCCCTCCTAACCTGCGAGGGAGCACTGAGCGTTGCAGCTAGCACATCTGCACCGGGCTGCTGGGTCGCCAGGAAGAAACGGTCAGCCTCCTCAGCCAGGGCGCGGGGTTCAGTAATGGTCGTGTTGGCCAGCGCCGTCTGAACCCGGGGCGGCAAGTGGCGCAGGAACGTCTCCACAAACAAAATCTGGGGATCCTCCCCCCCCAGCAGATTCAGCATCTTCTCCATGAGCTGGGACGGCTTGCTGTCCCCCAGACCCTGAATATCAAGAATCTGGCGTGCCCTCTCCTTAGCAGATAAGCTAAATGTCTTAGAGGAGAAGGGCTTTAATCGGCTCATATTTGCCGTGGCGTTGGGGATCTGCGATAAAACCGACCAACCTGGACGACGTGGAGCTCCCCAGCGCCGCCACCACGTGAAAATACTTCAGGTCCTCGTCACGGACCTGGCGGCAGGCAAAGTGTGCCTCCACGTGTGCGAACCACGCCGTAGCGGCATGTTCCCAAAACTCTGGCAGTTTAATATAGACATCGCGATCAGCCGTGTTCACTAAGTCTTCGGAAACTATCTCGAAAACGTCAGGGTCACCGGTGTAGAGCCGATGAATGGGAGTCAGAGGCGGCGTGTTTAGTATGGAACTCCACACTTTGTTTCCCATTAGGTTTAACAAAAAGGAAGAACATCTGCTACCTGCTACAACAACACGGTACGCTCCCTAACAGGTCCGTGGTGCCACATGTTCCACCACACTGTCCACATTTATAGTGAGGCTCCTTCCTTCCTCCCCTACTCTCACAACCACCAGCCGCCACTGCAGTACAATAAGGGAAAAGCACAATAAGTTGGCAAACAATATATAACAATATCTAGAACAATATCTACCTAACTATAATATCTAATCTACTTAGATAATCGACTTAGCGCTACGAGGAAGGACATGCCTCTTCAGGAAGCACTAGACCATGGGTTGGCAACAGGCGGCCCGCGGGCCATTGGTGGCCCGCCAGCAATAATATTTGGCCCGGAGGATTATTTTGAGAAAAAAATCTATAATCATTTTATTATATATATATATACTATATATATATATATTTTTTACAATATCGAATCGACAGTCGCACATATAGGCTATAATGTCCAAATCGAGAATGCAGTGACATTTCCGCCAGGGCTGTACTGGCCATCTGGCATACCGTGGGCCGACGGGCCCCTTGGGCCGACTCAACCCGTCAACGTTCGTCCCTGATCGCGCAGCACCCGAAAGAAAAGTCAAAGCATTAGAATGTGTCACATGTTTTAACAATCAATTACTTAAATTAGCGTTTGATCATGTTCTGGCCCGCCATCTAGTGGCTCAGAAAAAAATTGGCCAATGGCCAAACTTACTTGCCGACCCCTGCACTAGACTGACTCTTTCTCTTAGCACTTGTATAGCCCTTGTTAGCTCTGTTCTTTGCCAACTTTGCTTGTTTATTAGCGTTTTGCTTCTTATTAGCAGGTGTGTGTCTATTGGCTGCACTATTTGTCATTGTAGCCCCTGTTTGATGTACTTATTGTGTCTAGGAAGCCTAGATTT
>CM051005.1:17772396-17800776 GCA_027704905.1 Muraenolepis orangiensis | reverse complement strand
CCCTGGCCCCAACCCGGACCCAGAACCTAGACCACTAGCCGACCCCCTAACCCGGACCCAGCCCGGTCCCGAATCCAGACCCAGCCCTGTACCCACCGGCCCCACACCTAGTTTAGGGACCGCGATCCTGGCCCTATCCTAGCCCTGGCCCTGCCACTAGCCGACCCCCTGACCCGGACCCAGCCCGGTCCCGAATCGAAGCCTAGCCCTGGCCCTGTTACCCCGGACCCAGCCCTGTCCCGAATCGAAGCCCTGGCCCTGTTACTAGCCCACCACCCGATGGAACGAGAGTACAATAAAGCCTGAAGAAGACCACACAAGGTCGAAACGTCGCGACAACCCCTACTGAGAACCCCGTGAGTACACATGAATAAACCTCTGATACCGAGCCCAAAATATAACACCTTTCTTTGCCCCTTAACACTCCACCGTGAATATATTAAAAGAGCGCTCTATTTTTCCCGGTCGCATCACCACGACGTTAGTGCGTTGTTCCTCCGCTGAAGCCCCACGAGGTTCCCTATCGCAACGGCGTCTCATTCAGTTTATCGCCACTTGGCATCTGCACTCTATCATTTTAATGGTGTTGGTGCAACATTTAGTCTATTTTGTCCTCTGTGGTCCGCGATTTAATCCGCGTGTACGGCCACTTATTATTTAGTTTTGTCTCGTGTGTGCGTTTGTCACACACGGACTTCCCGCGAGGTTTTGGTGTGGTTTGCGTATGTGGACAGGAGATGGACAGTGCACTCCCCTATCCCCATTCATTTGGGGGTGGGTTTCTAACCCCAACACCTAACCAGCCCGTGCCTCCTCTGTTCACCTCTGCGCCGCCCGCACCATTTTTTCACCTCTTTTTTCACCTTTTTTTTCTAGTTTAGGGACCGCGATCCTGGCCCTATACCCTCCTGCCCAACACCTAACCCTAACCCCACCCACCTATGCCTAACCTTAACCCAACCTACCATAGGCCTCACCACAGCCGTGTCTGCCCAGTGCCTACCTGGCCCGGACCCAGCCCTGTCTAGTTTAGGGACCGCGATCCTGGCCCTATCCTAGCCCTGGCCCCAACCCGGACCCAGAACCTAGACCACTAGCCGACCCCCTAACCCGGACCCAGCCCGGTCCCGAATCCAGACCCAGCCCTGTACCCACCGGCCCCACACCTAGTTTAGGGACCGCGATCCTGGCCCTATCCTAGCCCTGGCCCTGCCACTAGCCGACCCCCTGACCCGGACCCAGCCCGGTCCCGAATCGAAGCCTAGCCCTGGCCCTGTTACCCCGGACCCAGCCCTGTCCCGAATCGAAGCCCTGGCCCTGTTACTAGCCCACCACCCGATGGAACGAGAGTACAATAAAGCCTGAAGAAGACCACACAAGGTCGAAACGTCGCGACAACCCCTACTGAGAACCCCGTGAGTACACATGAATAAACCTCTGATACCGAGCCCAAAATATAACACCTTTCTTTGCCCCTTAACACTCCACCGTGAATATATTAAAAGAGCGCTCTATTTTTCCCGGTCGCATCACCACGACGTTAGTGCGTTGTTCCTCCGCTGAAGCCCCACGAGGTTCCCTATCGCAACGGCGTCTCATTCAGTTTATCGCCACTTGGCATCTGCACTCTATCATTTTAATGGTGTTGGTGCAACATTTAGTCTATTTTGTCCTCTGTGGTCCGCGATTTAATCCGCGTGTACGGCCACTTATTATTTAGTTTTGTCTCGTGTGTGCGTTTGTCACACACGGACTTCCCGCGAGGTTTTGGTGTGGTTTGCGTATGTGGACAGGAGATGGACAGTGCACTCCCCTATCCCCATTCATTTGGGGGTGGGTTTCTAACCCCAACACCTAACCAGCCCGTGCCTCCTCTGTTCACCTCTGCGCCGCCCGCACCATTTTTTCACCTCTTTTTTCACCTTTTTTTTCTAGTTTAGGGACCGCGATCCTGGCCCTATACCCTCCTGCCCAACACCTAACCCTAACCCCACCCACCTATGCCTAACCTTAACCCAACCTACCATAGGCCTACCACAGCCGTGTCTGCCCAGTGCCTACCTGGCCCGGACCCAGCCCTGTCTAGTTTAGGGACCGCGATCCTGGCCCTATCCTAGCCCTGGCCCCAACCCGGACCCAGAACCTAGACCACTAGCCGACCCCCTAACCCGGACCCAGCCCGGTCCCGAATCCAGACCCAGCCCTGTACCCACCGGCCCCACACCTAGTTTAGGGACCGCGATCCTGGCCCTATCCTAGCCCTGGCCCTGCCACTAGCCGACCCCCTGACCCGGACCCAGCCCGGTCCCGAATCGAAGCCTAGCCCTGGCCCTGTTACCCCGGACCCAGCCCTGTCCCGAATCGAAGCCCTGGCCCTGTTACTAGCCCACCACCCGATGGAACGAGAGTACAATAAAGCCTGAAGAAGACCACACAAGGTCGAAACGTCGCGACAACCCCTACTGAGAACCCCGTGAGTACACATGAATAAACTCTGATACCGAGCCCAAAATATAACACCTTTCTTTGCCCCTTAACACTCCACCGTGAATATATTAAAAGAGCGCTCTATTTTTCCCGGTCGCATCACCACGACGTTAGTGCGTTGTTCCTCCGCTGAAGCCCCACGAGGTTCCCTATCGCAACGGCGTCTCATTCAGTTTATCGCCACTTGGCATCTGCACTCTATCATTTTAATGGTGTTGGTGCAACATTTAGTCTATTTTGTCCTCTGTGGTCCGCGATTTAATCCGCGTGTACGGCCACTTATTATTTAGTTTTGTCTCGTGTGTGCGTTTGTCACACACGGACTTCCCGCGAGGTTTTGTGTGGTTGCGTATGTGGACAGGAGATGGACAGTGCACTCCCCTATCCCCATTCATTTGGGGATGGGTTTCAAACCCCAACACCTAACCAGCCCGTGCCTCCTCTGTTCACCTCTGCGCCGCCCGCACTTTTTTTCCTCTCCCCCCCCCCCTTTTTTTCTGGTTTAGGGACCGCGATCCTGGCCCTATACCCACCTGCCCAACACCTAACCCTAACCCCACCCACCCAATGCCTAACCTTAACCCAACCCCAGCCCTGTCTAGTTTAGGGACCGCGCTCCTGGCCCTATCCTAGCCCTGGCCCTACCACTAGCTGACCCCCCAACCCGGACCCAGCCCTGTCCCGAATCCGGACCCAGCCCTGTACCCACCGGCCCCACACCTAGTTTAGGGACCGCGATCCTGGCCCTATCCTAGCCCTGGCCCTGCCACTAGCCGACCCCCTAGCCCGGACCTAGCCCTGTCCCGAATCGAGCCTAGCCCTGGCCCTGTCACTAGCCCACCCCACACCTAGTTTAGGGACCGCGCTCCTGGCCCTATCCTAGCCCTGGCCCTGCCACTAGCCGACCCCCTAGCCCGGACCTAGCCCTGTCCCGAATCGAGCCTAGCCCTGGCCTTGTCACTAGCCCACCAGCCGTGTAGAGAGAACAATCAAGCCTGAAGAAGACCACACAAGGTCGAAACGTCGCGACAACCCCTACCGAGAACCCCGTGAGTAACCCTGTATGCAACTCTGATACCGAGCCCATTTAATAACAACTTTTTTTGCCCCTTAACACACCAACGTGTATTTAAATAAAAAGCGCTCTACTTTTCCCCGTCGCATCACCACGACGTTAGCGCATTGTTCCTCCGCTGAAGCCCCACGAGGTTCCGAATGACAACGGCGTGTCATGCAGTCTATCGCCACTTGGCTTCTGCATTTTATTATTTAATCATTTCATTGGTGTTGGTGCATTAGTTATTTTGTCCTCTGTGGCCCGCGATTTAATCCGCGTGTACGGCCACTTTTATGTTAATTTCGTCTCGTGTGTGCGTTTGCCACACGCGGACTTCAGTGTGTTGCGTATGTGGACAGGAGATGGACAGTGCACTCCCCTATCCCCATTCATTTGGGGATGGGTTTCAAACCCCAACACCTAACCAGCCCGTGCCTCCTCTGTTCACCTCTGCGCCGCCCGCACTTTTTTTCCTCTCCCCCCCCCCCCTTTTTTTCTGGTTTAGGGACCGCGATCCTGGCCCTATACCCACCTGCCCAACACCTAACCCTAACCCCACCCACCCAATGCCTAACCTTAACCCAACCCCAGCCCTGTCTAGTTTAGGGACCGCGCTCCTGGCCCTATCCTAGCCCTGGCCCTACCACTAGCTGACCCCCCAACCCGGACCCAGCCCTGTCCCGAATCCGGACCCAGCCCTGTACCCACCGGCCCCACACCTAGTTTAGGGACCGCGATCCTGGCCCTATCCTAGCCCTGGCCCTGCCACTAGCCGACCCCCTAGCCCGGACCTAGCCCTGTCCCGAATCGAGCCTAGCCCTGGCCCTGTCACTAGCCCACCCCACACCTAGTTTAGGGACCGCGCTCCTGGCCCTATCCTAGCCCTGGCCCTGCCACTAGCCGACCCCCTAGCCCGGACCTAGCCCTGTCCCGAATCGAGCCTAGCCCTGGCCTTGTCACTAGCCCACCAGCCGTGTAGAGAGAACAATCAAGCCTGAAGAAGACCACACAAGGTCGAAACGTCGCGACAACCCCTACCGAGAACCCCGTGAGTAACCCTGTATGCAACTCTGATACCGAGCCCATTTAATAACAACTTTTTTTGCCCCTTAACACACCAACGTGTATTTAAATAAAAAGCGCTCTACTTTTCCCCGTCGCATCACCACGACGTTAGCGCATTGTTCCTCCGCTGAAGCCCCACGAGGTTCCGAATGACAACGGCGTGTCATGCAGTCTATCGCCACTTGGCTTCTGCATTTTATTATTTAATCATTTCATTGGTGTTGGTGCATTAGTTATTTTGTCCTCTGTGGCCCGCGATTTAATCCGCGTGTACGGCCACTTTTATGTTAATTTCGTCTCGTGTGTGCGTTTGCCACACGCGGACTTCAGTGTGTTGCGTATGTGGACAGGAGATGGACAGTGCACTCCCCTATCCCCATTCATTTGGGGATGGGTTTCAAACCCCAACACCTAACCAGCCCGTGCCTCCTCTGTTCACCTCTGCGCCGCCCGCACTTTTTTTCCTCTCCCCCCCCCCCCTTTTTTTCTGGTTTAGGGACCGCGATCCTGGCCCTATACCCACCTGCCCAACACCTAACCCTAACCCCACCCACCCAATGCCTAACCTTAACCCAACCCCAGCCCTGTCTAGTTTAGGGACCGCGCTCCTGGCCCTATCCTAGCCCTGGCCCTACCACTAGCTGACCCCCCAACCCGGACCCAGCCCTGTCCCGAATCCGGACCCAGCCCTGTACCCACCGGCCCCACACCTAGTTTAGGGACCGCGATCCTGGCCCTATCCTAGCCCTGGCCCTGCCACTAGCCGACCCCCTAGCCCGGACCTAGCCCTGTCCCGAATCGAGCCTAGCCCTGGCCCTGTCACTAGCCCACCCCACACCTAGTTTAGGGACCGCGCTCCTGGCCCTATCCTAGCCCTGGCCCTGCCACTAGCCGACCCCCTAGCCCGGACCTAGCCCTGTCCCGAATCGAGCCTAGCCCTGGCCTTGTCACTAGCCCACCAGCCGTGTAGAGAGAACAATCAAGCCTGAAGAAGACCACACAAGGTCGAAACGTCGCGACAACCCCTACCGAGAACCCCGTGAGTAACCCTGTATGCAACTCTGATACCGAGCCCATTTAATAACAACTTTTTTTGCCCCTTAACACACCAACGTGTATTTAAATAAAAAGCGCTCTACTTTTCCCCGTCGCATCACCACGACGTTAGCGCATTGTTCCTCCGCTGAAGCCCCACGAGGTTCCGAATGACAACGGCGTGTCATGCAGTCTATCGCCACTTGGCTTCTGCATTTTATTATTTAATCATTTCATTGGTGTTGGTGCATTAGTTATTTTGTCCTCTGTGGCCCGCGATTTAATCCGCGTGTACGGCCACTTTTATGTTAATTTCGTCTCGTGTGTGCGTTTGCCACACGCGGACTTCAGTGTGTTGCGTATGTGGACAGGAGATGGACAGTGCACTCCCCTATCCCCATTCATTTGGGGATGGGTTTCAAACCCCAACACCTAACCAGCCCGTGCCTCCTCTGTTCACCTCTGCGCCGCCCGCACTTTTTTTCCTCTCCCCCCCCCCCCTTTTTTTCTGGTTTAGGGACCGCGATCCTGGCCCTATACCCACCTGCCCAACACCTAACCCTAACCCCACCCACCCAATGCCTAACCTTAACCCAACCCCAGCCCTGTCTAGTTTAGGGACCGCGCTCCTGGCCCTATCCTAGCCCTGGCCCTACCACTAGCTGACCCCCCAACCCGGACCCAGCCCTGTCCCGAATCCGGACCCAGCCCTGTACCCACCGGCCCCACACCTAGTTTAGGGACCGCGATCCTGGCCCTATCCTAGCCCTGGCCCTGCCACTAGCCGACCCCCTAGCCCGGACCTAGCCCTGTCCCGAATCGAGCCTAGCCCTGGCCCTGTCACTAGCCCACCCCACACCTAGTTTAGGGACCGCGCTCCTGGCCCTATCCTAGCCCTGGCCCTGCCACTAGCCGACCCCCTAGCCCGGACCTAGCCCTGTCCCGAATCGAGCCTAGCCCTGGCCTTGTCACTAGCCCACCAGCCGTGTAGAGAGAACAATCAAGCCTGAAGAAGACCACACAAGGTCGAAACGTCGCGACAACCCCTACCGAGAACCCCGTGAGTAACCCTGTATGCAACTCTGATACCGAGCCCATTTAATAACAACTTTTTTTGCCCCTTAACACACCAACGTGTATTTAAATAAAAAGCGCTCTACTTTTCCCCGTCGCATCACCACGACGTTAGCGCATTGTTCCTCCGCTGAAGCCCCACGAGGTTCCGAATGACAACGGCGTGTCATGCAGTCTATCGCCACTTGGCTTCTGCATTTTATTATTTAATCATTTCATTGGTGTTGGTGCATTAGTTATTTTGTCCTCTGTGGCCCGCGATTTAATCCGCGTGTACGGCCACTTTTATGTTAATTTCGTCTCGTGTGTGCGTTTGCCACACGCGGACTTCAGTGTGTTGCGTATGTGGACAGGAGATGGACAGTGCACTCCCCTATCCCCATTCATTTGGGGATGGGTTTCAAACCCCAACACCTAACCAGCCCGTGCCTCCTCTGTTCACCTCTGCGCCGCCCGCACTTTTTTTCCTCTCCCCCCCCCCCCTTTTTTTCTGGTTTAGGGACCGCGATCCTGGCCCTATACCCACCTGCCCAACACCTAACCCTAACCCCACCCACCCAATGCCTAACCTTAACCCAACCCCAGCCCTGTCTAGTTTAGGGACCGCGCTCCTGGCCCTATCCTAGCCCTGGCCCTACCACTAGCTGACCCCCCAACCCGGACCCAGCCCTGTCCCGAATCCGGACCCAGCCCTGTACCCACCGGCCCCACACCTAGTTTAGGGACCGCGATCCTGGCCCTATCCTAGCCCTGGCCCTGCCACTAGCCGACCCCCTAGCCCGGACCTAGCCCTGTCCCGAATCGAGCCTAGCCCTGGCCCTGTCACTAGCCCACCCCACACCTAGTTTAGGGACCGCGCTCCTGGCCCTATCCTAGCCCTGGCCCTGCCACTAGCCGACCCCCTAGCCCGGACCTAGCCCTGTCCCGAATCGAGCCTAGCCCTGGCCTTGTCACTAGCCCACCAGCCGTGTAGAGAGAACAATCAAGCCTGAAGAAGACCACACAAGGTCGAAACGTCGCGACAACCCCTACCGAGAACCCCGTGAGTAACCCTGTATGCAACTCTGATACCGAGCCCATTTAATAACAACTTTTTTTGCCCCTTAACACACCAACGTGTATTTAAATAAAAAGCGCTCTACTTTTCCCCGTCGCATCACCACGACGTTAGCGCATTGTTCCTCCGCTGAAGCCCCACGAGGTTCCGAATGACAACGGCGTGTCATGCAGTCTATCGCCACTTGGCTTCTGCATTTTATTATTTAATCATTTCATTGGTGTTGGTGCATTAGTTATTTTGTCCTCTGTGGCCCGCGATTTAATCCGCGTGTACGGCCACTTTTATGTTAATTTCGTCTCGTGTGTGCGTTTGCCACACGCGGACTTCAGTGTGTTGCGTATGTGGACAGGAGATGGACAGTGCACTCCCCTATCCCCATTCATTTGGGGATGGGTTTCAAACCCCAACACCTAACCAGCCCGTGCCTCCTCTGTTCACCTCTGCGCCGCCCGCACTTTTTTTCCTCTCCCCCCCCCCCTTTTTTTCTGGTTTAGGGACCGCGATCCTGGCCCTATACCCACCTGCCCAACACCTAACCCTAACCCCACCCACCCAATGCCTAACCTTAACCCAACCCCAGCCCTGTCTAGTTTAGGGACCGCGCTCCTGGCCCTATCCTAGCCCTGGCCCTACCACTAGCTGACCCCCCAACCCGGACCCAGCCCTGTCCCGAATCCGGACCCAGCCCTGTACCCACCGGCCCCACACCTAGTTTAGGGACCGCGATCCTGGCCCTATCCTAGCCCTGGCCCTGCCACTAGCCGACCCCCTAGCCCGGACCTAGCCCTGTCCCGAATCGAGCCTAGCCCTGGCCCTGTCACTAGCCCACCCCACACCTAGTTTAGGGACCGCGCTCCTGGCCCTATCCTAGCCCTGGCCCTGCCACTAGCCGACCCCCTAGCCCGGACCTAGCCCTGTCCCGAATCGAGCCTAGCCCTGGCCCTGTCACTAGCCCACCAGCCGTGTAGAGAGAACAATCAAGCCTGAAGAAGACCACACAAGGTCGAAACGTCGCGACAACCCCTACCGAGAACCCCGTGAGTAACCCTGTATGCAACTCTGATACCGAGCCCATTTAATAACAACTTTTTTTGCCCCTTAACACACCAACGTGTATTTAAATAAAAAGCGCTCTACTTTTCCCCGTCGCATCACCACGACGTTAGCGCATTGTTCCTCCGCTGAAGCCCCACGAGGTTCCGAATGACAACGGCGTGTCATGCAGTCTATCGCCACTTGGCTTCTGCATTTTATTATTTAATCATTTCATTGGTGTTGGTGCATTAGTTATTTTGTCCTCTGTGGCCCGCGATTTAATCCGCGTGTACGGCCACTTTTATGTTAATTTCGTCTCGTGTGTGCGTTTGCCACACGCGGACTTCAGTGTGTTGCGTATGTGGACAGGAGATGGACAGTGCACTCCCCTATCCCCATTCATTTGGGGATGGGTTTCAAACCCCAACACCTAACCAGCCCGTGCCTCCTCTGTTCACCTCTGCGCCGCCCGCACTTTTTTTCCTCTCCCCCCCCCCCTTTTTTTCTGGTTTAGGGACCGCGATCCTGGCCCTATACCCACCTGCCCAACACCTAACCCTAACCCCACCCACCCAATGCCTAACCTTAACCCAACCCCAGCCCTGTCTAGTTTAGGGACCGCGCTCCTGGCCCTATCCTAGCCCTGGCCCTACCACTAGCTGACCCCCCAACCCGGACCCAGCCCTGTCCCGAATCCGGACCCAGCCCTGTACCCACCGGCCCCACACCTAGTTTAGGGACCGCGATCCTGGCCCTATCCTAGCCCTGGCCCTGCCACTAGCCGACCCCCTAGCCCGGACCTAGCCCTGTCCCGAATCGAGCCTAGCCCTGGCCCTGTCACTAGCCCACCCCACACCTAGTTTAGGGACCGCGCTCCTGGCCCTATCCTAGCCCTGGCCCTGCCACTAGCCGACCCCCTAGCCCGGACCTAGCCCTGTCCCGAATCGAGCCTAGCCCTGGCCCTGTCACTAGCCCACCAGCCGTGTAGAGAGAACAATCAAGCCTGAAGAAGACCACACAAGGTCGAAACGTCGCGACAACCCCTACCGAGAACCCCGTGAGTAACCCTGTATGCAACTCTGATACCGAGCCCATTTAATAACAACTTTTTTTGCCCCTTAACACACCAACGTGTATTTAAATAAAAAGCGCTCTACTTTTCCCCGTCGCATCACCACGACGTTAGCGCATTGTTCCTCCGCTGAAGCCCCACGAGGTTCCGAATGACAACGGCGTGTCATGCAGTCTATCGCCACTTGGCTTCTGCATTTTATTATTTAATCATTTCATTGGTGTTGGTGCATTAGTTATTTTGTCCTCTGTGGCCCGCGATTTAATCCGCGTGTACGGCCACTTTTATGTTAATTTCGTCTCGTGTGTGCGTTTGCCACACGCGGACTTCAGTGTGTTGCGTATGTGGACAGGAGATGGACAGTGCACTCCCCTATCCCCATTCATTTGGGGATGGGTTTCAAACCCCAACACCTAACCAGCCCGTGCCTCCTCTGTTCACCTCTGCGCCGCCCGCACTTTTTTTCCTCTCCCCCCCCCCCTTTTTTTCTGGTTTAGGGACCGCGATCCTGGCCCTATACCCACCTGCCCAACACCTAACCCTAACCCCACCCACCCAATGCCTAACCTTAACCCAACCCCAGCCCTGTCTAGTTTAGGGACCGCGCTCCTGGCCCTATCCTAGCCCTGGCCCTACCACTAGCTGACCCCCCAACCCGGACCCAGCCCTGTCCCGAATCCGGACCCAGCCCTGTACCCACCGGCCCCACACCTAGTTTAGGGACCGCGATCCTGGCCCTATCCTAGCCCTGGCCCTGCCACTAGCCGACCCCCTAGCCCGGACCTAGCCCTGTCCCGAATCGAGCCTAGCCCTGGCCCTGTCACTAGCCCACCCCACACCTAGTTTAGGGACCGCGCTCCTGGCCCTATCCTAGCCCTGGCCCTGCCACTAGCCGACCCCCTAGCCCGGACCTAGCCCTGTCCCGAATCGAGCCTAGCCCTGGCCTTGTCACTAGCCCACCAGCCGTGTAGAGAGAACAATCAAGCCTGAAGAAGACCACACAAGGTCGAAACGTCGCGACAACCCCTACCGAGAACCCCGTGAGTAACCCTGTATGCAACTCTGATACCGAGCCCATTTAATAACAACTTTTTTTGCCCCTTAACACACCAACGTGTATTTAAATAAAAAGCGCTCTACTTTTCCCCGTCGCATCACCACGACGTTAGCGCATTGTTCCTCCGCTGAAGCCCCACGAGGTTCCGAATGACAACGGCGTGTCATGCAGTCTATCGCCACTTGGCTTCTGCATTTTATTATTTAATCATTTCATTGGTGTTGGTGCATTAGTTATTTTGTCCTCTGTGGCCCGCGATTTAATCCGCGTGTACGGCCACTTTTATGTTAATTTCGTCTCGTGTGTGCGTTTGCCACACGCGGACTTCAGTGTGTTGCGTATGTGGACAGGAGATGGACAGTGCACTCCCCTATCCCCATTCATTTGGGGATGGGTTTCAAACCCCAACACCTAACCAGCCCGTGCCTCCTCTGTTCACCTCTGCGCCGCCCGCACTTTTTTTCCTCTCCCCCCCCCCCTTTTTTTCTGGTTTAGGGACCGCGATCCTGGCCCTATACCCACCTGCCCAACACCTAACCCTAACCCCACCCACCCAATGCCTAACCTTAACCCAACCCCAGCCCTGTCTAGTTTAGGGACCGCGCTCCTGGCCCTATCCTAGCCCTGGCCCTACCACTAGCTGACCCCCCAACCCGGACCCAGCCCTGTCCCGAATCCGGACCCAGCCCTGTACCCACCGGCCCCACACCTAGTTTAGGGACCGCGATCCTGGCCCTATCCTAGCCCTGGCCCTGCCACTAGCCGACCCCCTAGCCCGGACCTAGCCCTGTCCCGAATCGAGCCTAGCCCTGGCCCTGTCACTAGCCCACCCCACACCTAGTTTAGGGACCGCGCTCCTGGCCCTATCCTAGCCCTGGCCCTGCCACTAGCCGACCCCCTAGCCCGGACCTAGCCCTGTCCCGAATCGAGCCTAGCCCTGGCCTTGTCACTAGCCCACCAGCCGTGTAGAGAGAACAATCAAGCCTGAAGAAGACCACACAAGGTCGAAACGTCGCGACAACCCCTACCGAGAACCCCGTGAGTAACCCTGTATGCAACTCTGATACCGAGCCCATTTAATAACAACTTTTTTTGCCCCTTAACACACCAACGTGTATTTAAATAAAAAGCGCTCTACTTTTCCCCGTCGCATCACCACGACGTTAGCGCATTGTTCCTCCGCTGAAGCCCCACGAGGTTCCGAATGACAACGGCGTGTCATGCAGTCTATCGCCACTTGGCTTCTGCATTTTATTATTTAATCATTTCATTGGTGTTGGTGCATTAGTTATTTTGTCCTCTGTGGCCCGCGATTTAATCCGCGTGTACGGCCACTTTTATGTTAATTTCGTCTCGTGTGTGCGTTTGCCACACGCGGACTTCAGTGTGTTGCGTATGTGGACAGGAGATGGACAGTGCACTCCCCTATCCCCATTCATTTGGGGATGGGTTTCAAACCCCAACACCTAACCAGCCCGTGCCTCCTCTGTTCACCTCTGCGCCGCCCGCACTTTTTTTCCTCTCCCCCCCCCCCTTTTTTTCTGGTTTAGGGACCGCGATCCTGGCCCTATACCCACCTGCCCAACACCTAACCCTAACCCCACCCACCCAATGCCTAACCTTAACCCAACCCCAGCCCTGTCTAGTTTAGGGACCGCGCTCCTGGCCCTATCCTAGCCCTGGCCCTACCACTAGCTGACCCCCCAACCCGGACCCAGCCCTGTCCCGAATCCGGACCCAGCCCTGTACCCACCGGCCCCACACCTAGTTTAGGGACCGCGATCCTGGCCCTATCCTAGCCCTGGCCCTGCCACTAGCCGACCCCCTAGCCCGGACCTAGCCCTGTCCCGAATCGAGCCTAGCCCTGGCCCTGTCACTAGCCCACCCCACACCTAGTTTAGGGACCGCGCTCCTGGCCCTATCCTAGCCCTGGCCCTGCCACTAGCCGACCCCCTAGCCCGGACCTAGCCCTGTCCCGAATCGAGCCTAGCCCTGGCCTTGTCACTAGCCCACCAGCCGTGTAGAGAGAACAATCAAGCCTGAAGAAGACCACACAAGGTCGAAACGTCGCGACAACCCCTACCGAGAACCCCGTGAGTAACCCTGTATGCAACTCTGATACCGAGCCCATTTAATAACAACTTTTTTTGCCCCTTAACACACCAACGTGTATTTAAATAAAAAGCGCTCTACTTTTCCCCGTCGCATCACCACGACGTTAGCGCATTGTTCCTCCGCTGAAGCCCCACGAGGTTCCGAATGACAACGGCGTGTCATGCAGTCTATCGCCACTTGGCTTCTGCATTTTATTATTTAATCATTTCATTGGTGTTGGTGCATTAGTTATTTTGTCCTCTGTGGCCCGCGATTTAATCCGCGTGTACGGCCACTTTTATGTTAATTTCGTCTCGTGTGTGCGTTTGCCACACGCGGACTTCAGTGTGTTGCGTATGTGGACAGGAGATGGACAGTGCACTCCCCTATCCCCATTCATTTGGGGATGGGTTTCAAACCCCAACACCTAACCAGCCCGTGCCTCCTCTGTTCACCTCTGCGCCGCCCGCACTTTTTTTCCTCTCCCCCCCCCCCTTTTTTTCTGGTTTAGGGACCGCGATCCTGGCCCTATACCCACCTGCCCAACACCTAACCCTAACCCCACCCACCCAATGCCTAACCTTAACCCAACCCCAGCCCTGTCTAGTTTAGGGACCGCGCTCCTGGCCCTATCCTAGCCCTGGCCCTACCACTAGCTGACCCCCCAACCCGGACCCAGCCCTGTCCCGAATCCGGACCCAGCCCTGTACCCACCGGCCCCACACCTAGTTTAGGGACCGCGATCCTGGCCCTATCCTAGCCCTGGCCCTGCCACTAGCCGACCCCCTAGCCCGGACCTAGCCCTGTCCCGAATCGAGCCTAGCCCTGGCCCTGTCACTAGCCCACCCCACACCTAGTTTAGGGACCGCGCTCCTGGCCCTATCCTAGCCCTGGCCCTGCCACTAGCCGACCCCCTAGCCCGGACCTAGCCCTGTCCCGAATCGAGCCTAGCCCTGGCCTTGTCACTAGCCCACCAGCCGTGTAGAGAGAACAATCAAGCCTGAAGAAGACCACACAAGGTCGAAACGTCGCGACAACCCCTACCGAGAACCCCGTGAGTAACCCTGTATGCAACTCTGATACCGAGCCCATTTAATAACAACTTTTTTTGCCCCTTAACACACCAACGTGTATTTAAATAAAAAGCGCTCTACTTTTCCCCGTCGCATCACCACGACGTTAGCGCATTGTTCCTCCGCTGAAGCCCCACGAGGTTCCGAATGACAACGGCGTGTCATGCAGTCTATCGCCACTTGGCTTCTGCATTTTATTATTTAATCATTTCATTGGTGTTGGTGCATTAGTTATTTTGTCCTCTGTGGCCCGCGATTTAATCCGCGTGTACGGCCACTTTTATGTTAATTTCGTCTCGTGTGTGCGTTTGCCACACGCGGACTTCAGTGTGTTGCGTATGTGGACAGGAGATGGACAGTGCACTCCCCTATCCCCATTCATTTGGGGATGGGTTTCAAACCCCAACACCTAACCAGCCCGTGCCTCCTCTGTTCACCTCTGCGCCGCCCGCACTTTTTTTCCTCTCCCCCCCCCCCTTTTTTTCTGGTTTAGGGACCGCGATCCTGGCCCTATACCCACCTGCCCAACACCTAACCCTAACCCCACCCACCCAATGCCTAACCTTAACCCAACCCCAGCCCTGTCTAGTTTAGGGACCGCGCTCCTGGCCCTATCCTAGCCCTGGCCCTACCACTAGCTGACCCCCCAACCCGGACCCAGCCCTGTCCCGAATCCGGACCCAGCCCTGTACCCACCGGCCCCACACCTAGTTTAGGGACCGCGATCCTGGCCCTATCCTAGCCCTGGCCCTGCCACTAGCCGACCCCCTAGCCCGGACCTAGCCCTGTCCCGAATCGAGCCTAGCCCTGGCCCTGTCACTAGCCCACCCCACACCTAGTTTAGGGACCGCGCTCCTGGCCCTATCCTAGCCCTGGCCCTGCCACTAGCCGACCCCCTAGCCCGGACCTAGCCCTGTCCCGAATCGAGCCTAGCCCTGGCCTTGTCACTAGCCCACCAGCCGTGTAGAGAGAACAATCAAGCCTGAAGAAGACCACACAAGGTCGAAACGTCGCGACAACCCCTACCGAGAACCCCGTGAGTAACCCTGTATGCAACTCTGATACCGAGCCCATTTAATAACAACTTTTTTTGCCCCTTAACACACCAACGTGTATTTAAATAAAAAGCGCTCTACTTTTCCCCGTCGCATCACCACGACGTTAGCGCATTGTTCCTCCGCTGAAGCCCCACGAGGTTCCGAATGACAACGGCGTGTCATGCAGTCTATCGCCACTTGGCTTCTGCATTTTATTATTTAATCATTTCATTGGTGTTGGTGCATTAGTTATTTTGTCCTCTGTGGCCCGCGATTTAATCCGCGTGTACGGCCACTTTTATGTTAATTTCGTCTCGTGTGTGCGTTTGCCACACGCGGACTTCAGTGTGTTGCGTATGTGGACAGGAGATGGACAGTGCACTCCCCTATCCCCATTCATTTGGGGATGGGTTTCAAACCCCAACACCTAACCCTAACCCTAACCCTAACCCTAACCCTAACCCTAACCCTAACCCTAACCCTAACCCTAACCCTAACCCTAACCCCTAACCCTAACCCTAACCCTAACCCTAACCCTAACCCTAACCCTAACCCTAACCCTAACCCTAACCCTAACCCTAACCCGTTTTAACCCCATAGTGAACGTAACCGTGATTTAGTCTGCGTGTGCGCTCTACTTTCTCGGCGCACACACGGCGCATGACCGTCGCGTGTGTGCGTTGCTCCCCCGTTGAAGCCCCGTGAGGTTTCTATTAGAAGAAACACCAAGTGTTACGTACTGTTGGCACATTCCCTGGCCCTGACCCTACCCCCCCAAACGAATATAATAAATAAATTAACAAATCAACACAAATATATCTATAAACATATAGATATAATTTAAATAAATAACACACAACAATGCGTCGCGCCAATCCCCCTCCCCCCTCTGGGTGGACCCTGGTCAGTTACGGAAGGAGACGTGGTCCACCCAGACCACAGCCGGCTTTTAGGGGACCACCATATCCGGTCCCTCGTGGACGGGGTTACGTACGCGGATGGGGGATGGACAGTGCACCTCCCTATCCCTATTCATTTGGGGATGGGTTTCAAACCCCAACACCTAACCCTAACCCTAACCCTAACCCTAACCCTAACCCTAACCCTAACCCTAACCCTAACCCTAACCCTAACCCTAACCTAACCCTAACCTAACCCTAACCCTAACCTAACCCTAACCCTAACCTAACCCTAACCCTAACCCTAACCCTAACCCAAACTAACCCTAACCCTAACCCTAACCCTAACCCTAACCCTAACCCTAACCCTAACCCTAACCCTAACCTAACCCTAACCCTAACCCTAACCCTAACCCTAACCCTAACCCTAACCCTAACCCTAACCCTAACCCTAACCCTAAACCCTAACCCTAACCCTAACCCTAACCCTAACCCTAACCCTAACCCTAACCCTAACCCTAACCCTAACCCTAACCCTAACCCTAAACCCTAAACCCTAACCCTAACCCTAACCCTAACCCTAACCCTAACCCTAACCCTAACCCAGGACACCTACCTGAACCTAACCCTGACCCTTACCGACCCGGATTTAAGCCTAACCTTGGCCCTGTCACTAAAAGAAAGAATGGAAAGAGAGAACAAATAAGCCTGATGAAGACCCAATTAGGTCGAAACGTCGCGATAACCCTGAGTGAGAACCACGTGAGTAAAACACACCACCGGAGAAAAAGATAAAAAGCGCTCTATTTTTCTTCGTCGCATCACCACTACGTGTGCGCGTTGTTCCTCCGCTAAAGCCCCACGAGGTTTCCAGTCAAGAAAAAGGAAACGGCGTGCCCCCTCCCCGTGGTAAAAATAAAACCACTTCGGACACACAGTATATCTCCCGGGCCTGAATGAGTAGATAGATCTGCCCCTCTCCGGGAGGGGATGGTGATGGACAGTGCATTTAATCCTGCCGCCGGTTCCCGGCGTCAGGGTTTAAACCATGGACCCCTAACATAGCCCGTGCCTCCTGTCTCCTCCTGTGGGGTGGATCAAGGACCCTCTCGGACAACCCCTGGGATTGCTACGTCAGGGTTATACCCTATTCTACACGCCTAACCTTAACCGTCAGAGGACACCTACCTGAACCTAACCCTGACCCTTACCGACCCGGATTTAAGCCTAACCTTGGCCCTGTCACTAAACTTAACCGTCAGAGGACACCTACCTGAACCTAACCCTGACCCTTACCGACCCGGATTTAAGCCTAACCTTGGCCCTGTCACTAAAAGAAAGAATGGAAAGAGAGAACAAATAAGCCTGATGAAGACCCAATTAGGTCGAAACGTCGCGATAACCCTGAGTGAGAACCACGTGAGTAAAACACACCACCGGAGAAAAAGATAAAAAGCGCTCTATTTTTCTTCGTCGCATCACCACTACGTGTGCGCGTTGTTCCTCCGCTAAAGCCCCACGAGGTTTCCAGTCAAGAAAAAGGAAACGGCGTGCCCCCTCCCCGTGGTAAAAATAAAACCACTTCGGACACACAGTATATCTCCCGGGCCTGAATGAGTAGATAGATCTGCCCCTCTCCGGGAGGGGATGGTGATGGACAGTGCATTTAATCCTGCCGCCGGTTCCCGGCGTCAGGGTTTAAACCATGGACCCCTAACATAGCCCGTGCCTCCTGTCTCCTCCTGTGGGGTGGATCAAGGACCCTCTCGGACAACCCCTGGGATTGCTACGTCAGGGTTATACCCTATTCTACACGCCTAACCTTAACCGTCAGAGGACACCTACCTGAACCTAACCCTGACCCTTACCGACCCGGATTTAAGCCTAACCTTGGCCCTGTCACTAAACTTAACCGTCAGAGGACACCTACCTGAACCTAACCCTGACCCTTACCGACCCGGATTTAAGCCTAACCTTGGCCCTGTCACTAAAAGAAAGAATGGAAAGAGAGAACAAATAAGCCTGATGAAGACCCAATTAGGTCGAAACGTCGCGATAACCCTGAGTGAGAACCACGTGAGTAAAACACACCACCGGAGAAAAAGATAAAAAGCGCTCTATTTTTCTTCGTCGCATCACCACTACGTGTGCGCGTTGTTCCTCCGCTAAAGCCCCACGAGGTTTCCAGTCAAGAAAAAGGAAACGGCGTGCCCCCTCCCCGTGGTAAAAATAAAACCACTTCGGACACACAGTATATCTCCCGGGCCTGAATGAGTAGATAGATCTGCCCCTCTCCGGGAGGGGATGGTGATGGACAGTGCATTTAATCCTGCCGCCGGTTCCCGGCGTCAGGGTTTAAACCATGGACCCCTAACATAGCCCGTGCCTCCTGTCTCCTCCTGTGGGGTGGATCAAGGACCCTCTCGGACAACCCCTGGGATTGCTACGTCAGGGTTATACCCTATTCTACACGCCTAACCTTAACCGTCAGAGGACACCTACCTGAACCTAACCCTGACCCTTACCGACCCGGATTTAAGCCTAACCTTGGCCCTGTCACTAAACTTAACCGTCAGAGGACACCTACCTGAACCTAACCCTGACCCTTACCGACCCGGATTTAAGCCTAACCTTGGCCCTGTCACTAAAAGAAAGAATGGAAAGAGAGAACAAATAAGCCTGATGAAGACCCAATTAGGTCGAAACGTCGCGATAACCCTGAGTGAGAACCACGTGAGTAAAACACACCACCGGAGAAAAAGATAAAAAGCGCTCTATTTTTCTTCGTCGCATCACCACTACGTGTGCGCGTTGTTCCTCCGCTAAAGCCCCACGAGGTTTCCAGTCAAGAAAAAGGAAACGGCGTGCCCCCTCCCCGTGGTAAAAATAAAACCACTTCGGACACACAGTATATCTCCCGGGCCTGAATGAGTAGATAGATCTGCCCCTCTCCGGGAGGGGATGGTGATGGACAGTGCATTTAATCCTGCCGCCGGTTCCCGGCGTCAGGGTTTAAACCATGGACCCCTAACATAGCCCGTGCCTCCTGTCTCCTCCTGTGGGGTGGATCAAGGACCCTCTCGGACAACCCCTGGGATTGCTACGTCAGGGTTATACCCTATTCTACACGCCTAACCTTAACCGTCAGAGGACACCTACCTGAACCTAACCCTGACCCTTACCGACCCGGATTTAAGCCTAACCTTGGCCCTGTCACTAAACTTAACCGTCAGAGGACACCTACCTGAACCTAACCCTGACCCTTACCGACCCGGATTTAAGCCTAACCTTGGCCCTGTCACTAAAAGAAAGAATGGAAAGAGAGAACAAATAAGCCTGATGAAGACCCAATTAGGTCGAAACGTCGCGATAACCCTGAGTGAGAACCACGTGAGTAAAACACACCACCGGAGAAAAAGATAAAAAGCGCTCTATTTTTCTTCGTCGCATCACCACTACGTGTGCGCGTTGTTCCTCCGCTAAAGCCCCACGAGGTTTCCAGTCAAGAAAAAGGAAACGGCGTGCCCCCTCCCCGTGGTAAAAATAAAACCACTTCGGACACACAGTATATCTCCCGGGCCTGAATGAGTAGATAGATCTGCCCCTCTCCGGGAGGGGATGGTGATGGACAGTGCATTTAATCCTGCCGCCGGTTCCCGGCGTCAGGGTTTAAACCATGGACCCCTAACATAGCCCGTGCCTCCTGTCTCCTCCTGTGGGGTGGATCAAGGACCCTCTCGGACAACCCCTGGGATTGCTACGTCAGGGTTATACCCTATTCTACACGCCTAACCTTAACCGTCAGAGGACACCTACCTGAACCTAACCCTGACCCTTACCGACCCGGATTTAAGCCTAACCTTGGCCCTGTCACTAAACTTAACCGTCAGAGGACACCTACCTGAACCTAACCCTGACCCTTACCGACCCGGATTTAAGCCTAACCTTGGCCCTGTCACTAAAAGAAAGAATGGAAAGAGAGAACAAATAAGCCTGATGAAGACCCAATTAGGTCGAAACGTCGCGATAACCCTGAGTGAGAACCACGTGAGTAAAACACACCACCGGAGAAAAAGATAAAAAGCGCTCTATTTTTCTTCGTCGCATCACCACTACGTGTGCGCGTTGTTCCTCCGCTAAAGCCCCACGAGGTTTCCAGTCAAGAAAAAGGAAACGGCGTGCCCCCTCCCCGTGGTAAAAATAAAACCACTTCGGACACACAGTATATCTCCCGGGCCTGAATGAGTAGATAGATCTGCCCCTCTCCGGGAGGGGATGGTGATGGACAGTGCATTTAATCCTGCCGCCGGTTCCCGGCGTCAGGGTTTAAACCATGGACCCCTAACATAGCCCGTGCCTCCTGTCTCCTCCTGTGGGGTGGATCAAGGACCCTCTCGGACAACCCCTGGGATTGCTACGTCAGGGTTATACCCTATTCTACACGCCTAACCTTAACCGTCAGAGGACACCTACCTGAACCTAACCCTGACCCTTACCGACCCGGATTTAAGCCTAACCTTGGCCCTGTCACTAAACTTAACCGTCAGAGGACACCTACCTGAACCTAACCCTGACCCTTACCGACCCGGATTTAAGCCTAACCTTGGCCCTGTCACTAAAAGAAAGAATGGAAAGAGAGAACAAATAAGCCTGATGAAGACCCAATTAGGTCGAAACGTCGCGATAACCCTGAGTGAGAACCACGTGAGTAAAACACACCACCGGAGAAAAAGATAAAAAGCGCTCTATTTTTCTTCGTCGCATCACCACTACGTGTGCGCGTTGTTCCTCCGCTAAAGCCCCACGAGGTTTCCAGTCAAGAAAAAGGAAACGGCGTGCCCCCTCCCCGTGGTAAAAATAAAACCACTTCGGACACACAGTATATCTCCCGGGCCTGAATGAGTAGATAGATCTGCCCCTCTCCGGGAGGGGATGGTGATGGACAGTGCATTTAATCCTGCCGCCGGTTCCCGGCGTCAGGGTTTAAACCATGGACCCCTAACCCTAACCCTAACCCTAACCCTAACCCTAACCCTAACCCTAACCCTAACCCTGACCATAACCCTAACCTTAACCCCACCTTCCCAATGCCTAACCATAACCCAAACTACCCTATGCCTAACCATAACCCTAACCTTAACCCCACCTTCCCAACGCCTAACCTTAACCCAAACTACCCTATGCCTAACCATAACCTAACCCACCCTATTGGGTTTAATAATTAAAAAATAAAAGGCCCTAGCACTTACCCAGACCCCAGCCCTGGCCCTAACCCACTAACTAAAAACACATACACACACACACACACGTGTATGTGTTTCTGGCCCCAACCCTAACCCACTAACTAAAGAGAACACACACGGATGTGGGTGTCTTTAAATCATAGCTCCGCTCCAATCCTACGCCAGGGAGCCGCCCCCTAGACTACTAATACAGGCCCCTTTCCGCTTTTTCCCTCTTTCATGATCAGACCTACCAAGAGAGAACACTTCTGCCCTTACAAAGTCCTTCAATTTTCCTTCATTTTTCCAAGAGCTAAGAGACATTGCCTCGGCTCAAACATACCCAAAACCCAACCCTTTCTTTTCATTGTGCTTTTATTTTATTTTGTTTTTTCACTATAAAACAAAGGGACAGCGTCCTTCTTTGTTCATTGTGCCTAGCCTGAAGAAGACCTAACCAGGTCGAAACGTCGCGACTTGGCACTTATCTTAACTGTGAGTATTTTTCTTACCTTTTATTTGTCCTCCAAAACCCCACCGTGAACGAAAAACGCTCTACTTTCCCCCGGCGCATTACCGTCACGTGTGTGCGTGGTTCCTCCGCTGACGCCCCATGAGGTTTCCATTCAAAACAACAGTGTATTAAGATAATCACCACCTAGCATTTATATTATATTACTTTAATAGTGTTAGTACAACCTTTATTTTGTCCTTTGTAACCCCACCGTGAACGCAAACCGTGATTTAGTCTGCGTGTACGGCCATTTCTCTCGTGTGTGCGTTGTCCCTTCGCGGACTTCCCGTGAGGTTTCCATTAACAACAACAGTTCAAAAAGACAATCACCACTTGGCATTTAAATTGTATTCATTCAATAGTGTTAGTACTACCTTTATTTTGTCCGTTTTAACCCCATAGTGAACGTAACCGTGATTTAGTCTGCGTGTGCGCTCTACTTTCTCGGCGCACACACGGCGCATGACCGTCGCGTGTGTGCGTTGCTCCCCCGTTGAAGCCCCGTGAGGTTTCTATTAGAAGAAACACCAAGTGTTACGTACTGTTGGCACATTCCCTGGCCCTGACCCTACCCCCCCAAACGAATATAATAAATAAATTAACAAATCAACACAAATATATCTATAAACATATAGATATAATTTAAATAAATAACACACAACAATGCGTCGCGCCAATCCCCCTCCCCCCTCTGGGTGGACCCTGGTCAGTTACGGAAGGAGACGTGGTCCACCCAGACCACAGCCGGCTTTTAGGGGACCACCATATCCGGTCCCTCGTGGACGGGGTTACGTACGCGGATGGGGGATGGACAGTGCACCTCCCTATCCCTATTCATTTGGGGATGGGTTTCAAACCCCAACACCTAACCCTAACCCTAACCCTAACCCTAACCCTAACCCTAACCCTAACCATACATTCCAAGGATTGATCAAATCGCAATTGATACGATTCAAACGAATCTGCACTTTAAATTCAGATTTTCATGAAGCGGTTCAAATTCTCTTCAAAGCACTACGGGAGAGAGGCTACTCCAGGTCCTTTTTAAGACGGGCTCTAAAAACATTTTCAACCCCCAAAATCAGACAAGTCTCGGACTTCCTACCACTTATCACCCTGTTTTCTACGGCCAGCACAGTTATTAATTACAAAATTAAAAACAATTTTCAGAAATTTTGTGCAATATCTGGATTGATGGATGGCTACAAAATCATATCCGCCTTTAGAAAAAACAACAACCTCCAGGACATCCTAGTTCGGGCAAAATTAAAACCCCTACGACCAAACAGACCGAGGTCCCTACCTATTTATTTTCGTCAAACACAATTTGTCCAGAACCGTTTAAATAAAAACATCTTTAAAATTTCCGATTCAATTGACCCCAAATCCCCAAATTGTGTTTATTTGATCACCTGCGACAAGTGTGGAAAACAATACATTGGCGAAACCCAAAATTCCATAATTGTACGTATGAGACAACATAGATACAACATATTAAACAAGAAAGAAACACACACCCCTTTAGTTCAACATTTTATTTCACATGGCTGGAAGGCACTCCGAGTCTCGGGCCTCCAAAGAAATCCTTCCTGGACATCCCTGAAGAGAAGGTCCATTGAACGGCAATGGATTTTTCGACTTAACACAAAGGAACCCTGGGGTCTAAATGAGAAATACGGTTAACCATAACCTCACCTACCCAATACCTAACCTTAACCCTAACCTTAACCATACCTACCCACGCCTAACCATAACCTAAACTACCCTATGCCTAACCATAACCTCACCTACCCAATGCCTGACCATAACCCTAACCTTAACCCCACCTTCCCAACGCCTAATCATAACCCAAACTACCCTATGCCTAACCCTAACCCTGACCATAACCCTAACCTTAACCCCACCTTCCCAATGCCTAACCATAACCCAAACTACCCTATGCCTAACCATAACCCTAACCTTAACCCCACCTTCCCAACGCCTAACCTTAACCCAAACTACCCTATGCCTAACCATAACCTAACCCACCCTATTGGGTTTAATAATTAAAAAATAAAAGGCCCTAGCACTTACCCAGACCCCAGCCCTGGCCCTAACCCACTAACTAAAAACACATACACACACACACACACCCACACACACGTGTATGTGTTTCTGGCCCCAACCCTAACCCACTAACTAAAGAGAACACACACGGATGTGGGTGTCTTTAAATCCTAGCTCCGCTCCAATCCTACGCCAGGGAGCCGCCCCCTAGACTACTAATACAGGCCCCCTTTCCGCTTTTTCCCTCTTTCATGATCAGACCTACCAAGAGAGAACACTTCTGCCCTTACAAAGTCCTTCATTTTTCCTTCATTTTTCCAAGAGCTAAGAGACATTGCCTCGGCTCAAACATACCCAAAACCCAACCCTTTCTTTTCATTGTGCTTTTATTTTATTTTGTTTTTTCACTATAAAACAAAGGGACAGCGTCCTTCTTTGTTCATTGTGCCTAGCCTGAAGAAGACCTAACCAGGTCGAAACGTCGCGACTTGGCACTTATCTTAACTGTGAGTATTTTTCTTACCTTTTATTTGTCCTCCAAAACCCCACCGTGAACGAAAAACGCTCTACTTTCCCCCGGCGCATTACCGTCACGTGTGTGCGTTGTTCCTCCGCTGACGCCCCATGAGGTTTCCATTCAAAACAACAGTGTATTAAGATAATCACCACTTAGCATTTATATTATATTACTTTAATAGTGTTAGTACAACCTTTATTTTGTCCTTTATAACCCCACCGTGAACGCAAACCGTGATTTAGTCTGCGTGTACGGCCATTTCTCTCGTGTGTGCGTTGTCCCTTCGCGGACTTCCCGTGAGGTTTCCATTAACAACAACAGTTCAAAAAGACAATCACCACTTGGCATTTAAATTGTATTCATTCAATAGTGTTAGTACTACCTTTATTTTGTCCGTTTTAACCCCATAGTGAACGTAACCGTGATTTAGTCTGCGTGTGCGCTCTACTTTCTCGGCGCACACACGGCGCATGACCGTCGCGTGTGTGCGTTGCTCCCCCGTTGAAGCCCCGTGAGGTTTCTATTAGAAGAAACACCAAGTGTTACGTACTGTTGGCACATTCCCTGGCCCTGACCCTACCCCCCCAAACGAATATAATAAATAAATTAACAAATCAACACAAATATATCTATAAACATATAGATATAATTTAAATAAATAACACACAACAATGCGTCGCGCCAATCCCCCTCCCCCCTCTGGGTGGACCCTGGTCAGTTACGGAAGGAGACGTGGTCCACCCAGACCACAGCCGGCTTTTAGGGGACCACCATATCCGGTCCCTCGTGGACGGGGTTACGTACGCGGATGGGGGATGGACAGTGCACCTCCCTATCCCTATTCATTTGGGGATGGGTTTCAAACCCCAACACCTAACCCTAACCCTAACCCTAACCCTAACCCTAGCGACAACCCCTACTGAGAACCCCGTGAGTACACATGAATAAACCTCTGATACCGAGCCCAGAATATACCACTTTCTTTGCCCCTTAACACTCCACCGTGAATATATTAACAGAGCGCTCTACTTTTCCCGGTCGCATCACCACGACGTTAGTGCGTTGTTCCTCCGCTGAAGCCCCACGAGGTTCCCTATCGCAACGGCGTCTCATTCAGTCTATCGCCACTTGGCATCTGCACCTCTTATCATTTTAATGGTGTTGGTGCAACATTTAGTTTATTTTGTCCTCTGTGGTCCGCGATTTAATCCGCGTGTACGGCCACTTATTATTTAGTTTTGTCTCGTGTGTGCGTTTGTCACACACGGACTTCCCGCGAGGTTTTGGTGTGGTTTGCGTATGTGGACAGGAGATGGACAGTGCACTCCCCTATCCCCATTCATTTGGGGGTGGGTTTCTAACCCCAACACCTAACCAGCCCGTGCCTCCTCTGTTCACCTCTGCGCCGCCCGCACCATTTTTTCACCTCTTTTTTCACCTTTTTTTTCTAGTTTAGGGACCGCGATCCTGGCCCTATACCCTCCTGCCCAACACCTAACCCTAACCCCACCCACCCATGCCTAACCTTAACCCAACCTACCATAGGCCTCACCACAGCCGTGTCTGCCCAGTGCCTACCTGGCCCGGACCCAGCCCTGTCTAGCTTAGGGACCGCGATCCTGGCCCTATCCTAGCCCTGGCCCCAACCCGGACCCAGAACCTAGACCACTAGCCGACCCCCTAACCCGGACCCAGCCCGGTCCCGAATCCAGACCCAGCCCTGTACCCACCGGCCCCACACCTAGTTTAGGGACCGCGATCCTGGCCCTATCCTAGCCCTGGCCCTGCCACTAGCCGACCCCCTGACCCGGACCCAGCCCGGTCCCGAATCGAAGCCTAGCCCTGGCCCTGTTACCCCGGACCCAGCCCTGTCCCGAATCGAAGCCTACCCTGGCCCTGTTACTAGCCCACCACCCGATGGAACGAGAGAACAATAAAGCCTGAAGAAGACCACACAAGGTCGAAACGTCGCGACAACCCCTACTGAGAACCCCGTGAGTACACATGAATAAACCTCTGATACCGAGCCCAAAATATACCACCTTTCTTTGCCCCTTAACACTCCACCGTGAATATATTAAAAGAGCGCTCTACTTTTCCCGGTCGCATCACCACGACGTTAGTGCGTTGTTCCTCCGCTGAAGCCCCACGAGGTTCCCTATCGCAACGGCGTCTCATTCAGTCTATCGCCACTTGGCATCTGCACTCTATCATTTTAATGGTGTTGGTGCAACATTTAGTCTATTTTGTCCTCTGTGGTCCGCGATTTAATCCGCGTGTACGGCCACTTATTATTTAGTTTTGTCTCGTGTGTGCGTTTGTCACACACGGACTTCCCGCGAGGTTTTGGTGTGGTTTGCGTATGTGGACAGGAGATGGACAGTGCACTCCCCTATCCCCATTCATTTGGGGGTGGGTTTCTAACCCCAACACCTAACCAGCCCGTGCCTCCTCTGTTCACCTCTGCGCCGCCCGCACCATTTTTTCACCTCTTTTTTCACCTTTTTTTTCTAGTTTAGGGACCGCGATCCTGGCCCTATACCCTCCTGCCCAACACCTAACCCTAACCCCACCCACCCATGCCTAACCTTAACCCAACCTACCATAGGCCTCACCACAGCCGTGTCTGCCCAGTGCCTACCTGGCCCGGACCCAGCCCTGTCTAGCTTAGGGACCGCGATCCTGGCCCTATCCTAGCCCTGGCCCCAACCCGGACCCAGAACCTAGACCACTAGCCGACCCCCTAACCCGGACCCAGCCCGGTCCCGAATCCAGACCCAGCCCTGTACCCACCGGCCCCACACCTAGTTTAGGGACCGCGATCCTGGCCCTATCCTAGCCCTGGCCCTGCCACTAGCCGACCCCCTGACCCGGACCCAGCCCGGTCCCGAATCGAAGCCTAGCCCTGGCCCTGTTACCCCGGACCCAGCCCTGTCCCGAATCCAGACCCAGCCCTGTACCCACCGGCCCCACACCTAGTTTAGGGACCGCGATCCTGGCCCTATCCTAGCCCTGGCCCTGCCACTAGCCGACCCCCTGACCCGGACCCAGCCCTGTCCCGAATCGAAGCCTAGCCCTGGCCCTGTTACCCCGGACCCAGCCCTGTCCCGAATCGAAGCCTAGCCCTGGCCCTGTTACTAGCCCACCACCCGATGGAACGAGAGAACAATAAAGCCTGAAGAAGACCACACAAGGTCGAAACGTCGCGACAACCCCTACTGAGAACCCCGTGAGTACACATGAATAAACCTCTGATACCGAGCCCAGAATATACCACTTTCTTTGCCCCTTAACACTCCACCGTGAATATATAACAGAGCGCTCTACTTTTCCCGGTCGCATCACCACGACGTTAGTGCGTTGTTCCTCCGCTGAAGCCCCACGAGGTTCCCTATCGCAACGGCGTCTCATTTAGTTTATCGCCACTTGGCATCTGCACCTCTTATTATTTTAATGGTGTTGGTGCAACATTTAGTTTATTTTGTCCTCTGTGGTCCGCGATTTAATCCGCGTGTACGGCCACTTATTATTTAGTTTTGTCTCGTGTGTGCGTTTGTCACACACGGACTTCCCGCGAGGTTTTGGTGTGGTTTGCGTATGTGGACAGGAGATGGACAGTGCACTCCCCTATCCCCATTCATTTGGGGGTGGGTTTCTAACCCCAACACCTAACCCTAACCCTAACCCTAACCCTAAACCCTAACCCTAACCCTAAACCCTAACCCTAACCCTAACCCTTGTTGGCCCACCAAATTATTTTATTTATTTATTTATTTTTTGGCCCACCAAAAAAAATAATGATAATTTTGTGGGCAAAATTGTTTGGCCCACCAAATTCTGTTTTTTATTTTTGGCCCACCAAAAAAAATAATAATAATTTGGTGGGCCAAGTTGTTGGCCCACCAAGTTATTTTATTTATTTTTTGGCCCACCAATTTTTTAAATTTATTTATTTATTTTTTGGCCCACCAAAAAATATAATAATAATTTGGTGGGCCAAATTGTTGGGCCACCAAATTCTTTTATTTATTTATTT
>CM051005.1:17691044-17766044 GCA_027704905.1 Muraenolepis orangiensis | reverse complement strand
ATCAAATTTACAAAACTTTGTTTAGTAGGTTATAGTTGAGACAACACACAGAAAATTGAGCGTGATTTTTCGTATCTAATGGATATTTTAAGTAAATGCTCAATATCACACTCCTCGTATATATTGATAATTCATTTATTTAAATTAAAATATAATTCAACTTATAATAAGTCTATATATTTTTATCTTTGTTAACATCTCCTGTTGGAAAATATGTAATTTATAATACTTTATTTTAAATTAAATAAATGAAAATATATCGTATAACAATAAGCATGTCTGAACCAAATATTTCTATATATATTAAAATGATTTATATTTTATTTTCTCCAACTACCGTTTTTTTCTGTATGTCAATAATATATCACTGTTAGGAAATAATATAAAAATATCAAATTTACAAAACTTTGTTTAGTAGGTTATAGTTGAGACAGCACACAGAAAATTAAGCGTGATTTTTCGGATCTAATGGATATTTTAAGTAAATGTCATATCACACTCCTATATATTGATAATTCATTTATTAAATTAAATAATTCACTATAATAATCTATATATTTATGATAATCTTTTATCTTTACTCTATTATATTCATAATATTTATATACTCTACAACGGATTATCTATATTTCTATATTATACTTTAGAAAGTTTGATTAAGAGAATTGTGAGTTATTTGTAATTTGTATCATTGTTTAATCAATTGAAACTTTAAACTTAATCATTGTTGACAATAAATGATCAAACATATGTTATTTATGGAACTTCTTTTTAAATTATATTAATAAAAAAATCTATATCACTAAAGAATTGTTTCATCTGTTAATATAATATTATCGTTCAATTTTTAAACGTTAATTAAAATGTTCTAGTCCAAAATAGTTCTTCCATAACACTACACATGTCTTAGATAACATTTTCTTATATATATGTTATATTGATAAGGTTTTACTTATACCAAACTACCATGTTTATCTGTATGTTAACCATACCGAAATGTAACTAATTTCGCTGGAAACTTCTATATTACAAAACTTTGTTTAGTAGATTAAAGTACAGACAACACACAGAAAATTGAGCGTGATTTTTCGGATCTAATGGATATTTTAAATAAATGCTCAATATCACACTCCACTAATATATATATTATATAATTTCATTTATTTATAATTAAAATATAATTCAACTTATTAATAAGTTTATATATATTTTTATCTTTGTTAACATCTCCTGTTGGAAAATATGTAATTTATAATACTTTATTTTAAATTAAATAAATTGAAATATATCGTATAACAATAAGCATGTCTGAACCAAAATGTTTCTATGTATATAAGTTCTATGATTTGTTTATATTGTCTCCAACTACCGTTTGTTTCTGTATGTCAATATATATTCACTGTTAGGAAATAATATAAAAATATCAAATTTACAAAACTTTGTTTAGTAGGTTATAGTTCAGACAACACACAGAAAATTGAGCGTGATTTTTCGGATCTAATGGATATTTTAACTAAATGCTCAATATCACACTCCTCGTATATATTGATAATTCATTTATTTAAATTAAAATTTAATTCAACTTATAATAAGTCTATATATTTTATGATAAATCATTTTAATCTTTTACTCTATTATATTCATAAATGTTTAATATAGCTTCTACAACGGATTTATCTATATTTTCATAGTCTAGTTTAATCAATCAATTAAAGTATTAGTTATATATTTTAATATCTTTGATATTGGTTAACTTGAACTCAAAACTTTATCTTTGTTAAAAACCTGTGCCAACATATGTTATTTATGGAACTTCTTTTTAAATTAAATTAATAAAAAATCTATATCACTCAAGAATTGTTTCATCTGTTAATATAATAATATCGTTCAACTTTTTATACGTTAATTAAAATGTTCTAGTCCAAAATAGTTCCATAACACTACACATGTCTTAGATAACATTTTATTATATATATGTTATATTGATAAGGAGTTTCTTGTACCCAACTACAATTTACTTATGTATGTTATCCATAACAAACTAAGTTATAAACAGAAACAGATATTACAAAATTAAGATTAGTATGTTAGAGACTATAGGTATCACATAGTAAATTTAGCAAGCTTTTCCGATCTGATGGATATTTTGGTCAAGTTCTTATTTGTAATACTTTTTCTATAAATTAATTAGTATAAATACAACAAATAATAAGTCTATATATTTTATGATAAATCTTTTTTATCTTTTACTCTATTATATCTCATAAATATTTAATATACCTTCTACAACGGATGTATCTATATTATACTTTAGAAAGTTTGATTAAGAGAATTGTGAGTTATTTGTAATTTGTATCATTGTTTTATCAATTGAAACTTTAAACTTAATCATTGTTGACAATAAATGTACTAACATATGTTATTTATGGAACTTCTTTTTAAATTAAATTAATAAAAAAATCTATATCACTCAAGAATTGTTTCATCTGTTAATATAATAATATCGTTCAACTTTTTATACCTTAATTAAAATGTTCTAGTCCAAAATAGTTCTTCCATAACACTACACATGTCTCAGATAACATTTTCTTATATATATGTTATATTGATAGGTGATTCTTATACCAAACTACCATGTTTATCTGTATGTTAACCATACCGAAATGTAAATAATTTCGCTGGAAACTTCTATATTACAAAACTTTGTTTAGTAGGTTATAGTTCAGACAACACACAGAAAATTGAGAGTGATTTTTCGGATCTAATGGATATTTTAAGTAAATGCTCAATATCACACTCCTCATATATATTGATAATTATTTATTAAATTAAAATATAATTCAACTTATAATAAGTCTATATATTTTATGATAATCTTTTATCTTTACTCTATTATATTCATAAATATTTATATACCTTCTAAACGGATTATCTATATTTCTATAGTATACTTTGAATTATTAAAGATTGTAGTATTTGTAATTTGTATATTGTTAACATTGAACTTAAACTTATCTTGTTGACAAAATGTCAACATATGTTATTTATGGAACTTCTTTTAATTATATTAATAAAAAATCTATATCACTAAGAATTGTTCATCTGTAATATAATATTCGTTCAATTTTTAACTAATTAAATGTTCTAGTCCAAAATAGTTCTTCCATAACACTACACATGTCTTAGATAACATTTCTATATATATGTTATATTGATAAGGTTTTACTTATACCAAACTACCATGTTATCTGTATGTTAACCATACCGAAATGTAACTAATTCGCTGGAAACTTCTATATTACAAAACTTTGTTTAGTAGTTATAGTACAGACAACACACAGAAAATTGAGCGTGATTTTTCGGATCTAATGGATATTTTAAATAAATGCTCAATATCACACTCCACATATATATATTAATAATTTATTTATTATAATTAAAATATAATTCAACTTATAATAAGTCTATATATTTTTAGTCATTTATATTTTAAAAATGTTAATAAATATACCTTCTATATTATACTATAGTAAGTTTGATTATTAAATATTTTAGATTTTTTTATGTTTGTTAACATCTCCTGTTGGAAAATATGTAATTTATAATACTTTATTTATAATTAAATAAATTGAAATATATCGTATAACAATAAGCATGTCTGAACCAAAATGTTTCTATGTATATAAGTTCTATTGATGTTGTTTATATTAGTCTCCAACTACCATTTGTATCTGTATGTCAATATATATTCACTGATAGGAAATAATATAAAAATATAAATATTACAATACTTTGTTTAGTAGGTTATACTACAGACAACACACAGAAAATTGAGCGTGATTTTTCTGATCTAATGGATATTTTAACTAAATGCTCAATATAACACTCCTCGTATATATTGATAATTCATTTATTTAAATTAAAATTTAATTCAACTTATAATAAGTTTATATATTTTATGATAAATCATTTTAATCTTTTACTCTATTATATTTCATAAATGTTTAATATAGCTTCTAAAACGGATTTATCTATATTTTCAATAGTCTAGTTTAATCAATCAATTAAAGTATTAGTTATATATTTTTAATATCTTTTGATATTTGGTTAACTTGAACTCAAAACTTTATCTTTGTTAAAAACGCGTGTGCCAACATATGTTATTTATGGAACTTCTTTTTAAATTAAATTAATAATAAAATCTATATCACTCAAGAATTGTTTCATCTGTTAATATAATAATATCGTTCAACTTTTTATACGTTAATTAAAATGTTCTAGTCCAAAATAGTTCCATAACACTACACATGTCTTAGATAACATTTTATTATATATATGTTATATTGATAAGGAGTTTCTTTGTACCCAACTACAATTTACTTATGTATGTTATCCATAAACAAACTAAGTTATAAACAGAAACAGATATTAAAAAATTAAGATTAGTATGTTAGAGACTATAGGTATCACATAGTAAATTTAGCAAGCTTTTCCGATCTGATGGATATTTTGGTCAAGTTTTATTTGTAATACTTTTTCTATAAATTAATTAGTATTAAATATAACAAATAATAAGTCTATATATTTTATGATAAATCTTTTTTATCTTTTACTCTATTATATCTCATAAATATTTAATATACCTTCTACAACGGATGTATCTATATTATACTTTAGAAAGTTTGATTAAGAGAATTGTGAGTTATTTGTAATTTGTATCATTGTTTTATCAATTGAAACTTTAAACTTAATCATTGTTGACAATAAATGTACTAACATATGTTATTTATGGAACTTCTTTTTAAATTAAATTAATAAAAAAATCTATATCACTCAAGAATTGTTTCATCTGTTAATATAATAATATCGTTCAACTTTTTATACCTTAATTAAAATGTTCTAGTCCAAAATAGTTCTTCCATAACACTACACATGTCTCAGATAACATTTTCTTATATATATGTTATATTGATAGGGTGATTCTTATACCAAACTACCATGTTTATCTGTATGTTAACCATACCGAAATGTAAATAATTTCGCTGGAAACTTCTATATTACAAAACTTTGTTTAGTAGATTAAAGTACAGACAACACACAGAAAATTGAGAGTGATTTTTCGGATCTAATGGATATTTTAAATAAATGCTCAATATCACACTCCACATATATATATTAATAATTTATTTATTATAATTAAAATATAATTCAACTTATAATAAGTCTATATATTTTAGTCATTTATATTTTAAAATGTTAATAATATACCTTCTATATTATACTATAGTAAGTTTGATTATTAAATATTTAGATTTTTTATGTTTGTTAACATCTCCTGTTGGAAAATATGTAATTTATAATACTTTATTTATAATTAAATAAATGAAATATATCGTATAACAATAAGCATGTCTGAACCAAATGTTTCTATGTATATAAGTTCTATTGATGTTGTTATATTAGTCTCCAACTACCATTGTATCTGTATGTCAATTATATATACACTGTTAGGAAATATATAAAATATCATATTACAAACTTTGTTTAGTAGTTATAGTACAGACATCACACAGAAATTGTGCGTGATTTTCGGATCTAATGGATATTTAAATAAATGCTCAATATCACACTCCACATATATATATTAATAATTTATTTATTTTAATTACAATATAATTCAACTTATAATAAGTCTATATTTTTAGTCATTTATATTTTAAAATGTTAATAAATATACCTTCTATATTATACTATAGTAAGTTTGATTATTAAATATTTAGATTTTTTTATGTTTGTTAACATCTCCTGTTGGAAAATATGTAATTTATAATACTTTATTTAATTAAATAAATTGAAATATATCGTATAACATAAGCATGTCTGAACCAAAATGTTTCTATGTATATAAGTTCTATTGATGTTGTTTATATTAGTCTCCAACTACCATTTGTATCTGTATGTCAAATATATATTCACTGATAGGAAATAATATAAAAATATAAATATTACAATACTTTGTTTAGTAGGTTATACTACAGACAACACACAGAAAATTGAGCGTGATTTTTCTGATCTAATGGATATTTTAACTAAATGCTCAATATAACACTCCTCGTATATATTGATAATTCATTTATTTAAATTAAAATTTAATTCAACTTATAATAAGTTTATATATTTTATGATAAATCATTTTAATCTTTTACTCTATTATATTTCATAAATGTTTAATATAGCTTCTAAAACGGATTTATCTATATTTTCAATAGTCTAGTTTAATCAATCAAATTAAAGTATTAGTTATATATTTTTAATATCTTTTGATATTTGGTTAACTTGAACTCAAAACTTTATCTTTGTTAAAAACGCGTGTGCCAACATATGTTATTTATGGAACTTCTTTTTAAATTAAATTAATAATAAAATCTATATCACTCAAGAATTGTTTCATCTGTTAATATAATAATATCGTTCAACTTTTTATACGTTAATTAAAATGTTCTAGTCCAAAATAGTTCCATAACACTACACATGTCTTAGATAACATTTTATTATATATATGTTATATTGATAAGGAGTTTCTTTGTACCCAACTACAATTTACTTATGTATGTTATCCATAAACAAACTAAGTTATAAACAGAAACAGATATTAAAAAATTAAGATTAGTATGTTAGAGACTATAGGTATCACATAGTAAATTTAGCAAGCTTTTCCGATCTGATGGATATTTTGGTCAAGTTTTATTTGTAATACTTTTTCTATAAATTAATTAGTATAAAATACAACAAATAATAAGTCTATATATTTTATGATAAATCTTTTTTATCTTTTACTCTATTATATCTCATAAATATTTAATATACCTTCTACAACGGATTTATCTATATTTTCTATATTATACTTTAGAAAGTTTGATTAAGAGAATTGTGAGTTATTTGTAATTTGTATCATTGTTTTATCAATTGAAACTTTAAACTTAATCATTGTTGACAATAAATGTACTAACATATGTTATTTATGGAACTTCTTTTTAAATTAAATTAATAAAAAAATCTATATCACTCAAGAATTGTTTCATCTGTTAATATAATAATATCGTTCAACTTTTTATACTTAATTAAAATGTTCTAGTCCAAAATAGTTCTTCCATAACACTACACATGTCTCAGATAACATTTTCTTATATATATGTTATATTGATAGGGTGATTCTTATACCAAACTACCATGTTTATCTGTATGTTAACCATACCGAAATGTAAATAATTTCGCTGGAAACTTCTATATTACAAAACTTTGTTTAGTATGTTATAGTTCAGACAACACACAGAAAATTGAGAGTGATTTTTCGGATCTAATGGATATTTTAGGGAAATGTTCAATATCACACTCCTTGTATATATTGATAATTTATTTATTTAAATTAAAATTTAATTCAACTTATAATAAGTTTATATATTTTATGATAAATCATTTTAATCTTTTACTCTATTATATTTCATAAATGTTTAATATAGCTTCTAAAACGGATTTATCTATATTTTCAATAGTCTACTTTAATCAATCAAATTAAAGTATTAGTTATATATTTTTAATATCTTTTGATATTTGGTTAACTTGAACTCAAAACTTTATCTTTGTTAAAAACGCCTGTGCCAACATATGTTATTTATGGAACTTCTTTTTAAATTAAATTAATAAAAAATCTATATCACTCAAGAATTGTTTCATCTGTTAATATAATAATATCGTTCAACTTTTTATACGTTAATTAAAATGTTCTAGTCCAAAATAGTTCTTCCATGACACTACACATGTCTTAGATAATATGTTCTTATATATATGTTATATTGATAGGGTGATTCTTTGCACACAAATACAATTAACTTTTGTATGTTATCCATAAACAAACTAAGTTATAAACAGAAACAGATATTAAAAAATTAAGATTAGTATGTTAGAGACTATAGGTATCACATAGTAAATTTAGCAAGCTTTTCCGATCTGATGGATATTTTGTTCAAGTTTTATTTGTAATACTTTTTCTATAAATTAATTAGTATAAAATACAACAAATAATAAGTCTATATATTTTATGATAAATCTTTTTTATCTTTTACTCTATTATATCTCATAAATATTTAATATACCTTCTACAACGGATGTATCTATATTATACTTTAGTAAGTTTGATTAAGAGAATTGTGAGTTATTTGTAATTTGTATCATTGTTTTATAAATTTAAACTTTAAACCTCATCTTTGTTGACAATAAATGCTCAAACATATGTTATTTATGGATCTTCTTTTTAATTAAATTAATAAAAAATCTAGATCACTAAAGAATTGTTTCATCTGTTAATATATCATTATCGTACAATTTTTTAAACATTAATTAAAATGTTCTAGTCCAAAATAGTTCTTCCATAACACTACACATGTCTTAGATAACATGTTCCTATATATATGTTATATTGATAAGGTTTTACTTATACCAAACTACCATTTGTATCTGTATGTCAATTATATATACACTATTCGGAAATAATATAAAAATATCAATTTTACAAAACTTTGTTTAGAAGGTTATAGTACAAACAGCACACAGAAAATTAAGCGTGATTTTTCGGATCTAATGGATAATTTAAGGAAATGCTCAACATCACACTCCTCGTATATATTGATAATTCATTTATTAAAATTAAAATATAATTCAACTTATAATAAATCTATATATTTTATGATAAATCTTTTTTATCTTTAACTCTATTATATCTCATAAATATTTAATATACCTTCTACAACGGATTTATCTATATTTTCTATATTATACTTTAGAAAGTTTGATTAAGAGAATTGTGAGTTATTTGTAATTTGTATCATTGTTTTATCAATTGAAACTTTAAACTTAATCATTGTTGACAATAAATGATCAAACATATGTTATTTATGGAACTTGTTTTTAAATTATATTAATAAAAAAATCTATATCACTAATGAATTGTTTCATCTGTTAATATAATATCATCGTACAACTTTTTATACGTTAATTAAAATGTTCTAGTCCAAAATAGTTCTTCCATAACACTACATATGTCTTAGATAACATTTTCTTATATATATGTTATATTGATAGGGTGATTCTTTGCACACAAATACAATTAACTTTTGTATGTTATCCATAAACAAACTAAGTTATAAACAGAAACAGATATTAAAAAATTAAGATTAGTATGTTTGAGACTATAGATATCACATAGTAAATTTAGCAAGCTTTTCCGATCTGATGTATATTTTGGTCAAGATTAATTTGAAATACTTTTCCTATAAATTAATTGATATTAAATATAATAAATAATAAGTTTATATATTTTATGATAAATTTTTTTATCTTTTACTCTATTATATTTCATAATTATTTAATATAGCTTCTACAACGGATTTATCTATAATTTCAATAGTCTACTTTAATCAATCAAATTAAAGTATTAGTTATATATTTTTAATATCTTTTGATATTTGGTTAACTAGAACTGAAAACTTTATCTTTGTTAAAAACGCGTGTGCCAACATATGATATTTAAGTACTTCTTTTTATATTAAATAAATGAAAATATATTCATCACTAAAGAATTGTTTCATCTGTTAATATACTAATATCGTACAACTTTTTATACGTTAATTAAAATTTCTATTCCAAAATAGTTCCATAACACTACACATGTCTTAGATAACATTTTCTAATATATATGTTATATTGATAGGTGTTTCTTTGTACCCAACTACAATTTACTTTTGTATGTTATCCATAAACAAACTATGTTATAAACAGAAACAGATATTAAAAAATTAAGATTAGTATGTTGAGACTATAGATATCACATAGTAAATTTAGCAAGCTTTTCCGATCTGATGTATATTTTAGTCAAGATTAATTTGTAATACTTTTCCTATAAATTAATTGATATTAAATATAATAAATAATAAGTTTATATATTTTATGATAAATTTTTTTATCTTTTACTCTATTATATTTCATAATATTTAATATAGCTTCTACAACGGATTATCTATATTTTCTATATTATACTTTAGTAAGTTTGATTAAGAGAATTGTGAGTTATTTGTAATTTGTATCATTGTTGACAATAAATGTGCAAACATATGTTATTTATGGAACTTCTTTTTAATTAAATTAATAAAAAATCTAGATCACTAAAGAATTGTATCATCTGTTAATATAATAATATCGCACAAATTTTCATAAATTAATTATAAATTCATAGACCAAAAAATATATCGTATAACACTGCTCCTGTTTGAACCAAAATGTTTCTATGTATATAAGTTCCATTGATGTTGTTTATATTAGTCTCCAACTACCATTTGTATCTGTATGTCAATTATATATACACTGTTAGGAAATAATATAAAAATATCAATATTACAAAACTTTGTTTAGTAGGTTATAGTTCAGACAACACACAGAAAATTGAGCGTGATTTTCGGATCTAATGGATATTTTAAGTAAACGCTCTCATATATCACTCTTCCTATAAATTATTATTAAAATATAATTAAATAATAAGTCTATATACTTTATGATAAATCCTGTATAACTTTTGTCATTTATATTTCAATAAATATTTAATATACTTCTACAACGTATTTATCTATAGTTTCTATATTATACTTTGTAAGTTTTATTAAGAAATTCTGAGTTATTTGTAATTTTTATGAGTTTTTATCAATAGAAACTTAAAACTTCATCTTTGTTAAATATGTAAAATATGTATTTAGGTACTTCTTTTATATTAAATTAATAAAAAAATCTAGATCCCTAAAGAATTCTATCATCTGTCAATATATTAATATTGTACAAATTTTCATAAATTAATTATAAATTCATAGACCAAAAAATATATCGTATAACACTGCTCTGTCTGAACTAACATGTTCTTATGTATATAATCGATTGATGTTTCTATATTAGTCTCCAACTACATTTGTATTGTATGTCATTATATATACACTGTTAGTAATATATATAAAATATCAATATAAAACTTTGTTAGTAGTTATAGTATAGACAACACACAGAAAATTGAGCGAGATTTTCTGATCAATGGATATTTTAGTTAAATGCTATATATCACAATTTTCATATAAATTAATTTATTTATTAAATAAAAGCAAATTTATAGTTATAAATAAATCATATATTTATCAATCAAATAATAAATTTATATATATTTTATAATAAATCTGTTTATCTTTTATTCAATCAAATTAAGATATTGGTTTGATATTTGGTTTACTAGAACTCAAAACTTTATCTTTGTTAAAAACGCGTGTGCCAACATATGATATTTAGGTACTTCTTTTTATATTAAATAAATGAAAATATATACATCACTAAAGAATTGTTTCATCTGTCAATATATTTATATTAAACAAAAGTATTATAAATTAATTTAAAATTGATAATCCAAACAATATATCGTATAACAATGCTCATGCCTGAACTAACATGTTCTTATTTGTATATATTATATTGATAGGGTTTTCTTTGTCCGCAACTACAGTTTTGTTTTGTATGCTATCATAAATCACTGTTACGAAATATATAACAAAACATCTATATTATAAAATTAGTTCAATAGATTATAGTATAGACAACACATAGTAAATTGAGCGAGCTTTTCTGATCAGATGGATATTTTAGTTAAATTTATATATGCAATACTTCTATTAATTAATGATTTATTAGTTTAAAATAAACAAACTAATAAGTTATATAATTTATGATAAATCTTTTTAATCTTTTACTCTATTATATGTTCATAAATATTTAATATAACTTCTACAACGTATTTATCTATATTTCTATTATACTTTTGTAAGTTTTATTAAGAAATTCATGAGTTATTTTTAATTTTTATGAGTATTTTATCAATGAAAATTAAAACTTTATCTTTGTTGAAATATGATATTTAGGTACTTCTTTTTATATTAAATTAATAAAAAATCTAGATCCCTAAAGAATTCTATCATCTGTCAATATATTAATATTGTACAAATTTTCATAAATTAATTAAAATTCATAGACCAAAAAATATATCGTATAACAATAAGCATGTCTGAACTAACATGTTTCTATATATATATATATATATTATAATCATTTAGATTTTATTTTCTCCAACTACGGTTTGTTTCTATATGATAATAATAAATATAATTCATTAGGTTATAGTATAGACAACACGCAAAAATTGAATGAGATTTGTCCGGATATTTTAGTTAAATGCTATATATCACAATTTTCATATAAATTAATTATTTAAAATAAAAGCAAATTTATAGTTATAAAATAAATCAAATATTTCTCAACAAATAATAAATTTATATATATTTTATAATAAATCTGTTTATCTTTTATTCAATCAAATTAAGATATTGGTTTGATATTTGGTTTACTAGAACTCAAAACTTTATCTTTGTTAAAAACGCGTTTACAAACATATGATATTTAGGTACTTCTTTTTATATTAAATAAATGAAAATATATTCACAACTAAAGAATTGTTTCATCTGTAAATAAATTTATATTAAAAAAGTATTATAAATTAATTTAAAATTGATAATCCAAACAATATATCGTATAACAATGCTCATGCCTGAACTAACATGTTCTTATTTGTATAAATTATATTGAAAGGGTTTATATTTGTCCGCAACTACTGTTTTGTTTTGTATAGCAATAATAAATTCACTGTTACGAAATAATCTAAAAACATCTATATTATAATATTTAGTTCAATAGATTATAGTATAGACAACACAAAGAAAATTGAGCGAGTTTTGTTGATCAAATGGATATTTTAGTTAAATATTATATATCACAATATTCATATTAATTAATGATTTATTTAGTTTAAAATTAAACCAAACTTATATTATTGAAATAATTAAAATAAATTACAACAAATAATAAATCTATATATTTCATAAATGTTAATAAATATTTAATATAACATCTACAACGTATTTATCTAAATTATACTTTTGTAAGTTTTATTAAGAAATTCATGAGTTATTTTTAATTTTTATGAGTATTTTATCAAATGAAAATTAAAACTTTATCTTTGTTAAATATGATATTTAGGTACTTCTTTTTATATTAAATTAATAAAAAAATCTAGATCCCTAAAGAATTCTATCATCTGTCAATATATTAATATTGTACAAATTTTCATAAATTAATTAAAAATTCATAGACCAAAAAATATATCGTATAACAATAAGCATGTCTGAACTAACATGTTTCTATATATATATATATATATTATAATCATTTAGATTTTATTTTCTCCAACTACGGTTTGTTTCTATATGATAATAATAAATATAATTCATTAGGTTATAGTATAGACAACACGCAAAAAATTGAATGAGATTTTCCGGATATTTTAGTTAAATGCTATATATCACAATTTTCATATAAATTAATTATTTAAAATAAAAGCAAATTTATAGTTATAAAATAAATCAAATATTTCTCAACAAATAATAAATTTATATATATTTTATAATAAATCTGTTTATCTTTTATTCAATCAAATTAAGATATTGGTTTGATATTTGGTTTACTAGAACTCAAAAATTCATCTTTGTTGTCAATTTACATTTATATGTTAACCGTAATTTAAATGGAACAAACTAAGCTGAAAGAATATATTTTATAATTAGTATGTTAGATTATAGAAAGCACATAGAAAATAATGCCAGATTTTTGCATCAAATGGAAATTTTAGTTAAATGTTACATATCACACTGTTATATAAATTAATGGTTTATTTATTTAATTTTAAATATAATTTATGGTACTTCTTTTTGAATGAAATTAACGAAAAAATCTACATCACTAAACAATTGTACCATCTATCAATATGTTAATATCGCACACATTTTTATAAATTAATTAACGTCTTAATCCGATAAAAATCTTTTAACCAACATGCTTCTAGATATATATATACGTTATATTGATTCACTTTTTATCGGTACTCAATATTATAAACGAATAGTATAGACAACACACAGAAAATTGTGCGATATTTTAGTTGAATGCTATACTCTTCATATAAATAAATGAAAATATATCGTATAACACTGCTCATGTTTGAACCAAAATGTTCTATGTATATAAGTTCCATTGATGTTGTTTATATTAGTCCCCAACTACCATTTGTCACGAAATAATTTAAAAACATAAATTTTACAAAATTTAGTTCAGTAGATTATTGTATAGATATTACACACACTATTCTTAAAAATTAATGATTTATTTAAATTGAACAAACTAGGCTGAAAGAATTTATTTTATAAACGGATATTAAAAAATTAAGATTAGCATGTTAGAGACTATAGAAAATTTAACTTTAATAAATATTTTAGTTAAATGCTATATATCATACCTTTCCTATTAATTAATTATTTTTTGGTTGAATTGAAATAAATTACAACAAATATATGAAAGAATTGTACCATCTGTCAATATATTTATAAATTAATTAAAAATACTAAACTTTAAAATATATCGCATATTATTATGCATGTTTGTACTCAACTAATATTTACGTAAACCAAAAACTCACTGTAACAAGTTTTTTTAAATATTGTAAATTATTCTTAGGTTCATATATATTTATCAACAGCCCGAAAACATACATTAGCAAATAAATAATTTATAGGTACATCATTGGAATACAACTTGTGTGATTCGAATATTAGTATTAATTTGATTGTAAATATCTAAGATGTATGTATGTCAACCATAAACACACTGCAACGAAATAAGCTAAAAAAATTACGTTCAATATGATAGACTATATATTTTATTATAAATGTTTAATAAACCGATTACCACGGATTTATCCATAATTTCAATCGTATACTTAAATCAATAAGATTAAGAGATTTGGTAGATATTTTTAATTTCCATTCATATTTCGTCCACAAAAACATAATAATAATAATCCTTTTTGAAAACGCATGTACAAACATATGTAATTTATGGTACTTCTTTTTAAATTAAATTAATGAAAAAATCTACCTCATTAAACTATTGTATCATTTGTACAAATTTTTATATATATATTAAAAAATTTAGTTTAGTAGGTAATAGTATAGACAATTGAGCGAGATTTTAAATGTTGTATAGATTGTTTACCTCTAATTTCTATAGTATACTTTAATCAATCAGATTAAAGTATTTTTTTAATTTCTATGAATATTTCATCAAAAAAAATTCAAATATATCGCATAACACTACACATGTCCGTATATATATATATTAAAAAATTGACAAAAAAAACCTTAATTGAGATTCAACTATCAAATCGGCTCCAAAGAATTCACATATTTATTATATATATATATTTATGCTAAACCTTATATTAATTGTATATTATATGTTTTTATTCAAATTAATTCCAAACATATTTGGTAAATGTTGTTTGCGACGGATTTAACTTTATTTATAATAGTTAAATCAATAAGATTGAGAGTCTTCTTTTACAACAAATGTGCGACGATGTGTAATTTATGGTACTTGACTAAATATATTAAAATTGCGAAAATATTTAAAAGTTTAGCATTGTGCAAGACTAAACTAGCTGAACCATCTTTTTCCTATATATTATATATTGAAGGGTTTTACACTTAGACACCTATGTGTCAACAATAAACACACTGTAACAAACCGATTTAAAAACATCTATATTACCAAATTATGTTAAGTAGTTTTAAGCATTGAAAATTAAACCAACTGTTTCATTCCGGTGGAACATCTGGTTAACTATCATTCACATTACTAAACAAATAATATATATTTTCCTTAAATATAAAGTGTTAATGTTCATGATATTCCCAGTTTTACTAAATAATAAATGTCTAGAAATAACCCTAAAATTTTAAAAAGGAACTTACTTAATATAAAATTAGTATCACTTGCATAATTCGAGTTTATTATCGATATTGACTTTACTTATATATTTAAACGTTAAATCTATCAGAAATCACAACAATTTAAATATGCTTGTTCCATTGTATATAGTATAGCCGTGTTATCGTTGATATTAATTTAACTTCAAATTCTGCAGAAGCTTTTAATTGTATTTTTACAGTAGATTAGACCAGTCTGATGATGTATTGCAAAGATTCCAAACAAGATATACACCTAATTTTGTGTAATCTTGTATATTATGATTCCTATTACTTAGAAGATATTTCGACAACACAATTTTTATTTTCGGTTAAATTACCCGGGCTGAAAATCTATTATCATTGCAAACCTTAAAATTATTTTATATTATATTTTTTTTATTAGACTATTATTAAAAATAAATATATGTGGTTTATTCCGTTTGCAGTGGATTCAACTATAAATTATGTTATATACTTTAAAAAATCTTATTAAGAGATAGAAACTTTGGTGTTATTTTTAATTTAGATTTCGTTCATCAAAACTTAAAAATACGTCTTTTTTGATGTCGCTAAATAATCATAATCTCTATAATGGAATCAATTTGCGCAAGTTTTTTAAAATAATTAAAAAGTTATACATGGGCGTACCATTGTATTATTCAACTCTATTATCGATAAGAACATAACACTTTTTAATTTCAAAATAAAATAATAAACAAAGTTTCTACAAACTATATATATATATATATATATATATATAAAATTTATTAATATTTGAGAAATAATAATTTTTTGAACATTGATTAACTAAGATCAACATTAATGATATTATTTGGCGGTTGTTGCCAAGTTAAATTTGTATGCTACATACTATTTTTTCCAAGGCCCTATTAAGATTTAATATTATGTCTAATTCTAATTAAAAAGTTAACTTTTGATAATATATTTCACAATTATTTGGTGTAAAGAAATACATTTCTTCAAATTCTGACAAACTTTCTCTAAAATATCAAATAAATACTTTTTTTGTTTACTCTCATTACAATTCAATTAACACAAAAATATTTAGATGTGCAGAAAAAAACAAAAAAATTGAAAGTTTAGGAAATTTGAAACTACATATGAATTTTTCTTATTGATGTAAAGATTAAATTTTAATTAAAGTTGGTCTCATTTCTTAGTTAATTTTATTTTTATAATAATTATGTGGTAATATATATATTCATGCCCATCTGTATATCAACCATAAATACACTGTAACGAACGAATATGGAAACCTATAAAAAATTAAATTAACATTTTATTAAGATTAAAATATTGGTTATGCAATTTATATATTCAGAAAATATATGTTTAATGTTATTAATTTAGATTAGTTTATAAATTATTTTGAGGAAAAATTTCATGTCTAAAATCCCACATCGAAAATTATAATTCTTATAATCGCGTAAAAGATCATATTAATCTGACTTGAAAGCATTTGTAGAAAACCTCATAGACACCTAATGTACTGTAAAACCAAACAAAATATGCACCTACTTATGTGTTATATTTCATTTATAAAAATCTGTTAATAGACAAACCTTATAATTATTGTATATTATATAGTTTTTATACATAAATCTGGTTGAAAATAAATAATAACCTTATATATTTGATGATAATTCATTTATATTTCAAAAATGTTAACATATGTGGTATATATACATGGATTTATCTGTAATTTCAATAGCATACTTTAATTCAACAAAAACTCATATTACATGACAACGCCTTTGCGGAAATATGATGCATATGGTTCCTCTTTTTAAATGGAATTATCAATAACTCCGAAAGAGAACTTAATTGATTTAAATCATGATTATGACTCTGTGCCAAAATATACGAGCAGCAATGTAATTGTTACGACTTTAAAATATTAGTATCACCTGAATAATTTGATTGTATTATCAAATCGGATTAAAAGAATTTACATTTCAGTTGTATCCATTATCCATTGTTAATGAAAAAAATAACTAACCAAAAATATTTTTTATCACTGGCATAAAAGCAAAACAATATGATGAATAAAAATAAATTTCATGGTCTTTTAAAAGTTCTTATGAAACATGGAATGCTTATACTCACATAATAGATGATATTAAATTAACTGTAAATAAAACCGAGCTTGATTGCAACCATTCGTAAAAAAACTAAAAGACACCTAAAGTAACACCAAAGAAGACATAAATTTCCTTGTCAATAATCCAGTAATATCAGAAAAAAATCAATTCTTTAGAATAAATATTATTTCAACAACATACAATTTAAAATAAAAATCAAAAATTTGGTCCATTAAAACCCAAAATCCATCTTTTTTGGTTACGAGTGTGCGACAATATGTAATTTATGATTCTTATTCTGAAAAAAGTAATAAAACTAAATAATTATAATTTCTACCAATGTAACCAGCTTTCACAAGTTTTTTAAAATAATTAAAAAGTTATACATGGGCGTACCATTGTATTATTCAACTCTATTATCGATAAGGACATAACACTTTATAATATACAAAATAAAATCATAAACAACGTTTCAACAAATAATATATATATATATATAATTGCACATTTTGTAATGCGATTGCTTATTTATTGTAAATCTAATTTTTAAGAAAAGTTGCAAAATTTGGTTTAAGAGAAAATATTACAGCTTTTAAAAATATTATTAATTTTACCATGGAAAATAAATGAAACTTTGCTCTTACGGTAATATTGATGAACTTTTGTGGAGATGCAGGCTATCTGGTTGCAATACCAAGTTATCAGTCAGAGATGGATCTTTTTGTTAATTCATTTATGGTTAGAAAATTACCCAACTAGGTTCATTTTAGCTGATTTTGAATACGCGCCTCACACTACTGTCGATTGGGATAGGGTTGTAAAACGGAAATACAATCGGGGGAGAATTATAAAAGAACAATGGCAATTCGGAGGAATTTGCACAAAGCAGTCCGATAGCCAAAATTTTGAGGTTTTTATTGAGTTTGTCGACGACAGAAAAGCAGGTACACTTCTCAATGCCATTGAAACAAGAATTAAGAAGAGATCAACAATCATGACTGATGGGTGTAAAGCTTATACTAATATTAGCCAGTTGGGTATGACTCATCATGTTATTATACATGAAGAAAATTTGGTTGATTCCGTAAATCGTGAAATCCAAACACAATCGATCGAAAATGTCTGGCTATGTCTCAAACGTTTATTAAGAGCCAAAGGAACCACCATTAATGGGAATATATTGCTGAATTTATGTTCCGTAAGCAAAACAAAGACATTTACAAGGCATTAATCCAAGAAATGAATTTAAAGTATATTTTAGATTAAAAAGTAGTTGTTTTTGCGCTCGTGAATCTCTTTTTTGGTTAATTACACGTGCAAGCCTTTTTCTGCAATTTAACCTAATATTTTAATAACAATGATTAACTAAAGACAATATTAGTGTTATTGTTGAGGTTACCTCGTATGTTGCTTATTGCCAAGTTATAAAATAAGTTTAAGAGATTTTATTCTAAAATTACAGGAGAAGCAAATTGAATTTTTTTCAAAATAGAGTACTTAAAAAAAAGAAATAAGGGCAATCATTCTGAAAGTTATATGTGCGAAAAGCAGCTACATATTGTACTAAGAATCGGCGCCATATTTACAGATACTCTTAAAATCCGATTTTAATAAAAATACTTCAGAATATATATATATATATATATCATGGGTCGACATTTTTTTTTTCGAGGGCAAAATTAAGATTCTATTTGATATTATTTTTAATTTGAATTTAATAGTCAACTTTATAAATAATATATAACACATTAATTATGTTTGAACTAGTGTTTATTTGGTAAATTGATATATATTGTTTCTTATTAAAGCAAACTTTTTCTAAAATACCAAATTTATATTTTTATAATATTTTGTAATAATTATGTCGTAATTTAAAGATTTTTTTTTTTTCATGAGCTATAAAGATGAAATATCGAGCATATCTAAAAATACAAAGAATAAAAAAAATTTAATTTATTTGTAAATTTTGAAAATAAAAGTTTGGTATATATACTATAGGAAACTAAAAATAAATATTTTTTCAAAAATTTATATTTTGCCAAAATACAATATATTGAAAGGTAGAATATGTGAAATATATTATAATTAATTTTGGTATTTATTTAGGTAAATATTTCATCCACATCAAAATTTCAACAAATATTTACTCAACTTAGCAGAATAATTAAATTACGCTCCAAACAAATAAATAGTGGTTTAATTATTTTAATATATAATAAACATCAATTTTACATTTAATAGTCAATTTTTTATGTGACACATTTATTTATTTATTTAGTTTGGTAAATTGATATATATATATTGTTTCTTATTAAAGCAATCTTTTTCTAAAATACCAAATTTATATTTTTATAATATTTTGTAATAATTATGTCGTAATTTAAAGATTTTTTTTTTTTCATGAGCTATAAAGATGAAATAACGAGCATATCTAAAAATACAAAGAATAAAAAAAATTTAATTTATTTGTAAATTTTGAAAATAAAAGTTTGGTATATATACTATAGGAAACTTAAAATAAATATTTTTTCAAAAATTTATATTTTGCCAAAATACAATATATTGAAAGGTAGAATATGTGAAATATATTATAATTAATTTTGGTATTTATTTAGGTAAATATTTCATCCACATCAAAATTTCAACAAATATTTACTCAACTTTAGCAGAATAATTAAATTACGCTCCAAACAAATAAATAGTGGTTTAATTATTTTAATATATAATAAACATCAATTTTACATTTAATAGTCAATTTTTTATGTGACACATTTATTTATTTATTTAGTTTGGTAAATTGATATATATATATTGTTTCTTATTAAAGCAATCTTTTTCTAAAATACCAAATTTATATTTTTATAATATTTTGTAATAATTATGTCGTAATTTAAAGATTTTTTTTTTTTCATGAGCTATAAAGATGAAATAACGAGCATATCTAAAAATACAAAGAATAAAAAAAATTTAATTTATTTGTAAATTTTGAAAATAAAAGTTTGGTATATATACTATAGGAAACTAAAATAAATATTTTTTCAAAAATTTATATTTTGCCAAAATACAATATATTGAAAGGTAGAATATGTGAAATATATTATAATTAATTTTGGTATTTATTTAGGTAAATATTTCATCCACATCAAAATTTCAACAAATATTTACTCAACTTTAGCAGAATAATTAAATTACGCTCCAAACAAATAAATAGTGGTTTAATTATTTTAATATATAATAAACATCAATTTTACATTTAATAGTCAATTTTTTATGTGACACATTTATTTATTTATTTAGTTTGGTAAATTGATATATATATATTGTTTCTTATTAAAGCAATCTTTTTCTAAAATACCAAATTTATATTTTTATAATATTTTGTAATAATTATGTCGTAATTTAAAGATTTTTTTTTTTTCATGAGCTATAAAGATGAAATAACGAGCATATCTAAAAATACAAAGAATAAAAAAAATTTAATTTATTTGTAAATTTTGAAAATAAAAGTTTGGTATATATACTATAGGAAACTAAAAATAAATATTTTTTCAAAAATTTATATTTTGCCAAAATACAATATATTGAAAGGTAGAATATGTGAAATATATTATAATTAATTTTGGTATTTATTTAGGTAAATATTTCATCCACATCAAAATTTCAACAAATATTTACTCAACTTAGCAGAATAATTAAATTACGCTCCAAACAAATAAATAGTGGTTTAATTATTTTAATATATAATAAACATCAATTTTACATTTAATAGTCAATTTTTTATGTGACACATTTATTTATTTATTTAGTTTGGTAAATTGATATATATATATTGTTTCTTATTAAAGCAATCTTTTTCTAAAATACCAAATTTATATTTTTATAATATTTTGTAATAATTATGTCGTAATTTAAAGATTTTTTTTTTTTCATGAGCTATAAAGATGAAATATCGAGCATATCTAAAAATACAAAGAATAAAAAAAATTTAATTTATTTGTAAATTTTGAAAATAAAAGTTTGGTATATATACTATAGGAAACTAAAATAAATATTTTTTCAAAAATTTATATTTTGCCAAAATACAATATATTGAAAGGTAGAATATGTGAAATATATTATAATTAATTTTGGTATTTATTTAGGTAAATATTTCATCCACATCAAAATTTCAACAAATATTTACTCAACTTAGCAGAATAATTAAATTACGCTCCAAACAAATAAATAGTGGTTTAATTATTTTAATATATAATAAACATCAATTTTACATTTAATAGTCAATTTTTTATGTGACACATTTATTTATTTATTTAGTTTGGTAAATTGATATATATATATTGTTTCTTATTAAAGCAATCTTTTTCTAAAATACCAAATTTATATTTTTATAATATTTTGTAATAATTATGTCGTAATTTAAAGATTTTTTTTTTTTCATGAGCTATAAAGATGAAATAACGAGCATATCTAAAAATACAAAGAATAAAAAAAATTTAATTTATTTGTAAATTTTGAAAATAAAAGTTTGGTATATATACTATAGGAAACTTAAAATAAATATTTTTTCAAAAATTTATATTTTGCCAAAATACAATATATTGAAAGGTAGAATATGTGAAATATATTATAATTAATTTTGGTATTTATTTAGGTAAATATTTCATCCACATCAAAATTTCAACAAATATTTACTCAACTTTAGCAGAATAATTAAATTACGCTCCAAACAAATAAATAGTGGTTTAATTATTTTAATATATAATAAACATCAATTTTACATTTAATAGTCAATTTTTTATGTGACACATTTATTTATTTATTTAGTTTGGTAAATTGATATATATATATTGTTTCTTATTAAAGCAATCTTTTTCTAAAATACCAAATTTATATTTTTATAATATTTTGTAATAATTATGTCGTAATTTAAAGATTTTTTTTTTTTCATGAGCTATAAAGATGAAATAACGAGCATATCTAAAAATACAAAGAATAAAAAAAATTTAATTTATTTGTAAATTTTGAAAATAAAAGTTTGGTATATATACTATAGGAAACTAAAATAAATATTTTTTCAAAATTTATATTTTGCCAAAATACAATATATTGAAAGGTAGAATATGTGAAATATATTATAATTAATTTTGGTATTTATTTAGGTAAATATTTCATCCACATCAAAATTTCAACAAATATTTACTCAACTTTAGCAGAATAATTACGCTCCAAACAAATAAATAGTGGTTTAATTATTTTAATATATAATAAACATCAATTTTACATTTAATAGTCAATTTTTTATGTGACACATTTATTTATTTATTTAGTTTGGTAAATTGATAAATATATATTGTTTCTTATTAAAGCAAACTTTTTCTAAAATACCAAATTTATATTTTTATAATATTTTGTAATAATTATGTCGTAATTTAAAGATTTTTTTTTTTTCATGAGCTATAAAGATGAAATAACGAGCATATCTAAAAATACAAAGAATAAAAAAAATTTAATTTATTTGTAAATTTTGAAAATAAAAGTTTGGTATATATACTATAGGAAACTAAAATAAATATTTTTTCAAAAATTTATATTTTGCCAAAATACAATATATTGAAAGGTAGAATATGTGAAATATATTATAATTAATTTTGGTATTTATTTAGGTAAATATTTCATCCACATCAAAATTTCAACAAATATTTACTCAACTTTAGCAGAATAATTAAATTACGCTCCAAACAAATAAATAGTGGTTTAATTATTTTAATATATAATAAACATCAATTTTACATTTAATAGTCAATTTTTTATGTGACACATTTATTTATTTATTTAGTTTGGTAAATTGATATATATATATTGTTTCTTATTAAAGCAATCTTTTTCTAAAATACCAAATTTATATTTTTATAATATTTTGTAATAATTATGTCGTAATTTAAAGATTTTTTTTTTTTCATGAGCTATAAAGATGAAATAACGAGCATATCTAAAAATACAAAGAATAAAAAAAATTTAATTTATTTGTAAATTTTGAAAATAAAAGTTTGGTATATATACTATAGGAAACTAAAATAAATATTTTTTCAAAAATTTATATTTTGCCAAAATACAATATATTGAAAGGTAGAATATGTGAAATATATTATAATTAATTTTGGTATTTATTTAGGTAAATATTTCATCCACATCAAAATTTCAACAAATATTTACTCAACTTTAGCAGAATAATTAAATTACGCTCCAAACAAATAAATAGTGGTTTAATTATTTTAATATATAATAAACATCAATTTTACATTTAATAGTCAATTTTTTATGTGACACATTTATTTATTTATTTAGTTTGGTAAATTGATATATATATATTGTTTCTTATTAAAGCAATCTTTTTCTAAAATACCAAATTTATATTTTTATAATATTTTGTAATAATTATGTCGTAATTTAAAGATTTTTTTTTTTTCATGAGCTATAAAGATGAAATAACGAGCATATCTAAAAATACAAAGAATAAAAAAAATTTAATTTATTTGTAAATTTTGAAAATAAAAGTTTGGTATATATACTATAGGAAACTAAAAATAAATATTTTTTCAAAAATTTATATTTTGCCAAAATACAATATATTGAAAGGTAGAATATGTGAAATATATTATAATTAATTTTGGTATTTATTTAGGTAAATATTTCATCCACATCAAAATTTCAACAAATATTTACTCAACTTTAGCAGAATAATTAAATTACGCTCCAAACAAATAAATAGTGGTTTAATTATTTTAATATATAATAAACATCAATTTTACATTTAATAGTCAATTTTTTATGTGACACATTTATTTATTTATTTAGTTTGGTAAATTGATATATATATATTGTTTCTTATTAAAGCAATCTTTTTCTAAAATACCAAATTTATATTTTTATAATATTTTGTAATAATTATGTCGTAATTTAAAGATTTTTTTTTTTTCATGAGCTATAAAGATGAAATAACGAGCATATCTAAAAATACAAAGAATAAAAAAAATTTAATTTATTTGTAAATTTTGAAAATAAAAGTTTGGTATATATACTATAGGAAACTAAAATAAATATTTTTTCAAAATTTATATTTTGCCAAAATACAATATATTGAAAGGTAGAATATGTGAAATATATTATAATTAATTTTGGTATTTATTTAGGTAAATATTTCATCCACATCAAAATTTCAACAAATATTTACTCAACTTAGCAGAATAATTAAATTACGCTCCAAACAAATAAATAGTGGTTTAATTATTTTAATATATAATAAACATCAATTTTACATTTAATAGTCAATTTTTTATGTGACACATTTATTTATTTATTTAGTTTGGTAAATTGATATATATATATTGTTTCTTATTAAAGCAATCTTTTTCTAAAATACCAAATTTATATTTTTATAATATTTTGTAATAATTATGTCGTAATTTAAAGATTTTTTTTTTTCATGAGCTATAAAGATGAAATAACGAGCATATCTAAAAATACAAAGAATAAAAAAAATTTAATTTATTTGTAAATTTTGAAAATAAAAGTTTGGTATATATACTATAGGAAACTAAAAATAAATATTTTTTCAAAAATTTATATTTTGCCAAAATACAATATATTGAAAGGTAGAATATGTGAAATATATTATAATTAATTTTGGTATTTATTTAGGTAAATATTTCATCCACATCAAAATTTCAACAAATATTTACTCAACTTTAGCAGAATAATTAAATTACGCTCCAAACAAATAAATAGTGGTTTAATTATTTTAATATATAATAAACATCAATTTTACATTTAATAGTCAATTTTTTATGTGACACATTTATTTATTTATTTAGTTTGGTAAATTGATATATATATATTGTTTCTTATTAAAGCAATCTTTTTCTAAAATACCAAATTTATATTTTTATAATATTTTGTAATAATTATGTCGTAATTTAAAGATTTTTTTTTTTTCATGAGCTATAAAGATGAAATATCGAGCATATCTAAAAATACAAAGAATAAAAAAAATTTAATTTATTTGTAAATTTTGAAAATAAAAGTTTTGTATATATACTATAGGAAACTAAAAAATAAATATTTTGCCAAAATACAATATATTGAAATGTAGAATATGTGAAATATATTATAATTAATTTTGGTATTTATTTAGGTAAATATTTCATCCACATCAAAATTTCAACAAATATTTACTCAACTTTAGCAGAATAATTAAATTACGCTCCAAACAAATAAATAGTGGTTTAATTATTTTAATATATAATAAACATCAATTTTATTTATAATGAATATTATTCCAAATTAAATCCTTCTCATTTTTTCGACAAATCTTGACGTATCGGGATCGGGGTTTTCCAGCACCTGATATACAGTATTTTTAGATCATAAACGCAAGTCAAACATAATTTGCCAATATCGGAGAAATTAAATAAGTGTTCATCGCCTCTATTAGAAATTAATAATTGGATCTCACCGTATGATGGTATGATGTACCCCTCATTCGCAACCAGCAACAGTATGTTTTTGAAATAAATATTTTCCCAATGATTTGTTCAAATTATTCGGCATTTAAAATCTCTTGGAAGATATTTATTTTTGTATCATACTTTTACGGGGCTGGTATGGCTTAAAGATTATAATAAATTATGTCTATATTGACGAAATAAGAGTGAGTAAACATATCTTGATTCATATTGAATAAAGTGTTTTTGCAATAAATACACTTACCACACATAATGATACAGGGAAGTGAAGGAGTCACTAAAAAAACTGTGTTCTACCAATGGATACACGGCTACCTTAATCAAGAAGACGTTGGCTCTAAGGATAATATTTGTATATTTCTCAAAAATATTGACTTGTCAAGGTTGTAATCTATCAAAGTATAAATTAAAGTCTGTAAAAATATTCCTAATAAAAATCTTGACATCGTGGATACTAATATTTAGAGTCTTCATATCCATAAGAATAATTATCTGATGTAGGAACAATGTTTGTAATCTTATATTCTTGTCCTTCAGATGGTTTTTGGTTACTTGCATTGTAATTTAGATACTCTCAAAAATGTTGAGAATCTATGTTTTTAATAAATAAAAAAATAATCAAAACATCCATTAGAAGCACGAAATCCTGCAATATTTAATTTTTCTGCAAATGATTTTGAATAATAGATCCCGAAACATTACAGTTAAGCGGCATTAACCATTTATAGGTTCATTCTTAATTCCATTTGTATATTTTGCAATAATTTACAGTGAGATAATTCTATATTCCTATATTTAATAAACTCAAAGTCTCAATTTTACTTTAAAAATCCTTCTTACTTGATCTTGATATAAGAAAGTTTATATATTTAAATTAAACTTTGTTACTACGTTTTGAAATAAATATTTTCCCAATGATTTGTATTTGTTCAAATTTTAAATCAATATAAAGATAAAAATGTATACGTTTGTTCTTAAAACATCTGATTTGCAATTGAAAATTATTCAACATTTTATGATTTTGTTTAGCACGGGGTTTTTATAAAAAATGATGCATTCAACTCAATTAAAATATAAATTACAAAAATTAATTACTTTATCCATCAATACGCAATACCGCAATACGCAATTTCAGATTTTGGTAATTATGGGCCACTTTATTTTTTTTTCGGTCAGTTAAACTTTTAAACTTGTGACTTTACAAAATACCTCATAAATTAGAAATTTTGGAAACTTATGGAATAATTTTTTATGCACAGTAAGAAAATTTAATGCATCAACATTGTTTTTTACCACCCTCCCTCTATTTTGGATTATTATTCGATTTTTATTTTCCATTTATATTAAACTAGGGCTAAAGGTCGTAGCCAATGCTTCTTAACTGGAAATTTATAACAAAAAGTACCGAAATTCTTTTGATCTCAACTTAAAAATAATGCACTAATAATATGTAAGATAAAAGTAATGAAAAATAAAGTCTTTAGAAATTGAATGTAAGTGTATTTATGCTAAATGCAAATGAAATCACAAAAATTATAATAATATACTGATGCAAATTTGCCGGAATGAAATCTTGCGTATATTTTGTCATCCTTAAAAAGAATAACAAAATATACAAAATCTTTTAGATTAATACATTTATTCTAAATATATTATCCGTTATTCAAATTAATCTAGAAAATTGTCATAAATGACGTGAAATTGAAATATAACGGCGAAAATGCAAAGCTAATTCTCTTATTAGAAGAGTATCGAAGAAATCCAAGCAGAATTTACAACTTTTTCTACATTTGCAAATAAAAAAACATAGCAGCATTTACAACCTTAGATTCAAATGATAGGGTACACAAATATAATTTATACAAGTTTTATCAAACATACTCCAAGAAAAGGCGAAATTTCAAAATATGAACATCAACCTATGAAACGTTCAGTATAAATCCCAACTTTTAAAATCTATTAAATGTTAACCAAATACATCTCGAAAATGGCAAAAATATTCTTACATAATGGAATTTAGAATTATCTTAATCAATTCTAAACCAAAACAAAATCGGTATTTTTAAATTTGCACCTGACCTAATCGAATAGCCGTTCCGAAATATAGGTTAGATTTCGATAATTAAGGTCAAAGATTACCTTTTGATTTCCAATTTTATATAGCCATGATTGGAATTTTGTGAACATGTGTAATGCAGGACAAAGGATGTCGAATAATATAAAAAATGGACAGATAGACTGAGCGCATTGAGCTCAAACGCTATACAATTATGATGTGAGCCAATCTAAAATTTGTCATATAGGCAGGCACATTATCAAAATACTGTTAACACAATAAAAGATCAAATGACAATGTTACTAAAGCGTTTTCTTATGATTATTTAAATATTCATATAGAAAGAACAGCTTACAGAAACTAAATTTATTTTTGAAAAAAAATATTATCAATCATATATAAAGATAATTATTTATATATAAAATTTTTGGATTTCAAATTACTTTAAAATATGTATTTATGGATTGTAAACATTAAAACATTATTTATCTCGAATATAAAATTTTAACTAATGTAATTGTTTTAAACAAAAAGGGAAGCATGATAATTTGCAACCTATAAAAATAAAAACTGTATTTAAATTGTAGATTTTAAAAGGTTTTCTTTTTTCAGCGATATGTCGTTTGCCAATTTTCTTCCGAAAAATAAAAGTTTGGTATTTGGATGGTGAATGTTAAATATATTAAATTTATTAACCACTGCCGTATTAATATAATTGGCGAAAATAGATCAATAACACTTTTTTCCATCAATTGATATTCGGTATGGAGCAATACTCGAGTCCAATTAGTCAACATTTCCTAAAGTCGTACAAATAATATCTGGTTTCCCATCATTCCATTTCACTAACGTGATCCATTTACATTTGCAACTTTCAAAATACCCATCATCTTTAATTTTAATAATTAAATCGTTGGTAAATGGACATTTCATTGTTCAGTTGCGTTTATATTTAGTGTTTTGATAAAATTTAAAAGTTTTAGAAAGGTAAAAAAATTGTAAAACAACATTTCCACCAAAAACCAAAGTCACGATCCATATTTATTTCTTTTCTGCAATATATGTCTGTCGAAAATACATAACGTTTGTGTAAACATACAAAAACTAATCTTAAATCCAAATCTCACTGGATTTCCCTTTATAAACAGATTGGATGAATGGTGTCCATAATAAGGATTCATTTGCTCATCAATCGATATGAGTAAAGTTTGAAAAGACGGTCAAATCTGGCATCAGAACCTTCTTTTAAGAGATCATTGTTTGCTAAATGTAAATATTTTTTTATTTTTATAAATTGCTTACCGCAATCTTGTCCATTACATTTTCTGTTTTGCAATTCAAGTTGAGCAATTTCTTGATCAAAATTAGATAAATAATAATCACAGTTATCTACTAATCAATTCATCAAATTTGAAATCAATCAGAAAAATGTACTATTTTTCATTTGACAATATTTGTACTCGTTAATTTCCCAATACAATTTTTCAGAATTAACAACATCCAACGAGTTGTCAACTAATTTATTTTGATAAGAATAAATTAAGCCTCACAATTATTGTTATTTGAAGATATCAATATCTTCTTCATTGGTCAAAAGGTAAAAGTCTTGCATTAATTGAACAATTGTTTTCATCCTTATTAATATCAAAAATAAATTGTTTTTTAAAAGAATGTATAATGTAAATATTATTAATATAAAGATATACATACATGTACAAATCCTTTTGAAGAAATAAAATCTTTCTACAACTGCGTATGTTTTATAACATGGATTATTCGTTTAATTTAACTTCAATATAATCACATAAATTTTATTCTATTAATTCAAGCAAAATTGCTATATCTCCTTCAAATCTAAACATTGTATTTATTAATTTGTAAATACTAATAGATGAATAACAACCAAAATATATTAAACTGCAAAGAATCATTTAAATATACAATTTTAAAGAAAAATAACTTTTATTTATTTTAATCTGGATGGGATTAAATCAGTAAAGCCACGTTTTAAAAAAAAATTAAAAATTCCACTTCTATGGTATACAAATTCAGATATATACATACCCATATATAACTTTAAAAATAATGCATGTTGAATATTTATGGAGAACTCGTGTCCACAACAATTTCCGTCATATAGAGGATTATAATGACAATAATACAACATTTGAAAAACTCTATAGATACACTGTTTTTTTTAATTTTTATATTTTGCTTCAAATTAGTTATACAGCTTAAAATAAGGGCACAAATTGACGGTTTCTTTAGAAAAGACACACAAACAAACATGGCTTTATATATATATAAGAAATATATATTTAATTGCAAAAATTCCATGTTAAACTTTTTCAAAACCAATTTATTACATAATCTAATTTTTACTTCAAAAACCCGCTTTATTTGTTGTTTTCTAGGCATGTCTAATTTATAAATATAAAAACAAACTACCATGAAACAAAAAAAATTTCCTAAATTGCTATTTTTCGCACTTAAATGACCATTTTTATACAAATTTTAAACTCTATGGATTCCATTATAGATATTATTGTTTTTTTCTGTCAATTGAAACTAAATATATAAAATTTTATCAATTTTTCTACTGAAGATTTGGCTTTTAAAATTAATCTCTATTTGCTGCAATGAAAAGTTGTTATTTATAATGATTTCAAAATGTATTGACGTGAAAATTTTAACAAGTGTTTGCAAAATAACAATTTGTATACATTATGCTCTAATATAGAGTATTAAAAATAGTCCAAAATTTTGAATTTGCGTTTTCCTATTTTTTAAACTTAATATTTATTTTTGCATTACAAAAACTGTAGAATTTGGAAAATTAATAAAAGCCAAAGTTCCACATTAACAAGAATATGTGCTATTTAAATTTTTAAACATTAATCCCACAATATTTTGATAAATTTATGACTACACTTGGTCTATATATATAAAGCTCAGTGTCTTTTTGCCAAAATTAAAATCGTTTTACAGCTTTATAATAATTTTGAAGCAAAATAAAAAATTAAAAAAGAAAATATTGTCTAAAATTTGTTTGAATTTTTGATTTTTGTTTAGATTGACCTCAAAATGCATTTGAGTAGTTTTTAGTCTTTATATGACAGAAATACTTTGCCACAGTGTACAAGAATTGTAATTGATTTAATCTGGTGCACCATAATAGACTAGTTTTGGTTATTAAAATATAAAATAGGATATTTATACATATTATTAGTTTCTCCGCACTCTCATATTTTTTTATGATATCTTAATTTGTAGTTCTGTGTGTTACATTGCGAAATTTTTATTTAATTTATTTGATACTGAAACACAATATTTATATCACTTTAATAAATTTTTGAATTGAAAAAAAAACATTTTCAAAATTTAAATAAACAAATATTTTTTTGGAATATACAAAGGCCAATTGCAAAGTTCTTACAGTTTCCTATATGGATAACGTTACATTATAACATTATAGGGTTGGTTTCAATTTGTGATCTTTTGATACCCATAGGTTGTTGTTGTTATTATAACAAGCGATCTATCTGAAATTTAAAATATTGTTTAATTCCCTTTAATTTGAAATGAATAATGATAAAGCTCAGAGCCAATCATTAAAGATAGTATACCAGTACTTTTTAAACTCCTGTTTTCTACATGGTCAGATTTATGTTGGATATCATATAGTAGGGTCCCAAGACTCCTTATACATCTCATGGAGTTTGATGCTGACAAAAATATTGTGTATTGTGACGCATATACTTTTTTAATTTTGTTCAAGTACAACTTATATTCGAAACCTTAATAAAAAATTATTGCTTTAAAGTCAAATTATATTATTTGATTCATAGCTAAAAAACGGTGGATTTTAAAAGTTGAATAGATCGAGAAAATGACGGACTATCCCCGAGCACCAATTGTACCGATCATTCAAATAACAATATAAATGATTTTTATGAAACCAGTAGTCAGGATTCTTTCTCTTAATCATCATTTGATCCAGTGAGGACTTTTTGTAAAAAGAAGCAAAACATGATATACTTTAAGAAAAATACTACAAAATGCACATCTGAACCTCAAATATGGAGTTTAGTTTTAACAGATGAAATTTTAGATCATATTGACGAATATACTAATGGACACCAAAGTAAGATTTTGGTAGATTCCAATTAAATGCTTGTTTTGCTTTGCACTATCTAGTTGGGCTAAAAAGGCAAATTATAGACCAAAGATATATACGGATCTCTAATTTGCAAAAACACATCTGCAATAAATAGATTCTAATTACTCAGAAGTTGTTTACATTTGATGATGAATTATCGGAAAAATAAAAGATGATAGATTCCATAAAGTAGGGTATAAATAATATACTCCATAGGAGTATTTTGCAATCGTCAAAATGTTGAGACCATTTAAAGGTTAAAGGTCGTTGTATTTTTAAGCAGTATTTTCCTTCAAAGCAGACAGAATATGGCATAACAATATTCAAAATTTGTGATTCAATAACATTTTATATATTAAAACTTGAACCTTAATTGTGGGCGGCACATATACTGTTAATAATTTCTAACATAATGGTGAAATACGTACAACCTTTCGTGAATTCTGATTAAAACACAACTGTAGATAATTGGGTTTCTTCTGTTACATTATTCCAGAATCATTTGAGCGTCGGATTAACTTCTTGTGGAACATTAAAAAAAACAGAAAGGAAATACTATTCGGATTTATTCCTAATAAAAAAATGAGCGAGAATTCCCAAGTTTTTTGGTTCACTAAAGAATTTAATTTCTCAAGTCTGCGATTCTAATTACTCTCTTCACCACAGACAATTATCATAATCATCCAACAATGTTACTTGGAATAATATCATTATACAACTAAACAAAAGGCGGTGTAGATACTGTATATCAGATGCGTAAGAACTATTCGACATGTAAAAATAGAGCAATGTGTCCATACTTTATTCGATGTAGTCAGAATTAATTTTGTTAAAAACATGGCAATACAATTAATCCAAGAACAATTGTAGCGAGAATCTTCAATATTCCAAACTCAAATCGTTCAATAGTTTAATAAAGCCATATAGAATGTAACATTGAATCAGAAATTTTCATGTAAAAAATAAAAAGCTTCCCACCAAGAAATGCAGTAATTTGTCTGTTTGCCAAAAAGACTGCAAAACCAAATATCTTTGTGATAAATGCTAATGACCCGAATGAAAAAATCACTTGAATTCTATTTGTGTTATTTCAGTGGTCTCAATCGTGATTGGGGTAAAAGGACATTACACACTTAATACAAAATGAAGCGGCTTATTCTGAAAGAAGATGAAAATAAAATAGATAATAAAACATGATATTTTTAATCAATGTTTTAATTCACAGTTAATTTTTAAATAACACAAATTTTTCTGTCAAAGTTTGCCAGAAACAAGAAATTATATATTTTTGTTTTAAATCTCTTAAATATGAAAGTCTTTGAACAGATTTTTTCACTATCATATGTGCTTCCAAACATTCACATAATTTGTGATGATAAGTATAATAATTTTGGATATCTTTCACGTGAAAGAAATTTGTAAAAATCTAAAACACTATTCTCAGAATATTTTTGCTGTATGAAAGTATTGCATTGAAGTTAAATGAACTCCGTTTTAAAGACTTTCAAAACAGCCTCAATATCAACACTCAATGTTGTTTCTTAAATCCAAATATATTGTTAAGAAATAATTTAAGTTGCATATTGCAATCTGTTTTTCCCAAAATAAAAGTTTAATCATGAATTATTTAACATTACCGTACATATGAGTGATCATTTTTTTTTGATTTTGATGTGTTAAATTTAAAATGTTTAAATTCCCGATTGGATCAATTAGAAAGAAATGCAGGGTTAGGTATAAAAATCGGGTCCTTGAATTTAGGAATATCATTATATTTGAGGATCACCAATAATCAAATTTCTCCTGTCAAAGGAGATAACGTTTCCTCGACTTATTAATATTACTTTAGTATGATATAGCACATCCCTGTATCCAATTTGCATATCCAATAAAAATAAAGTAAATTGTATGCTATTGAGAGCTCTTTAACGGAAAATTAGACGGTCTTGACAACGAGATCCTTTTTCATCGGAAATCATTTCAAATACAGTGCTTTTTGGTGAGTAATAAAATGAATTAAAGAAATATTCACACCAAAATTATTCATTTTATTTTTTACAAGCCTAGTTAACCCTACTATTCCACAGCACTTTCAAGGTGTATCATCTGGGATATTTAAATAAGCTAGAGTCAATCTAAATCAATATATCATGCCCGGGTTGTGATTCTTTTGTATGAATTTAATCTAATAACTCCGTCGTAATATCGTAACATGGGAGTGTTTGCCAACTCCTTTTATATAAGTAGTAGGCTGAGCAGTGGAGATAATTTTGGTGCTCTCATCAAATGAAATTGAAAACGATTCAAAGTCTCTGGCAAAAATATCATGTTACTAATATGAATTAGTCTCAATATCTGTCATAGGGCTTGCATTAGTGTTTGTTGGCAAGCTAATACTCATGAAAAGGCAGAAAATTTCAAAAAGCAACTTTTGATAATATCACCATCAGCAAATATCCGTGAAGATATTTTAATCAATTCATACAGAGCATTACTTGCTCCGAACACATTTTCAATTTAGTTATTCATATTTAAAAAATAATTTTGTTGCATCAAGAGGACTGACATTAGTTTTATAATTTTTCTTCTCAAAACTGCATAATCGTCTGTGTGTGCATTTATAATGTCTTTGAATATTATATTCGTTGCGAACCGCAATCGAAATAGTTTGTAGGCATATTAAGAATTTTACTTGATCATTTATCTTGATAACGAGAAACAAATGTTCCCACTTTTGTTTCCAAATTTAGATTTTCAAAGAATATACAAATTATTTGGTCACTCTTTTATTCGGTTTATACAAAAATAAATTTCGCAATTGTTTAAACCGGGAAAAGCCAAAGTCACACTTTTGATCTGGAGATAATTCATTTGGTTGAAATTTCAAACTTAGTCTTATAACAATAATTTGAAATATATAATCTCATAAAAGTAGTGATTAACTTTATATCATCCGATGTATCCAAGTATATCTGAAAATTTCGGAATTATATTGTGAAAAGAAAAAATTACGCAATATTTTTTCTGCACCATATTGACTTGTAAACTTATTTGAATGAGTATCAAGTATTCTTTCAACTCTCATTCCAGGCCACAAGTAAAAATTATTTGTGCTGTGTTTTTGATACTATGATTTAGTTTCCGATGGTCTGCGTATGCTTTCTAAATAAAAATTTCTCGCGAACCACGACCACAATATGTTAATTGTTATCACCTTATTTCATTGTTTTTAGAATTACTGTTGGTGGGATAATTTTGACCGCACGCGTTGGTTTACTTTACAATTTTTGCGCGTTTGATGAATGGTTAAAGTAATAAAATAATGAAAAAGTGAAGATTTTGTCCAAACATATATTCATTGTCACACACGTCTATTAATTTTTTAAAATTATATTCTGCGGCTATCATCACCTTCCTTTTTGAGATAGTCTTGAAAGATTAAGTCGAGAGGACTTGAAGATTAGTTAGGTCTTGACAAAAGTTAAAGGAGTAGTATTTGAAAACCAAATTAAAACTCACAAAATAAAGTATAATACATAAAAGAATGTTTTACTTTGGACTATTTATAACAAAGTATTAGTTATGAAAATATATTTATATATTGATAAATATAATATTATGAATTGTTTAAATTCTGCGTGCTCAAATAATTTATATCGCTTGATTAAATTTGTATTACTAAAACATATTTTTTAAAACTAATATAGTATTGTAAATAGTAATATTTAATTATATTTCGAACATTTAAAAGCCAATATAAAAAAACGAAACGTAAATATCCGAAGTAACCCGTCCACGTTTTTATAATTTTTAAATAAATAATGCGAAACTAACAAGTTAAGCAACTATGTTTAATTATTTGTTGAATGTTTTTCTTACAGAGTTTATTCAATTTTTCAATAATCCCGAATAAGAAGACAATGAGAAAATTAAAAATTATTTTGTTTAAATAATTTGCAAACAAAACTGGACGCTAAAATATGTTTTTGTAATTGTTTATGTCAAAGGATGAATATTTTTACTTTTATATTTGTTAGATGTAGATTGTTTTAAATTGTGATGCAGTTGTATATTGCGAATTTTATTTAGAAAATATGGGTTGAGTAAAATAGCTAGAAAATTAATAAATGTAAAATATTAAAAAAAAACTAAAGTAATAGTTTGACGAAATTAAGGATTAGTAAATATTTAAATAGCTTTTTCAGGGTACTATACTATGTAACATATACCATAACAACGACGCTTATTAAGTCCAGTGTATCCAAGATTTATCAAGATTTATCAATTTTTTTAAAATATATTGCAAACAATTTTTGCAATATGGTCAAATCTTTCTTGTCATGTTAAAGTATATACCCGACCAAAGATATATTATTAGCCGATTATATGTATAAAATTTTATTTTTCTCTGTTTTGAGATTATGAAAGATGACTTATTTATTTCATTAACTTATAATATCAAAATTCAATCATCCAAAAATATTTTCCATATGCTTTGGTTTATCAAGTGATGTAAGAAATATATTGTGAATATATCTAATGTATATAAAAAATTATATCAAAATTTACTTATAACAGACTCAAAAATTATTTTTTCAATTGTTGTCTATGCGTTTTTCGGAGTTGCTTTCTTCCATATTTTGGCTGAGTGATCGTAAATATAAAATGTTATCTCTCCATAAGTTAATAATTCTATATTACGTTTTTTTAAAATTTTGTTTCCGAAATATTTAACCTAATAAATGTGGGATTATGGAGAATACGGATAAGTTGTGTTTCATCTTATGATAAAATCGCGCTAACAATATCTGAGATATTTTATCTATTACTTTATCTTGATCATTTTTTTAGGCTGATTGCATTGTTGATGTAAATTATTTCCCGAGATTCATTGTTAATTCATTGAATGCTCTTGTATTACATCAATAGGAATCGTGATATTCTTAGTAGCCGGGCTCAGGTAGGTCTCATTATTAAACAAAACGGTGTCAACCCCTATATCCACTTTATTTATTACTCTTTTGATATCTCATTCCATGTAAAGATTGTTGGATACTCTATGATTCCTAAGGAAATCGGGGATATTAAAAGACACAACTGTTTGGTTTGGATGATCTAGTCATTTTATCTTTATGAAAGACTGACCCATGGAAATTTGATTGATACGATATTCTCGATTGCATTGCAAACAATGCCTCTTGAAATCCAAAAGCAGGTAATCCGTTTTTGGACATAATGAAAAACCTTTTTTGCGTATGATTCACCATAAATAATATGCAAACAATTATGTATGGTAGGTTTGATAAATGTGAAAGGTTTTTATTCTGAAGTGATGATGTTTGTATCATATCTTGGGAGTCATTTCAAAACTTTGGGGATGTCTCTTTGTTCAATTTATAATCAAGTATTCCCATACATCTCTCTATAGGTATATATATATAACTAAAGCATGGTAAATGGTACCATATAATGCAGAGTTGCGGAGTTGGTGACTGAACTATTATTGTCTCTCATCTCTGTTAATATATTTACTTGATCAAATTTATAAATTAGTTTTGATTTTAATTCGAAAATTGTGTTCTCACCAATTTTTTCATTATTCTTCAACTCCTGATAAACCATTATGCGTCCTATCACATTCAACAATTGCTCTGCAATAGAATAAGACAACACATTCGTTATTTTTGCCGAAATTAAACATATGTTGGTAAAATGATTTTCAAACACTACAGTATTATTTCTTTCTTTGGCTTAACAGTAACCACCAAATACAAAATAGCTGTTTATAATTACATTTGAGGCACAATTTTTAATAAGTCTTATTAGCTTCTGAATACCATTTAAGAAAATGCCGTAACACGTTAGCTTTAACGGGTTTTGAACCGTTGAATTGAAAATCTTTAACAACTGGGGTGTGTTTGATAGGGTGTATATTTTTTTGGATTTGTTGTAATTGGTATGTTTTTTCATGTTGGTACCTTGATCAAAAAGGAATTTGCCGAATTCTATATGATAGTTTTAGTAAATAGTGCAGATACGTTTCATTTTGTTAGCTATTTAAACTTACCTGTTTGGTGCACCCAAACATGGAATAAGTAGTAGAAACAAATAAATCTGTAATAGTTTCGTTGGGAGTTGTAACATTTGTAAAGAATGCCGCGATAAAAACAAATCGGATTCATAATTTTTGCAGAATCGTAAAACTGAAATTATTCTTTCGGATGCTTAGTCAGACGAATCAAATGTTGGAATTTTATTTACGGTCACTATCATTTTGAATTTGTTTATAAAACGTATTTATCCGTATATAATTTTCTATAAAAAATTGACTCACCAATTAAAGTAAATTCAATAAATACAAAACAAAACACTGATCAAAAATTTCATTTTTGTATAACCAAACACATCAGAAATTGGGTAGGAAATGTAACATGACATCTTTTTTCTGAGATTGCTTATGGTCCTGCTTTTTTCGTGATTCATTTAGGAAATAAACTGGTAATTATAAATAGTAATCGCTGAATAGTGAATTCAAACAAAAGTAATCTTGGCATTTTTGTCTGATTAATAAAGGAATAATATTTTTTGGATTGAAGGCATAATAAAGCCTCAGTCAATAGAATAGTCTCTTACTCAAAAGCATGGTTAATTCGATGGCCGCAGGATCATTAATGTAGGTTGATAGAGAATGCTATACATTATTCATACCAGTGCCAGTATATTTGAATGGGAAATAGCTTCAACAATAATCCCAAGGTTGTACTGTACTTAAACAGTTAAAATTAAGACTGTACAGATGCAACGCGATTCATTTACAACATATTTAGATGATGAATGTTTTGGAATATTTTATTGATGGCATTACTTTTTTAAATAGATCTTTATTATCTTTTATTGTCCGATAAAATTTGTTTACATCCATAATTAATATTCCGCTTACATTGTAAAATCACTTCTACTGTGGAAACTTGTAACCGATTACGTTTTTTTGCCAAGTAAGCGTTCATTAAAGAAACAACTCTCTCAACATTATCATTGCTTGCAGGAATACTAAATAAGTACTCATATAAAATCAAAAATCCCGAGAATTCCTCTTTCCATTCTTTGGGTGAATCTACCATATCATTCCTTACTATATTAACGAAATGCAAAAACTGTTAGCATAGTTTGTTATCGTTACATTTAGCACCTTTTTTTTGCAAGGCTTGGCAGGATAATTATACTTTTTTACAATGCAGAATAGTATCTAATATCATCCATGTAAAAACATTGAGATTTTGGATCCATTTTATATATCTGGGGCAAGTTTTGTAAAAATCTTTTAAATCACTATAAAATATTTCTAATTTTTCAGCGGCAATGTTGTCATTTTTAGAATTTCTTTGGCACTCAACGGAATATATTTCAATTCGATTCGTTCGTTAATAGTCGTTAACAGCTTTTTTAAAATAGAAAGAACCTCAATGAAACTATTTTTTTTCTTTCTATGCATTTAATATTGATGTTAAATATACGATTAAAATTATAAAAAAGGTATAAATATGTTTTGCTGAGTTGGTTATTAAAAAAGTCCAAAAGTAATTTGGGAGATTTTTCTTGGGGATTAAAATAAGAACTAAGTGCATCGAAAAGATAACTAACGAGTCCTAGAATGAGATAAGACCGAAAGATACTTCATCCCAGCTAAATCACAAAAATCCTTTAACCTCTCGGTTCTTACCGTATATATGCTATATGCTTAAATCGGATAATAATTTGACCACAATTACTTCAATGTATATGGAAAGAACATTATCGACAGTATGTACCGCATTGTGTAAAATGTACACAGAATAACCAACTCCTTCAATATGATGATTTGCACTTTGAATACATATTCATCGTTCCTTTTTGCAAAATACCACCAAAAGCTATACATTTGTTAATGTCAATTCCAAGTTCAGTATGAGATTCTTTGCAAAAATTTGAAATTAGATCTGATGTTTCTTCCGAAAGGGATTTAACTCGAAGTAATTTTACACTCAAACCATTTTCGCGGGTAAAATATTTAACAATTAATGGAAATAATTTCTCGGCATTATAATTACTTGTGTCAATTGACATGCTGTAAAAATATGCAGTTGATAGATCTTTAAGAATTTCTGATAGGGTGTAAGAAGCTATAATATTATTTATTAATGCAGTTGTTTTAGTACTAGCACTCGAAAAATTAGATTCAATTTTGGAATCCATGAAAATCTCAGGTATGATCTCAGGTATGAGTATACTGATGCAATCGTTTGAATTAAATGTTTGGTGATGAGAAACTATATGAAAACCCATTGCTATTTCAGCGGAAGCTATATCATATTCATGTTGTTGGGTGTTTTTATTACCGTATTTTGTCAATATCTACTGAAATTAAACTTTTTATATGTTTTGACGTTTTTAACTGTCACATTATATCTGACCTTTCACCATTTTCGGTGCTAAATATAGACCGACCGTGCTCACAGATAACTTCATTTCAACTTTTGCTTTCTTTAATATTCGTGACTGTAAGAACATTTTCGTTTCGACATAATGTAATAAAATTTGACAAAAACAACGCAACGGACAAACCTTTATCAATAAAAATAAATTATAATAATGGAAAAACTTTACTCAACCTTCCTAATACTCTAATTAAAGCTAATACAGATATCACGTGTTGATTCATATCATTAAAATAGCGAATGTGGTTGCATTTAATGTTTTTGTTGATTTTATTTTTCAGAAATCTTAAAAACAGGACACGGGACATGAGAGTCCAAAGCAGGACGTATGACAACTCTATGCATACCACATGCTCATCTGTAATTGTTGAAACTTATTATGCGGATAACCTATCTTGAGTTGAGGTAACCTTTATTTCGAAACATATCAGATTTATGAACGTCAAAAAGTAATTTAAATTGGTTATTTGTTCAATCATAGGAATATTTAATGATATATTCCTCTAATTTACAATAAGAGGAAATAAATATCTTAATTCAACATTACCGATTTTCTTTTGGTTTACAATTATATTAGAATTTTGCATTTTGTATAAATTTTGTGTTTATTATTTTTTTAGAAAATCTAAATATAAAATTTCCGTCCAAACAGTTTTTATCAAGATAAAAATAAATTCCATCATGTGAGAATATTTATGCTATTTTCGAAGGGTATTGAACATTTCTGAGTTTGGGGTTCATATTTAGGGATTTTGCTTTTTTTTCGAGTATGTTTGATAAAATTTATAACTTATTTTTTTGTGTCCTATCATCTTAAGGCTAAGGTCTGAATGTTACTCTTTCGTCAGTTTTTTTAACAGTAAATGTAGAGAAAGTTCAAAATCTTGCTGGGATCTATTCGATGCTCTGATAATGATTTCTGGCAAAACTGTGCGAGAATTAGTTTCACATTTGCGCCCTTATATTTTGCGTCATTTATGACAATTTTCTAGATTAATGTAAATAACGGATAATATATTAATCTTGAATATTTTGTTGATAATATTCTTTTTTAGGATGAAAAAAATATACGCAAGATTTCATGCCGGTAAAATTGCATTAAATGCCAATATTCATCAGTATATTGTTATGATTTTTGCTATTCAATTTCTAAAGATTTTATTCTTAACTTTAGATCAAAAGTATCGCGGTACTTGTTGTTATATTTTATCACAGTTTGTAAAACAGCTGTCGCATATTTATTGTTATAAGGTCATAAATTTCAAGTTGTGAAACACTGGCCACGACCCCTAATAAATAAAATAATAAATCCGAAATAAATTGAACATTTATAATTGAAAAAAACTATAAAATGTACTGTTGATTTGGTTTGGCAATTTTTTTCGTATTTTAAAAAACATACTTATTTTTGGGATTCGAAAATTAAGTTAATAAAATACAGTTTGAAAACATAAAAGATAAATTTTTAAGTGTGTGTTTTTGAACATCAAATACATTAATTTTCAGAGTTTTTTTAAATATATGGTTTGATCCATTTATTTAATCAATAAATTAAATTATAAAAAAGATATGATCATCAAATTCCCAAAAATAAAAGCGCAAAAAAGGCAAGTATCGGTGCACCCCTATTCCTAGCCTACAGATAATGTCAAATTTTATTGCAAAATAACTGCAAACTTTTGCCAGAAATCTACAATTAAAATATTTGATTTTTTCTTATTATATTCAGTTTTATGGCCAAAAATATTAACTTGGTTTGTGAGTTTGTTTTGGCAATTTATTTATAAAAAGAAATTAAAGTATGCCCGTATTTGTTGCATTTAATCTATTCAGTTTCTGGTTCTATAAATCAAGCCAAGAATTAATTAAAAAATGAAAAGGTAATCTTTGTTCAAGAAATTTAAAAATAAGAATATACGATACAAACTTAAAATAAAATTTAGCCCATTAATCATAATTTATAAACAAACGCAAAATAAATTATAGAGATTAAAAATACCATTTAAAGTTAGAATAGAATTTTGTTCATAAGTTTCCATTTTCTAAAATATTTGAATACACTTTGTTTGTATAGGAAAACACAAGATACTATTACAACTGTAGAAAGTACTCCGAGCACCGAGATGCAGATAATGATTATTTTACGATTTCTTTTTTGATCTTGAATAATTGATGCTAAAACAAATAAAAATTAATTTAAAAATTAAATTTACTAAAATATTCTCTAAACAAAAATTTCCGTTTAAAACCTCTTTAAGTACATATGAATAAGTTTAATTTATAACATTATCTAAATAAAAATTGAATTTATTTTACAAAACATTGTGCATAATGCATTTAAAAATGGCTTTTTGAACTTCTGTTGGGATATCTGGCGATTCTTAATTCAAATTATCCAATCAGTACTTGCGTAGATTAGAAAGTTTTCATATTCATATAAATAAAATTGACTTATTTAAAATTTCTATCTTTCACTTTTACTAGAACATATTCTGGCAAAAAATATTAAGTATAGCATTTACTTGAATACTCATTGGAATTACTTTGGTCTAAAAGATGTAAAAAATATAAAAAAGATACCCACTAAGTTCTGTGTAAATCCCGCCACGCGTGCGCATTTCACATTTACAATTTTATTTTTGATTTATTGCTCTCAAATCTTGTTTTTAAAAACATTAATATTTTTATTTCAAAACTGAATTTCTTATAGTATATTGATTAAAGGATCTATATCAGATTATAATGAATTTTTTTTTATTTAATGATGTTTATATAACCAAGATAAACTTTTTCTTGTTTTTAATGAATGTATATCATTTCATTTTCACATTTTTTAGTGAATAATAATTTTCTCATCTGAATAGAATGCATTATTTTGAGTTATTTCGCTATTTATCTTGCATTCATATCATAAAATTTGTTGTAATAGTCGTTTTTAATGTGTATCTGATTTTTAAATCGTTTCAAAAATTTAAATTTTGTTTCCATTTATCAGTTTGCATGTTTTTCATAATGAACCACACTTATCAAATGTTAATTTATGTTGATATCAGTTTTTTTATTTTAAAGTTTTCTGGAAAAGAAACTTTAAGAATACAGTATTTCAATTTTGAAGTGAAAATTACAGCGCATATTTTAAATATAGTTTAATATGAATAATATAAATTATAAACAAATCGACCAAAAAATAGAGTGGAGTATCTAACAAGGACATTTCATCTATTTTAAATGTAAGCCGAGCCTCGGTTTGCAGAATTATAAAAAAATTTAATTTAACTGTGTCGACAGAGTGCGAAATTAAAGGAGGGAATCGTAGATCAATTTTAAATGATATTGAAAAAGTTTTCATTAAAAATTTGTCAAACTCTTAATCTTGACAAAAATATCAAAGTTTCAAAACAGACAATCGCGAATGTTTTGGAAAGGTTTCATTATTCGATAAAAAGAATTTCTCTATTACCTGAAAGGAGGAATGATGAAAGAAATCTTAATGCAAGAAAAGAGTCCGTTCATTTATTTTAATATTATCCAAATTATTAATAGATATGTCAAGAAATTTTGCCATATAGAATCCCTTTATGAAGATATTATCTTTATCGACAAATCAGAATTTTCTCTCTCAATGAGAAGAGGTCAGGGGTAGTCTTAAAAAGGAAAGAGACCGAACCATAAAATCCCCAAATATAACGCTCATTGCAGCAATGAGTCCAGAAAAAATATGGAGGTTTGAGATTCTGAAAGGGGCTTCTAATTCAGAGATATTTTTGAGCTATATTACTAAATTAACTGCTGATATTCATTTGCAAGGAGTAAAAAAGGTTTTATTCATAATGGACAATGCCTCAATCCATAAAAATGAGTTGACAAAAATGACGATTGAAGACGTGGGACATACGCTCATGTTCCTACCACCAATGGAAATCTATTGTTAGAGAACATAGACCGAAAAAGAATTGTTCGAATCGATGAAAAATGCCCCAAATTCAATTTCGATCTTACAATTAAAATCATATTTTCGGCATAGCAAAATTTATTTTCTTCTAAGTTCGTCTGTCTGTAATCCTAGATTAAAATTTCTGGAAATATATTTTAAAGCTAAGAAAAACAGTTTTTCCAAATAAATTTCGAAAATTTCACTTCAATGTTGAAATAATGTATTTGATATTTAAATCATGCTTAACAAACTTATATTTTTTCGCAGAAAGTAAATTATAATTTAAAGTGAATATTAGGTTAAATTCACTTGCAGTTTTTTGACTGCAAAATGGAAAACCAATGACTACTAACACTATTATCAGGTTCTGTATGAACAAGCCAAAGTTAATTAAATTTTTAATTTCTAATAATTTAATTAAAAATCGAAATGGACTGTGCAACTCTTTATTGCAAGATTTGCACAGTTTGAAGAAGGAATCCCAATTCAAATCCGATAAATTTGCATGGAGATGCAATTCCAGAAAATGTCGAAAGCTTCATTCCATTCGAGACGGGAGTATTTTTAGTTTTTCTAACATGAAAATTAGGGAAAATTATTTAACTCTAAATTTCTTGAACAAATATAGGCAATCCTTCAGATCATGTATTATTGGTTAAATAGATGCGAAAGAATTTTTATTGAACGGGACTTGTAGATATGTTCAGACCATATTGTGATCGAATGGAAGAAGGAATTCAGATCTATATGTTCAAATATCCTCCAGATAGATCCTGTAAAAATTGGTGGTAATCTAAAAACATGTATCATTTGCATGAAAATCAATAGGGATTGGCAAAATCGTTGAAATCGACGAATCAATTTCATGGTAAGCGCAAATACAACCCAAGGAGAAGAGTGGACGGTAAATGGGTATTTGGTGGGATTGAAAGGGATTCCAATAATATGTTTTTTATTCCCGTGAAAAAAAGAGACCATCAAACACTGATTCCACTCATAAAGGAATATATTCTTCCTGGTATATTAAAATATATATTGAGCTAATATTAAAACAGGAACAACAATAATGACAGATGGTGCCAAAGTCTACGAAATAATCCCACATTTGTGGTTAGACTACACGCATCATGTCGTCAATCATAGTGTAGAGTATGTTACTGAAGAGGGGTATCATACCAACACTATTGAATCTAGTTGGCACCAACTAAAAATTAACCTTCCTCGAAATGGTACAAGGACACATCTTTACCAATGGTAATTAATTGATTAAAACTCATCTCATATTAATAAAGTTACTTTGATCAATATATTTTCACCAGAAAATATCTCAAAGGGAAGTATGATTCTTTTCTAGAACTTCTAAAACAATTAAATAGAATTCCTTTAGAAAATTAGTTAGTTGTTTTCCCAAATTCTGTTTTTTTTGTTGGAATATAATTCATATCAAGTGAACATTTAGGACTCATATAATATTCATTTTTTTGGCATGCTAAACATTAAAATCTTTTTGACCAACAACATAATTAAATATAATTTTTTAAATACTTTCTAACATTATGATGTAATTTATGGAATGAAAACTGTAATTTTAGATCAGATTTATAACAGTTAGATACTGGTACTGGTGGGTAGAAAAATATAGTTTAATTAATCAAGAATCTAAGTTAAAAAAACGTTTACCTATATTAACCTAACATATGCTATTAAAATATAAGGTAATTTCATTATAATATGTTAGCGCGTTAGCATTATTAATCTTAAAGTTTAGAGAGTTCAATCCACACTTCAGATAACTTTATATATTACAAAAAAAAGTGCGCATTGTCAAGCTAAGCGGGTAAGCGGGCGTTCAGTAATATCTGCCACATATACGCGCAGATAGATTAAATTTATTTTGCCATTTATTACGCTAGCGCGTGCGCGAATGTGTACCAGAGATAGTGCAACCGCTCATACTAGTGTTTATTTTTAACGATTTATTTCCTTTGCAGAATTTACTAAAAATAAAGGAATAAATTACTGAATCCGATGTTTTTTCCATTAAAATCTAAATGTATCTCAAAAATATTGATCATAAACATATTCACAGTTTTTATTCTGTTCAGTCTTGGCTAAAATAAACATTTACTAATTTCAAAATTATTAAAACTTTTAAACATCTTTAACCCTCTAACGAACAAAATTTCCGACATTCTTAAATGGACTATGGACTTTGGGGTAAATAAACCCAATTTGTTATTTCATTAATAAATTGAATATTTTTATTGATAACATATTTTTAAATGTCAACTAAATCTATCGACCAAATAAACCAAAAATAAAAGAATTATAACGGCATTAATCCCGTTAAGCCGCCGATGTATACACATTGAAGGTGATTCGATTATCTTCGCATAAGTTTTTCAACAATAATAATTTTTAACCGGCGCAAAAAATCTAATTACTTGGCTAGAAGTTGAATAATAATTTTATAATGTCCATTTGTTAAGAAATTATTTTTATTGACAAGAGGAGCAACAATTTAAAGAGTGATTTCGGCAGTAAAATTGGTTGCATTTAACGCAATTAGATATGGTTTTTTTGTCTTTATTATTTCTTGGGAAAAATATACATCTTGATTTTTTTTGGTTAACGTCAATTTTGTTGAGGAATTTGTTGGAAACTTGTTGGAGTAAACCTTTTTATTACTTTCCTCATTACGAGTCAGAAGCGGCATAAAAAGTAATACTAAAATTTCTTTTAGAAATCTTCTTCTTAATTTATTTTTGTCAAATAAATCCGTGTATAGTGCAAATGCATTAATTAGAGAAAGATCCACCATATTAAAAAAAAACATGGGCCATCTTCTGTTGAATCTCCTGACAGATACAGACGCTATCATTCTATCGACACTATCTACTCTTCCTTTTGTCTTTATAACAAATAACCATTTCAGGCTTCCTAAACTATCTGGGTGTTTGTCGAGCCTGAAGAAAGCAATATTACAGTTTTATTTTTTTTATTGACATATCAAGTCAACATGTGTTTCTTATAAAATACAAATGTTGAACTTAATAATGCTCGTTTCTTCGATAGGAGGACACACGGAGGCAACTCCTTTTTATTGTGTCGAATTGTTCCTAAAAAAGTAAAATTCCTTTCCAACAACTTTATAGAAAGTCCTAAAGACGAGAAAAAATTATCGGCAACAATATTTCGACCAGAATATTTAAATGGGTTCATAAGATGGAGGACTATATTTTCTCCAACACCCCCAATTCTGGTGTTGCTTTGACCATTTTTTTCCAAATAAATATCTATATTACAAACATATTTGGAGACTGGATCAACAGCCATAAAAAACTTTACGCCATACTTAGCCGGTTTTAATGGCATATATTGTCGAAACGGACACCTTCCTTTAAATGGGACCAATTGTTATGTCCTTGTTTGGTCGGAAACACTATGGGCAGAATTTCAATCCATAAATTCTAGAGATCTCGTATTGGGAAAATTTGTCGGTTTTTCTTCCTTAGTGCCAATGTCGTCAAGATGTATCGATCTGGAAATTTGCTTAAATCTGGCGATAAATTTTCTTCCCTTCTGATAGACTAAACAAATCGTCTATCGGCTCTTCCCTGTCCTTATGTACACCCATTAAAACCAAAATGCCGAGATACCCTTTCAATTTGATGTCATCTATATTTATCCAATTATCTGCAAAATGCCTTTTTCCAAAAAGATTGGTATACTTTACAACATGATCGCAGATTTTGGAGTTTAAAAATATTAGAAAACAGTCCAAGATTTCTTTTATTTTCAAAATTGCAAAACATGTAGAGCTGGGAGCCAAGTCCATAATACTTTCTACACATGTTTTTGAAGAAGATGGTCTTATTAAATTCCAAAGAATATCATTTTTGCTTAATGTTGAAACGTCAAATGGATTAATTTCTTTGCAATTAGAAGATTCTTCCAATTTTAAAAATAATACGTCTTCTCTTTCACTGACTGACGATTGTACAACATCACTAAATTCTTCATCTTGAAAATCAATAACAAAATTATATAGTTGCGTATTTTTCGCGTGACCTGAATATGATATTTTGCTATTTATATCAAAATCTAATCGGTAGAAAATTGTGTAATTAAAATATATTTTCTTTGATAATAGTATCTTTTGTTTTAACAAAAAAAAAAAAAGTCCAAAAGACCCGAAAGACCATCGGAGGGTTTTTTTATTGTTTTGATAATATATAAACAGGCAATAATTTTTATTTTTTAGTATAACGTGTAAAATTGTATTTCTTGAGAATATTGATTTTACTTTTGGTTTGAGCTCAAAAAGACCTCAGATCCGTTTGAGGGTTAAACATCGGAATAATCAAAATCTACAAATTCGCAGAGATCTCTCATTAATATTTAAAAAAATATACAAAATATTGGAACAATAAATTTACTAATATCAAACCAAGTGTATTTATAAACAAATTCGGAGAAAATCAGCGACTAAATTAAAGCTAAAAATTTTGTATTCGAAAACCATCATCTAAAAAAAACATTAAACAAATAATTCTTGCATAATTTACCTTTGCTACCTACCAAGTGCATAGTGATAAATTATACTTTTTGTAGTATATATGTCTCCGTACTCTTAAATTCTGTTAGGTTAACCAATAAAAATATAAAACTTCTTGTATACGTTGTTTTATTATGTACTAAAAATTTAAAATATTTTGAATCCAAAAATATTAACTGACTGAATTCAACTTGATCATGTCGAAATATTAATTCAAGATAAAACAAAATATTTAAACTTTGTATACCAATATCAACAGTATTGCAAAAATCTAAAAAACTTTTGAAATTCATTTCAATAAAACATTACTATATATATCTTTTGAACTGTTTAGTTCTAATCTTTTAAATTCCCTGTCCCCTTAATAAATAAAATTAGCATTGAAACAAAAAAAGTTGCATAATATTATTTTGTCTGGACCTATTGAAAATAAAGCTCAATTTGTAAAGTATCATACTAATCTGAATAATATTGTCAGATACAAGGGCTAAGAAATAAATTTAATGTTTAATTTACAGTTATTTACGTTTATATAATTGAAGCTTATTTTGAACTATAAAATATTTAAATTCTGAATCTATAAAAATGTACATAAAGCAACTCTATGATTATAATCTTTGATAAATATTTAATAAACGTTCAAAAAATAAATAACTTCCTAAACTGTTAAACATAAGTCCATTTAATTTCAAGTCTAATTGATTAAATGTAAAATGTCCAAATTGATAAATTTTCAAATATTGACGGTTTTTTCCGGATCTTAAAAATTATAAAAATAATAAATTATACATTCTTACTTTTAACATTATAATTGTTGTAATAAGCTACAAAATAAATTACAAATAAAAAAAAGCTTTTACTGAAGTTAATAAAAGTTTTGTAATCAGAATCTAACAAAATTATAATTTGATTGTATATGTATTTTACCAAAATAAAACAACTTTTTTTCTAGAGCTTAAAAAAAGTAAAAATCCAAAAATTACAAGTTTAAAAATGTTACCAAAGATGGTCTTATGACTTTGAACTAGAATATCTTATTATTTAAAATTAATAAACATTTACAGAATAAAGTTTTATTGTTTTCTAAAATTTATATTAATCTCATTTATTTGATATTACTTTTGTAGACAATTTTTAAAAGAAAGAGAAAATAATGCAAAGATTCATTCTTAGAAAAATCATGGGATAGATCTTTAATAAATGATTTATAGAGTTTTTCAAATTCAATTGTGAGATCTTCATTTTTCTGGGCAGTGTTTGACACGTTTTTTATGAAACTACGAATAACGGAAAATCTGAAATAAAATTGGATTGCATAAAATTAAAAAATGCTTGTTTCCAATTATATTTGGTTCTGCAATACTGGCCTGATTCTTAATAAATGAATTTTAGACCTGTTTATAATCAAATATTCTTACTGTAGACCCAAAAAATGTAAACCTTTCATTTTCTTTAAGTTGGGTTAAGATTTTCTGGTTTAGCAAAATTGTCGGCATTTTTTTCGCACTTGGAGATATTTTAAGTCATTTCTCCAAATTGACATAATTTGGTATTGTTTTTTCTCAGCGTATGCTTATATAATTACAAAAGAAAGCTTAATTTTATAAAAAGTTTAGCATTTTTCCATAAATAAAAATCTAATAATAGTAAAAGGCAAATATAGACTTGAAACCAACTTTTGATTTTATTTATTTTTTTTCATTTCAGATATTACTTTAAATCAAAGTATAACCTGCTAAAATTAATCTTTTTAATGAGGGATATTTTGAAAAAAAGCTTTAAAAATAAGAGTTTAATTAGATATTGATGGATTTTTGCATGGATAAAAGATTTTGCCAAATAACCGGACGTACTTGAGACAGAAAGACAAGGTTCACTACTTTTCCTCATTCATTTCATTAAAAACACGATCAAGATTTGAAATTTTGATAAAAAATATAAATTGCGCGGTCGTCACTATCATTTTGATTGTAAATTTTCTTAAATTTCAACATTTGGTTGCAAGGTGATAATCTCTGTTTCTTCTTTTGATTCGAGTAAAATTTATTTAGCAGATATTTTGTTATCTTTTAAACAAGCTTGAAAATGTCAAAATAAAATGTTTATAATTAATAAATTAACGATTAATATTGCTAAAATCCCATTTTAATCAGATAAATATTTAAGAATCCCATGTTTAAAGAAGAGTAGGTTGCCAAAAGTTATTCTGTCTTTTGCGGATATTAATTTTGGTTAATGATTTTTTACAAAAAATAATGAATTTACAGCCGATATATTATAAAAAAGTAATGTTTGCATCACGTTTACACTATTTTTTGTAAAACAACTAATTTTTAAGAATATTAGGAAAAAACGTAATTCTAAATAATTAATTAATATTGAAGAGATCAAACTTAACTAAACAAATTTTCATAAAGTTTTCAAGGTGCCGCAGCTTTGATAATTTTGTTCAAATCTGGAGAGTTGATTTATTTATTTTTTATATATCAATAAGATTGTTTTACGGACAAAAATATGGATAAATAGTTTTTAAGTAAATCAAACTTGAAACATTAATCTTGTTTCTTTCCAGAATAAAGTTTACATCAATATCCTTGCAAAATTGAATTTACAAAAATAGATTATAATAAATGGCGTAGTAAAAATCACGTTTTGATTTTTCAAAAGAAGATTCAAAAAATTTCGATGTAAATATTTTAACAATGAAAATGTTTGATATATAAAGTCACCATTATTTTAAGAAATAAAATTGCAAATAAATTGTTATGGAGGCAATATATCGGTTATGACCATAGATATAATGATATGTGTGCATCACAATGTCGTTTTCATATTTGATAATATTTATTGGTCAATTTTGTGGTGCAATTGTAACGCCAATAATAGGCATTTAAAGAAACTAAAAGAATTCAATCTGATAAAATAGAAAAAAATAAACTTGTAAATCTTATTAGAACAATTGCAGTATCGATATCGTTTTAAATTTTATTTTTTAAAATTATAAAAATATCGGAAAAAGCAATAAATTCATAAGTTTAATTTATTATCTGATAATAGCAATGATTTTTAAATTTAGTTAAGCAGCTGTTAATTATTCACTTAGAATAGATAAAGAAGAAAGAGAAAATTTATAATACAATCCGGTAAACAATAATTTTATTTTAAAATAAAGCTGGTTTTACGCAACTACGATAAGTCAAGTACACCGGATGCTACCAAGTTAAAAGTATAATTATTTTATTTGGTTATTTTCTATTTTAAATATTGTCCAAAGAAAATGCGGAAAAAAAGATAGATTTTGCAAATTTAACATTTGATGGGAAGTTTTTAAGTGACGGCAATATTCCTTTCTGTGATAATAACTTTTCTGGATACAAAAATATTTATGTTGGCAAAACAATTTGCAAAAATTGGTTGAAAGAACCACAATTTTATCATGTAATTTTAAATGTCAAGATTTAATAAAATTTAAGATTGGATTTTATCATCTTGTTTATTAATGAATGTTGCTCAAGTGTTTATCCGTTTTATATTCATGATTATGTTAAATTGGAAAAAGGATTTATTTTTTTAATTTATGAAAATTGAAGTTCAAGTATGTTAAAAATGTTTTTAAAATTTACAAAATAATTAAAAAATTGCGTTTTGTGCTCAATATTTATTGTTTTATTAACATTTAAGCCGTTATTTACGATTTTTTAACGGTTGTTAGTATATGTTATGAATTTGCTGGCCCGCAATATTTGAAAGTTGGAAATCAACTTGGTTTGGCTATTTTTTTGGGATGTTTAGTGTAATTATGTTATTATCTGCTTTCGAGCTCGTAAATAAAATGATTGTGAAAATAGTGTACTCTTTAAGATCTCAATTGTTTTTATTTTCGAATTTAGAGTACCTTAGTATTTGTTATGGGTTTTATGAGTTTTGGAGATAAGATATTGGATGGAGTTTTCATGTTATTTGTCAAATGTCTTGCATCAAAATGTTATCCAGCTTCTATTGTCTTTTATAATTATTCTTTTTAAATTAAATTTGTTTTAGAATGGAATATGTCCAAATCAAGTTGGCACGTACTATAAATATGTAATGGTTACAACTCCTGCTGTTTCTTAAATTATTATTTTCTCGACTTTAATCAATAAAAAGGTTGGAAACTTGAATTTTACTTTAAATTAATTTGTATTTTTTCAAAAACGGGAATTTATAAGTTATATTTTTTTATCTAAAGTTTTCTATAAAACATTCATTTAATATATATTTACAAGATATATCTTTTATTATTTTCAACCAAGTAACACCGATGAATTTATTTTAAATATTGCATATCAGCTTTTGTGATAAATTAACATAAAATATCGTTTCAAAAAATTTAGTTTTATGGTTTTAAATAGATTTTTTAAATAAACTTTGTTTCATAATTTACGCGTATGGCAAAAATTGATGTTGTTTTTGGCGTCATGATTTGTTGCCACCATAGTATTTAATTTAATTGTTAAAATTTTTAACTCACGATTTTATTATTGTTTATTAATTTTTTGTTATTTTGCAAACAAAGTTTCTTAAATAAAGAGGATTTTGGATCTATGTAATTAAAATTTGCCGGAATTTGTTCTCTGCCTTAATTTGCTTTTCACAGTTATAATATTATGATTTTGTAAAGAGATACTAATTTGTGACAATAACGCCAAAATCGATCTTTATTACGAACAACTGGGTTTAATCAATATACACTACATGTTGGTGAAAAAGATTTGTATTTTGTGAATATTTATTATGATCAAAATTAAGGCGACAAGATTCAAATGTAATGAGACCTTTAACAGTTTTCGTCGTTGCATAAGTTGAAGAATATTCTAAAATTAAAGAAATGCAGATCAGACAGAATGTAATAACAAGAAGGGCAGGCGGTAGAACGCAATGGCAAAGATTACGTATGCTTATTAAGAAATATTATTTTTTGTTTAGTTATAATTTAACCTTAAATTATAATACGACGAATCTTCTTCTTTAAATTGGAAAAATAAGTCTGAATTGCAGAAAATGTGGTGCCTTGAGGTTTTAATTTTAAAGTCCCCCAATGTTTTGCCATGGCGTAAGAGTCTGACTTTATTTATTTTGATTTTATTATTTTATCTTCCCATTTTCTTTCTAAAATCCGGAAACACAATGGTTTCTTCCAGTTAACTTTTTGTGGCTGCTCAGATAGAATTATTGAACCTGGATTTATGCCAAAATTTACCACAAGTTTGGGACCGTATTTTTAAAATGGTAGGGAATCAATCCCGTAGTTTCGGCCAATTTAAGGTTTCGTATCGATGCAAGACATTTAATGATGTAAATTCTGTTGTTGTGAAGGAACATTAACATGTGCTAGCAACACACAATAATTACGTTGTCAGCTTTCGATTGGTAATTTTGTGTCATATCACATAATTGTAATTCTTACCGATCCTGTTTTCGCTTGTGATCATGAAAGATGTTTTAATCATCAGAAGTCGCTGTTATTATGACAGGCGATTTATATGGAATTTGCCATATTGTCATTCAAGATAGAGGCTGCAGTCAGACATGTTATGGGCACCAATCCAATGTATTTAGTTTCTAAATGCTGCATTATTTATTTATATAAACAAGATGGATACTATTTTAATCTTTTATAGGAAATTATGCTGACTTAAATTCTAAAAAAATAATTTCTTTTTATTGAATAATAGGTAGTAATGATTTTGAAAATTTCTTAGCTTCATTATCAATTTTTCTTTGTATGATGCTAGGGAACGCTTTCACATTCAAATTGATCGATAACTTTGTCGAAACAGATGAAGCGGTGAATTTTTCAGCCAAATTGTTAAATTCTCTCATTTTTTTATGCCGTCATATATCTTGGAACTGAAAATGCGGTGTCTCATTATTTTATTGATGAAACTTGATTTTCTAAATTTTTGCAATGGATCAGGATCAATTGTTATGGAGATATATTGTTGATTATTTGAAACAACTATAATTACTGAACCGGTCAAAGCAATCATGTATTCATCCCATACATATCTTTGATTTTTTGGAAATGAATATTAATAGAACTTTGGAAAAATCATTATAAATAGTGAACTTTTATTTATTAAATTCTTGTTTTTCACATGGCCAATTTTATGTTGGATGTTCAAGAGTAGGATATGAAAACTCCATATACATTTGCAAGCAGTGCGATATTACAAAAAATATTGTGTATTGTTACGTTTATACTTTTTTATTTTTGCACAAGTATAATTTATATTAAGACCCTTCATTTAACGTTTATAGAGACTTTGTTTAAAGTCTTTTATAATTTAAGGAAAGTAAAATAATATTTACAAACTTTTATAATTATTTTAATTAAGACCACCGGTATATTAAAAATTTATTGCGGTTCATTAGACATTTATTATTTCTTAAAAGTAAATTATAATTTTCAGTTTGTTATAAAGTTTTATTAGTATCACTAAAGAACGATTGTTATTTAAAATTTTTGCCATTCTCCGGATGTAAATCATTTTATTTTTTCTAACAATTATTTGCGATTCAGAATTCTATTACGAGTAAAATATCAAAAATTGGAGTCTATATCTACAAGTGTGTAACTTATTAAAGTTATAAAATTAAGTTTTTGTCGTAAATATTTCTATTTAAGGATAAAAATAAAGTCAAAAAGCATATTTTATTATCATGAAAGTATGCAAAATGTGAAGATTTTGTTCAAATGTATATTCATTATTTCTTACGTTTATTTATTCCTTTAAAGTAGATTCTATTAGAATATTCACCTTTATTTTCCAGATGGACTTGAACGACTAAGATAAAAGTTCTGTGTGATTGGCCACATTAAAACAAAAAGTATAGGAATAGCATCTGAAAATTAAATTTTGTTGAATTGTCGTTCATAAGGCTTTCTGGGTTTGTTATTGGTTTTGGTTAGAGCATCTGTTGTATTGGGAGAATTTAGCTTTATTTCATTCTATATTTTGGTAAATTAAGTCGACCTTTTCAACTTTTTTATGGTATTTTGGGTGTAGCGCACTCTTTTAACACCCAAGTTTTTTAAAATATAAATTTATTTTAGTATTAAAAAATAGTTTTAAATCACATGTGCACACAATAATTTTTAATATTATTATGGTTCTGATCCAGGCGTGAATCTCTGGTCACGTCCCCTAGTCTACTCTCTATATAAAACGCGATGTTTGTTTGTTCGTTCGCAACAAAATGTGGGTTTTTAGTCTCATTTTAAGATATATAACTAATCTGAGGTAAAATACAAAAAAAATATTAATTTCTGAAAAGTTTTTACAATTTTAAATTTCTTTTTAGTCATCTATTATTATTTAAAAATTAATAAATTTAATGTTGATATTTTGTGGAAATATTGTAATTTTTTAGGAATTAATTTAAATTGTGAATATTTGGTTTTATTTAATGGAAAAATAACGTAGTTAACAAGACATTTAATAATATTTATTTTATATGATATCTCGGTTTTTTCATAATGCAATATTTTCATCATTCTTATGAATATCAAAGTATGCATTAAAAAAAGTTCCAAATTTGAATAAAAACTTCAATTTTTTTGATTAATTATAGTCGAAATTCAGTTTCGAATCACTGGCCACCAAACATAGTTTAAAATAAATACAAATAGCGTTATTTTTTGGCATGCCAAGTAAAGCAAGACTATGTCTAGTTAATTACCAAAAATTTAAATGTCAAGATTTTTTTAAAAAATATGGGAAATAGCATTTTTGTACGTTCCTAGCCTACAGATAATGTCAAATTTTATTTCAAAATAACTGCAAATTTTTTCCAGAAATCTAAAATTAAAATATTTGATTTTTTCTTATTACATTAAGTTTTATGACCAAAAATAGTAACTTGGTTTGCAAGTTTTTTTTCTGTTTTGGCAATTTATTTATAAAATTATCTAAAATTTATAATTAATTTAAAAAAATAAACTGAAATATGTCTATATTTATTGAATTTATTCCATTCAGTTTCTGGATTTATAGATCAAGCCAAAAATTAATCAAATAATGAAAAAGTTACCTTTGTTTAAGAAATTGAAAAGTATAAATAAGAATATACAATAAAAATTGTAAATAAAATCTAGTCAAATAATTATAAACAAACGCAAAATAAATTGTGAAGATTAAAACGAACATTTAAAGTTCGGGTAGATTTTTATTCAAATTTTTCCATTTTTTAAATATTTGAATACACCTTGCTTGTATAAGACAAAACAACATACGGTTGCAATTGTAAAAAGTACTCCAAACACCGAGATGCATATAATGATTATTGTACGTTTTCTTTTTTTATCTTGAGTAGGTGATGCTAAAACAAATAAAAATTAATTTCAAATTAAATTTACTAAAATATTCTCTATATTTAGTTTTTAAATCATAATTTCCCTTTAAAACGTTTTCAAGCACATATGAAAAAGTTTTATTTATAACATCCTCTAAATAAAAATTAAATTTATTTTAGAATTGTCTATGCCGCATAAAGCTTTTCGTTTTTGTATTCAACGAAACATTCTGCAGTTTTATTTTCCACAATGCATTTAAAAATGGATTTTTGAGATTCTGTTGGAATATCTGGCCATTTTTAAATGAAATTAACAAAAATTCAAATTATCCAATCAGTACTTGCGTCGATTAGAAAGTTTTCATATTCTAAAATCTAGTCCAAAATATTCATATAAATAAAATTGACTTAATTTTAAAGTTTCATTTTGTAATTTTACTAGAACATATTCTAGAAAAAAATATCAAGTATACCATTTACCTGAATAATCCTTTGAATTACTTTGAACTATAAAATGTAAAAAATATAAAAAAAATACCTACTAAGTATTATGTTAATCCCGTTCAAACCTCAAAAAGAATTAATAGATGCTATACAGATCTCATACCAATGTTGGTTTTTTTCAATTCAGTTCCTTCACAGAATTCACTAAAAATACAGGAATAAATTACCAAGAATTTCGATTTTTGTTCCATTGAAATCTAAATGTATCTCAAAAATATTGATCATAAGCATATTCACAGTTGTTATTCTGTTCAGTCTTGGCTAAAATAGATTTAAATTATTACATAAAATAAACATTTATTACTAATTTCAAAATTATTCTCATCATCAACTTGAAAACATAATACAGATTTTTTTAATTTTTTACTCAAGGCAATAAATGTTTCATTTAGCGCTATAAAATTTCAAAATAACTTATTGAGAAATTTACCGATTGTTATATTAACATTATTTTTTACTTAAAAATCTAAAAAATTTAAAATTGCATTTACCTTTATATCTAATCCAGTAATCTCCGTGATCAAAGTCTTTAAACATCGTTAAACATCGAAATAATCAAAAACTACCAATTTCCAAAAGTCTCTCAGCAATATCTACAAAACTATACAAAATATTGAATCAATGAATTTACTAAATTAAACCTCACGCTATATATAATTATTATCTCGGAATAATTTTAATATAATCAATGTCTAAATTGAAGCTAAAAATCCCTTATAGAATTTTATTTACCATTTTTATCCGAAAATCTTGATCATAAAAAAAATTAAACAAATAATTCTTGAATAATTTACTTTCGCTTTAAATGAGATATCTATTTAGTCCTTAATCAAATTTATTTACAAAATTTTATTTTAATTGCCAATTTGAGTTGATTTATTGTCAATTGCTTAAAATGATAAATTAGAATTGAGATAAATTATACTTTCTTTTATACTTTCGTCATTGTACTCTTAAATTCTGTTAGGTTAACCAATAAAAATATAAAACTTCTTGTATACGTTGTTTTATAATGTTCTAAAAATTTAAAATATTTTGAATCCAAAAATATTAACTGAATTCAACTTGATCATTCCGAAATACTAATTCAAAATAAAACAAAATATTTAAACTTTGTATACCAATATCAAAAGTATTGCAAGAATCTAAAAAACTTTGGAAATTTATTTCAATAAAACATTACTATATATATCTTTTGAACTGTTTAGTTCTAATCTTTTTAATTCGTTGCGGTCTTAATAAATAAAATTAGCATTGAGACAAAAAAAGTTGCCTATTATTATTTTGTTTCCATCTTGACCTATAGAAAATAAAACTCAATTTGTAAAGTATCATACTAATCTGAATAATTCTGTCAGGTAAACCGTCTAAAAAATAAATTTAATGTTTAATTTTCAATTATTTACATTCATAAAATTCAAACTTATTTTGAACTATAAAATATTTAAATTCTGAATCTATAAAAATTTACATAAAGCAACTCTATAATTATAATCTTTGATAAATATTTAATAAACGTTCAAAAAATAAATAACTTCCTAAACTGTTATTCATAAGTCCATTTAATTTCAAGACTAATTGATTAAATGTAAAATGTCCAAATTAATAAATTTACAAATATTGACGGTTTTATCCGGATCTTAAAAATTATAAAAATAATAAATTATACATTCTTACTTTTAACATTATAATTGTTGTAATAAGCTACAAAATAAATTACAAATAAAAAAAAGCTTTTACTGAGGTTAATAAAAGTTTTGTAATCAGAATCTAACAAAATTATAATTTGATTGTATATGTATTTTACCAATATAAAACAACTTTTTTTCTAGAGCTTAAAAAAAGTAAAAATCCAAAAATTACAAGTTTAAAAATGTTACCAAAGATGGTCTTATTATGACTTTGAACTAGAATATCTTATTATTTAAAATTAATAAACATTTACAGAATAAAGTTTTATTGTTTTCTAAAATTTATATTAATCTCATTTATTTGATATTACCTTTGTAGACAATTTTTAAAAGAAAGAGAAAATAGTTAAAAGAATCATGGGATAGATCTTTTATAAATGATTTATGGAGTTTTTCAAATTCAATTGTGAGATTTTCATTTTTCTGGGCAGTGTTTGGCACGTTTTTTCTGAAACTACGAATACCGGAAAATCTGGAATAAAATTGAATTGCATAAAATTAAAAAATGCTTGTTTTCAATTATATTTGGTTCTGCAATACTCGCCTGATTCTTAATAAATGAATTTTAGACCTGATTATAATCAAACATTCCTACTGTTGACCCAAAAAATGAATTTAACCAGAAAAAGATAAAAAATGTAATATGTAAACCTTTCATTTTCTTTAATTTGGATTAAGATTTGCTAGATTAGCTTAATTGTCGGCATTTTTTCGCACTTGGAGATATTTTAAGTCATTTCTCCAAATTGACATAATTTGGATTGTTTTTTCTCAGCGTATGCTTATATAATTACAAAAGAAAGCTTAATTTTATAAAAAGTTTAGCATTTTTCCATAAATAAAAATCTAATAATAGTAAAAGGCAAATATAGACTTGAAACCAACTTTTGATTTTATTTATTTTTTTTCATTTCAGATATTACTTTAAATCAAAGTATAACCTGCTAAAATTAATCTTTTTAATGAGGGATATTTTGAAAAAAAGCTTTAAAAATAAGAGTTTAATTAGATATTGATGGATTTTTGCACGGATAAAAGATTTTGCCAAATAACCGGACGTACTTGAGACAGAAAGACAAGGTTCACTACTTTTCCTCATTCATTTCATTAAAAACACGATCAAGATTTGAAATTTTGATAAAAAATATAAATTGCGCGGTCGTCACTATCATTTTGATTGTAAATTTTCTTAAATTTCAACATTTGGTTGCAAGGTGATAATCTCTGTTTCTTCTTTTGATTCGAGTAAAATTTATTTAGCAGATATTTTGTTATCTTTTAAACAAGCTTGAAAATGTCAAAATAAAATGTTTATAATTAATAAATTAACGATTAATATTGCTAAAATCCCATTTTAATCAGATAAATATTTAAGAATCCCATGTTTAAAGAAGAGTAGGTTGCCAAAAGTTATTCTGTCTTTTGCGGATATTAATTTTGGTTAATGATTTTTTACAAAAAATAATGAATTTACAGCCGATATATTATAAAAAAGTAATGTTTGCATCACGTTTACACTATTTTTTGTAAAACAACTAATTTTTAAGAATATTAGGAAAAAACGTAATTCTAAATAATTAATTAATATTGAAGAGATCAAACTTAACTAAACAAATTTTCATAAAGTTTTCAAGGTGCCGCAGCTTTGATAATTTTGTTCAAATCTGGAGAGTTGATTTATTTATTTTTTATATATCAATAAGATTGTTTTACGGACAAAAATATGGATAAATAGTTTTTAAGTAAATCAAACTTGAAACATTAATCTTGTTTCTTTCCAGAATAAAGTTTACATCAATATCCTTGCAAAATTGAATTTACAAAAATAGATTATAATAAATGGCGTAGTAAAAATCACGTTTTGATTTTTCAAAAGAAGATTCAAAAAATTTCGATGTAAATATTTTAACAATGAAAATGTTTGATATATAAAGTCACCATTATTTTAAGAAATAAAATTGCAAATAAATTGTTATGGAGGCAATATATCGGTTATGACCATAGATATAATGATATGTGTGCATCACAATGTCGTTTTCATATTTGATAATATTTATTGGTCAATTTTGTGGTGCAATTGTAACGCCAATAATAGGCATTTAAAGAAACTAAAAGAATTCAATCTGATAAAATAGAAAAAAATAAACTTGTAAATCTTATTAGAACAATTGCAGTATCGATATCGTTTTAAATTTTATTTTTTAAAATTATAAAAATATCGGAAAAAGCAATAAATTCATAAGTTTAATTTATTATCTGATAATAGCAATGATTTTTAAATTTAGTTAAGCAGCTGTTAATTATTCACTTAGAATAGATAAAGAAGAAAGAGAAAATTTATAATACAATCCGGTAAACAATAATTTTATTTTAAAATAAAGCTGGTTTTACGCAACTACGATAAGTCAAGTACACCGGATGCTACCAAGTTAAAAGTATAATTATTTTATTTGGTTATTTTCTATTTTAAATATTGTCCAAAGAAAATGCGGAAAAAAAGATAGATTTTGCAAATTTAACATTTGATGGGAAGTTTTTAAGTGACGGCAATATTCCTTTCTGTGATAATAACTTTTCTGGATACAAAAATATTTATGTTGGCAAAACAATTTGCAAAAATTGGTTGAAAGAACCACAATTTTATCATGTAATTTTAAATGTCAAGATTTAATAAAATTTAAGATTGGATTTTATCATCTTGTTTATTAATGAATGTTGCTCAAGTGTTTATCCGTTTTATATTCATGATTATGTTAAATTGGAAAAAGGATTTATTTTTTTAATTTATGAAAATTGAAGTTCAAGTATGTTAAAAATGTTTTTAAAATTTACAAAATAATTAAAAAATTGCGTTTTGTGCTCAATATTTATTGTTTTATTAACATTTAAGCCGTTATTTACGATTTTTTAACGGTTGTTAGTATATGTTATGAATTTGCTGGCCCGCAATATTTGAAAGTTGGAAATCAACTTGGTTTGGCTATTTTTTTGGGATGTTTAGTGTAATTATGTTATTATCTGCTTTCGAGCTCGTAAATAAAATGATTGTGAAAATAGTGTACTCTTTAAGATCTCAATTGTTTTTATTTTCGAATTTAGAGTACCTTAGTATTTGTTATGGGTTTTATGAGTTTTGGAGATAAGATATTGGATGGAGTTTTCATGTTATTTGTCAAATGTCTTGCATCAAAATGTTATCCAGCTTCTATTGTCTTTTATAATTATTCTTTTTAAATTAAATTTGTTTTAGAATGGAATATGTCCAAATCAAGTTGGCACGTACTATAAATATGTAATGGTTACAACTCCTGCTGTTTCTTAAATTATTATTTTCTCGACTTTAATCAATAAAAAGGTTGGAAACTTGAATTTTACTTTAAATTAATTTGTATTTTTTCAAAAACGGGAATTTATAAGTTATATTTTTTTATCTAAAGTTTTCTATAAAACATTCATTTAATATATATTTACAAGATATATCTTTTATTATTTTCAACCAAGTAACACCGATGAATTTATTTTAAATATTGCATATCAGCTTTTGTGATAAATTAACATAAAATATCGTTTCAAAAAATTTAGTTTTATGGTTTTAAATAGATTTTTTAAATAAACTTTGTTTCATAATTTACGCGTATGGCAAAAATTGATGTTGTTTTTGGCGTCATGATTTGTTGCCACCATAGTATTTAATTTAATTGTTAAAATTTTTAACTCACGATTTTATTATTGTTTATTAATTTTTTGTTATTTTGCAAACAAAGTTTCTTAAATAAAGAGGATTTTGGATCTATGTAATTAAAATTTGCCGGAATTTGTTCTCTGCCTTAATTTGCTTTTCACAGTTATAATATTATGATTTTGTAAAGAGATACTAATTTGTGACAATAACGCCAAAATCGATCTTTATTACGAACAACTGGGTTTAATCAATATACACTACATGTTGGTGAAAAAGATTTGTATTTTGTGAATATTTATTATGATCAAAATTAAGGCGACAAGATTCAAATGTAATGAGACCTTTAACAGTTTTCGTCGTTGCATAAGTTGAAGAATATTCTAAAATTAAAGAAATGCAGATCAGACAGAATGTAATAACAAGAAGGGCAGGCGGTAGAACGCAATGGCAAAGATTACGTATGCTTATTAAGAAATATTATTTTTTGTTTAGTTATAATTTAACCTTAAATTATAATACGACGAATCTTCTTCTTTAAATTGGAAAAATAAGTCTGAATTGCAGAAAATGTGGTGCCTTGAGGTTTTAATTTTAAAGTCCCCCAATGTTTTGCCATGGCGTAAGAGTCTGACTTTATTTATTTTGATTTTATTATTTTATCTTCCCATTTTCTTTCTAAAATCCGGAAACACAATGGTTTCTTCCAGTTAACTTTTTGTGGCTGCTCAGATAGAATTATTGAACCTGGATTTATGCCAAAATTTACCACAAGTTTGGGACCGTATTTTTAAAATGGTAGGGAATCAATCCCGTAGTTTCGGCCAATTTAAGGTTTCGTATCGATGCAAGACATTTAATGATGTAAATTCTGTTGTTGTGAAGGAACATTAACATGTGCTAGCAACACACAATAATTACGTTGTCAGCTTTCGATTGGTAATTTTGTGTCATATCACATAATTGTAATTCTTACCGATCCTGTTTTCGCTTGTGATCATGAAAGATGTTTTAATCATCAGAAGTCGCTGTTATTATGACAGGCGATTTATATGGAATTTGCCATATTGTCATTCAAGATAGAGGCTGCAGTCAGACATGTTATGGGCACCAATCCAATGTATTTAGTTTCTAAATGCTGCATTATTTATTTATATAAACAAGATGGATACTATTTTAATCTTTTATAGGAAATTATGCTGACTTAAATTCTAAAAAAATAATTTCTTTTTATTGAATAATAGGTAGTAATGATTTTGAAAATTTCTTAGCTTCATTATCAATTTTTCTTTGTATGATGCTAGGGAACGCTTTCACATTCAAATTGATCGATAACTTTGTCGAAACAGATGAAGCGGTGAATTTTTCAGCCAAATTGTTAAATTCTCTCATTTTTTTATGCCGTCATATATCTTGGAACTGAAAATGCGGTGTCTCATTATTTTATTGATGAAACTTGATTTTCTAAATTTTTGCAATGGATCAGGATCAATTGTTATGGAGATATATTGTTGATTATTTGAAACAACTATAATTACTGAACCGGTCAAAGCAATCATGTATTCATCCCATACATATCTTTGATTTTTTGGAAATGAATATTAATAGAACTTTGGAAAAATCATTATAAATAGTGAACTTTTATTTATTAAATTCTTGTTTTTCACATGGCCAATTTTATGTTGGATGTTCAAGAGTAGGATATGAAAACTCCATATACATTTGCAAGCAGTGCGATATTACAAAAAATATTGTGTATTGTTACGTTTATACTTTTTTATTTTTGCACAAGTATAATTTATATTAAGACCCTTCATTTAACGTTTATAGAGACTTTGTTTAAAGTCTTTTATAATTTAAGGAAAGTAAAATAATATTTACAAACTTTTATAATTATTTTAATTAAGACCACCGGTATATTAAAAATTTATTGCGGTTCATTAGACATTTATTATTTCTTAAAAGTAAATTATAATTTTCAGTTTGTTATAAAGTTTTATTAGTATCACTAAAGAACGATTGTTATTTAAAATTTTTGCCATTCTCCGGATGTAAATCATTTTATTTTTTCTAACAATTATTTGCGATTCAGAATTCTATTACGAGTAAAATATCAAAAATTGGAGTCTATATCTACAAGTGTGTAACTTATTAAAGTTATAAAATTAAGTTTTTGTCGTAAATATTTCTATTTAAGGATAAAAATAAAGTCAAAAAGCATATTTTATTATCATGAAAGTATGCAAAATGTGAAGATTTTGTTCAAATGTATATTCATTATTTCTTACGTTTATTTATTCCTTTAAAGTAGATTCTATTAGAATATTCACCTTTATTTTCCAGATGGACTTGAACGACTAAGATAAAAGTTCTGTGTGATTGGCCACATTAAAACAAAAAGTATAGGAATAGCATCTGAAAATTAAATTTTGTTGAATTGTCGTTCATAAGGCTTTCTGGGTTTGTTATTGGTTTTGGTTAGAGCATCTGTTGTATTGGGAGAATTTAGCTTTATTTCATTCTATATTTTGGTAAATTAAGTCGACCTTTTCAACTTTTTTATGGTATTTTGGGTGTAGCGCACTCTTTTAACACCCAAGTTTTTTAAAATATAAATTTATTTTAGTATTAAAAAATAGTTTTAAATCACATGTGCACACAATAATTTTTAATATTATTATGGTTCTGATCCAGGCGTGAATCTCTGGTCACGTCCCCTAGTCTACTCTCTATATAAAACGCGATGTTTGTTTGTTCGTTCGCAACAAAATGTGGGTTTTTAGTCTCATTTTAAGATATATAACTAATCTGAGGTAAAATACAAAAAAAATATTAATTTCTGAAAAGTTTTTACAATTTTAAATTTCTTTTTAGTCATCTATTATTATTTAAAAATTAATAAATTTAATGTTGATATTTTGTGGAAATATTGTAATTTTTTAGGAATTAATTTAAATTGTGAATATTTGGTTTTATTTAATGGAAAAATAACGTAGTTAACAAGACATTTAATAATATTTATTTTATATGATATCTCGGTTTTTTCATAATGCAATATTTTCATCATTCTTATGAATATCAAAGTATGCATAAAAAAAAGTTCCAAATTTGAATAAAAACTTCAATTTTTTTGATTAATTATAGTCGAAATTCAGTTTCGAATCACTGGCCACCAAACATAGTTTAAAATAAATACAAATAGCGTTATTTTTTGGCATGCCAAGTAAAGCAAGACTATGTCTAGTTAATTATCAAAAATTTAAATGTCAAGATTTTTTTAAAAAATATGGGAAATAGCATTTTTGTACGTTCCTAGCCTACAGATAATGTCAAATTTTATTTCAAAATAACTGCAAATTTTTTCCAGAAATCTAAAATTAAAATATTTGATTTTTTCTTATTACATTAAGTTTTATGACCAAAAATAGTAACTTGGTTTGCAAGTTTTTTTTCTGTTTTGGCAATTTATTTATAAAATTATCTAAAATTTATAATTAATTTAAAAAAATAAACTGAAATATGTCTATATTTATTGAATTTATTCCATTCAGTTTCTGGATTTATAGATCAAGCCAAAAATTAATCAAATAATGAAAAAGTTACCTTTGTTTAAGAAATTGAAAAGTATAAATAAGAATATACAATAAAAATTGTAAATAAAATCTAGTCAAATAATTATAAACAAACGCAAAATAAATTGTGAAGATTAAAACGAACATTTAAAGTTCGGGTAGATTTTTATTCAAATTTTTCCATTTTTTAAAATATTTGAATACACCTTGCTTGTATAAGACAAAACAACATACGGTTGCAATTGTAAAAAGTACTCCAAACACCGAGATGCATATAATGATTATTGTACGTTTTCTTTTTTTATCTTGAGTAGGTGATGCTAAAACAAATAAAAATTAATTTCAAAATTAAATTTACTAAAATATTCTCTATATTTAGTTTTTAAATCATAATTTCCCTTTAAAACGTTTTCAAGCACATATGAAAAAGTTTTATTTATAACATCCTCTAAATAAAAATTAAATTTATTTTAGAATTGTCTATGCCATAAAGCTTTTCGTTTTTGTATTCAACGAAACATTCTGCAGTTTTATTTTCCACAATGCATTTAAAAATGGATTTTTGAGATTCTGTTGGAATATCTGGCCATTTTTAAATGAAATTAACAAAAATTCAAATTATCCAATCAGTACTTGCGTCGATTAGAAAGTTTTCATATTCTAAAATCTAGTCCAAAATATTCATATAAATAAAATTGACTTAATTTTAAAGTTTCATTTTGTAATTTTACTAGAACATATTCTAGAAAAAAATATCAAGTATACCATTTACCTGAATAATCCTTTGAATTACTTTGAACTATAAAATGTAAAAAATATAAAAAAAATACCTACTAAGTATTATGTTAATCCCGTTCAAACCTCAAAAAGAATTAATAGATGCTATACAGATCTCATACCAATGTTGGTTTTTTTCAATTCAGTTCCTTCACAGAATTCACTAAAAATACAGGAATAAATTACCAAGAATTTCGATTTTTGTTCCATTGAAATCTAAATGTATCTCAAAAATATTGATCATAAGCATATTCACAGTTGTTATTCTGTTCAGTCTTGGCTAAAATAGATTTAAATTATTACATAAAATAAACATTTATTACTAATTTCAAAATTATTCTCATCATCAACTTGAAAACATAATACAGATTTTTTTAATTTATTACTCAAGGCAATAAATGTTTCATTTAGCGCTATAAAATTTCAAAATAACTTATTGAGAAATTTACCGATTGTTATATTAACATTATTTTTTACTTAAAAATCTAAAAAATTTAAAATTGCATTTACCTTTATATCTAATCCAGTAATCTCCGTGATCAAAGTCTTTAAACATCGTTAAACATCGAAATAATCAAAAACTACCAATTTCCAAAAGTCTCTCAGCAATATCTACAAAACTATACAAAATATTGAATCAATGAATTTACTAATATTAACCTCACGCTGCTATTATAATTATTATCTCGGAATACATTTTAATATAATCAATGTCTAAATTGAAGCTAAAAATCCCTTATAGAATTTTATTTACCATTTTTATCCGAAAATCTTGATCATAAAAAAAATTAAACAAATAATTCTTGAATAATTTACTTTCGCTTAAATGAGATATCTATTTAGTCCTTAATCAAATTTATTTACAAAATTTTATTTTAATTGCCAATTTGAGTTGATTTATTGTCAATTGCTTAAAATGATAAATTAGAATTTAGATAAATTATACTTTCTTTTATACTTTCGTCATTGTACTCTTAAATTCTGTTAGGTTAACCAATAAAAATATAAAACTTCTTGTATACGTTGTTTTATAATGTTCTAAAAATTTAAAATATTTTGAATCAAAAAATATTAACTGAATTCAACTTGATCATTCCGAAATACTAATTCAAAATAAAACAAAATATTTAAACTTTGATTACCAATACCAAAAGTAATGCAAGAATCTAAAAAACTTTGGAAATTTATTTCAATAAAACATTACTATATATATCTTTTGAACTGTTTAGTTCTAATCTTTTTAATTCGTTGCGGTCTTAATAAATAAAATTAGCATTGAGACAAAAAAAGTTGCCTATTATTATTTTGTTTCCATCTTGACCTATAGAAAATAAAACTCAATTTGTAAAGTATCATACTAATCTGAATAATTCTGTCAGGTAAACCGTCTAAAAAATAAATTTAATGTTTAATTTTCAATTATTTACATTCATAAAATCAAACTTATTTTGAACTATAAAATATTTAAATTCTGAATCTATAAAAATTTACATAAAGCAACTCTATAATTATAATCTTTGATAAATATTTAATAAACGTTCAAAAAATAAATAACGTCGTAAACTGTTATTCATAAGTCCATTTAATTTCAAGACTAATTGATTAAATGTAAAATGTCCAAATTAATAAATTTACAAATATTGACGGTTTTATCCGGATCTTAAAAATTATAAAAATAATAAATTATACATTCTTACTTTTAACATTATAATTGTTGTAATAAGCTACAAAATAAATTACAAATAAAAAAAAGCTTTTACTGAGGTTAATAAAAGTTTTGTAATCAGAATCTAACAAAATTATAATTTGATTGTATATGTATTTTACCAATATAAAACAACTTTTTTTCTAGAGCTTAAAAAAAGTAAAAATCAAAAAATTACAAGTTTAAAAATGTTACCAAAGATGGTCTTATTATGACTTTGAACTAGAATATCTTATTATTTAAAATTAATAAACATTTACAGAATAAAGTTTTATTGTTTTCTAAAATTTATATTAATCTCATTTATTTGATATTACCTTTGTAGACAATTTTTAAAAGAAAGAGAAAATAGTTAAAAGAATCATGGGATAGATCTTTTATAAATGATTTATGGAGTTTTTCAAATTCAATTGTGAGATTTTCATTTTTCTGGGCAGTGTTTGGCACGTTTTTTCTGAAACTACGAATACCGGAAAATCTGGAATAAAATTGAATTGCATAAAATTAAAAAATGCTTGTTTTCAATTATATTTGGTTCTGCAATACTCGCCTGATTCTTAATAAATGAATTTTAGACCTGATTATAATCAAACATTCCTACTGTTGACCCAAAAAATGAATTTAACCAGAAAAAGATAAAAAATGTAATATGTAAACCTTTCATTTTCTTTAATTTGGATTAAGATTTGCTAGATTAGCTTAATTGTCGGCTACTTTTTCACACTTGGAGATATTTTAATCATTTCTCCAAATTGACATAATTTGATTGTTTTTTCTCAGCGTATGCTTATATAATTACAAAAGAAAGCTTAATTTTATAAAAAGTTTAGCATTTTTCCATAAATAAAAATCTAATAATAGTAAAAGGCAAATATAGACTTGAAACCAACTTTTGATTTTATTTATTTTTTTTCATTTCAGATATTACTTTAAATCAAAGTATAACCTGCTAAAATTAATCTTTTTAATGAGGGATATTTTGAAAAAAAGCTTTAAAAATAAGAGTTTAATTAGATATTGATGGATTTTTGCACGGATAAAAGATTTTGCCAAATAACCGGACGTACTTGAGACAGAAAGACAAGGTTCACTACTTTTCCTCATTCATTTCATTAAAAACACGATCAAGATTTGAAATTTTGATAAAAAATATAAATTGCGCGGTCGTCACTATCATTTTGATTGTAAATTTTCTTAAATTTCAACATTTGGTTGCAAGGTGATAATCTCTGTTTCTTCTTTTGATTCGAGTACAAAATTTATTTAGCAGATATTTTGTTATCTTTTAAACAAGCTTGAAAATGTCAAAATAAAATGTTTATAATTAATAAATTAACGATTAATATTGCTAAAATCCCATTTTAATCAGATAAATATTTAAGAATCCCATGTTTAAAGAAGAGTAGGTTGCCAAAAGTTATTCTGTCTTTTGCGGATATTAATTTTGGTTAATGATTTCTTACAAAAAATAATGAATTTACAGCCGATATATTATAAAAAAGTAATGTTTGCATCACGTTTACACTATTTTTTGTAAAACAACTAATTTTTAAGAATATTAGGAAAAAACGTAATTCTAAATAATTAATTAATATTGAAGAGATCAAACTTAACTAAACAAATTTTCATAAAGTTTTCAAGGTGCCGCAGCTTTGATAATTTTGTTCAAATCTGGAGAGTTGATTTATTTATTTTTTATATATCAATAAGATTGTTTTACGGACAAAAATATGGATAAATAGTTTTTAAGTAAATCAAACTTGAAACATTAATCTTGTTTCTTTCCAGAATAAAGTTTACATCAATATCCTTGCAAAAGTTGAATTTACAAAAATAGATTATAATAAATGGCGTAGTTAAAATCACGTTTTGATTTTTCAAAAGAAGATTCAAAAAATTTCGATGTAAATATTTTAACAATGAAAATGTTTGATATATAAAGTCACCATTATTTTAAGAAATAAAATTGCAAATAAATTGTTATGGAGGCAATATATCGGTTATGACCATAGATATAATGATATGTGTGCATCACAATGTCGTTTTCATATTTGATAATATTTATTGGTCAATTTTTGTGGTGCAATTGTAACGCCAATAATAGGCATTTAAAGAAACTAAAAGAATTCAATCTGATAAAATAGAAAAAAATAAACTTGTAAATCTTATTAGAACAATTGCAGTATCGATATCGTTTTCACTTTTATTTTTTAAAATTCTAAAAATATCGGAAAAAGCAATAAATTCATAAGTTTAATTTATTATCTGATAATAGCAATGATTTTTAAATTTAGTTAAGCAGCTGTTAATTATTCACTTAGAATAGATAAAGAAGAAAGAGAAAATTTATAATACAATCCGGTAAACAATAATTTTATTTTAAAATAAAGCTGGTTTTACGCAACTACGATAAGTCAAGTACACCGGATGCTACCAAGTTAAAAGTATAATTATTTTATTTGGTTATTTTCTATTTTAAATATTGTCCAAAGAAAATGCGGAAAAAAAGATAGATTTTGCAAATTTAACATTTGATGGGAAGTTTTTAAGTGACGGCAATATTCCTTTCTGTGATAATAACTTTTCTGGATACAAAAATATTTATGTTGGCAAAACAATTTGCAAAAATTGGTTGAAAGAACCACAATTTTATCATGTAATTTTAAATGTCAAGATTTAATAAAATTTAAGATTGGATTTTATCATCTTGTTTATTAATGAATGTTGCTCAAGTGTTTATCCGTTTTATATTCATGATTATGTTAAATTGGAAAAAGGATTTATTTTTTAATTTATGAAAATTGAAGTTCAAGTATGTTAAAAATGTTTTTAAAATTTACAAAATAATTAAAAAATTGCGTTTTGTGCTCAATATTTATTGTTTTATTAACATTTAAGCCGTTATTTACGATTTTTTAACGGTTGTTAGTATATGTTATGAATTTGCTGGCCCGCAATATTTGAAAGTTGGAAATCAACTTGGTTTGGCTATTTTTTTGGGATGTTTAGTGTAATTATGTTATTATCTGCTTTCGAGCTCGTAAATAAAATGATTGTGAAAATAGTGTACTCTTTAAGATCTCAATTGTTTTTATTTTCGAATTTAGAGTACCTTAGTATTTGTTATGGGTTTTATGAGTTTTGGAGATAAGATATTGGATGGAGTTTTCATGTTATTTGTCAAATGTCTTGCACCAAAATGTTATCCAGCTTCTATTGTCTTTTATAATTATTCTTTTTAAATTAAATTTGTTTTAGAATGGAATATGTCCAAATCAAGTTGGCACGTACTATAAATATGTAATGGTTACAACTCCTGCTGTTTCTTAAATTATTATTTTCTCGACTTTAATCAATAAAAAGGTTGGAAACTTGAATTTTACTTTAAATTAATTTGTATTTTTTCAAAAACGGGAATTTATAAGTTATATTTTTTTATCTAAAGTTTTCTATAAAACATTCATTTAATATATATTTACAAGATATATCTTTTATTATTTTCAACCAAGTAACACCGATGAATTTATTTTAAATATTGCATATCAGCTTTTGTGATAAATTAACATAAAATATCGTTTCAAAAAATTTAGTTTTATGGTTTTAAATAGATTTTTTAAATAAACTTTGTTTCATAATTTACGCGTATGGCAAAAATTGATGTTGTTTTTGGCGTCATGATTTGTTGCCACCATAGTATTTAATTTAATTGTTAAAATTTTTAACTCACGATTTTATTATTGTTTATTAATTTTTTGTTATTTTGCAAACAAAGTTTCTTAAATAAAGAGGATTTTGGATCTATGTAATTAAAATTTGCCGGAATTTGTTCTCTGCCTTAATTTGCTTTTCACAGTTATAATATTATGATTTTGTAAAGAGATACTAATTTGTGACAATAACGCCAAAATCGATCTTTATTACGAACAACTGGGTTTAATCAATATACACTACATGTTGGTGAAAAAGATTTGTATTTTGTGAATATTTATTATGATCAAAATTAAGGCGACAAGATTCAAATGTAATGAGACCTTTAACAGTTTTCGTCGTTGCATAAGTTGAAGAATATTCTAAAATTAAAGAAATGCAGATCAGACAGAATGTAATAACAAGAAGGGCAGGCGGTAGAACGCAATGGCAAAGATTACGTATGCTTATTAAGAAATATTATTTTTTGTTTAGTTATAATTTAACCTTAAATTATAATACGACGAATCTTCTTCTTTAAATTGATAAAATAAATCTGAATTGCAGAAATATGTATGTGCCTTGAGGTTTAAATTTTAAAATCCCCCAATGTTTTGCCATGGCGTAAGAGTCTGACTTTATTTATTCGGGTTTTATTATTTTATCTTCCCATTTTCTTTCTAAAATCCGGAAACACAATGGTTGCTTCTAGTTAACATTTTGTGGCTGCTCAGATAGAATTATTGAATCTGGATTTATGCCAAAATTTACCACAAGTTTGGGACCGTATTTTTAAAATGGTAGGGAATCAATCCCGTAGTTTCGGCCAATTTAAGGTTTCGTATCGATGCAAGACATTTAATGATGTAAATTCTGTTGTTGTGAAGGAACATTAACATGTGCTAGCAACACACAATAATTACGTTGTCAGCTTTCGATTGGTAATTTTGTGTCATATCACATAATTGTAATTCTTACCGATCCTGTTTTCGCTTGTGATCATGAAAGATGTTTTAATCATCAGAAGTCGCTGTTATTATGACAGGCGATTTATATGGAATTTGCCATATTGTCATTCAAGATAGAGGCTGCAGTCAGACATGTTATGGGCACCAATCCAATGTATTTAGTTTCTAAATGCTGCATTATTTATTTATATAAACAAGATGGATACTATTTTAATCTTTTATAGGAAATTATGCTGACTTAAATTCTAAAAAAATAATTTCTTTTTATTGAATAATAGGTAGTAAT
>CM051005.1:17668814-17690044 GCA_027704905.1 Muraenolepis orangiensis | reverse complement strand
TACCCTTCAATGACTGTAGAGGGCAGTCGTATGACAACGGTGCCAACATGAGGGGCAAAAGGAAAGGTGTTCAGGCCAGATTGCTGGCAATCAATCCCAGAGCTTTATTTGTGCCATGTGCTGCTCACACGTTAAACTTGGTGGTGGCTGATGCTGCACGAAGCTCCCAAGACGCCATCGGTTATTTTGGGTACTTGCAAAATATGTTTACACTGTTTTCAGCATCCACCCAGAGATGGTCCATCTTGAAAAGCCATGTCAACATCACACTGAAGTCATGGTCAGACACTAGGTGGGAGATGGAGATAGGGCTGTGCTCTCCCCTCTGCTTCCTGAAGTCCACGATCAGCTCCTTGGTCTTCTTGACGTTGAGGGCGAGGCTGTTCTCCTGGCACCACTGCTCCAGCGATCCAACCTCCTCCCTTTAGGCTGTCTCGTCATACGGAGGTCGTAACGGGCTCTCGTATATTCCCGGAGCCAAAGGCGGCGTTACGCGCGTGTAGGGCAGCGCGAACATCGCTGTTAATCCACGGTTTCTGGTTGGGATATATCCGAACCGACTTGGTCGGAACAACGTCATCTATGCACTTCTTGATGAACCCGGTGACCGACGACACGTACTCGTTGATGTTATTGTCCGAGGCAACGCGGAACATGTGCCAGTCAGCCTGATCAAAACAATCCCGCAGCATAGAGTCCGATTGGTCCGACCAGTATTGGACCTCCCTCACAGCGATCGGTTGCTGCTTCAGTCTCTGCCTATAGGCGGGGAGTAGCTGGATAGAGCGGTGGTCTGATTTGCCGAACGGTGGGCGGAGGAGGGCCTTGTAGCCATCACGGAAGGGGGTGTAGCAGTGGTCGAGGATCCGCTCGCCCCGTGTGTTGCTCGTTATGTGTTGGTAGAACTTCGGGAGAACCTTCTTCAGGTTCGCCTTGTTGAAGTCCCCCGCCACGATGAGAGCAGCCTCAGGGTGTGCCGACTCCTGTTCGCTGATAGCCCCATACAGTTCCTTCAGTGCTGTGTCTGTGTTGGCTTGTGGGGGAATGTAAACAGCGGTCACGGTTACGGCTGTAAACTCCCGAGGTAGCCAGTGTGGACGGCACATAAGCATCAGGTACTCCAGGTCCGGGGAACAGAAAGACTTGAGGGGATGTACATGACTTTGGTTGCACCAAGATCTATTTATCATGAGACATATCATGAGCCTTTGTTCTGTCTGCCCGGTGGACGGAAAATCCCCTCGGCTTGAAAGCTGCGTCGGTAACCCCCTCCGACATCCATGTCTCCGTAAGGCAGATGATACAATTGTCCTTAGTTTCCCGGTGGAATTAAATACGAGCCTGTAGCTTGCTTAACTTATTGTCCAGAGACTGTACATTAGCCAGTAGAATGGTGGGTAGTGGGGGGCGATCGGATCGACATCTTAGACTGACTAGCACGCCGGCTCGCTTCCCTCGCTTCCTCCGGCGACGCTTGCGTGTAATCGTGCCCAAGATGGTCGAAGATAATCCAGCTGTGACTTCGGGTGGGACGTCCGAGTCGAAAGAATGAAAAAACTCCGGTAGGCGGCGAGCGACTGTCGATCTGATCTCCAGAAGTGTGCAAAAGTTATAAATTAACGTGCTGCTAACTTCCTGAACTAAAATAGTTGCGATAAAAATAAATAACAAATCGTCGTGCGGGAGCTCACGACACGGCAGCCATCTCGTACGACGCCATACTCCATTCGAGCCCTTTCATGATGCATTGGAAGGATGGAGGCTACATTTTTTTATGTAGTGGTGGATATGGCTTTAATGTCACTGGAGGAGAGGTTCAAGACCTTGGGGGAGGTGAAGGAGGTGTTTGATGTGCTTGTGAACTTTTTTTAAATGACAAATGTCGAACTGGAGCAGCGGTGTGAAGCACTGAGCAGCACTTTAAGCTATGGTGGACAGGCAGATATTGATGGAAAACAGCTCGCCCAGGAAATTAAAAGCTTCCCAGACCTACCATCAACCAACATGACCACGATGGAGATCCTTCATTTTTTGCACGAGAAGCAGCTGCAAGAAATCTACCCTAACATGTGGGTGGCACTCAGGGTATCTGTGACTACCCCTGTGACCGTGGCAGCTGCAGAGAGGAGTTTTTCCAAGCTCAAGCTGATAAAGACATACTTGAGGTCTACCATGGCCCAAGAGCGTCTTAGTGGACTGGCAGTGATCAGCATCAACTCTGATGTGTCAAAGAAAATCCAGCTTGATGCTGTCATCGATGACTTTGCCACAAAGAAAGCAAGGCGTGTTCCGCTGTGAAGGGGACTATTGCACTTTTTTGCATGTTGTTGTTGTATTTTTGTAAACTGTGTTCTAAAGTTCCTTAAAGTACTTATTGTTATTTATGATAATTAAGTTATTATATTTTGTACTTTACAATTACTGTAATTTATACCCATTTTTTTGATAATGTTTAACAATGCTTATTTTCTGGCATGGAAGTGGTTTTTTTTAACTGTGTTCTAAAGTTCCTTGAAGTATTTATTGTTATTTATGATAAATAAGTTATAATTTTTTGTACTTTAAACCCTACTTTTTGATAATGTTTTGCAATGCTTATTTTCTGGCATGGTGTTAATTTAATAAAAAAAAATGTTTTTCAAAAAAGTGGTGTGTATAACCTTGGGGCGTCAATGGAAAATCTCGCCTAGGGCTCCAACATTGCCTTCATTAAACCAAATCAGAAATGTTACCCATCTAAGAAACATTATACCATATTATCATCGCGCATCCTTATTAATGTTGTAGTGGCCTGCGTTCAAATGGCAGAATCTGAGGTGCTAGGTTCTATTTAAATGAAGTGATATTTTAAAAGGGTTTTTCCGATCGAGAGTAGGGCTTTTCCTAAAATGGGGGCTGACTGTGCAGTAGGAAAGCACGACAAAAATAGAAACCGGTGCTGCACGACCAGCTATTATCTACTATCTACTCTATCTGTACTCCACTGTCTTTTTCTGAACTCTACTGTACTCTACTGTACTCTACTGTTCTCTGCTATACTTTAGTATACTCTACTGTACTTTACTGAACTCTAGTGTATTCTACTTTAATTTACTCTACTGTACTCTACCTTACTGTACTCTACTGTACTTAAGTATACTCTACTGTATTCTACTTTAATATACTCTACTTTCCTTTACTGTTCTCTGCTATACCTTAGTATACTCGACTGTACTTTATTGTACTCTAGTGTATTCTACTTGAATGTACTCTACTGTACTCCACTGTACTCTACCTTTCTGTACTCTACTTTACTTAAGTATACTGTACTGTATTCTACTTTAATATACTCTACCCTACTCTATTGTACTCTACTGTAGTCTGCTTTTCTGTAATCTACTGTACTTCAGTATACTCTAATGTACTTTACTTTACTGTACTCGACTGTACTTTACTGTACTGTACTGTAGTCTACTTTACTGTACTGTACTGTATATTAGTATACTCTACTGTACTTTACTTTACCATCACTTACTGTACTTTACTCTACAGTGCTCTACTGTACGATACTCAACAGTACTTTAGTGTACTGTACTTTAGTGTACTGTACCGCACTTTACCGTACTGTATTGTACTATACTGTAGTGTACTTTACTCTGTACTGTACTACCTGTCTACTGTAGTACACTCCACTGTACTCTATTGACTCTACTCTATACTTTAGTACATGGGTCGGCAACAGGCGGCCCGCGGGCCATTGGTGGCCTGCCAGCAATAATATTTGGCCCGGAATATTATTTGAGATTAAAGATAAAATATTATTATTATTTTATTTAGATTTTTAGATTTTTACAATATCGGACCGACAGTCGCACATATAGGCTATAATATCCGAATCGAGAATGCAGTGACATTTTCCACCAGGGCTGTACTGGCCATCTGGCATACCGTGGGTCGATGTGCCTTTTGGGCCGACACAACTTGTTTGTCTTGTCTGATCGGTCCGGCCCATAAAACAGATAGATCGGCCCATTGATTTTTCCGATATGCAGGACGACAACGTTCGCCGCTAATCGCGCAGCACCGTGTCACAGAACGTGTCACATGTTTTAACAATCAATTACTTAAATTAGCTTTTGATTATGTTCTAGCCCACCTTCTAGTGGCTCTGCTTTAGTATAATCTACTGTACTCTACATTACTGTAGTGTACCTAATCAAGGTGCATTACTATAAGTTCACTGTACGATCGTGTGAACGGGAATCATTCGACCCCGTTTCAACCTTCCGGCTCCCGAAAACATATCTCCCTTTGAAAAAGTACTTTGATTCACTTATTTTTTTTTCTAACGAGCGAAGGAGTAAAGGCCACTCTTTTCCAATTTCGAGAGGATCCCCGTAGCTGTAGGCGGAGGAAGTGATGAAGCAATAAAAATGTGCGAACGCTTGTACCGAAAACTCTCGGGGGGGAAATGAACGCCCGGTAGAAACACATGTCTTTATTCCCGTCAAGACTTAAGCCATGCAAATTCCCCCTCCCCCGACGCAGGGCTGTGGAGGGTGAATACGAAAGGGCGTCTCTCTCTCTCTCTCTCTCTCTCTCTCTCTCTCTCTCTCTCTCTCTCTTTCTTTAAGCTTCTTCTGTTGTCCCTTAGACTCGCTGTGACCTTGTTGCACAACCCTTGTGTTTTTTGCGGTTTATGACGCAATCTCGAAGGCGCTATATATCTAACCTGATGCCGGAGCTACAAACAAAATAAAATAAAAATATTTAAACTTGAGACGGCTCAGGCAATTTCCAGATCCAGCTTATAGACTCAACGTGAGCCAGGATCAGGATGTGTCCGACGGGGCAGTTTGGGGGTGGGGGGTGGGGGGGGGTTTAAGTTGTAGCCTACATGGTCGACCAACGGTGGCATGCGAGAAGGCGGGACATAAGGATAAATGTCAAAGTCATGTAAAGGAATGCGACTGTCGGAAGCGTCATGAGCCGAATCCGGGACGAAAACCTCGGCGACTTATAAATCCCGGAAAAAACCTCATTATAGTCTCAACACGAGCGTGTGAGCTTTCAATTAAGTTGACAATTGGATCTTGGAGTCACGGCAGCGGCGATTGCTGTAAATAACATCTTCCTGACGTTAAAGTGAAAATAAAACTGCACGTCCCGTCCTGAATACACTGCTGCTCGTTCCAACAAAGTCACTTAATAAATGAGGCAATCTCAACGTCATGCTGGGTTACTATAGCTTGCTGGGAGAATGGAACGGAATTAAATGGAATTGCACCGACACAAACACACACGCACGCTAGTACACACACGCACACACACAAACGCACTCGATGTACCTAATGTCGCAAAACTTCATGAGTTGGTGTGTGTGTGTGTGTGTGTGTGTTTGTGTGTGTGTGTGTGTGTGTGTGTGTGTGAGGACACACACAAACACACACACATTTACACACGCGCACTCGATGCACCTGAATGTCGCCAAACTTCATGGACAACCGTGAGCGTGAGTTGGGGTGTGTGTGGTTGTGTGTGTGTGTGTGTGTGTGTGTGTCGTGTGTGTGTGTCGTGTGTGTGTGTGTGTGGGTGTGTGTGTGGGTGGTGGAGAACACAAAAAACTGAATTCTAATTCCACAAATGTTTTCCCCACAAGCCGTTTTCAGGCCTTGACATCATGATGAATGGCTCGGTGGGTTACAACAGACGCGTCGCACCTATAATCGTGTATAGGTGCATAGGTTTCTGTGTGCCTGTGTGTGTGTGTGTGTGTGTGTGTGTGTGTGTGTGTGTGTGTGTGTGTGTGTGTGTGTGTGTGTGTGTGTGTGTGTGTGTGTGTGTGTGTGTGTGTGTGTGTGCACGTGAGGGCACTCGCCCGTGTCGGTTGCGTGGAGGATTCCGTCTGTCTCTTGCTTACCCCGACCCCCCCCCCCCCGGCGACGCTCATCACGGGCTGATAATGAAGCCCAGAGATCGTCGGTTCATCATTAACTCAGGACGGCTTGCTATTGTCCAAGATGATCCATGGGGGAGGTTGGTTAGGGGCCGGGGAAAAAAAGGCATGCCGTGGCGGTTGTGTTGTTGTTTTTTCTGCCGAGGCCAGCACATTGGGGCCCATGCTCCCTGTTAACGGGAATAGGGAAATAGATAGGCTTTCGTGTCCTTTCTTGTGTGTGTGTGTGTGTGTGTGTGTGTGTGTGTGTAGGTGTAGGTGTGTGTGTAGGTGTGTGGGCTTATTTATTCATGTCGACTTGGATGCGCTCCCTATGTTGACTCTTCATTTTTCATGCGCTTTGTGTGTCGGTTTTTTGCTTTGTTTCTCAACGCGTTCGTAGCTGTGTGTGTGAGTGTGAGTGTGAGTGTGTATGTGTTTAGAACCTCTTATAGGCAGGCCATTTTGGGCCCAATTCCCACTTTAAATCCACCATGTCTTCGCCATGAAGACACTGACTGGACTCACTGATTCCTCTCTCCCCTCAAACCCCCCAAAATCAGTACAGCGCTACAACACACGGAACAGTCCAATACAACACAGTCCGACACACGGAACAGTCCACCACAACCCAGTCCGACACACGGAACAGTCCACCACAACCCAGTCCGACACACGGAACAGTCCACCACAACCCAGTCCGACACACGGAACAGTCCACCACAAGACAGTCCGACACACGGAACTTTTGAACTTGACACACGGAACAGTCCACCACAAGACAGTCCGACACACGGAACAGTCCACCACAAGACAGTCCGACACACGGAACAGTCCACCACAACACAGTCCGACACACGGAACAGTCCACCACAACCCAGTCCGACACACGGAACAGTCCGACACAACACAGTCCGACACACGGAACAGTCCACCACAAGACAGTCCGACACACGGAACAGTCCACCACAAGACAGTCCGACACACGGAACAGTCCAATACAACCCAGTCCGACACACGGAACAGTCCACCACAACCCAGTCTGACACACGGAACAGTCCACCACAACCCAGTCCGACACATGGAACAGTCCACCATAAGACAGTCCGACACACGGAACAGTCAACCACAACCCAGTCCGACACACGGAACAGTCCACCACACGGAACAGTCCACCACAACCCAGTCCGACACACGGAACAGTCCACCACAAGACAGTCCGACACACGGAACAGTGAGACTGCTCTCTCTCTCTCTCTCTCTCTCTCTCTATATATATATATATAAACGGTATATTTGTCTATCTCTCTATCCCTCTCTCTCTCTCTATATATATATATATATATATATATATATATATATATAAACTGTATATTTGTATATCTCTCTATCCCTCTCTCATCTATATATATCTGTCTCTGTCTCTTTCTCTCTCTCTCTTTCTGAATCTCTCTCTCTCTCTCTCTCTCTCTCTCTCTCTCTCTCTCTCTCTCTCTCTCTCTCTCTCTCTCTCTCTCTCTCTCTCTCTCTCTCTCTCTCTCTCGCTCTCTCTCTCTCGGCTGTGACCATTATCACAACGAGTGGAGTGATAGCATAACACCACCACCACCACCACCTCTCCCACAGGAGCACTCCAGTGGGATCATTTAATTGAGGAACGAGTAGACGAGTAGGAAACGACTTTACGGTGCAAGTGGTCATCCCTGTGGAAATAGTGGGGCCAGGTCTGTGTGTGTGTGTGTGTGTGTGTGTGTGTGTGTGTGTGTGTGTGTGTGTGTGTGTGTGTGTGTGTGTGTGTGTGTGTGTGTGTGTGTGTGTGTGTGTGTGTGTGTGTGTGTGTGTGTGTGTGTGTGTGTGTGTGAGCAGGTGTGTATGTGCGTGACATGCATAATTTGGTAATTTTAATTCCCAGAGAATTCCACTGCAGAGTGTGCATGTGTTAAAACACACATGATGATGAGGAGAGCAATGGAAGAGGGAGTAGGAGTGGAAGGAATCGCTCTCTCTCCCTTTCTCTCTCTCTCTCTAGCAATATATCTCTAACTTGCTTGCTATAATTTGTTTTGAGAGAGAGAGAAAGAGCAGTAGGAAACGAGGGGCATGCGAGGAAGGGACATAGCAGGTCACAGCAGTGATGACAGACAGAAAGTTAGAGCATGTTTTAGGCTGATAGTTAATTGAATGGCGAGCATTCAAGGGGAAATAATGTGAATACAGGGGATTCAGCTAAAGTAGAAACACACACACATACACACACCCACACACACATGCATGCACACCAATGCATGTGCGCACACACGCACACACAAACACACAGACACACATACACGCACACATGCATGCACACACACACACACACATGCATGTACACACACACAGATGTAACCAATATCTATACAAAGCAAACACTCCCATACACACCATGGTTGCCACCATGTGACAACAAAGGATCCAATACCCAGGAGTGATGGCTTTCCCCAGTGAGAGTGCTTGCCACCTATAGGTCAAGGCACACACACACACACACACACACACACACACACACACACACACACACACACACACACACACACACACACACACACACACACACACACACACACACACACCTCCTGGACTGCATACCTTGTCGTGGTGGAGAGGCTTGCGTACTCCGATGACCCTGAGAGCTAAGCTGGAGGGGGTTTACCCTCCTGGCAGGTTCAACCAAACCAGACTGGTCAAGGTGTAGGAGGCAGACCAATTGCAGTCCCTGGTCCTCCGGGTTAGGGGTTGGGCGTGGGGTTGACTTCCTCATTCCGGAAAAAAAGCAGAAACACTAGTTACAGAAACACTGACGAATGAAAGCATCAAAGACTTGGTTGAGGAAGGTGCCCTAGAAATGGGGATCATGACGCTTCCCAGTCAGACCCGCAAGGAAGCTGGGAAGTTGATACACCTTCTGACACCAAAGAAATCCACCCTTGTGGGGACTTGGAATGTCCGCACCATGTTCCAGGCTAGCAAGGCTGCCACCATTGCCAAAGAAATGGTGCGCTACAATCTCTCCGTCCTGGGCCTGGGAGAAACAAGATGGACACCGTCGGGGGAGGTAAAGCTGCCCAGTGGGCAGTCTGTTATCTACTCTGGCCATGAAGAAGATGGAGCAAATCACACTGAGGGAGTAGCCATCATGATGACTAAAGAAAGGCCCTGATCGCATGGGAACCCATCAGCTCTTGCCTCATTACTGCATCCTTCAGAACCAACAACAGGAGAGTGAAAACTCACATAATACAGTGCTATGCACCTACCAACGATGCACTTGATGATGTCATGACATGGAGTGGGGAAAATGAATGAGAATGGAGAGATGTTTGTTGAGACCTGTGTTGGAGGAAGTGTATTCCCTCACAAAACCATACATAAAACAACGTGGGTGTCAACAGACCATGTTACAGAAAACCAAATTGATCACATCTGTATCTGTAGGAAGTTCAGAAGGTCCATGCAAGATGTCAGAACCAGAAGACAATGCAGCATCTGACCACCATCTGCTGGTAGGGAAGTTTAAACTAAGGCTGAAGAGAAATCACCTGTCCAAAAGTCATAGAGTTAAATACAACATTGAATACTTTACTATTGCACCAACTGTGAATAAGTTCAAGGACACCTTAGCAAGAAAAAACACAGAGGTACAACTAAAGAGGGTAGAAGGAAGCACAATTGAGGAGGAGGAGTGGGAACATCTCAAAGCTGTTTGGAGTTCAACTTGTTCAACTTGTCATAGGTAGACGGACCCGCAATCAAAAGGAGTGGATAACACCAGAAACCCTGAACAAAATTGAACAGAGGAGAGGGCTCAAGGAAAAAGTAAACAACTCAACAACAAGAGCAGTGAAGGCATTGGCACAAAATGAATACAACAGTTGCCATAAAGAGGTACGAAAGAGCATAAGGAAGGACAAGAGACAAAAGGTAGAGAGGCCAGCCCTGGAGGCAGAAAAGGCAGCTGCACAGACGAACATGAAGGAGTTGTATGCCATCACAAAGAAACTGACGGGAAAATACACACAAAACAACAAACCAATTCTAGACAAGAATGGCATAATGCTCTCAACTGGAAGAACAGCTAGAAAGATGGGTAGAACACTTTCGAGATGTTCTAAATAGGCCACCACCAGCAGAACCCCCAAATATACCCAAAGCTGGGTTTCCACTAAATGTCAGGTGTGAGAGACCAACAAAAATTGAAATAAAGACTGCAATCAAGCAACAGAAGAGTGGCAAGGCTGCTGGCCCTGATAATTATCCACTATCCATTTATCGACTTTGGAAAGGCATTTGACAGGAGCAGCAACTCCATCCTCATACACGGCGCCCCCCTAGAGGAAGTGGAGGCATTCACATACCTAGGAAGTGTGATGGATACCACAGGAGGGACAAACGCGGGCATAAAGAGCAGGATCAACAAAGCCAGGGTTATGTTTAACATCCTCAGGAAGATCTGGAGCTCCAAAACCATCTCAACTAACACCAAACTACCCATCTTCAACTCCAATGTGAAACAGGTGATGCTGCATGGATCAGAAACATGGCCAACAACAAAACAAACAACAACCAGACTGCAAACATTCATCAACAACTGCCTTAGGAGGATCCTCAACATCTGGTGGAGGGACAAAGTCAGGAATGTGAACCTGTGGGAGAGAACTGGACAGGATCCCATTGACCTACAGATCCTAAAAAGAAAGGGGAGCTGGATAGGACACACTCTCAGGAAATCAGCCAACAACTTCACCCGACAAGCCCTAAAGTGGAACCCACAAGGGAAGAGAAAAAGAGGTCGCCCCAAGAATAGTTGGAGGGGGGATGTCCAGGCAGAGATGTCTTTGAGTGGGCAATACTGGGGAGACCTTGAAAAACCTGCCCCCAACCGAGTGAGATGGAAGACATTTGTCAATGGCCTATGCTCCCTGGAGGAGCCAAGGGCTTAGCTAACTAACTAACACACACACAAACACGCGCGCACACACAAACACAGCAGACATTTCCTGCTGAGTGGGTGGCCTGTTATCTGTGTTTGAATTGTCCTTGAGGGGATCTCGGCGAGTGTTGATACAGACGGACGGCACCCAGAGGTGGACTTAGAGCCAGGGGGCCGGTATGGGTGTGACCTCTTGCTCTCGGAGATCACATGATGTGTTTATTTTGAAAGGGGTAACATTTGGATGAATACGGGGCTCTATACACACAGGAAGGCATTTGGGGATCATTGGGGATCGAACCCAGGAACCTTTCGAACACCCATAGCCTGTTCACAATCATCATTCCTGCCAACCCGCCGCCCCCCTCCCCTTCCAGAGAGTAAGAGAGTAAGCTTTCATTGTCTGTCTGTCTGTCTCTCTGTCTCTCTCCGGAGGTCCTATGTGGAGGACTCGAGATTCGGTCCAATTGCTTGCTCGGGGCACTGCTTTCAAACACATACGCTCAGAGGCTCGGAAACTCTCGGAGAACATTTTCAAAATGTCCATTTCATTTGAGGGGGTAATGATGTGGACGGATTTGCTGCACGGACTATCAATAAAGGGGGTTCATCTGACTTATTACAGGATGACTCAACGGTTTATCTTATTCCTTATTTGCTTACCTAATCAATCGGGAGACGAGCACCTACATAGCGCACCTGGCCACAGTATATTAAATAGAAATTAGAGGCTTGATCAATATGAATTGATCAGAAAGGGTTGGGATTATCATGTGATCTATTCATACTGCTTGTAGGGTTGCCAATGTCCCGAAATTAACACCAGATGGACACACGATAAAGGAAATGTTCAAATTCGGCTCAGATCGTAAAAACATCAGGCCATTCGTGAGGGCATCTTAAGCCATCGTATGACCGCCGGTGGAGTTTCTCAGGCTCCGGCAGCAACTTCGTGAGCGATGGCAAAATCTTTGGCATGGCAAAAAATTGCCGAAAGGACTTGCGAAGGTTCATTTTCGTGTTGAATTTGTGTGTCCATTTTGCCCTTCGTGAGGCCATCGTGAGGGCATCTTTCTTTACTTCTTGTGATCATCGGTGCCGTCGGGCAATTTTTCGCCATGTCATGGTGACGTGGACATATAAAAGGAGACCTCCTAGACCGCTGAGGAGACCTGGAACCCTCTGGGGACCGCTCTGGTCTATGTCTACATATGTCCTCAGTTGTTATATATATATAGATTATGTCTATTCTGTACCCAAGTTCACAAAGGGATGCAGTGTTATTATTGTAATGTATGTTAATGAGGGGGTTTTCACCTGACGCACGTGTGTGTGTGTGTGTGTGTGTGTGTGTGTGTGTGTGTGTGTGTGTGTGTGTGTGTGTGTGTTCTACGTTAGCGCGACTGAGCGAGAGGATGTACCAGTGGTGCAGAGCTAAATAAACCACATGACCAAGGGCTAAACAGTTCATCGTCTCCGTCCCAACTATTTCTCTACGAGTGCAACGTATGAGGAAGCTGCCATCCTTAACGTCAACACCCTGCTTTGGGTGGAATGTTAAAGTTGAATTCAATTTGAAATAAAGTTTAAATGTACTGCTGCCAATAGTCTTCGATCAGCAATTGAATTTCCCACGGTCGGCTGAAGGTTTCATACCATCGGGAGGTCACGTGACGCCTTCGTGACCTAGGTCGAATGCATCGTACTCTCAATACGACGTTTGTGTAGCCATCGTGTGGCCTTCGTGTGTCCTGCGGGTATAAACTACTGTAAAAATTCACATCTTCGTGTTGCCTTTGTGTGTGGTTTGGGTGCCATCGTGTGACCTTCTGTACGCATTGTACTTGCTCAAAATTCCGTATTCGTGTGTCCATCTGGTGTCAATTTCGGGACAGTGACAGGGGCTTAAAAAATATATATATACGGAATCGTCCCATATTTGACAATTAAAGCTTGCATCCTGTTTTGAATCAATACGGGACGGGATTTGTTCCGTATTTTCACCCCACCTCATCCGCATTCCGCAAAGACCCGCCCTACTCTGCCTCTGATTGGCTAGTACTCGTTGCTTTCATTGGTTGGATTGGTTAGGTTAAGGCATGAGGCGTTAGACAGTTAGGGATAGGGTAAGAATATCAGGGTCAGAGCCAATCAGAGGCCCAGAAGGGCTGGTTTTCTTGCAGAGTGTGAAAAAGCTTTGCTGGGCCTCAGTACAATGATTCAGTTAAATTAGGGCTGGGCAATAAAACAATCCCGATCATTTCTGCAATACAATTTTCCCATTTCCCTCTCCCTGCCCAAATGCAACATGAACAGCAAATCACACTGCGGAAATAGGCTTGCACGTTGTTGACTCATAACAACACATTTTCGCCATTACCCCTTACGGAAAGAAGTTTAAGCGATACAAGGACATAACACGTGTAATTACTACTGCATGGCTAAAGATGTGCGTAACTAGTGCAAGTGTAGGCCACTGAACTAGACCCGACTGCAGTGGCTGGCAGGGACCAAATATGAGAACTAACTAGAAATATAACAATTAATGAAGACATATGACAACTAACTAGAAATATTACAACTCATGAATAAGTATTAGAACTATTATTACACATTGTCATACTTACCTTACCACATCATCATTTACAATACCAACCTCAGCGGGAATCTAACACAGGTCTCAAGAACTGCTAATCTGCATCTCTCACAACTACGCCAACGAGAGTTTATGACATTACAATTCACATGACATATGTCAAAATCAAACACACAAGGTAGGACTCAAATGCACGACCCCAGGAGACAGAGGTAAAGTACGAGAAAAATACTTTATTCAAAAAAAATTATCCTCAGTAGGTGGATCAAAAACGAACTTTCACAAAACATATCAACAGAAAATCACTCACAAAACGAGGAACAAAACTTACTGGAACAACAAAACTCGGTAGCATGAATCAGGCTTGAAACAAGAGGGAAAACCACCGGTACTGACATCACGACAGGACAAGACGAACTGCCACCAGTCAAGGGGAAACTGGTGAATTTAAACATGAGGTAACAAGGAACAGGTGTAAGCAATCAGGATCGGGGCTAACGCTGACGAGGGCAGGCACACACACACACATACACACACACACACACACACACACACATACACACAAGGACAGGGAGTCAAGGGACCGGGGATGAGACACACAAGGGGAGTACCAAAATAAAACAGGAAGTGGGAGACAAGACAAAAATGACTTAACAAAACATGAAACATGACTAGACGAACATTTTTGACGAGACACAACATAACATAGTTTCCAAAAAAAACAGTTTGGTTTCCGAAGGAGAGCGTTATTAGCGGGACTTGTTACAAAGTCTGCAAAGCTGTTGACCAATTGATCTGTCAACAGCACCGCAGAGACAGAGAAGTGCTCTCTGATGAGTGCTGGACCTATGGCTCCAGAGCAGTTAACCAACAGCTCTCTGGAAGGCACCATCCAGGTCAACCAGCATCTCAGTCACTTATACCCTGGACAGGACTCGAGATGCGTGTGTGTGTGTGTGTGTGTGTGTGTGTGTGTGTGTGTGGGTTCAGAGAGACAGAATCAGAGACAGAACGTGACCCCCCCCCCCCCCCCCACTTCCCTTCACAGGAAGTGCGGCTCAGCAGGAGAAAGCAGGAAGGCAATGTCATCCATCCAGTGGTATGGATGACGTTGAGACCCCTGGCAGGCTTGTACTCACGCACACACGCGCACACACACACACACGCACACACACGCACACACACACACACACACACGCACATACACACACACACGTGTATATCGACTTACAGAAACACACACACAAAAACATGTGCATATAGACGTACAGAAACACACACACACACACACACACACATTTGCAGTGTCTGTACACAAGTGTACAGACACTGCAAATGTGCAGGCATGTATGTGTACTTGTGTACATGTGTAGGTTTTTCTTCTTTTTATTATAATTGACAGTGCTGACCTCCCACACTCTCTCTCTCTCTCTCTCTCTCTCTCTCTCTCTCTCTCTCTCTCTCTCTCTCTCTCTCTCTCTCTCTCTCTCTCTCTCTCTCTCTCACTCCTCTCCCCCCATCTCACACACACCTGCCTCTCGGTCTGTATCTCTCTCTGTCTCTCTCTGTCTTTCTCTCTCTCTCTCGCTCTCTCTCCCTCTTTCTGTCTGTCTCTCTCTCTCTCTCTCTCTCTCTCTCTCTCTCTCTCTCTCTCTCTCTCTCTCTCTCTCTCTTTCTGTCTGTCTCTTTAGCTCCCTCTCTCTCTCTCTCTCTCTCTCTCTCTCTCTCTCTCTCTCTCTCTCTCTCTCTCTCTCTCTCTCTCTCTCTCTCTCTCTCTCTCAGGCTTGGTGGTTGTCGACATGACAGCAGCCATGGTGATCCTTGGAAACGTCCTTGTCACAGAGGAGAGGAGCGGTTAGATTTTGGTCAAATCTTGCATCTGATTTGGTTGTCGGTGTTGGTGTGTTTGTGTGTGTGTGTGTGTGTTTGTGTGTGTTGTGTATGTGTTCTGTTGTGTTTGTGTGTATAATGTTATGTGTGTTTGTATGTGTGTGTGTGTACTGTTTTTTCCGTGCCTGTTTGTTTGTGTGTGTATGTGTGTGTGTGTGTGTGTGTGTGTGTGTGTGTGTTGTGGTGAATCACACCCCTGGTCTTACCATTGACAATGCTCTGAGGAAAGGACCACACACCGGGTCATGTGATCAATATTCATGAGATGTTTCAAAGATTCAGTGGGATGGGGTGTGTGTGTGTGTGTGTGTGTGTGTGTGTGTGTGTGTTTGGCTCTACGTGTGTTATGTTAACCACAAAGTAAATAGGCTTTCTGGTCTTTCAGTCTCTCGACTGTCCTGTCTACAAAGGCACCGAGGCCCATGCAATATATATTCCAAAAAAACATGGTGAAAGGAACTCATGTCTGTTAAGAGCGGAGATAGAGGCGATCCGCTTTCACTGCTCTTTCACCTTGCCGACGCTGTTCAATAATTCAGCGCCCCTCCCGTGATCCAACCACTGGAATAAATGTTTTATCTTCACTGTTTTTTTGGTGCCTTTTATCCGAAGTGACTCATCTTCATACCGTTTGTGAAACGTGTCGTCCGCTGGCAGACAAAAGTTTCAGAGAGAGAGAGAGAGATCTGGGTGTTGGGGGGGGGAAACATGGAGGAAATGTGAATAATTAAAAATAAAGGTTACAAACGTTCCGGTTGGTAAGCGTTCAAAGCTTCCCTTCAAGTCAAAGGGCGGGGGGCGGGGGGAGGGGGGGGTGGGGGGGGGGGGGGGGGGGGGAGTATGAGGCGTCTTGCGCAAGGAAGCCTACAGGTTGGCTGGGGACATTGGGGAATCGAACCCCCGGCCACATCAAGGCTTGGCAGTTTAACTGATAGTGGATAGTGTAGTGGTGTTCAGATTGCAGCAGTATAGTGCTATATACTGCTGCAGTATACTTTGTAGTATACTTTGAAGTTATCAATTATTATCAATTATTAAACAACAAATTAACAACAAATTAACGATTCAAGGTAAACCGGCATGGGAGTGTGAACAGAAACGAGTGTCTTCCTCCCAGAGGAAAACCCCCATGCAAACACCAGGCCATGCAGAACAGACACAAGACACAACATCCCCCCCCCACCCCCCCCCCCCCCCGCCCCAACACACATACTCCCCCTCCTCCCCTCCGGTACTCCAGAACTGCCCGGCAACAGAACTAACCACCGGCCCACCATGTGTCACCGCTTGGTTTATGGGCAGCCTGGTTACGCCTGGACAGGTTAATGTTTTGTGGAAATAATGAAAGTGGAAGTGAAGGTGGGAGGAAGAAGGGGAGGACCAGAGGAAGACAGTTGGCAGATTTATTTAGAACGTTTGCGTTAATGCTCTGTTTCTATGTCCACGTGTGTGTGAATGTGTGTGTGTGCGCACATGTGTTTGTGTGTGTGTGTGCATTTGTGTAACTGTGATGTTTTGTTTGTGTGTGTGTATATGTGTGTGTGTGTGTGTGTGTGTGTGTGGTGTGTGTGTGTGTGTGTGTGTGTGTGTGTGTGTGTGTGTGGTGTGTGTGTGTGTGTGGTGTGTGTGTGTGTGTGTGTGTGTGTGTGTGTGTGTGTGTGTGTGTGTGTGTGTGTGTGTGTGTGGTGTGTGTGTGTGTGTGTGTGTGTGTGTGTGTGTGTTTGTGTGTGGCTGTGTGTGTGTGTGTATGTCTGTTCAAGATTCAAGCTTGCTTATTTGCCCTGCAGTGTAATAAGTACAACAGAATGCTTACTCCCCATTCACTCCTGCATTTTGAATTTCAACAGCAATACTATACTTTACTACACTTGGCTATACTATGGAATACTATATTATACTATATACTATAATATACTATACTATACTATACTATACTATACTATACTATACTATACTATAATATACTATACTATACTATATTATACTATACTATACTATACTATACTATACTATACTATACTATACTATACTATACTATAAACAACACTATATACTACCTGCTATATACTATCTAGCATATGAAACACTACTATAATTTTTTTAAATTTTTTACTCAATTTACAATTTATGTGTGTGTGTGTATGTGTGTGTGTGTGTGTGTGTGTGTGTGTGTGTGTGTGTGTGTGTGTGTGTGTGTGTGTGTGTGTGTGTGTGTGTGTGTGTGTGTGTGTGAGGGTTGCGTGGGCATGAAATATTTCCCTCTAGTCTTGGGGACAGCTGTCCCAACGTGGGAATCTGGGGGCAAACATCTGTCAAGCACAGCAGAGTCCTGTAGAAGAGTAGGGGGAGGTGTATGAGGAGGAGGAGGAGGAGGAGGAGGAGGAGGAGGAGGAGGAGGAGGAGGAGGAGGAGGAAGAGGAGGGGGAGGAAGAGGAGGAGGGGGAGGAAGAGGAGGAGAGGGAGGAGAAGGAGGAGGAGAAGGGGGAGGGTGGTGGTGGTCTCTCCTAATTTGTTTTAGCTTCCTCTTGTTTTTTTGTAAAGATTCTAGTGGTGCACCAATGTCTAAACATGCCTGCCACGTCTGCACCACACACATTACAGGTGTGTGTATGACATACATGTCATGTATGTGTATGTGTGTGTGTGTGTGTGTGTGTGTGTGTGTGTGTGTGTGTCTGTCTGTGTGTGTGTGAGAATGTGTGCTCACAACCATGTCACTGGGTGTGAGTGTGAGTGTATGGCGCCGTACGAGATGGCTGCCGTGTCGCGAGCTCCCGCACGACGACGCAGTTTTTTGTTATTTATTCTTTTTATTGCAACTTTTTTAGTTCAGGATGTTAGCAGCAAGTTCACTTATAACTTTTGCACACTTTGGGAGATCAGATCGACAGTCGCTCGCCGCCTACCGGAGTTTTTTCACTCTTTCGACTCGGACGTCCCGCCCGAAGTCACAGCTGGATTATCTCCGTCCATTTTGGGCACGATTACGCGCAAGCGTCGCCGGAGGAAGCGAGGGAAGCGAGCCGGCGTGCTAGTCAGGCTGAGATGTCGATCCGATCGCCCCCCACTACCCACCATTCTACTGGCTAATGTACAGTCTCTGGACAATAAGTTAAGCGAACTACAGGCTCGTATTCAATTCCACCGGGAAACTAGGGACAATTGCATTATCTGCCTTACGGAGACATGGATGTCGGAGGGGGTTACCGACGCAGCTATCGAGCCGACGGGATTTTCCGTACACCGGGCGGACAGAACAAAGGCTCTCTCCGGTAAAGATCGCGGAGGGGGGGTATGTCTCATGATAAACAGATCTTGGTGCAACCAAAGTCATGTACATCCCCTCAAGTCTTTCTGTTCCCCGGACCTGGAGTACCTGATGCTTATGTGCCGTCCATACTGGCTACCTCGGGAGTTTACAGCGGTAACCGTGACCGCTGTTTACATTCCCCCACAAGCCAACACGGACACAGCGCTGAAGGAACTGTACGGGGCTATCAGCGAACAGGAGTCGGCCCACCCCGAGGCTGCTCTCATCGTAGCGGGGGACTTCAACAAGGCGAACCTGAAGAAGGTTCTCCCGAAGTTCTACCAACACATAAAGAGCAACACACGGGGCGAGCGGATCCTCGACCACTGCTACACTCCCTTCCGTGATGGCTACAAGGCCCTCCTCCGCCCACCGTTCGGCAAATCAGATCACCGCTCTATCCAGCTGCTCCCCGCCTATAGGCAGAGACTGAAGCAGCAACCGATCGCTGTGAGGGAGGTCCAATGCTGGTCGGACCAATCAGATTCTACGCTGCAGGATTGTTTTGATCACGCTGACTGGCACATGTTCCGCGTTGCCTCGGACAATAACATCAACGAGTACGCGTCGTCGGTCACCGGGTTCATCAAGAAGTGCATAGATGACGTTGTTCCGACCAAGTCGGTTCGGATATATCCCAACCAGAAACCGTGGATTAACGGCGATGTTCGCGCTGCCCTACATGCGCGTAACGCCGCCTTTGGTTCCGGGAATACGGAGGAATATACGAGAGCCCGTTACGACCTCCGTAAGACCATCGTCACTGCCAAGCGGGAGTATAAGGACAGAGTGGAAGATAAATTCAAGAAACACGATGCGAGGGGTATGTGGCAGGGGCTGCAGAATATAACGAACTTCAGAGGGAGAACCAGTTGTGTAGAGAACTCCTCTACCTCCCTCCCAGGAGAGCTAAATACATTTTTTGCTCGGTTCGACGTAAACGGCAGCCCGCCGAAGCCAGCACCGACTGGGGAGACCAGCCAGCTGCGCATCTCGGAGGCGGATGTGCGCCGCACCTTTAAGCGGCTGAACATCCGTAAGGCGGCAGGCCCCGACGACATCCCGGGCCGCGTCCTCAGAGCATGCGCAGACCAGTTGGCAGGAGTCTTTGCAGACATCTTCAACCTCTCCCTGTCCCAGGCTGTTGTCCCCGCGGTCTTCAAGATATCCACCATCGTGCCTGTCCCTAAACAAACCAAGGTAACATGCCTGAATGACTACAGACCTGTGGCCCTCACCTCGATCGTTAGCAAATGCTTCGAGAGGTTGGTCAAGGACTTTATTTGCTCCGTGTTACCTACCACGCTGGACCCATGGCAATTTGCATATCGTCAAAATAGATCCACGGACGACGCATTTGCCATGGCCCTCCACACTGCCCTTTCCCACTTGGAGGGGAAGAACTGTTATGTGCGAATGCTGTTTGTGGACTACAGCTCAGCATTCAACACAATAGTTCCTGCCAAGCTCGACACCAAGCTGAGAGGTCTAGGCGTACCCCCATCCATGTGCAGCTGGATACTGAACCTCCTGTCGGACCGCCGCCAGGTGGTGAGGATGGGCAGCACCACATCAGAGCCACTGACCCTCAACACGGGAGCCCCCCAGGGATGCGTGCTGAGCCCTCTCCTCTACTCCCTCTACACCCACGACTGCATGGCTATGCACAGCTCCAACGTCATCGTCAAGTTTGCTGATGACACGACAGTGATGGGCCTGATCGCCGGCGACGACGAGACAGCCTACAGGGAGGAGGTCGGATCGCTGGAGCAGTGGTGCCAGGAGAACAGCCTCGCCCTCAACGTCAAGAAGACCAAGGAGCTGATCGTGGACTTCAGGAGGCAGAGGGGAGAGCACAGCCCTATCTCCATCGACGGCGTTGCAGTAGAGAGGGTCAGCAGCTTCAAGTTCCTCGGCGTGCACATCTCCGAGGACCTCACATGGTCCACGCACACCACACACGTGGTGAAAAAGGCCCAACAACGCCTGTATTTTCTCAGGCGTCTGAAGAAATTCAGCATGGGCCCCCGCATCCTGAGAACATTCTACAACGGCACCATCGAGAGTGTTCTGACAGGGTGTATCACCGCCTGGTACGGGAACTGCACGGCACTCGAGCGCAGAGCGCTTCAAAGGGTGGTGCGGACGGCCCAGTATATCGTTGGAGGTGAGCTCCCCTCCCTCCTGGACATTTACAACCAGCGGTGCGTGGCCAAGGCCAAAAGAATTATAAAAGACATTGCCCACCCCAGCCACGAACTTTACTCACTATTACCGTCAGGCAGGCGATACCGCAGTATCAAGTGTCGTACAAATAGGCTTAGAGATAGCTTCCACAGTCAGGCCATCAGGCTGCTGAACAAGGGCGTATAACATATAACAATGTATATTTTATTACATTGATTTATATATATATATTGCTCTTTTCTATCTTATTCTATAACTGCTGTCTGTTGTCGGGTATTGCACACAAGAATTTCACATCACTGCTTTATACTAAACTGTAAACTGTGAAGTGACAATAAACTTGACTTGACTTGACTTGACTTGGGGT
>CM051005.1:17665362-17667814 GCA_027704905.1 Muraenolepis orangiensis | reverse complement strand
ATTAGGCTTGGGGACGAGTACAGAGAGATTGCCATAGGGAATGGTCAGACGTGAAAGTCCTTGGATTCCGAGAACCAGGCAGTAGCAGATTAACCGAGGCAGGGAACAGGAAGAGGGGAGAGGAAAGGGACAGAAGGGGGACAGAAGGGACAGGCAGTAGTAGAGAGGCGGTAGAGAGCCAGCAGAGCAGAGAGAGTAGTGGAAGAGAGAAGAGAGAGAGGAGTATGTCGTTACCGTGTAAGTAGACGGTTAGTAAAGAGGCGTTATTTATGTCGTTTAGTGCAGAGGAGGGAGAGAGAGGAGAGGCGTTTGGTAGGCTAGGGGGACAGGCGGCTAGTAAGATTTTGGATAGATCAGGGAACCAGACAGTGGGGGGGGCAAGGGGGTGTGTAGGGTCCAGGGCAGGCAGGCAGGAGTCGGCAACGGGAATCAGTCCGGGTGGTACGCTGGAGGTCTGTGGTCATTCAGGGACAATCTGGCAAAGTATGAGTGTGCCGGTGTGGGGGAAATGTGAATGAGAGTTGACGCTGCCCCCTAGTGGAGGCAGGGTGAATAGCCATTGTGACACTACCGAGCACCGGCCCTCTCGTTTCCCGGAGGCTTGTAGCTGCAGGCAGTGATGCACTTCTTCGCCTTGGCCCCGAACTGCGCATGGTAAAAAAACACTCTCCCCCGCGTCCCCACGCCGGCCTGGAACCACCACGGTCTGCTGCCCTCAAGCCCTCCTAACCTGCGAGGAGCACTGAGCGTTGCAGCTAGCACATCTGCACCGGGCTGCTGGGTCGCCAGGAAGAAACGGTCAGCCTCCTCAGCCAGGGCGCGGGGTTCAGTAATGGTCGTGTTGGCCAGCGCCGTCTGAACCCGGGGCGGCAAGTGGCGCAGGAACGTCTCCACAACAAAATCTGGGGATCCTCCCCCCCCAGCAGATTCAGCATCTTCTCCATGAGCTGGGACGGCTTGCTGTCCCCCAGACCCTGAATATCAAGAATCTGGCGTGCCCTCTCCTTAGCAGATAAGCTAAATGTCTTAGAGGAGAAGGGCTTTAATCGGCTCATATTTGCCGTGGCGTTTGGGGATCTGCGATAAAACCGACCAACCTGGACGACGTGGAGCTCCCCAGCGCCGCCACCACGTGAAATAAATACTTCAGGTCCTCGTCACGGACCTGGCGGCAGGCAAAGTGTGCCTCCACGTGTGGCGAACCACGCCGTAGCGGCATGTTCCCAAAACTCTGGCAGTTTAATATAGACATCGCGATCAGCCGTGTTCACTAAGTCTTCGGAAAACTATCTCGAAAACGTCAGGGTCACCGGTGTAGAGCCGATGAATGGGAGTCAGAGGCGGCGTGTTTAGTATGGAACTCCACACTTTGTTTCCCATTAGGTTTAACAAAAAGGAAGAACATCTGCTACCTGCTACAACAACACGGTACGCTCCCTAACAGGTCCGTGGTGCCACATGTTCCACCACACTGTCCACATTTATAGTGAGGCTCCTTCCTTCCTCCCCTACTCTCACAACCACCAGCCGCCACTGCAGTACAATAAGGGAAAAGCACAATAAGTTGGCAAACAATATATAACAATATCTAGAACAATATCTACCTAACTATAATATCTAATCTACTTAGATAATCGACTTAGCGCTACGAGGAAGGACATGCCTCTTCAGGAAGCACTAGACCATGGGTTGGCAACAGGCGGCCCGCGGGCCATTGGTGGCCCGCCAGCAATAATATTTGGCCCGGAAGATTATTTTGAGAAAAAATTATAATCATTTATTATATATATTCTAATTTTTTTTACAATATCGATCGACAGTCGCACATATAGGCTATAATGTCCAATCGAGAATGCAGTGACATTTCCGCCAGGGCTGTACTGGCCATCTGGCTACCGTGGGCCGACGGGCCCCTTGGGCCGACTCAACCCCCGTCAACGTTCGTCCCTGATCGCGCAGCACCCGAAAGAAAAGTCAAAGCATTAGAACGTGTCACATGTTTAACAATCAATTACTTAAATTAGCGTTTGATCATGTTCTGGCCCGCCATCTAGTGGCTCAGAAAAAAATTGGCCCATGGCCAAACTTACTTGCCGACCCCTGCACTAGACTGACTCTTTCTCTTAGCACTTGTATAGCCCTTGTTAGCTCTGTTCTTTGCCAACTTTGCTTGTTTATTAGCGTTTTGCTTCTTATTAGCAGGTGTGTGTCTATTGGCTGCACTATTTGTCATTGTAGCCCCTGTTTGATGTACTTATTGTGTCTAGGAAGCCTAGATTTATAACCCAACTTATTGTACTTTGGACCTGCGCACTGGTTCTGCTCTTGGGGAGGCTTGGTAGGAAGGAAATGCAATTAATACTTACTTAGTTCTCTCGCCTGCCTTGCTATTATGTTGAATGCACTCATTGTAAGTCGCTTTGGACAAAAGAGTCTCCTCAATGACTGTAAT
>CM051005.1:17652862-17660362 GCA_027704905.1 Muraenolepis orangiensis | reverse complement strand
AGAGGAGAGGAGAGCGAGAGGGAGGAGAGAGGCGAGAGAGAGGAGAAGGGAGGAGAGGTGAGGACGGTGAGAGGAGAGAGGAGAGAGAGAGAGAGAGAGAGAGGAGGAGAGGGAGGAGAGAGAAGGAGAGGAGAGAGAGAGGAGGAGAGAGGAGACGAGAGAGAGAGAGGAGAGAGAGACGAGAGTGGACGAGAGAGGAGGGAGAGAGAGAGGAGAGAGAGAGAGAGGAGAGAGAGAGAGAGAGAGAGAGAGAGAGAGGAGAGGGAGAGAGAGAGAGAGAGGAGAGAGAGAGAGAGGTGTGAAGGAGGAGCAAGTCCTGTAGTGTGTTTTGACATTTGGTTGGCAGTGCATCCTCGCACTGTGCAGGGAGGAGGACGCACTGCTACAGGCTAGCTCACACACACACACTCGCTCACACACACACACACACACACACACACACACACACACACAACACACACACGCACACCTCGGCTTCCACCTGCTAAACCCTCGACACACAAAAGACACTTATCACCCCCTGACCCCCTGCAGTTCTCCACACCTCCTCTCTCTCTCGGGTCCTCATCTCCTTTCTTTATTGTACTGGCTGAGAAGGAGGAGGAGGAGGAGGAGGAGGAGGAGGAGGAGGAGGAGGAGGAGGAGGAGGAGGAGGAGCAGGGCAGTTTCCTGGAGCTCCACTGACGGCAGTCCTTGTCCCCGCTCCCCTCCCCGTCCCCAGGGAGTGAAGGAGCGGAGAGACTGGGGGCCATCACCAAAAGGATTCGATTTTTTTTTTCTTCTTTCTCCCAGGATGGAATGTAGTGGGAGTCTGCCTCCAGGAGCAATCGGAAGTCTTTCTTGTCCCCCCCACTCCCCCTCTCGCTGCCTCTCCCCCCCCCCCCCCCCACACCTTCACCTCCCCTTCCAGATCAGGGTTAGCAGTCTGGGATGCTCCGGTGTTCGTCTTAGTAGGAAGTCCAACCCCATTGAAAGATTGTTGGTGTTTTTTTGGAGCAGAGGTGGGTCCTCTGAGGAGCGGACCCGTTCTGTTGTGGGGCTGACGGTTTGTTTGACTGAAGACACACACATGTGCACGTGGTAGACGTGCACACACACACACAGACACAGACACACACACACACACACACACACACGCATACGCACACGCACACGCACACACACAGACGAGAGCAAAGTCGATTGATCGAAAAAACGGACTCAAGATGCGGCGGTTCGACAAGCTCAAAAAGTCTTTCCCCTTCCTGGCACACTTCCACATCTACAGAGTAAGTCTGTCTGTCTGTATGACTGTCTCCATCTGTCAGTCCATCTGTCTCTTTAGTTAATTTAGTACTGTCCCAATTGTCTGTCTCTCTCTCTCTCTCTCCTCTCTCTCTCTCCTCTCTCTCTCTCTCTCTCTCTCTCTCTCTCTCTCTCTCTCTCTCTCTCTCTCTCTCCTCTCTTCTCTCTCTCGTCTTGCTGGCGGTGTTTAGTATCCTTCTTTCTGTTGGGGAGTAATATTCCCATTTTGATGTGATTCCTAGTAGTCTGTCATGTGCTGTGCATGTGTACTTCTAATACAGTTTGCCTCATAGACAAAGTTTTCTGGGAAAAGTCTTGCGTGTGTGTGTGTTTGTTTGTGCGTGTGTGCTTGTGTGTTTGTGCCCTGTGTGTGTGTGTGCCTGTGTGTGTGTGTGCTGTGTGTGTGTGCCCTGTGTGTGTGTGCTTGTGTGTGTGCTTGTGTGTGTGTGTGTGCCCGTGTGTGTGTGTGTGTGTGACTGCCCAGGAGCTGTCCTCAGGGAGGGTTGTTGTTATTGTAGCAGGATGTTGGAAGAGTACAGAGCTCATGCAGGACATGGCTCTGGCCCGGAGACTGTGTGTGTGTGTGTGTGTGTGTGGTGTGTGTGTGTGTGTGTGTGTGTGGTGTGTGTGTGTGTGTGTGTGTGTGTGGTGGTGTGGGGGGGGGGGGGGGGGGGAGTTGCAATGCCATGAGGAATGAGGAATGATCAGAATAGAGGCATTCCTTGCATAGGACATCATGTTGCTCTATTGCACTCTCTCTGGCCCACTGGCTTGCTCTCTCTCTCTCTCGCTCTCTCTCTCTCTCCGCTCTCGTTCTCTCTCTCTCTCTCTCTCTCGATCTCTCTCTCTCTCTCTCTCTCTCTCTCTCTCTCTCTCTCTCTCTCTCTCTGTGTCGTTGTCTATTGCTCTCTCACGCATTCTCTCGCTCTCTATTGCTCTCTCTCTCTCTCACGCGTTCTCTCTCTCTCTATTGCTCTCTTTCACACTTGCACGCTCTCTCTCTCTCACTCTCTTGCACACTCTCTCTCTCACACGCTTTCTCTCTTTCTCTCTCTCATTATCTCCTTATCTTACTGTACGTTGTATATACGCCACAATAATATTAATAACACTATTTTCACCATAATAAGTTTTTTTAATTGTTCTATATATTTGCCTGGGCTCTTTTCATGCCTGTAAGGCCAGAAGGGAGTGAGCAGGAGAGACTGGAAAGTGGGTTAAAAGAGAGAAAGGGAGTTAAGCGTAGCGTAGGATCGCCACCACCACCGCTGCCGTTGTTGGGAATCGGCGGCGAATGAACCTGTGTGTGTGTGTGTGTGTGTGTGTGTGTGTGTGTGTGGTGGTGTGTGCCACCTCCCGTCAGTACCTTTACTTCAATACGAGGATGCCGAGGTGTCGGACGCCGATGGCTCGAGGTCACTTCCTCGTGCCACGGCAGAGGTCACGCCAGGTCACCTGGTCCCCTCGCCGCTCCCCAACCAGCATGCCTCAGTGGCTCGCCACAAGTCACACCGCACCGCGCACACATTCCACCCTCCACCCCAACCTCCACCCCACCCTCCACCCACCCTCCACCCCACCCTCCACCCACCCCCACCCCACCCTCCACCCCCCACCACACCTCCACTCCACTCCACCCCCCACCCCACCCCACCCTCCACCCCCCACCCCACCCCACCCTCCACCCCACCCTCCACCCCTACCCTCCACCCTCTCCCTTTGAGACAGCACTGCGGTCCAAGTCCCACTTCGTCTGCGTCGGGGTCCCATGGGGTCCCAGCTATGTCCAAACCCTATTCACGTTGACGTTCAAAATACAAAAAACGTACGACACAGCGATGCAAATGAGGAGAAATGTGCAAAAAGTACACTAAACGTATATATATATATATATATATATATGTGTGCTTGAAATGTACTGGAAGGAACTGGGTTTGATTCCCCCCTTGTGTCCCTGGCCTAAACCCGAGTATAATACTCCTAAATGACATGAATCTGAATTCACTGTCTGTCGCGATTAACTCAGAAACTCAGAGAAAAAAAAACTAGACAGACCAGGAGAAGATTGTGAAAACAGTCGTGACCTCTGACCTTTTTCCTGAAACTCACAAGGTGGGAGGAGAGAGAGAGCGAGCGAGAGGAGAGATGGAGGTGCGTTGGCGTGCGTTGGGCTCTTTGGCGCTGTCTCAAAGGAAGTCACACCCACGTCGGGACGACCCGGGCGGTGCGGTAGTACATGCATACAAGTCTCTTCCTTAGGTTTTACGGTGAATGGAGGGATAGACGGATAGATGGAAGGAAGGATGGAAAAGAGATGAATGGGTGAATTGTTGAATTGGTGTGTGTGATGTGTGTGTCACACGGATGCAGGCTTACGCCTTCTGCGTGGAGAGCAGAAATGCAGAGACTGCAGTTGACACGCATATCTGGAGAGGTAGCACTTGGATGTTGCTCCGTTAAAAAAACATTGTGTGCCTAGTTACAGACCATAATATACACTACTGGCAGGACCGTTTGTTAAGAGAGCCAGTAAGAGTCAGTAAATGTGGGTCAAATATCGACGTTATAATATACATATCTAGAAATTCATCAGGATAAATTCATCGATACTATAGCATTTTATAAAATAGTATTATTATTATTATTATTATTACAACAAAGTGTGTAGTTTAGTGCAGATAATCCACTTGCTGTGGAAGGGGCTTTTAAATTAAGAGAGTGTGTGTGTGTGTGTGTGTGGTGTGTGTGTGTGTGTGAGAATAGGAAGTGGCCTCCAATCAAACGAGTCGAGGCGTTTAAAGGACGACACAGAGGAAGCTCTGACACCCTCACTACCGCTACCGCCCTCGTGACCTTTGACCCCCAACTTTGTGACCCCTGCCTCAAACGGTACAGGAAGTAGCACATTCACAAGAGACCCAATTACGACTAGAGTAAGGCGACCCCTCGGGACCTCTGGGGGGAGGGGGGATGGGGCGTGGAGGGTGCTAAGCGCTAAGCGCTGGCCTGTCAGTCAAGTTTATTGTCACATCAAAGTTATACAAGTATAAGCAATGGGTGAAAATCTTATGTGCAATACCCGATGACAGTTATACAAATATAAATAATAGAATAAAAAAGAAGTAAAAAGTACAAACTGTATAAAGTTAAATATATAAAAATACAAAAGTGCATATATGAAATGCAATATATTAGCACAAATGTTCAGCAGCTTGATGGCGTGACTGTGGAAGCTGTCTCTGAGTCTATTTGTGCAGCACTTGATACTGCGGTATCGCCTGCCTGATGGTAAAAGTGAATACAGTTCGTGGCTGGGGTGGGCAATGTATTTAATGATACACACACACACACACCACACACACACACACACACACACTCACTCACTCACTCACTCACTCACCACTCACTCACTCACTCACTCACGCACACAGTCCTTTCACATCAGGCCTGTAACGAATACAGAGACAGAAAGAAGAAAATGTAAAATGTAAAAGGACCTTAAGACTGTTTGAATGGACAAGGTTTTGTGTGAGCGGGAGGAGGAGGAGGAGGAGGAGGAGGAGGAGGAGGAGGAGGAGGAGGAGGAGGAGGAGGAGGAGGAGGAGGAGGAGGTGGAGGAGGAGGAGGAGGAGGAGGAGGAGGGTTCTGGGTTTCAAACCCTAATGTCCACAGCCTGACCTGTAGGCGTCCTTGAGGCAGATGCCCTGACCCCTACCTGCTCCTCAAAGATACACACACGTCTAGGCGTTAGACAGGCCTCTGCTAAAGCACTAAATAGAGAAACTAAATGGTTTCAGAAATGTTGATAAGGTCAGGGTGGGTTGAGGCTTTACCAGAGTCTAGCCAAGTCTCTCTCGCTGTCTCGCTCTCTGTCTCTCTCTGTCTCTTTGTGTCTCTCTCTGTCTTTCTATGTCTCTCCACTCCTCTCTCTCTCTCTCTCTCTCTCTCTCTCTCTCTCTCTCTCTCTCTCTCTCTCTCCTCTCTCTCTCTCTCTCTCTCTCTCTCTCACACACACACAGACTAAGCCCCAACATGGCTCTGTCTGAGCGACCAAGCAGGGGCGGGGGGGGGACGGGGGGGGGGGACGGGGGGGGGGGCGGGGGGGGGGGGGGACGACGACTACAACCGCTGGCTTAAAACTTCATCACCACCACCACCACTGTTGCCGTGTGGTGCATCGGTTACGCTGAGGTCGGTTAAATAGATGCTGATGGATGCGCTTTGGACCGCCGGGGTTCTGACCCGCTGCTGTGATGGATGGTTAGATTCCCCCCTCCCCTCCTCCCCCGCTCCGAGGGATCTAGTGTACTCCGGTGGAGGCTGACGGAGGCTGACGGATGACCACCATGTGTGTGTTGTTGGTGTAGACACCAGATGTGGCCGATTTGTGGCCCCATTTCTCCCATCAAATGACTCTCCCCCTCCCTTTTTTGCAGGGCTTTTCTTTGTCTCTGTGTTTATAAATCAAGGGATGGATCATTTTGGTGTCACTAACGGTTGGTTATGTGTATTTTACGCTGATGATGGTCTTCAAACAAATCCCAAAGTGGTTTGGCTGTCCGAATAATGAATACCTTTGTTTCCCCTTCATGGAAAAAGAGGTAAAGCACATCACAGCTGCCTTTGGTTTAATGCCGGGCCCTTCAGACGTCAGACACACGTGTTTGAGTGTGTGAGAGAGTGTGTGAGAGAGTGTGTGAGAGAGTGTGTGCAGGTTTCTTTCATCTCTAAGTTTGCAGAAACGGGACTTTTTTATTTCCCCCCCCCCCCCCCCCCCCGGATGCCACATGCCACCGTTAGCACCGTTAGCCGCCATTTTATTACATTCATTAATCCAGTGGTTACCAAAGTTTTTTTCCTGCAGGGCCCTGCAAGCTGTCGGACACATGCTTTGCTTGCACACCCCTTAATTGTGCAAGCAAAGGATTGCCCCCCCCCCCCCCCCAGTTTGGGTACTACTGCAAATGATCCATTGTAGAAAATTCCAAAAGGTAGTTCCTCGACTTTGTCGCCATCTAGGCTAAATCTAGGCGGCGGTTATAGCAGTATAGCAGTATAGCAGTATAGCTCAGGAGGTCGAGCGGTCGCCTCACAACCTGAAAGGTCGCTGGTTCGATCCCCCGGCTCCTTCTAGCAAAAAAAACTGTGGAGTTGTCCTTGAGCAAGACACCCCTAACCCTAACTGCTCCTGACGTGCTGGCTGTCTCCTTGTGCATGGCTGGTGGTTGAATGTGTGTATGAATGGGTGAATGTGAATGCTTTGTATAAAAGCGCTATATAAAAGCATCCATTACCATCTATGGCCCCCCCCCCCATTTGCTGGGGGTCGGAGTGAATGCCGTGAGGTGAGCTTGAGAGATTCGCCAGGCGGTCTTCCTCTGCCAAGAAGACTGTCCAGCGTCTAACTTGGCGATTGGGATGTCATTTCTTTTTTTTCGTCACAATAAAGTCCTTCCTCCGTTCCCCGCTGGGTGTCTCACAGAAGCTGGGCGGTGGTGGCATGCAGTGCGAGGAGGGCTCCGATTGGCTGCTGGAGCTGCTGATGGAGGTGCAGCTGCAGCAGTACTTCCTGCGTGTGCGCGATGACCTCAACGTCACCCGGCTCTCGCACTTTGACTACGTCAAGAACGAGGACCTGGAGAAGATCGGCATGGGCCGGCCCGGTACGGCGTGTGTGTGTGTGTGTGTGTGTGTGTGTGTGTGCGTGTGTGTGTGTGTATGTGTTGTTGTTTTGTAAGGTGTGTGTGCGTGTGTTTTTGTATGAGTCTGTTGTTGTCTTAATTTGTGTGTGTGTTGCATGATTCAAGTTTGGCCTGGTCTATCTTGAAAAAATCTATTAAAAATCTATAAATCTATTGATAAACATGGGGGATTGGACATGGTGAAGAGTTACATCACTGACTGTATACTTCATTCAGAGCACAGACTCTCACAGTGCCACTGACATACATATATTATCTTCAACATATCCACTAGCACCCTAGCATCCTAATGCTACTTCATAACTGATAATTAGGTACAAGTGGAACTGAACACTTTCGTGTTGAGGTAGTTCTATCTACCCTGCGTGTGTGTGTGTGTGTGTGTGTGTGTGTGTGTGTGTGTGTGTGTGTGTGTGTGTGTGTGTGTGTGTGTGTGTGTGTGTGTGTGTGTGTGTGTGTGTGTGTGTGTGTGTGTGTGTGTGGGTGTCTTTTTCCATATGCTATATATATCAGC